>BSBN01001185.1:2900625-3541250 GCA_027924645.1 Cunninghamia lanceolata | reverse complement strand
GAGATAGTAACAGTTGGTAAGCTTCCTGTCTCCGGAGCACATGGTGGTGTTGAAATTGGACTTGACTCCATCTGAACAGAAGGTGCTGGAGAATTTTCACTTTGTTTCCTCTTTCAAACCAGAGGTACCTCATCAGAGTCATGGGATGGTTCTTCAACCCACCATCTCCCTTCAATTCCCTGCCCTGCTTTTTCCTCTATTAATTCCCTAGGCCTAGATCCCTCAGGTGAAGTCATTTGTCACCTGACTGACCGAGTCATATATAGAGGCCGTGTAGGAGCAGGCTCTACAATTTGTTTGCCTTTTATTTTCTTGTTAGGAACAGGGGCTGCAGATGATGTAGCCTCCTGTGAGGGTGATGTCCTTTTGTGAGATGCTGTGGAGGAGGCTGTAGGCTCAATTTCTTCATCATGGTGAGAGGGAGAACTCTCATCCTCTATTTGTGTTATCTCTGGTGCTCTGACCTGAGGGTTATGCTCAAGAAAGTTTTGTAATAGTTCGTCCCCATTGGCCTGAGATAAGAAATGGTGCTTGACTATCAGGAAGATGAGGCCATGATGTTTCATAGGTCCCTTACCCTGCTGGTATTTCTCTGTAGTTGCCTTGATGGTAGAATAGAGGAAATTAGGGATATTTATGTTATATTCGGGGTGCCTATTTCCATGTCTGAGAAAAATGAGCATTTTCATTATGGGCCCTAAAACTATGGAGAATTGGCCATCACAGGTAAAGTATTTCATTAACTAGGTAGCAACAGTTGCCCAAGGGTTTGGCAGAGTGGACCTCAAAATTCCTTTGACCTCATTCTTATTCATATGCAATTGAATAGCAGGTTCACCACGAACAGAAAAATTTCTAATTAAATCAGTATACAGGGTTTTTAGGTGGTGGAACCTCTCACCTTGTTCGGGGAGTCCGGAGATGTGGTTGATAATTGTGGAGGAGAGATTCATTTGGTTTCCTCTCACAGTGGTCTGGTCGTCTCTTAAATTCCTAAGGAATTCGTCCATAATATCCTCCTGAAACCCCTTGAACTTGTCTAGGAAATCTAACCATCCAGCAGTCCTTAAAATATTTGCTGCAGCTGCATCCTTTAGAAGACCCACAGTACTTTCTGGCTCAGACTTTTTCTTGACCCCCATTGCTGAATTGATGGTAGTTTCTGTGTTTTATTCCTTTACTTCCGCGAACTGCAGTCTATCTGTCCCTCTGATCTCTGTGGGCTCCGGAGTATTGTTCAAATTACTCTGTAGGCTCCGGAGAGTTGTTCAAATTACTCTGTAGGCTCCAGAGAGTTGTTTAATTTATCTTATGCTTCAGTCTATTCTGAAGGTTTGAATGAGGGATGTTATTGTTTTCAGGTTGGGTTTATGCAGATGGGTTAAGGAACCAAAGCAGCCATAATTGTAATGGACTGACAGGGCGCTCCAGAGGTAAGGTAGCATTAAGGCACAGATGGCGGCATGCTTGGAGGTGAGAAAGGAAATGACGGCGGAGGGACGTGTCATCACGGTAGCACCCAAATTAGAAAGACAGGACAGTTACTAATTAATGACTAATTAAAAATAGATTTACCTAGATCAGTTTTAATGATGAGGTGACGTACACGGGAGAAATGCTGCGCCGTTTTGGAAACTGCACGCGTCGTGGCATTTAAGCGGCAGCCTGAAATGACATCCGCTTCCTACGTGCACGCGACCTGCAATCATTACACTGAGTGGCACTAAAATCCACGCCCATGGGTGATGTCAGCACCGGCTTGTGGACACTCTTGCAATTATTAGTATTCTAATTTGCAATTATGCTGTGCGATTAAGTAGAAGATGAGTCATGATGACCTCATCATAGGAGTTGTCTACTTTACCACCTGGCGAGGTAGGTCCCGCCCTTATTATGGACACTGTCGGCGTTATTAACAGAGCACCGGAGATGCTCCTAATTGGAAAGCGCTAGAGGTGCTCCTTATTGGAAAGCGCTGGAGGTGCTCCTTATTGGAAAGCGCCAAAGATGCATTGGCCAATTTCTGGCAACTGATCATATCCGGAGCTCAATTATTACAACTGTCCTGGAGAAGGGAACCGCCATTTTACTGGTTTTCAACTCCCTTTATCGAGAAAGACAGTCATTTGCTGGTTTTCTATCTTTCTCAATTTTTTTTTTGGAAGGCCGCCATTGCTGGTTTTCAACCTTCTTTCTTTTTTTTTTTTTTTCAGAAGGCAGCCATTGCTGGTTTTCAACTTTCTTTATTTTTTTTATTTTTTTTAATATTTTTTTTATTATTTTATTTTTTATTTTTATTCCAACACCATGATAGAGGAGGTATCCCCTGTATCAAAATACAGATCATCAAGAAACTCTTCTTTAGTAGATGGTCTTTTGTAGAGCTTTATCCGGTGACCATTTACTAGAAATGTGTTTGTGCCCCCATCAATTGGTTGCAATAATACAGTTCCATTTTGAAACACTTTCTTTATTTGATAAGGACCCAGCCAATGAGTCTGTAATTTCCCTTTGAATTCTCTGAATTTAGAATCATAGAGAAGAACCCAATCTCCTTGTTGAAATGTCCTCCACTTGATATGTTGGTCATGCCATTGTTTCCTTTGGTACTGAACCAGTTCTGTTTGCTGAATGGCCTCTGTCTGAATCTCATCCAACTCATTGAGCTGAAGAATTATGTTCTGCTGAATTGTAGAAAGCGGCAGCCCAACATCCAATATAGTTTTAAGTGTCTGGAATTCAAATTCAATAGATAGTATAAGTTTTTTCCCATAAACCAATTCATATGGTGAAAACTTTGTTGTGGACTTCCAAGTGGTGTTGTAAGCCCAAATTGCTTCAGGTAGTCTATTAGCCCAATCCTTTCTATTCATTGCCACTGTCCTTGTTAGGATATTCTCAAGTTCTCTGTTAGTTACTTCTACCTGCCCATTTGCTTGAGGATGGTAAGGTGAAGTTTTTCTGTGCTTGACTTGGTACAAATCTATGAATGCCTTGATTACCTATGAAGTAAATTGAGGTCCTCTGTCTGAAACTATTGATTTTGGGGCTCCAAATCTCAAGAAAATCCTATTGTAAAGGAAATCAAGAACTTTTTCTTCTCTTGCAAACTGCAATGCTTGAACCTCAGCCCACTTAGTAACATAGTCTGTGCATACTAGGATATACTCATTCCCTAATGATGGCGGTGAAATTGGTCCCACAAAGTCTAGATCCCATTGCTTAAATGGTTCCATCATGACTTGAGGATGTAGCAGCATTTCCTGGGTAAAGGTGGGTTGCCCCATCCTTTGGCACTGGTCACAGTGCTGCACATACTTCTTTGTGTCTTTATGAAGATAAAGCCAGTAGTAACCAGCTCCAAGGATCTTGTGGACTGTCCTATGGAAAGAGTAGTGGCCACCAAATGGTTCATCATGACATGCTCTCAACACATCAAAAGTCTCATCAGCCTTCAAGCACCTGCGTAGAATGAAATCAGGACCACATTTAAATAGTAAACCATTCGACCATTTGTAGGATAAACTTTCTTTAACCAAACATTTTCTTTGTTTTGAAGTAAAATGGGATGGATACAAGCCTGTTGCTAACAAATTAGCTATGTCAGCAAACCAAGGTGCAGTAGTGGATATGGCAAAAATATGTTCATCTAGAAATTTGTCCTCCACTGGTTGATCTTCTCCTTCTGTATGCAATCTTGATAGAAAATCAGCAACCAAATTAAACTTTCCTGGATTATCAACTATGGTAATATCAAATTCTTGTAATAGCAATAACCACCTGATGATCCTTGTACCTACTACTGGTTTATTCATTAGGTACTTGATGGCTGCATGATCAGTGTGTACAAATATTTTATATCCTGTAATATAATGTCTAAATTTGTTTATAGCATAGATAACGGTCAAGAATTCTTTCTTAGTTGTTGTATAATTTCTTTCTGCAGAGGTAAGGTTTTTGCTGATGTAATAAATGGCATGCATACTCTCTCCTTCCTCCTTTTGTCCTAAAACAACCCCAATGGATTCATTTGAAGAATCAGTTTGTATGTGGAATGGTAAAGTCCAATTTGGTCCCCTTAATACTGGTGTCATAGTAAGCTTCTCCTTCAAAGTTTCAAATGCTGATTGACAGTCTGCTGTCTAGAGAAATTTTGTTTCCTTGTTAAGTAGGGTAAACAAGGGGGCAACTATTCTGCTAAAATTTTCTATGAACCTCCTATAGTAGCATGCATGACCTAGAAAACTCCTGACATCAGTCTGATTTTTGGGTGAAGGCAACTGTGTGATTACTTCTATCTTGTTCTGATCCACTCTGATCCCTTTTTCTGAGATATGGTGTCCCAAAACAATTCCTTCCTCCACCATCATAAAATATTTCTCATGGCTAAGGGACAGTCAATTTTTATCACAACATTTTAGTACTTTTCCAAGGTTTGTGAGAGCTTCCTCGAAGTTATTCTCATACACTGTAAAGTCATCCATGTAGACTTCCATGCATTCATTAGCCAGTTCAGCAAAAATAGCTAGGACCAGTCTCTGAAATGTAGCTGGGGCATTGCACAGCCCAAAATGAAGAACTTTGTAAGCAAAGGTTCCCCAAGAGCATGTGAAGGTGGTTTTGTCTTGGTCCTCAAGTGCTACTTGAATTTGATTATACCCACTGAATCCATCTAAGAAAGAAAAATACTTTCTCCCAGCAAGGTTGTCCAGAACCTGGTCAGAAATGGTAAGGGAAAGTAGTCCTTTTTTGTGGCCTTATTGAGTTCTCTATAATCAATACACACCCGCCATTTCCCATTCTTTTTAGGCACAATGACAAGGGGTGAGACCCATTGACTGTCTGAGATTGGATATATGAACCCTGCTTGGAGTAATTTTTCTATTTCAGTTTTGACAATGTCCTTTAAGGCAGGATTCAATCTTCTTTGTAGTTGTCTAACAGGTTTAATATCCTCAATATAGATATGATGGGTACAGATTTCAGGGGGTATGCCTTTCATATCTTGGTATTCCCAGGCAAAGATGCTGAGTGGGAAACCAAAAGCTGAATGAGTTTTTCTTCTTGATTTGCTATTAACTGAGTATTTATATTAAGTGTTTTCCCTGACAGAATCATGACCTGTTTTGTAATTTGATCCATAGATGTGGTGGGTCCATACATTGGTGTCATGGCATTGAGAGGACAAGAATGTGGGAGTAACATGTGGAAGGTGGCTAAGTCCCTGTAAAAGGTTTCCCCATAAGGAATAATGTTAGCAAGAGTACAATGAGAAGAAATGAGAAGTTCTCTCTGAGGATCTTGGGCGAGTTCCATCACATCTTTGTTGATTAGGATGTGAGTGAAGTCTTCCATTGTATCATAGTATACCTCTTCTCCTAATTCTCCCAGATGTTCCTTAATGGTTACCATAGCTAATGAGGCACTATTGTCCATGTTATCCGGTTCATCCACCCAAACTCTTCCTATGTAATGCACCGATGGTTTAGCTGGAGGATACAGAGATATTTTCTTTAAATCTATCCCATTAGAAATGACCATATCTCCAGTTCGACAATCAATAGATGCTGCTGCAGTAGCCAGCCATGGCCTTCCTAAAATCAGTGGATAAGCATTTCTCTGGTTTCTAGGTTCCAGTATTAAGAAATCCACTGGGAATTCCCATGAATCTATCACAACAGGTACATCAGTGATCACTCCCTTTGGAATAGCTACTAACTGATCAGCAAGTTGAAGAATTGTAGTCGTGGATTGGATACCTGACAGAGCTAACTTGTCCATTGTATGAACTGTCATCACATTAATTACTGCTCCTAAGTCAACTAGAACATTTGAAATTTTTACCCCCGAGATGAAAATAGTTATGACAGGGTTCCCAGGGTCTCCATATTTTGGGAGAAGAATTTCTCCCATCAATAGATCCATTACTTTTCCTTCCACCTGTATTGTGGAGGGAAAACTTTTCTTTCTGCCCTGTGTTTTGATGCAATACTGTTTGATGAATTGATTTAGTTCCGGTACATCTCTGATGGCCTAGACGAGAGGAATTTCAATGTTTAGCTGCTTGAGTTCTTGTAAAAGTTTTGATTCCTGATTGGGTTGGATTTATTTTTGTAAAACCTTTCTCTGGGGAGCATTTTGTTTAAGTCGTTCTAGGTAGGGTGCTAGTTTTTCCATCTCCGGAGCTCTTATCAGAATTGTGTTCAAGACTGTTCTCCGGAGCTGGCTTTTTAGGAGTAACTCCGGAGTTGTCTGTGGTTGATTTTTCTAGCACTTTTTCGTTAGTAATCTCCTCTGGGGGTTGATTGGATGGATTTTCAGGTTCCTCATCATTGGTTATTCAAACTATAGTTGGAGGAGAAGGTCTTGGGAATGCTTTCCCAGAACGCAGCTGGAGATTATTTAAATATATGGCATTAACTCCAGCTAGATTTTCTTGATCTGTCATATAGACAGCTGCTCCCTGTTTATTCTGTGGGTTTGGTATAGGCTGAGCTGGTAAAGGTGGTTGACTAGCTGGTTCATTTTGTGTTTGACCCTATGTGTTGGAGGATCTAGTTAGTAAAGCCTACTGTTGACGTTGGAAACGTCTAGGTTGTCCTTGGTATTGTTGATGATATCCCTGTTGAGGACCCCATTGTGGTTGCATGCCTTGTGACCCAAACTGTGGTGGCCATTATTTATTTCCCCAAGGCTAGTTTTGCCAGTTTTGGTTTTGCCAATTTTGGTTTTGCCAATCCTGCTGTCCCCAAGGAGGATTATTTTGAGGGCCATACAAAGATGGATTCCACTGATTATTTCCCCAATTAGTAGGACCCCTATAAGAAGATTGGCTTGGGTACTAGTTATAAGGGAAATTTCCAGCTTGTTTTTGTCCCACATAGTTCAACTCCTCCTCTATCACAGCATTCTTTTTACTCAATCTTTTCAAGGCTGGAAGTTGACTACAGTGACTGGTAGGATGTTCCCTATCACAGATTTGACAAATCCCTGATTTGTCCAAGGGGCATTCTCTCAACAGGTGTTTGTTTCTACACCTAAGACAATAAATGGAAAGCGGTTCAGTTGCTCTACTTTGATCAGTTGTCCTGGTTTTTGCTTGAATCCCATCCAAAGTGGTATTTAGTTGGACCAGAATATCTATTTTTAGATTTGCAATTTCCTCCATCAACTGTCCTATCTCATTCTTCCCTTTAAAAGTTTTGGATGACCTTACTCCATCTTGAGTTCTGGAATAATTCCTACAGAGTTCCTCTATGTCAGGTATTTCCATTTTGTGAATGTTCCCTTTTCCCATTAGGTCCAGTGCCTATTTTGATTCTTAATCCAATCCTTTTATAAACAGGGTTTTGGCCAAGGAGTGATCCACCGGATTGCCATACCTTCTCAAGGCAAAATTAAACCTATCCACATAGTCTTCTAAGGATTCTTCCTCCCCCTGCCTAATTTTAAACAGTTCTTCATTTTTATTACTGGATCTACAATAATCTTGGTATTTTTCCAAAAACTCTGTTTCCATTTGATCCCAAGAACGGATAGAACCCTGGGATAAACCCATAAACCATCTCATCACAGAATCTTTCAGGGTTGAAGGGAACAGTTTGAGTTTCTGGTTATCTAATCCATAATCATAGGTTTGGCAGACTACTTTGAATTCAAACAAGAACTGATCTGGATGCTCAGAGGAAAGTCCTTTGAAATTTGGCAGATGTGCTGGTGAGATATTCTTCATGGGAGCATTGTCTCCAGCAGCCAAAACAATAGGATAAGAGAAGGTTCTTGGGGCCTGATTTTCCTCTTCCCCATGATTATCATTTTCCATGTTTAATACTAGTTCTTCTTCCTGAGGTTCCAGGAAAGTAGGTTCTACCAAAGGATCTACCTCAACTTTTTGTTGTAATTCCTGGATATAATTGGCAAGTGGAATATCTGTAGGATCTAAGGGATTGTTGTTTTGAAGTGCAGGTTCCAAATTAAGATCTAGGTTTCCTTCTTCAACAAGATTTTGTACCACCTCACTGCTTTCCCCTATGGTGTGTTGTTGGGGTGTCTGCTTAATATATCTTCCTTTAAGATCTCTAACTCTAACCATACATATCTATTCTAAAAACTATTTTTAACTCAGTATCCCTAATTAACACAAACTACATCCCCGGCAACAGTGCCAAAAATGACAGGTTGTCGCTATACCTCATCATTTAATCTATTTTCAGATGTCAAAGAACCAGGGCTATGTCCATGGATGTCTACAACTAGGGATTTCTAAGTGACCAGTTATAGCTAATCCTAAAGCTTAAAAGAATGACTAATCTATCTGCTTGTTGAATAAATGTAATGAATGCTGTAAAACAGAATAAAACAGGAAATGTACTCAAAGCAAAGAACAATAACATGCATCTATCTACTAAAACAAGAAATACTTTTATAAAAGAAAACTTGAAACAATAAAATAGAGATACTAGCCTCCTGCCCGATTGGTGAGAGTGGGCCCTTGCTCTGCACCTTTGAGGCCAAAGGCTATTGCAGGAAATCAGCACAAAAGATGATCTAAACTAAATTCAGTCCAATTCATTCATTTCTATATTCATGAAAATGTTATGGCTATAACAGAACTGAAAACTCTAAAAATCAGAATAATTTTATCATTGTTGTTCTATTACTGTTTCTGAAAGTATATATAAAAGAGTGATGATATATCACTAAACTTATCTATCAGTCTTTCTAGGAGATGACACCATCTCTTATTTGTACTTAACTGTCAAACTTATGAAAGATCATCATGCAAGAAAGGTAGACTTGAGTGGAACAGAAGTCCACTCAGAGGTCTAAGTTTAGGTCTTAATACACTTGGACATCAAAGCCCTGAAAATATTGGATTAGTTCAATTCGTAACTCATGCAAAATCTTTGGAAAGATAAAACTTCAGCAGTTTAACTGATAGTTGACCCTTCGCCACTCAGGTGATGATTTGAGTGAAGTAAGGGGAGGTATTAGGATTGCTACTGAAGTGTCTGATTGGCGGCTCTGACTGGAACATGCCCTATTCTCAGGAGGTTCCGAAGATCGTCGTTCCTGTCTGCAGCTCCGGAGATATTCCAGACACTCGCAGAGCTCCAGAGAGTCATTCCCCAAATCTTCAAAACTCCAGGTGTCACTGTTCTTTGTTATGGTCTCCGGAGATCATTGAAGACGATCTCCGGAGATGCACAAAACTGCTGTTTCTGATATTTACACTTGCAGATTCAAAAAGAAAGAGAAATTCTGCATTTTTCCATTAATCCCATGCAGATTAGTCACCTAATCAGAAATTCTAATCTCAAGTAATCTATCTTAATTAATCACAAAATAGAACAATTTTTCTTCACTAATTTGAGTGCAGACACAAGGAAGATGAACTGAATAGGGGAAAAAGAGAGGCAAAAAGGGTGTATTTTATAAGTGCAATTTGACACTCATCAGATGAGCTATGAGGGGACACTGGCGGTGGGTGCAGACCACTTTGCCTTATTCTTGTGTGCATTGATTGGTGGTGTAGTGATGCCTAATAGGAGGGGTAGGGGATTTCTAGTTGGCTAGGGAGAGATGATCGAGGGGATGGTCAGACATGAGACCGTGTATGCCTGGGGACCAGTGATGTTGTTGCAGCTGTATCATGAGATGCATACAGTTGTCTATCACTATGATTCAACTTTATCAGTCAGGGTAACTTTGTTGCACGTGTGGATCTAGGAGCATATTGCAGTTACTCAGCCAAGATGTGGGTATTATCACCATCCGTTCAAGGCCTTTGTGTTCCTGTATTAGGATGCTAAGTACACATATACTGGACAGGTTCGGTATTGGAGACGGGTGCTAGATGATGTCATTTGAGTTACATGGTGACCCTACGTGGAAGTGGAGCCATGGCCAGATGATGATGTGCACATGCCGTTTACTTTCCAGCATTGCTATATGAAAGGTTGAGGAGACCATATGATCGACATGTATCTACTGTCGTGAGTTATGCGATAGTTTGGGTTAGGGTAGGATACTCCACAGCAAATGGTGATTTTTGCACGGACCCGTCGAGATGTCCGTTATTGGTTGGTAGCCATACAGCCCCAGGTTGCTCTGGAGGACTTTGCAGCTTTACAGCCATTGCAATGGGATTGGCAGAGTATTGTCAGGGATGTAGGTACTACTCCTACATATGAGACATGGTGGCGGATGTGGCAACTGACTCGGTTCACTGACCCATCAGATGCGGTAGTCCTCGTAGAGGAGGTGGCAGGATCAGGGGATGAGGAGTCTGAGGAGGATGGGGATGATGATTCCAATGGAGACAGTCTCCTAGAGGAGGACGAGGAGATTATTGCATATTACCTAGTGGAGGTTGGAGGGGATGGAGAGGAGAGGGAGATTGGGAGGGATGGGTAGCTGATGGATGTGCTAGCAGCAGCAGTAGCTAGACAGGTGCCCCAACAGCAAGTGAAACAGTAGGTGCCTGTTGAGCAGTTTCATATTGGAGTGGTGCGATGACATGGAGGGCCTCGATGGCATTGGGGATAGCCGAGGGTGGACAGGGATATTCTACACCCACCACAGGTATCGCAGCAGTAGCAGGTTGTTGTAGTAGGCCCGCAGGTAGAGGCGGGCACCTCAAGGGTAGGTGGAGAGTCAAGGATTTGAGGGTCGACCTCTCATCGGCGGCCTCAGAGTGGAAAGGAGGAGGAGGTTGAGACTCTGCTAGCACAAGTAGCTAGCCTACAGGAGGTTTTGGAGAGCCATGAGGCAGAGTTGGTGTAGTTGCGGGGGACAGTGGCTTTATTAGATGGTTCAGATGGACAGGTGGCTGCATTGCGGGCACAGTTAGCCCAGGCTCAGGGTGAGATAGTGGTTCTAACAGGAGAGCGGAATGTAGCGCTTGTGAGAGGTCAGCAGGCAGAGGGTACTATGAGCAGTTTACAGGCCTCAGGTGCCGGTATGGCCCCAGTTTTGTCACTTATGCAAACACAGTTGTCTCAGGCACAGGGACAGGTGTCTTAGGTATAGGGACAGTTGTTAGAGGCCAGTCAATAGGTGGATTATTATTGGGTTCTCTATCATGCAGCAATGCCAGCAGAGTAGCGTGCGCTGAGCTATAGTGAACTCTGTGGGTCCAGGTCATCTAGGTCACACAGATCTAGATTGGTTCAGTCCATCTAGCAGGCGATGGGTCCCCCATCACATGTGCCCCAGCAAGTTCCACAGGTTTAGGTTTGGCCATAGCTGCAGTCACAACCACCACCATGGCCAGGATCTCCCAGTGCATCAGAGAGAGGGTCCTCTATGTGACAGTTGTATTATTTTGGCTCTTGGAGGCATTGTATTATGACATGTTATTATATTTTTTTTATGTATATATATGAGCATGTATTTTTGGTGATGATGATATATGATATGATGCTGTTTGATGGCTTATTTGTTTATTTATGATGATTTTATATGGTGATGATGATGCTTATGTTCATGGATGCAGTATGCTTTATGGATTATATGCTATGGATGTGTTTATGCAATGTATGATTTTGATGTTATGGATGTACCTATTTATGTAACCTGATGGATGTAATGATGGTTTAGTTGTTTTGATATATGCATATTTATGATCTATGGACTATGATGTATAATGCAAAATAAATGTTCAGATTAATAAATATTTATTATGGATGTAAAATGCAATGAAATAGAAATGTATGTTTATGTTAATAAACACATGTTATGTATGGAAAATATTATATGCAACTAGATGATTATAAAATGCAGCTAAATGATGATGATTGTGATTATACAATGTGACTAAATGATTATGCTATGTAAGCAACTGTAACTAGATGATTATGAAATGATGTATGGAATGCCATGTAAGGATTGTGGAATGCAAACTAAATGTAATTTAAATGATTATATGCAATTTAAGTGATTATGGGATGTAATGTAAATGTTTATTGTATACACCTAAAATTGGCATGACTCTACTTAAATAAATATTTTAAATATTTATTCCGTCATCCACATTCTTCTATCAATAAATAAATAAATTCATTTATTTATCTGATCAATTTCCTCTCATTTAATTAAATAAACACATTTATTTAATTAAATAAATTCATATACATCACCTTCATCTTGCAAAATAATTAAATAATTTTAATTATTTAATTAAAACCTTTATTCTTCCAAATTTAAATAAAATGCAAATTTTATTTAAATAAAATCTAAAATATCCACTAAATAAAATATACTTTTATATTTTATTTTATTCTTCAAAAACATCCACAAAAAAATAAAATATATTTCTATATTTTATTTATTCCTCTCAATTATCTACAAAATAATTAAATAAATCTTTTTATTTAACTATGCATTCTTATCTTCAAAAATCATTCTTATCTTCTAAAAAAATAATTTCCTCTTGTCACACAAAAGCAAAAGCAGGTTTAAAGCATCTTTAAAGGAAACTTTCTCTTAAATTAGGAAAATAAATTCTAATTTAAGAAAATCAAATCTCACCCTCATCAAGAGAGGAGTTAACTCAACAAAGCTGCTTTTCGAGTGACATGTGTCCTTCTTCCATTTGTTGCACGTTCCTCAACAACCCTCCTCTGTTGATCTTTCCTTTTCTTCTAAACCATTGATCTTCCCTCACCTTTTTCTATAAATACCACCCTCTCCTTCTTCATTTCATCACTTATCATTTATGCAAACTTATGCTGCAGGAAACCAAGCGCGCCTTTGGCACCCATTTTTCTTAAGCATTCATCTCATCCTCTATTTAGTGTGTTGAAGCTCACCTTCAATCACACGAATATCAGAGCCATTATGTCTTTGTCATCTTCAAACAAGCAAGGGAGCAATGCTTCTGAGGGCTTCATTATCAAGATCAAGGACAAATAGGTGAGCAATGGAAAACGATAGGTAAAGAGGTTGTAAGTACATTTACTTTTGTTTGTTTTAATCTTCTTTGCTTTCAACTTCCATTGATGTTGGGTTTTGTTTTCATTGATTTGATTAACCTATTTTCCCCCTCACATTTTGGCGCCCACCGTGGGGCTCTTCCCCCTCTTACTAATAAAAAAACTAAGTGTTTTTAAGTGACAGGTCCGTACAGGTGATGAAGTAGGTTTCTGACAGAGGCATCTGGCACATATAACTTCTGAAATGACGCATTTACCTTCCAAGTTGGCGCATCTGATCATTCGGTGCATTTGACTCCAAAAGTGATGCATTTACCTTCCAAGTTGGCGCATCTGATCATTTGACGCATTTGACTCCAAAAGGGACACATTTACCTCACGAATCAACGCATCCGACCTTTCGGCGCATTTGACCCCCACAACGATGCATCTGACCCCTATTTTGGTGCCTATGTTCGAGTTGCGCATTTACTCTATCTTTTGGCACATCTGCACTATAAAATGACGCATCTGTCATAGTTACACATATACCTCTAGTTTTTGCGCATTTACCTTCTGTTGTTACGCTTTTGTACAATGTCGCATGCACTCCCTGTTTCTGCGCATTCAGGCTGCAGTGCAGCGCATTTGATTCTACTTGTTTTTAGGGTTTCTAATTTTATGCGTTGGATCTAACAGTTGTTTTGCAGGGTTAATAACTGGATTAGGTCATTTAGACTAATTAGGGGAGAAGTAAGCAAGTGCATTTCATACAAACTTCACATAGTTCATAACTAGGAAGGAAGTAACTGGTCTCAAATTGCTATCTTTGCATCATTCATTTATTTTCCTAGATTAGACCGCTGCTATCTTTACAAACAGGAAAATGAACATTGCTATGTCTTAATCACTTTCAAGTTAACAAACAGGAAAATGAACAATGCTATGATCTAAACACTTCCAAGTTAACAATCGTGTGAGTGCACAAGTAGATTAACTCATTTAGTTTTTCTATTTTTAACTAGGTTGGATTAACCATTGTACTCTGTGCTTGTGAATGACAATAGGCGTATGCTCTCCCCTTAACTGGGTGATCAAAGTGCCAGACTTGTCATTCTATTTGTCAAACCTTTAGGGGGGCCTGCCCTTGGATGCATGCTTGTCCAAGTGGGAACGACCCTAAGTGGTAACAGGCTAAAGCCAAGCCCTACCAAGCCACTTAAAATAAATTGTGCTTGAGGTGAAAACCTCAAGCAATGAGTGCTACTATGTTACACCGATGGCCAACCTCCCCCAAAACCCTCATAGGTGTAAACCTTTGAGGCTGGGAGACTCCATAACGGAGAGTAGTGCCGCTGCACGTGTAACCACTCGAACGGTTGCCCTAACTAAGAACCAACTATGTAGCAAGCCAAAAACCCCTATTTGTTGATGCAAAGGGTGGAGCCCTTGAAGCGGCCTTGATTCAAGTGACTCTTAGTAGAGGTAGCAAGGACAATCCTAAGGTTCGGTGTGGGTATGAGCCTAAGGAAACCCGAATCTAGCATGCGTGAGAAGTGAGTGCCGTGGAGGGGAGCCGATGCTACCAGATTCTGGAGCTACGTGCTTTGAGTGGCATAGCTAGAGGATTCAACGAATATTGTCATATCCAGCCTAGGTTGTACTTGTTTGAGTCAGAATAGTCCAAAAAAATACAAAAAATATATATAAAAAGATAAAATCATGAAAAACTTCTATGTGTTTGCTGTGTTTTTTCCATAATTGAACATCAGACTATTCAAAAACACCAAATTTTTCAAACCAAAAATAGAAAAACCCTGAAAACGTTCCAAAATTCTAAGAAAAAAAGACAAAAGCTAGAGTTGCACATTTGCCATGACCTGTGGTGCATCTGATTCGACTTTTTGGGTATCTAAACTCTGTTGTGGCGCATTTGCCAGTATTACGCATTTGACTCAACTTTTAGCGCATCTAAACTTTGTGGTGGCACATTTGCCCATATTGCGCATTTGAACTAACTTTTTATGCATTTAATATCTATTGTGGCACATTTAAAACCTTGCCAGTGTTGTGCATTTGAACCGACTTATTAAGCATTTACTCTGACTGCTGGCGCATCTAACTTATGTTGTTGCACATTTAAACTGCTGCGCATTTAAACCTGAGAGCCAAATTCAGTACCTTCCAAGAGAAAAACTGTTGAAAACATTTCAAAAACCATCGCCAAACCTGTTCAATTTCCAAAAATCTGATTGAGACCTTGCAAATTGACCATTTCTCCTTCTTTTCCATACCATATCTTCTTTTTTTTCCATCCAAAATCTCACCAAATCTTCCCAAATTCCTACAAGGTTAGAACCAAGATTATTCTAGATCACAATCAATATTCAAACAAACCTAGTAAGTGTCCAATATCAATGGTTACTTATCCTTTCTCTCGACACTCTACTAGTGGCTTATATGAGACTAGTCAACATCAAGTATTTGGATTTCTAACATCCCTACTTTGACTACAACTTTTGTATATCCAAACTTGTTTGATACCACATTGATCTCAAAAGAACCTTGCTAAAACCTTGTATCATCCTAGTATCTTGCTCAAGGATCTTTTTTCACTCCATCCCATCTCTTTACTACCTTGCATGGTCTCAACAAGATTACAAAAACAAAAATAGTTAGAAATGGCAGAGAAAAGTGTTCTCAATGGTCATGAAAGTGAAGAAGAAATTTCCACGGAAGAAATCTTTCAAATGCAACATAATCCAAAATTTCAACACCTATTAGAAAAAGTGCTTTCCCAAGACCCAACAAAATTCTTTTTACATCTAGGAAGTCTAGGAGTCAAACTCCCTAAAGAGTATGACGTGGAGGCTCTCAAAGAAATTGACGAAGAAAGAATCCTTGAAGGAAGTAGACATGATGAAATACCCACAGATAAGAGCAAGGAAACAATTGACTCCTTGGATGTCGTAGGTCTAATGAACCAAAAATATGAAGATCTCCAATAACAAATTTCAGACATGAAAATGGGAGCATCGACAAAACATTACACCCTAGAGGATATTTCACCGTATCCTTTTGATAGGGCCTTGGTCATGATACCTTTCCCCTCAAAATTTGAGGTGTCTAAGTTTGACAAATATCGAGGAAAGGGTGACCCAAGGGATCACATCAGAGAATTCAACGCTGCTTGTCTCGAGGTCACACATAACGACACCTACCTTATGCGACTCTTCCCATGAAGCCTAGGTGGGAAAGCCATGGAATGGTTCTCTAGACTGCCACCCAGTATTAAAACCTTCAATGAGCTTGTAGACAAATTTGTCACCCACTTCTCTTACAATATTGAGCACGACACCTCAATATTAGATCTTTGTAACACCAAATCGCTGCCTTCTTATAGAGATGGAGACAACTGGCAAGCAAGTGACCACACCAAATGCCAGAGAAACAGATGCTAGAAATGTTCGTCAACAATTTGTAAATGAACCTAAGCTACCAAATCCAAATCCAATGTCCTACTTCCTTTAGCAAGGTCATTGAGATGGGCCTCATCATAGAAAAAGACCTAATCGCAAAAGGTCAAATCAAGCTCTACAAAGACACTCCTAATACCAACACCAACAATGACAAACCTAGATTCTGGACAAAAAATAAGAACATCGTAAATGATGGGGTAGTAGATACCAAAAATGTGGCACCTAAGAAACCAATTTTCAACCTATCAACACCTCAAAATAACCCCACACAAGACAAACCAAGAAATATCGAATCTAGGTTTACCAACTTTTAGCCTAGGAGAAAGTTCACACCTTTGGATGAGTCACTAGAAACTGCCCTATGGAAGCTAATCGCCAACAATCTCATAACGCTTCCCTCATTATGAGAGTACGAACCAAAGGTCAAACCCCATTGGTGGAACGGCAATGACTTCTACGAATACCACTGAAACAGGGGGCACAAGACAAATGATTGTATTGCACTCAAGCATATAATCCAAGACTTAATAGAGAAAAACAAAATATCCATTAACGGACAATCTCACAGACATATCTCTAGCAGCGATCATCAGGCATTCAAGGATCCTCTTCCTAACTATGAGCAGGGAGGACCTTCCAACAGAGATAACATTGGCTCTAACAACGCAAACTACACAAATGTCAGCTTTGACTATGTTGTTAACCATATCTCAGAAGGTGAGTCACACATCAATGTGATCACTATCAACAAGGATTTGTATTGCAATGTTACTACCCATATTAACAGGGTCACCCTTAGAGGAGTTTCCGCTCCCCCATCTAGTCAATACAATATCATGGATCAACTCCACAAAACACCTACACACATCTCCATGTTAAAACTTCTGCATCTATCTCCTTCGCATAGGTCCATACTTGACAAAGCCTTAGCAGAAGCCTCCATCCCCACAAACTTAATCGAAGAACAATTCCAAATCATGGTCAGTCACATCACCTCACCACATTCCCTATCATTCACTAAGAAGGATGATATGCCAATTAGTCAACCCCATAACGCCTCCCTCCATATCAAAGCTTTCATACACAAACACAAGATCAAAAGAGTCCTAATAGATGGAGGGGCTGGTTTGAATATCTACACATTGAAGCTAATCCTTACATTGGGGTTTTCAGAGAAGGCTATCGATCTGAAAAGAAAAATCACCATAAAAGCCTATGATGAGGAAGAAAGAACATCTAAAGGAATTGTTGCCCTACCAATCAGGGTGGGCCCCATGGTAAAAGATGTAGCTTGTCAAGTCCTCAACATGGAACTAGCATACAACATTCTTCTTGGGCAACCGTGGATACACGCCCTAAAAGTAGTACCTTCAACATACCATCAATGTATCAAGTTCCCACATGAAGGTCAAGAGATCACCATCCAAGGTGACCCTAACCCCTTTCAATACTACAACTCTATTCAACCCAAACTAGAAGTTGTAATCCCCACCAACCATGCTTCTGCCGCCTCTTCATCTCGTGTAGATCCAGCTATAGTTGCTACCTCTTCAGGAGTGTCTCAACCTAAACTTCAACTCAAAGATAAGGGCCTGGGTGAGTACAGGTCTCCCAATCTCTCTGTAAGGCACAACTACCTCTATCTCCTAGATCCTATGGGAGACCCATCTTAAAGACCCCCAAAGTAGAGAGAACCACGAAAGGACCATTTGTGAAATGGGGAAGCCTAGAAGATGAAAGTGATGAAAAAGATATCCTACAGTGGCTATACAAAGATGAAGGTAGTTCCTCAACACAATATAACCATCCCATTATATAAACGACACAATATGGTCAAGGCTTTCAAATGCTATAGAGAATGGGGTATGAAGGACATGGTCCACTTGGTTCAAGAGAGGATGGCATCACTAAACCCATCCAACCTCATACCTTAACAGCCCAAGATACTACAGGGCTAGGGTACACTGGAGCATCAAGAAACAACAGAACCAACAAGAACAACGGTAAACAACCAGAAGCATCCACTAGCAATCTGGTTGAACAAATTCAAAGAATGCAAATGGGGAGGGAAACTGATTCTAACGAGTATGAGTGGGACAACCTCTCTGAGATGTCTTGTGATGAAAAGGATATTGATGTTGTCCATGAGTACGACCCAACCCATGCCAATGAGAGACAAGGTCCAAGGGCTAGACCGCTAGAGTCTGACCCACATAGCAACAATAGTGAAAATCATGAGGAAGGAATGATACCCCCCTTGACGAATCCACTAATAGAGGGTACCATCATAGACTTTGTCCGTGCTTTTAGTAATTATGTCCTAACCATCAATGCCATTGAACTAGACCAACCTAATGACCCCTGACCTTTGGTACACCCTGAACTAATCGAATGGGACCTAGAAGGTACCACCCCTGAACTAGACACCTTCGAAAATGATGACGCCATCATCGATTATCTTGAGCTTAGAGATCACATACATGCAGGAGACCACAGAGCTGGCTATGCTATTGAACTCAACGAGAAGCCCTATTTTGGAGAGAGTGACAAGCCTTTCAGTCATAAAAATATCAAGATAAAAGAACAATCTAATGGTGAAAACCGCTCCGTGGCAGTGTTAGATCATCAAAATAGTAAAAATAAAGACGTATCCAACAGTGAAAACCTCTCTGAGCCACCGAAGGATGGAAGGCTTGACCCTCTCCCCAATCTTACACATCAAGAGAGATCGTCGATCTTAATAGAACCGGTAGAACCAATCAATGTTAGCACGGGAGATGAACCCAGAATGATCCACATGGCAAAAGCTCTCACAGAACACGAAAAACTAGCATTTACAGATTTCTTCAAGAGAAAACAAATCAACTTCGCATGGACATACGCTAACATGCCAGGGCTAGATCTGAATCTTATCATGCATCATCTATCTCTAGCTCTAGGAGCTAAACTGGTCAAACAAAAACTCAGAAAGATGCATCCACATATGGCCCTCATGGTAAAGGAAGAGCTAAAGCAACTACTAGACATCAGATTTATCAGGCTTATAGACTATCCTGAATGGGTCTCAAACATAGTACCAGTGGCTAAACTAGATGGCAGAGTCCAAATATGTAATGATTTCAGGGACCTGAACAAAGCTTGTCTGAAAGATGACTTCCCCCTGCCAAACATAGACATGATTGTAGATCTCACGGCAGGGCACACTATGTTGTCACTCATGGATGGTTTCTCAGGATACAACCAGATAAAGATCACATCAGAGGACCAACACAAGATCGCATTTACATGTCCTTGGGGCACCTACTGTTGGTGTGTCATGCCATTTGGTCTAAAAAATGCTGGGGCGACATATTAGAGAGCCATGACAACAATCTTCCATGACATGATGCACACCATAATGGAAGACTACGTCGACGACATTCTGGCAAAATCACTTACTAGAGAAGGACACCTAGCAGTTTTAGACAAAATCTTCAACAAGTTGGAACAGTTTAATGTGCGACTTAATCCAAAGAAGTGTGTGTTCGGGGTTAGATCAGGTAAATTACTGGGCTACATAGTGTCTACAAATGGTATTGAAGTTGACCCAGCTAAGGTGAAGGCCATAATGGAGATGCCACCTCCTAAGAACCTGACTCAATTAAGATCCCTACAAGGCAAACTACAGTCTATTAGAAGGTTCATTTCCCAACTGGCAGACAAGTGCCACCCATTCTCTCATCTACTACACAAAAATGTCCCCTTCAAATGGAACAAGTCATGTGAATAGGCATTTCAGCAATTAAAGGAATATCTCATGAAACCACCGGTGTTGATGCCACCAATTCAGGGCAAGCCTCTAATACTGTATATCTCAGCTACACCCATAGCTCTAGGAGCTCTCATTGCACAACAAGAACTATGATGGGAAAGAACAGGGTATCTACTACATTAGTCGAACACTTGTTGGATATGAATTACAATACACACCTATCGAGAGAGTGTGTCTAGCTGTTGTCTTCACCTCACAAAAATGGAGACATTACATGTCGTCACATTCTGTCAAACTCGTGGCAAAGATTGATCCACTCAAATACCTACTCAACAAGGCAGCTTTACCAGGTAGATTGTCCAAATGGGTCATGCTTCTCAACGAGTTCGATATTGAATATGTAGACAGGAAAGCAATAAAGGGACAAGTAATAGCAGATCAATTGGCAGACGCACCACTAACAGATGAAAGCCCTCTGAGCTTTGAGTTTCTAGATGAATCTATCTTCCACATAAATACAGCAACCTGGAAAATGTATTTTGACGGCTCATACACTCAACATGGATCGGGGGTAGGTATCTTATTAATCACACCTAATGATGACACTATTCCAAAGTCATACAGGTTAATGTTCCCCTGCACTAACAACATAGCAGATTATGAAGCCCTGGTCATTGGTATCAAGCTGGCAGTTGAGTGGAACATCAAGGAACTTCAAGTCTATGGGGACTCATAGCTAGTCATCAATCAAGTGAATGATGACTACCAAATGAAGGATGAGAAACTAATTCCTTACAAATGAATGGTAGATGACTTCAAAGAATATTTTGTCAAGATATCTTTTGAACAGATACCAAGGATCGAGAACAAAGCTGCAGATGCAATGGCTACAATTGCATCTCTCCTCAACATTCCAGGTCATCAAACACAATATG
The DNA here is from genome assembly GCA_027924645.1 of Cunninghamia lanceolata. Classification (NCBI taxonomy): domain Eukaryota; kingdom Viridiplantae; phylum Streptophyta; class Pinopsida; order Cupressales; family Cupressaceae; genus Cunninghamia; species Cunninghamia lanceolata. The sequence goes on along the minus strand of BSBN01001185.1, from coordinate 3,520,171 downwards.
AGTTCTTAGTAGAGGCAGTGTCCTATCCTACTTATGACACCCCAGAATCCCATATCATATGCCACATCGTAGGAGCCGATTCCCCTCTGTATGGTAAAATATTTGCCTATCTAAAAGAGAATACCCTCCCACACGACCTCTCTAGTAACTAGAAAAGAACCTTCATCCAGAAGGCATCCCGGTATGCCATTGTAACCAACACCCTATATCGCCGAGGTCTCGATGGTACTCTCCTTAGGTGTCTTGATAGTGAGGAATATCAAACCGCCCTGAGCAAAATACACAACGGTATATGCGGGGCTCACTTTAGTGGCCCTACCCTAGCCAAGAAACTCATCCACATGGGGTACTACTGGCCAACTATGGAACAAGACTCCTATCAGTTTGTAAAGAAATGCAAAAAGTGCCAAATCCATGGGAACCTAATCCATGCACCAGCGTAGGAGCTACAGCCATTAACAACTCCTTGGCCTTTCTGTCAGTGGGGACTCAACTTAGTGGGCAAGATTCACCCTCCTTCCTCAAGCGGCCATAAATTCATTATCACTGCCACATAGTACTTCACGAAGTGGATTGAAGCCGTGCCCTTAGCCAACATCATAGGCAAACAGATTGCCTCATTTATCCTAAACTATATCATCTGTCATTATGGTGTCCCTTCATCCATTATCACAAATAACGGATGACCCTTCAAAAACCAAGATGTCAGGGAACTATGCGACAAATTCTATATCCAGCACTGCTTTTCAACCCCCTACTACCCACAAGGTAACGGCCAAACTGAGGCATCAAATAAAACCATTTTGAAAATCCTAAAAAAGACTATCAATGATGTCGGCTGTGATTGGCATGTCCAACTGAATCCCTCACTGTGGGCCTACCGCACAAGCATTTGATGAAAATAGGTTAATCAAATGGATTCTAAAATGAAACTACATGAAATACCGATGAAATGATATATGATATGCAATGTTAAATGATATACAAAATGCACCTAATGAAATGCACTTTAAATAATATGTAAACTAAATGATATGTGGGATTGAAACTAAGTGATTTAAGAGATGCAAATTAGGTGATATGTGAGATGCAAACTAGGTGATATGTGAGATGCAAACTAGGTGATATGTGATATGCAAACTAGGTGATATGTGAGATGATTAAGTCTTGATACACATGATGTTCTTTGTTGGACCCTGGGTAGCGGGGCTATGTGATAGGGGAATAGGGTGGATGGGTGGGGTGCGGGTATGATTGGCTGTGGCTAGATTTGGGGGGGGGAGTGGGATGGTTAATGAGGGAGTGGCTAGGTCATGAAACACCACATCATTGAGGGAGGATATGGTTTGGTTCAGGATGTGTTGAGTAGAAATAAGTTGGAGGGATGGAATTAGTAAGAGAAGTTGGGAGGGGTGGGGGGATGTGGGCTAGGTGGTTACAAAATCTAGGCCCAGATGTTAGAGTTGAATAGATGATTAGCGTGATGATTTGAGCTAGTGACAGTAGTTGCATAACATTAATTGAGAGCATTTCTTGGTTTATTATAGAAGTGTAGGATAGAGTTCACAAAGGTATGAGATGACCTAGGTGATGATATATATCCCATGATTGCATGGACTAGACCCGCAAACAATAGGTTGATTTCATGCATGCCCAAGGTAGTATAGTCTTGCTTAGCCTAGGAAGGGGACTCATAGTGATGAGTGCTAATAGTACATATAAGGTTTTGATGCCTGTATATGCAAATGGGGCACATCATGCTAGAACCGACCTAGACTTCAAGATATGAATACTATTCTTGTAGTAATGAAACCAACCCACAAGCATAACATACCGAAACAATGACCGTGTCTACTCCAGGTATTGTCCGCCACTTACCATGATATAATGAGATCAAGGTAGCTTTGGAAATGACCTAGAGTGAGACAAAAAGATACAAATAGCCTTTGTGTGCTCTTACCAAGATACATGTTGATAGGATGACAAGTTCTTGTCCATTGTAGGAAAGATATATCCTAGGATGCGAATTGGTTGGAATTGTTGGATAAGTTTTGAAAGGTGGGCAAAAGGATAGTCAGGCCATGTGTGGGATTTATAGTTGGTATGTTGATTGATAATTGTTGCGTTATGGACCATGCTTCAAGCGTATACTTAGCGTGTGTACCATTTATTGGGTCCAACAAACTTAGTGAATGGGGACCATCCAAACGGGTTGGATGGGTGCAACTTATGTACCTGAGTACTAGAAACTTCCTTCATATTCCAGACTACCTACATACCCTGTGTCCACGGGATCAAGGTACTTTCAAGATGCGGATGAGATGAATATGTAGTTCTGGCATGACTTGATGATGTGGGAATGGTTTAGGATGGGTGTGATGCTAAGATTTGATAGATGTTGATGGTCGTGAGTTATGGTGGGAACGATGTATGGAGGTGTTTTGCAGTGAATTGTTAGGAAGGATTTTTTGGATTTTGGTGATGTTCTATTGTTTTTGGATTTTATGATTTTTTGTTGTTTTTGGATTTTTTGATTTTCTATTGTTTTTTGGATTGTTTAATTTTTTATTGTTTTTGGATTTTTTATGATTTTCTATTATTTTTGGATTTTTTGATTTTTTGATTTTTTGTTGTTTTTGGATTTTTACAATTTTCTGTTGTTTTTGGATTTTTTGAATTTTTTGTTGTTTTTGGATTTTTGTGATTTTCTGCTGTACAGAAGGAAGCTTACAAGGATCCTCGTTCCATGAGTTAGCCTTGAGTGGGATAGTGCAGGGTGGGTGATAGGACTTGATGTTTTAGAAATCCAAGCCATGGGATCTGTGTGATATGGAGTGTTGTGATGGAAAGAGGACTTATTAATGGTAGAACCGACCACTACACATGGCACCTAAAATAGGTTTTCACCATGGTACTTATCCAAAGCATCACCAAAGTGATTTTCACCATTGGAAGTCTTTATTGCACTCAGATTTTTGCTTGATTTTTTCAATTTTTCAATTTTTTTTTTAATTTTTTGATCAGGGTACTCGATGGGTTATGCGTAGAATTTCTTTAGGTGTAGAATGTTCATAGGTTCATCCAAAGGCTACTCCTCGGGTGTTGCAAGCTAGTATGCTCTTGATCCATAGTTGGCTATGATGACATAAGGCCCTAGCCAATTGGGTTCAAACTTTCCTTTCTTAGGGTGCTCATGTAAGTTTTTCTACATCTCCATAAGGACAAGGTCACCTACTTCAAATTTTTGGTTTCTAATTCTCTTGTTATAGCTTCTTCTGAGTTGATTTTGATAGGTTTACAGGTGGTTCAATGCATCCAAACGTTTCTCATCCAATAATTCTAGCTGATGCAATCTTGCGACTCGGTAATCCTCACCAGTGATTATGTTTTTCAGAGATACTCTTAGGGATGGGAGCTCAACCTCAATAGGTAAAATGGCTTTGGATCCAAAGACCAAGGAAAATGGAGTGGCTCCTGTGGGGGTACGGATGCTTGTGCGATAGACCCATAGGGCGGGATTGAGCTGGAGGTGCCAGTCATGGCCAGCTTCATTAACCATTTTCTTTAGAATGTAGATGATGGTTTTATTTGAAGCTTCTACTTGACCGTTTCCTTAAGGGTAATATGGAGTGGAGAAGTGGTGTTGGATTTGGAATTTTTCACACAAGGTGCAGACTTCCTAGTTCTTGAATGGCTTTCCATTGTCAGTGATGATGGAATGAGGGATACCATAATGACAGATGATATAATGGAGGATGAACTTGGATATCTAGGTTCCAGTGGTGAAGGTGAGAGGTATTGCTTCCACCCACTTAGTGAAGTATTCGGTAGCTGTGATGATGAACTTATGGCCATTGGATGATGGGAGGTGTATTTTACCTACGAGGTCAAGTCCCCACTGTGAAAAGGCCATGGTGTCGTGATTGGTTGCAATTCCTATGCTGGTGCGTGAATGAGATCTCCATGCTGTTGACATGGTAGGCATTTTTTGATAAACCGGTAGGCATCTCGTTCCATGGTTGGCCAATAGTATCCGGTCCTCAGGATCTTTTTAGCAAGAGCGGGTCCACTTGAATGTGCCCCACAAATGCCCACATGTACTTCTTCCAAGGCCACTTCAGCTTCTGTAGAGTCTAAACATCATAAAAGCGTGCCATCAAGACTCCTTTTGTATACGGTATCTCCTACAAGGGTGAAGGAGGAGGCTCGGCAGATGAAAGATTTTCATTGTGAGGCAGATAGGTTAGGAGGGATGATATTATCATGGAGATATAGATAGGTTTCTTGATACCACGGGGATAGGGGACCAATGACTTCGCACACTAGCTCCGATTGAGGAACATCATATGTTGGGATAGGGAGTTCTTCTATCAGGAATTCACACTTCTTGTTGTCTTTCTCCATGTCGACCAGGCATCCGATGGTGGCCATGGCATCTGTAGCTTTGTTGTTTAGCCTTGGGATTTGTTTAAAGTGGATGTCATTGAAATAGTCTTTAAAGTCGTCGACCATCTTTTTATAAGGCAGGAGTTTATCATCCTTGGTCTTCTACTCATTGTTTACCTGCCGGATGACCAGTTGAGAGTCTTCATACACTGTCAACTTCTCAATTCTCCATTTGATTACCATTTAGAGACCTATGATAAGGGCCTCATATTCTGCCATGTTGTTGGTACATGGGAATGTGATTTTGAATGACTTGGGGATTGTGTCACCTTGAGGGGTAACAAACAGGACGCCTGCCCCTGAGCCTGTGTGTGTGTATGATCCATCGAAGTACATTTTCCATATTTCTGTGGCTAGTGTTATTGTCAAGATGGCTTCGTCAGGGAACTCTACCAGTGTAGGATGTTCTGCAGGAATGGGTGCTTTAGCCAGCTGATCAGCGATAACCTTTCCTTTGATGGCCTTTCTCTTAGTATATTCAATGTCAAATTCAATGAGCATCATGACCCATTTTACCATTCTCCCAGTAAGAGCAGCTCTGTTTAACAGATACTTTAGTGGATTAATCTTGGCGATGAGCTTAGTTTTTGTGAAGTAAAGACAAGGGCTAGACATGCTCGCTCAATTGGTGTATAGTTTAGCTCATAAGATATCAGAGTGCGGCTGATGTAATAGATGGCTCTTTCCTTTCCTTGTTCATCGTGCTACGCTAATAAAGCTCCAATAGTTGTCTCTGTTGTTGAGATGTATAATAGGAGGGGTTCTCCTTTCCTTGGTAGAGTCAGAATAGGGGGATTAGCTAGGTAATCTTTTAACTAGTTAAAGGCAGCCTGACACTGAGTGTTCCAGACAAAAGCTGTATCCTTTCAGAGTAGATGTTGGAACGGTTGACATTTATCATCTAGTTGAGCAATAAACTGATGAATGGACTGGAGTTTCCCTTGCAGACTTCTCAACTATTTTAGTGTTTTTGGACGAGGCATTTCAGTGATGTCCTTGACTTTTGCAGGATCTACCTCGATTCCTCTTCTGGAGACTATATATCCCAAAAGTTTTCTGAATGTGACCCCAAAGACATATTTCTTTGGATTTAAGCAAATATTATATTGCACCAGTCGGTCGAAGATCTTTGTTAACACATCTAAGTGTTCCTCCCTTCTCTTTGATTTTCCTAGCAAGTTGTCCACATAGTCTTCCATTATGTGGTGGAAAAGGTCATGGAAGATGATAGTCATGGCTCATTGATATGTGGCTCTAGCATTCTTTAGGCCAAAAGGCATTACTACCCAGCAGTACATCCCTCATGGACATATAAAGGTTGTCTTATGTTGGTCCTCTTCTATGATCTTGATTTGATTATACCTTGAAAAGCCATCCATTAGGTATAACATCTCGTGTCTTACCATAAGATCTACAATCATGTCAATGTTTGGTAACGGGAAGTCATCCTTCGGGCAGGCTTTGTTAAGATCTCAGAAGTCAGTGCAGCAGCAGATTCGGCCATTAGCTTTGGCTGCTCGTACTAGGTTGGAAACCCATTTGAGATAATCAATTGGTCAGATGAACCTGACGTCCAATATTTTCTTTAATTCTGCTTTGACTAGGAGAGCCACCTGGGGGTTCATTTTTCTAAGCTTATGTTTCATTAGTTTTGCATCAAGTCGTACTGCAAGGTGATGGACAACCAAAGCAGGATCGAGCCCTGGCATGTCTGCATAAGTCCACACAAAATTGTGATTTATGCACTTGAAGAAGGCTAAGAAGTTTTCTTTCTCTTTTGCACTGAGAGATTCTACCCTAAAGGTGATTTTCAACTCTTCTTCCGTCCCAAGATTCATCTCTTGAGCTAGCTCTACCAAGATGGGTGATCTATCAGCATATACATTGTCTATCTCGGGAAGGCCCATGCTTCCATCTCCTAGCACCTTGTGGAGGTTTTCACTAGGAGATACATCCTTTATTTTTACTTTTTTGGGATCTGACACTATTGCGGAATGGTTTTCACCATCAGATCCATGTTTGATTTTTATATTTTTATTACTGGAAGTAGGGGTTGTCTCCCCGAAATAGGCAGCCATATCAAGTTCCATGATGTATCCTGCTCTATGATCTCCTAGGGGGAAGTGATCTCTAACCCCCATCATTTCAGCGATGGCTTCATCATTTGGTGCTAAGTCAAAGACAGGAGGTCCCTGTTGGTCCTAGTCTATGAGGTCCAGGTATACAAGGGGTAAGTCATTGGATGAAGAGGCTAGGGTGGTACCTATGTATATGGTGCATATGGATGAGTCAAAGAAATTGGCCAAGTCACTAAAGGAATCTTGATGGCCCATTTCGTTGACATTATCTACTTCAGGGGAGATCGTAGTGACCTCAGCTAGGATACATTCACCAGTGGTGAGGATATGTTGTCGTTGACCATATCCTAACCCTTGGGTATAAGGATTTCATTTCACTTGGACTAGTTCCATGATCCCCTATTCATGAAGGTTGATACTGCCTTGTCCTTTATAGCCCATGTTTTTGACAATTTCTGACCCTTTACCATAGATCTCTATTGGTATTGTGGGGGCTTCTTGCTTAGTTTCTTCATCTTTATATAGCCAGGATGATATGTCTTCGAGCACATCTTGATCAAGGAGATGTTTCCTCTCAAAGGTTGGTGATGGTTTGCATTTAATGACAACTATATTAGCTTCTTTGTGCTTTGGGGTACCAAAAAATTTAGGGTTGGGTAACGTGCCCACACAAAAGGTGCCATGTAGGTCGTATTTCCCACATCCCATGTCACTAAACTTGATCTTGATCTCAGGTGGTGGAGGTGTTTGGGATGAAGTAGTGGCAATGTTGGCAGGGTCGATGTATGAGGTGGATGGTTGAGACGATGTCGTGTTGTGTGGTGGTTGGGCACCAATTTTGAGAAGGTAGTCAAGATATCTATTTGGATCCGACCTTAGGATTTTGTCAAGCAAGTCCATGTTGTCAACGTCTTGCATAAATTTTAAGACATCTTTGTCATCTTGGCTAAGTTTGGGTGATGGTGGTGGTGGTTGCAAGAAATGAAAGGGGTTTTCATTGGGATTGTATGTCAGGATTTGAAAGACCGTGGGTGGGTTGTGTGTTTGATTGATTGGTAGGTTGTTGTCATTGGTAGTAGGCATTCCTATGCCCATGTATTGTCCAGAGTCTGCCATTTCTACAAATTATGGATTTGATTTAGAGGTGGAGTGAAATGGGGATGGAGACCTTAGAGAATCCAGATTGATTTGTGGGACCTAAAGATGGATGTGGTAGTGAGATGGAGTAGAGAAAAAGATGAAGGATGATAAGTCTTCAAAAAAGTGTTAATCTAAGGATAATAAGAGGGGACGGTATTGACTTTTTGCACAAATTTGGACTAAAAGGTAGATGATAGATGATTTTTTGCTTGAGAATGATTTGATGGAAGGGATTTTTGATGTTGATTTTGGAAAGATTAGGATGATGTTTTTGAAAAAGGATTTAAAGGTGAGCTTAAGTAAGATCTAGTTTTTTGTCGCACAAATGGATGTTTCTCTTTGTTTGGGGTAGACTAATGACCTTACACAAAGAAGGATGATTATTTTACTTGAAAGGTTGACTAATGACTCTCCAAGAAAAATGTGATGAAAAAGATGAAATCTAGATCTAGCTTTAGCTCAAAGGTATGACATATTTTTGATGTTTGATTGATGGTTCTTTGATGGGTGTTTGGATTTTTTTTTTTGAAGATTTTGGATATGTTTTTGATGAGAGAAGTGAAAGGATTTCAGAATGATTGTTTGTGGTAAGGATGTTTGTTTGGTCCAAAAAGGTATGAAAAGATCAATGAGGATGAAATTGAGTGGATTATGGCATTAGCAAAGGGTCTGATAATGATAATGATTGATTCTCTAAGGTCAAAATGATAGCACGATTGTAAAAATTTGGATCAAATGGGTGGGGTATTGATGGATTTTTGGAAGGTGATTATGGATTATGGCAAAGCGGGTCCTAAAGATCAAAATAAGATTTTCTCTAGTTTCAAGCAAGTCAATCTGCAAATAATGCCAATATACAGGTGAAATGGTGCCAAAGCAAACAGAGATGGTGCTGAAATAGGTCAGTGTTGGTCGAGGCTCTGAAAAAGGTGGATTTTGATATCAAATTTGGATTTGTTTTGATGTGAAGTTTGATCAAATGATTTTTATTGTCTCTTGGCAAGTTTCTTGAAATCACTTTAAGCATAAAAACACACAATAATCAAGATTTTGTTTTGTGAAAAGACGTATGATTTTCTTAAACAAGCACTTTACACAACCTAAGGTGAAGATAGGACAGTATTTGTTGAATCCCCTAGCTGCGCCTATTCAAAGCGGGTAGCTCTAGGATCTTGGTAGCACCGGCTCCCCGTTATAGTGCACTCACTTCTCACGCATACCAAGATCTAGGTTTCCACAAAGGCTTTTCCCTCACCAAACCTTAGAATTGTCCCTGCTACCTTGGCTAAGAACCACATGAATCAGGGCAGCTTCAAAGGTTTCCCTTCTGCGTCAACAAATAGAAGGTTTTTGGCTTGCTAAAACAAAGGTTCGTAGTAAGTACATTTGTTCAGGTGGCCATACATGTGGCAGTACTACTCTCCATTATGGAGTCTCCCAGCCTCCAAGGGTTACACCTTGGAGGGTTTTGGGGGAGGTTGGCTATCGGTATGACACAACAACACCTGTTGCTTATGACTTTCATTACAAACACATTATTTTATATAGCAGCTTGAAAGAGCTTGGCTTTAGCTTGTTGCCGCTTGGGTCGTTCCCACCTTTCAAAGTGGGGTGGCAAGCCCTCTAAAGGATTAACAAAAGAAACACAACTACAAAAATATTTCTGATCCCCAAGTTCATACAAGGATGCGAGGGGAGAGCATACATATATTTTGTACTTGTGTCACACTAAACAAGGTTTATTTTAGTTCTTTGGATTATTTTGGGGCTGATTTACACAAGTGTTGTGAGAAACTTTTGATTCCCAAGATCACCAATGGTGTGAGGGAAGAGCATACACTTTTCACAATACAAACATAATCACAAAAACACTTCACACAAATTTGATTTGTTTTCTTGTTTAGATGAATGAAAAATGTAGATTGTTGTTCTTTTTAATCCAATGAGTTATGATGCACTTTGTGGTTCTTTTTAAGCCCAAAATCAAAATGTTTGTAGAGTTGTTGACAAGCACTTGTGAATTTTAGAGCACCAAATTCAAATATTTTCTAAGCTAAGGCACACAAAGATTTGTTTGTTATTTGTTGATCAATTTTAGTGCACTAAATTGAAATGTTTGTTTATGCTAACATAAAAGGGTTCCTTTTAAGGACCAATTGAAGTGTTCATTTTAAACTAAAGATAAAAACACTGCAAGAACTTGTTAGTGGCTGCAGAATGATGGTGATGACCTGCAAACAACTTATCAGTCCCTACATAGAACCCAAAGTTAGCCTGCAAACATAGTGCTAAAATAGAGACCAATGGTACCACTGCAGATTGTAATGACACTACTGACAGAAACTGACCTAAAAACCTGACACCCTAGCAAATAGCGGTGATATACACGTAGATGGTGCTGATTTACAAAATAGCGCTAAAATAGGATACATAATGCGCCATAAAAGATGATAGCGCTAAAATGATATACAGAAGGCGTTGAAACAGACAATAGCACTAAAATGAGATATAGAAGGTGCTGAAATAGACAATAGTGCTAATATGAATATAATAAGGTGCCACTGCACATGTGGTTAAATGGTCTGGTCAACAGTTGCAAATAGCACTGCTCTGGGTGCTGATAGTGCCGATACGAGCTTGAACTTGTCAATCCTACAAAATAGAGGTCTTCCTAACCAACACAAAGGGTTAGACTGCAAAGAAAAGAGGTCTTGTTTAGTCTTGTTAGCCTAAGGAATGGAAAGCAAGACAAGATGAAAGCCAAAATATGTGTTTGTTTCTTTAAGAAAATTTTGGCATGACCTCCCCCTCTTCGTTCAAGATCCCTGCAAAAATAGAGTACATAAAACCCTAGAAAACAGCAGGAAGACCAACAATTAGACAGATTTGTGAGTGAAGTTTAAGAAAGAAAATGCTGCATCAAATAGCGCCAAAACAGCAGATAGCGCCAAAAGTCTCCACAGATGGTGCCACTGCACAGGTAGATAGTGGCACACCTAAAAAAATACGTCTCAAACACTAAAACTCACAAAAACTTGATTAGATTTAGACCTTGCGGGTCCTATCGGGCGTGCCAATGTGATTAGGAAATCCAAATCAAAGGTAAAAACACAAACTAAATGCATAGAAAACAAGAGTTATACCTTGATGTGAAGACCCAATCTCATCAAAGGGGAAGAAGCTTGCACCCAAAAAGCCTCTTAGATGTACACTAGATAAGGAAAACAATTTAAAATTCTCTATTCTAATGCAACTCTCAAGCTAGCTCAATAGCTATTTTGGCATGGTAACAATACTTGGAAATTGGATGGATGAATGAGTTGGAGGATGCTATATTTATAGGCATTTTGGAGAGATTTTGATCCAAGGGTTGAGATTGATTTGGGAGATCAATGGTGGAGGATTAAGATGATGTGGAGGGCCTAGATTTCATCTTTGGAGGATAGAGGGCTAGGAATAAATATGAATCTTATATTTATTTTTGGGAAAAGGGTGAATTAAATGAGTATGGGTGAGATGGAATATGTGTGAATTAAAAATTCACATGGGGAAGGGTAAAATGAATTAAAAATTCATTTGGGGATGAGTGGACATAAATGAGGCATGGCATGGGTAAGGGGTGTAAGAAATATTAAATGTGATGTTGGACACATTTTAATAAAAAATTGACTTATGTGGATATATTCCAATTTTTTATTTGGAGGATGTGGGGAAAGGTGTTAAGCTAGATTTGACCATTTTAATGAGGGCTTTAAGATTAATTAAATAAGGTTGTATTTAATTAATCCTAAGGCTAGGATGAGGTAGGCTAGGGCAGGTAATTAAACAATAGTTATTTAATTAACTAGGGTAGGGATAGGTCAATTAATAGGTTGAATTAATTAGTTAAACATGATTTAGCTAATTGATTTGATTTAGGGAGGAGGGAGAAATTGACCAAACAAATATTGCATATTTATTTAATCAATTGGCTAAAGCTGAACTATTGAATTAATAGAATTAATTTAATTGTTGGGGATAAAATGATGAAAAAATTAGGTGATGAAGGGATAATTAATTAAAAAAAAATTTAATTAATTGATTAGAATGGAAATTGGTATGTTTAGGGATGTCGAGAGTCAGTTTGATGATAAAGACATTTTTGGGTGTCTACATTACCTAAAGGTTATGAGGGAGCGAGCCTCAAGAATGAAAAGCTGAGGCCAAACTGGTTACCTGGAAGGCACATGGTTATCTGATATTGAAATCTTCGATGATGCTATTAAACACATCAAGCAGGAGAAGGAAAAGAAGGACAAAGCAGTTAAGGCTATTGTTCCTACCTCTGAAATGAATCAATTAAACCCTCTGCGCCTAAGGACTCACCATTTGGAAGTGGTCCTAATTTTGCTATAATCACTCGGGAGGTCACAGATGAGTACCTGCGAGTACATCCACCTCTCAAGTTTGATTTGGTAAACCTCAAGGATGAGTATGAATGTGGGAAGATCTTCCTTTCTAAAAGTGAATTATAGTTGCAATATGTAAATATTTGTAATAAATGATGAATATTATGTGATCCATGGATACTATAATGCAATTTTGAAATTTTGGCAAAGCTTTCCTTTCTTGTTTAAGATTGCATAAATGATAATGGAAATATGTTAATGAATGGATTCAATAGTATGAAAAACTAATTGAATGCTTAATCTGCACACTTCAAGAGAAGTAGATTGTAGCATGGTTTGGATAGGAACTGGCATTGGGGTAGCCAAGAGGAAGGGCAACCTTCTGGCCACTTTGATTCAAAACTTGACCACATCCTTGCTATGCTCCATGAGATGAGGGAAAGAATTGGAAATTTAGAGGAGGCCAGGGGTCATAATGGACCTAGGTAGGAAGCCTTCCACGAGGGTGAAGACGAGGAACGTCATGAAAACACCACCCAAAGTGGATGTGGAGAGAATAACTCTGAAATTAGACAAGATAAGGATAAAAGGATCCATTTGGCTCTAGATTTATCAAGAGATATGAAAAATAATACACCTCCAAATTTTGATGGGACTATAAGCAGAGATGCTGCGAGGGCACGGCTTATAGAAATGGAGAAATACTTTGAAATAAGAAACTATTATGAAATGACCAAAGCAGTATGGGGAGCATACCAATTGGTAGGTGAAGCATCCACCTAGTGAATGAACAAGAAGATGGAGCTAAGATTGAGCTTCTTAAGTCTAACTTGGGAAAGGTTTGTGGAACTTTTTAGAAAAAGATGGTTGCCTCAGCTATATTTTGATCAAAATCTCATAGATTTTCAAAACCTAAGACAAGGTGACTCATCTATGAATGAGTACTAAGAGAAATTCACTCGTCTCTTCAAATATGTTCCCCAATATCAATAGGATGAGAGATTTCGCATCCAAAAAGTTATCATGGGTTTGAATGCCCAAATTGGAGGTGAATTTGATGTGTGATGGTCCCACGACAATGGACCAAGTTTATGAGAAAGCTATCAAATAGGGAAAAAAGTTGAAATCCATATCTACATACCAAGAAAAGAACTGTAAAAATTTTAGTTGGCCAAAATCCTCCCAATCATTTAAGAAGAAGGGAAATAAATAGAATTTTGAAAGGAAAGGAGATAAAGGATTCAAGGATAATTAGAATGAATCCAAGGGTGAAAAGAAAAACAATAATAACTCCAAGAAAAATGGAGATAATTCAGGAAAGGCTTATGAAAGTCGAGGACTTGCAGGAGGGTGTTATTCATGTGGCAGTGACCATTATGCCTATCAGTGTCCCAACAAGACACAAGGGACTCAGATGCAAGGAAATCCTTTACCCTCGCAATAGACAGATTTCCAATAACAGATACATGTATCCTTGGATAACCAACAAGTGGAGTATCAAATTACTCCAATTGAAACCACAGGTATTTTATCAGATATTCCAATTTTAGTTTTGATAGATACTAGTGCTACATAACATTTTATTTATCCAAAAGTTTTAAATAAGATTTCTAGAAAAGCTGGTTATATGGCAAGTACATGGTCAGTTGAATATGCTAACCATACAAGGGCTCAGGTAGAACAATGCTTGTTTAAGGCCAAGGTTGAACTCCCAAGTTTTTCCACTGAAGTGAACCTTTATGTAGCCCCATTAGGCTCATATGATGTCATCCTTGGAATAAATTTCTTATGGAGGCATAGAGCTAAAGTGGACTATTTTACTAAAACAATAGAATGCCTAGATGACCTTGGGAATAACAATTTTTTGCAAGGCATTTCTAGAGGGGTTAAACTGAGGCAAATATATCCCTGAGAAAATAAATAGTCACAAAGAATCTTTTTTCCAAGCTGATTTGATGTATTATGAATCTCAAAAGATCCAAGGAGTTGAAGAAAGATAATGCATAGATCAAGAGAGATTAGATATAGATAAGTACCCCTTTCTTTGAGATTTTGAGGATACATATTTCTAGATGAATTGCCAGGATTACCTCCTAAGACAGATTTTGATTTTTCAATAGATATAATTCCAAGATTGGAACGTATATCTAAAGCTCCTTATAGAATGAGCACAATAGAGTTAATGGAGCTAAAGGCTCAGCTGTAGGAATTGCTAGAAAAGGAATTGATAAGACCCAGTGTTTCACCCTGGGGAGCACTAGTAATTTTTGTTAAAAAGAAAGATGGTACATTGCGTCTATGCATAGATTATCGTATTCTAAACAAGGCAACGATAAAGAATAAGTATCCATTGCACTGTATTGATGATCTCTTCGATCAAATGCGAGGGGCAATTATGTTTTTAAATATTGATCTTCGATCAGGGTACCATCAATTGAGGCTAAAAGATGAAGATATTCATAAGAAAGTATTTAGAATGAGGTATGGGCAATATGAGTTCACTGTCCTACCCTTTGGATGAACAAATGCACCTACAACATTCATGAACTTAATGAAAATTGTGTTCAGAGATTGCTTGGACAAGTTTTTCCTTGTTTTTCTTGATGATATTTTGATTTACTCCAAAAATGAGGAGGATCACCTACAACATCTATGGATTGTTCTCCTAGGATTAAGAGAACATAAACTATATGGTAATCTCTCAAAGTGTACTTTCTTTCAAAAGGAAGTACAATATCTGCATCATATAATTTCAGCTAAGGGAATTGTTCTGGATCCAACAAAGATCAGGGCCATTTTGGAATGGCCAACACTAAAAAATGTGCATGAAGTCCATAGTTTCATGGGCCTAGTGGAATATTACAGAAAAAATTGTGGCTAATTTTTCAAAAATTGCCTATCCTGGAGTGGCAAAATTGCTAGCTGATGTAAAGCCATTATATTTCTAGAAAGGAATGAAGAGGGATGTTGCAAGGTTTGTAGATGGATGTCTAGAATGCCAGAGGCTGAATGTAGAACACCATCAGCTGGAAAAACTTCTATACCCTCATGAGATACTGGAATGGAAATGGAAAATCATTAGCATGGACTTTGTTCAAGGACTTCCTATGTCTAGAAATAAACACAACATGATATTTTGGTATTATTGGATAGACTCACTAAGGTAACACATTTCATACCCAAGAATTTGATAGATGGAGCACCAGTCATAGCCCACAAATTTGTACAAGAAGTATTCAGATTGTGCGACATTCCTGAGAAGATTATCTTAGATAGGGATGCCCGTATGAAATCAATGTTTTGGAAAACCCTGTTTTCCTCACTTGGAACTCAACTAAACATAATCTCAACTTATCATCTAGAAATAGATGGCCAGACAGAAAGAGTAAACTAAGTGTTGGAAGACCTATTGAGAATGTATTGCATGGATCAACAATACAAGTGGGAAGATTACCTTCCTCTTGTGGAATTTGCTTACAATAATTCATATCATTCCACTATTAAGATGGATCCATTTTAAGCATTATATGGAAGAAAGTACTAAACTCCTAAGAGCTAGGATAAGCTAGAAGATAGGATTAGCCTTGGTCCATAAATGCTATCAGAAATGGAAGAACAAGTCCATCTGATTATGAAAAGACTAGTGGAACTGAATGATAGGTAGAAAAGCTATGTGGATGCTAAATGCATCGCAAGACATTTCTTAGTAGGAGAGAAAGTGCTCTTAGGAGTCAAACCACAATAGATTTCTATTAAGTTTGGAAAGTCATCCAAACTAGCTCCTAGGTATGTGGGTCCCTTTGAAGTTCTCGAAGAGGTCAACCCAGTTGCATTCAGGATTGCTCTATCGCCAACCCTTCCCATTATGCATAATGTTTTCCATGTTTCTTATTTAAAAAAGTATATTGTAGGAGATAATCATGTTCCCATTCTTGATTGGAATGCCATACAGTTGAAGGACCCATGGGTGGTAATTATTGAGCCAATCAAGGTGCTTAAAATACGTAAGCTATGCTTGCATAATAAGGAAAATGCAAGGTCCAGTGGGACTAGTATGCAAAAGAGAATGCCACCTGGGAGAATTATGATGATATTTATCAAAGATTTCCTCATCTATTTTGAGCTTTTTACTATGATGAGAAAAACTCTTTTTAGGTCATAAACTTTGGATACATAAGATCATTGGGGACAATTATTCTTATGGGGGAGATATGTTACAGCCCCAAAACTCTGACTATGTTTTACTTTTACTTTCGTGTGATTAAGTGGTTAATTAATCATAGAATAATGATTTGACATTTAGGAAAATGTTAGAAATCATTGATTTTATTAATTATGATTAATTCTTAGAATTCTAAATGAGATTAGATATTATTGAAATTATTTAAACATGATTTAGTGATGATAAACTAATCATAGTTTGTATGACTGTGATTGTAACAAGGATTTCCATCTTCAAGAATGGAATAGAGAATCACTAGAGCGAAGGGAATAGATATTTTGAAAAAGGTTAGGTTTGCCATTTGAGTTCCAAATTAAACATTACATGAACCTTTATGAGATGAGGTATGTGTTAGCTAACTCTCCTTTTTGAGTTCATCTCATATTGACCATTGTTGATTTGTCATCTCAGAAAGGCCTCCAATGACAACTTTGTTGAAATGGTTGAGAGATAAATCAGGGAATATTATAAGGATGGAGTTTATCCTATTCCCTTTGTTGAACTACTAGATACATGTATATTTTATTCCTTTCAGTACTAATTTAATTCTCTTGACGTCAGTTTAAGGATTCAAGGAGAAGAAATCCTCAATCCCTTACTAGCACCTTGTTGCATGAGAAATGTAACACCATAATTTTGGTATTGGAACTATTACATGTCCTTGTAGGATTGTAGTTTCTATTATTTTGTATATATAGTTTAGTGGAAAATTGGATTTGTCAATGTTCTAGTGTTTAGATGTTTAAATCCGCCTCTCCACCATACATTGAAGGATCTAGGGTCAAGTGGCGAGCACTATCATACCCTAAGTCACTTGCAGATGTAGGGAAACTTGGATTAGGGAATTTAATTATTAATTTTCCTTCTCTTATGTCCAATTAACCATTAAAACCCTAATTATGCAAATATGACAACAAATTGATGAATAACGGAAAAACCTCTTACAGATGGGAGTAAAATGGCAAATCACAGAATACCTATTTTTGGGGTTCTGAAGTGGAATAGTCGGGAACTAAGGTGCAGGCGTCCAAGTCCAAGGTACCTACTTTTTCAAGAAATCTGGACCTCCCTTTGACACTGATTTTCCCTGTAACTTTTGTTTTCTAAAATTTGTCTATGGAGGACACTTTTGTGGGTGCCCTAGTCCTACAAGTTCTCTTTCATCTAACTTTTCTTCAGATACTAAATCCTTGGTGCCTTCCACTCCTTCCTACAACTCCACTTTTCCCAAATACGACACCTATAACCTACAATCACAAGACTTGGTTTGGGGGTTGTGGTATTTAGAGGCTTGCCTCAGTCAAGCCCCGGAGGACACTTAAGTCTCTGAACATAGTTGTTAGACAAAGAGGGCATGCCCTTGTGAGGTAGAGGCCAAAACCAAAGGAATCAATGATAAAAACACAATGATGTCACCTTGTAGTGAAGCTCTCATGGAGGAAGATGCTCTTCATTCCATGAGGAGATTGATTCTCAAATCTGGAAATATAAACACACGAAACATACAAGTCTACTCTTGCAACACAATAGAAAGCCTTGAATCACCTTGAGAACACAATAGCTTGCTAGTCATCATCTAGTTTACAAATGAATGCCTACACATACTTATATATGCACCTACAAGAATTCTCACCAAGATTTTAAAAATCAAACTTTATTGTGTCGGCAAAATAACCACCTAACGGTCATAAAATGACACTTAGAAATTAGGCATGTCCTAAAATAGGGCATGACTAGGGCATGAACGCCCAAGTCCTCCCCCCTATTTTAGGCAGGGTACAACTTAAGGGGTCAACCTAGGTCCTATATGCCATGGGACTTAGGTCTCATTCCATCGGGATGCTAAAATATGAACTAAAATGTCCTAAATGCACTTTAAAGACCCAGGAGCTAAACCTTATGAGGGAAAATCCCCCAAGGGGACATTTTCTGAAGTTACATTTAGCCCCCACTTTAATGTATGTATAAACACAAGGCCCATAAATGCATTAAAGTAAGGTCACAAACACAAAAAACACACCAAGCACATAGAAGACATGCCAATCACATAGAAAACAATAAGAGGCACGCAAAACATGGAGAAGACAGTTACAGTCACACAGAACATGGAGCGGACAATCAATGCATGGAAGACACATTAATGCATGGAAGACAGAAATGATATCTTTTCTTTTCTTTTTCTCATATATATGAAATGCAAATGCAAGTACTAGAAAGTAAACAAACCTCACATAATACACGAAGCACTACTCAGGGGCATTGGTCTCTGTATATATGGGGCAGACACACACAAGACTCACAAAACCTCTCAAAATGCATGAAGCACTACTCAATGCATGGAAGACACATTAATGCATGGAAGACAGAAATGATATCTTTTCTTTTCTTTTTCTCATATATATGAAATGCAAATACAAGTACTAGAAAGTAAACAAACCTCCCATAATACACGAAGCACTACTCAGGGGCGTTGGTCTCTGTATATATGGGGCAAACACACACAAGACACACAAAACCTCTCAAAATACACGAAGCACTACTCAAAGGCATTGGTCTCTGCATATGGGGCAACAAAGATGCCACACAAAACAAGCACGCCAAAACACACACACTTGATGACATAGAGAAAACAAGGCAGACAAGCGATGGTGTGTTCCCTATTTCTAGGCTCATCACCATCTCAGGCACATTACAGGTACACACTGATGATTGGGGTTTGTCACAACAATCATCAAAGACATGCTTAAGGGTTGAGTTAGTCACAGAACCGCTCCCTGCCTCCATAGACGACTTTTGAAAATGACAGGATGATGCAATCTACTCCAAGAAATACACCATCCCCGCCTTCACAGAGGGCTTAAGAAAAAGGATATGCTCAATATCCCACCTCCGTAGAGGGCTTACATGATTGATTAATTGATTGCAAACAAGCTCAGGATGCACGATGCACTACTCTGGGATGAGAGTCTCTACATCTGAGGTCAAACACATTTCTAACATCTATAATAGATAGCTTACCTTATATATGCCCCCACCTTAAGGTGGTTGATATCAGTTATCGATATCAAGCACATTAAAGTAGGAAGAAAACACACAAGGGGACACCAGCTTTCACAAAGCCCATGCCCCCCAAAGGTGACATGTACTTTACGATCACCAAATGTTCCCACAAACACATCCCTGCAAGAAACATGTTAGTGTCTACAAGATCATAATAAACAACAAAATCAATGCATATGATTAACCATAGAAAGAGCCAAGGTTATACAATGAATTCAGAGTTTGAGGATAACCAGGGGCTATATCACGAAGTTCTTCGAATTGTGTATCGCCAAGACTAGATTCAAAGGAAAAAAAAGGTGCACAGAGCAGCAGTATTAGTAAGGTTTGTAAATGCGATAGAAACATCATAACATTCACTACACGGAAAGCATAAGTACTTCCACTAGCCAAGCGTCGGATAAGATAGACAACCCCATCGTCATATTAGGAAATATAGTCCATTTTTTGATTGCTCTCAAAAGGGACACTAGGTCCACATCAGTATAAATGTTTGTCATCATCCACCCACTAGATGGAAACACTAGAGTAAGGGAAACAATAAATAAGAGAGGAGAAATGAGTGTCTTAGGGATAATCACATAGGAGGGTGCCCCCAAGTCACCAACCACGACACTATGTCTGTAAGACACAACACACAATAATGAAATTAGAGAGAGAGGCAATATAGAAGAATGATGATACAAATAGAGGAAGGTCACAATAGAGGTGGGAGAATCCGAGTTCATTCTAGGAGGCCTAAACAACATATAACACATCACGGGGGAAGCACATTATGACAAAAATAAAAGTTTATAGATACTTACCTATAGGGCACATTTCGGGCTAGAAGTTGTCTATAAGCAAATCATCGTCGTCATCTTCCCACTCCCTAATGTTGGAGGATAGTGGGACATACGGTATCATAGCCAAATTCATATCTTGTTCATCATTTTGTTCACTGTTAGGATCATCTTTGTTTAGTTGAATGTTGGGATTGATGTTTTCTCGTTGAGAGGCAAGGTAAGCTTGTCATCTTCTCTTTCTCTCTTTTGCAAGTTTACGTTGTTGTATTTTACGACTCAGTTTTTGTAACATAGGGCTTTGCTTTGTTATGGATTTTTGTGTTGTAGAGGAGGAAGCACCAAGATCAAAGGTCCTTTGTCTAGGTGGAATGTTTTCTTGTTGAAGCTTACTAGCATACTTATTCTCTATCCTCTTAGTGATGTCCAAATGACTTGAATATTCAAACAAAGGAGGGACATTAAAGGTCTTCTCTTCCTTAGTGAAATTCAAGGTGTCCAAACAATCAAATAAAGGAAGAAGGTTGGTAGGAGGATCCACAGAGGTAGGAATTTGATTATTGTTAAATGAATGTTTATTTTCTACCCATGGAATGTTCTTTTCTAAAGGGAGCTCTTCAATCACAAATGCCTCATCTTGGCTAGGGAGAGCAGTAGAATTACTAAAGCTATCCCTAGTCTTCTCATTTGAGTATTTAGTTATAGGGGAAGTAGGATAACTTATGGGATCATCATCAGCCTTTTCCTTGCTACTCATGGAGAAGAACTCAGTTAAGCTTGCTAATATCGTAGGATGTTCACTCATGAGGGTTAAAAATTGGTCAAAATCAAGGTTTTTGACAAGTGCATGAAAAGATACCATTGAAAAGTGACATGAAGGTGTGATTTCAATGTAAGATCATATTTTGAAAAGCCTTTTCAGCTTTATGCAAAAGTCAAGTGCAAAACTATTATCTCTTTTTTCACCAAAATTCAGTGCAAGAGAGCATAAAAAAGGGTTTTGTGAGGAAAATGATGATGGAAAGAAAGTAATATCAATAATAACAATCACTTCATGCAAAAATACCCAACACAACATGATTATAGTGCCACTTAAGGTAAAACCCTAGTGAACATATAGAAAAATATGCAATTTTTCACGGTTTTTCAATCCCAAGACCTAGTAAAAGGGGTGTTGTAAGGAATTTTAGGATGTACAGAAAATAATATCAATAATATCAGTCACCTCAATCCATAAAATTTATCACAACACACTTGGAGTGCAAACTAGGTCAAACCCTAGGGTAAAAATGGCCAAAAAGTGTAGTTTTTCACCGAATTTTCACTACAAGAGCCCATTAAAAGGGTGTTGTGAAGATTTTTATGAGGGTCAGAAAGTGATTAACCTAATAACAGAAAATTAATGTAAAAATATCCTTCACAACACACCTATAGTGCAAGTTTAGAGAGTCGATAAGGCCAAATTTAGCGAAAATCGTTGTTTTAGAAGCCCTAGGTTTGAAATCTTGAGATAAAATTCTATGTGAAATCTTTGAAGTCTGATTTTTGATGAAATTGGCTTACTCTAGGATCTGAAAATGATTTTCAAGTTTAAACATGCAAAATGCCCATGCAAATTTAATGAAAATGCATCAAAATTGCTAGTTTTTGTTGAAATTTTCTATGCAAAATTACAAATATTTTAAATCTAAATGCAAATTTACACTAAAATACAAGACTATAACCAAATGGAAATTTAATGAGCCTCTAAAATCAGTAGAAAAATCTGATAAAAGATTTTGTCTACAAACCCTAGACTTTGGAATTACTAGGTTATATAAAATTGACAAAATTTCCACAAAACCCTAGCAATTAAATGATGAGAATGCAAGATAAATTTCTGATTTTTTGGATTTTTCATTATTTTATATTAGATCTGATGCAAAATCATGAATTAGGAAGATTTAGAAAGAATTGATGCAATTTAGTAAGCCAAACAATGCAATTTTTTTTTTTTTTGAATTTTTCTCAATGCAATGAAATAAATGACCAAGTGAATGAATGAAATCACACAAAATCTGAAGAGAAACACTTAGCAAGTTGCAATTTAAGTGCAATAACATGGGTTCACCAAAATGTTTACTGGAAAATTGGATTTGTCAATGTTCTAGTGTTTAGATGTTTAAATCCGCCTTTCCACCATACATTGAAGGATCTAGGGTTGAGTGGTGAGCACTATCATATCCTAGGTCACTTGCAGATGTAGGGAAACTTGGATTAGGGAATTTAATAATTAATTTTCCTTCTCTTATGTACAATTAACCATTAAAACCCTAATTATGCAAATACGACAACAAATTGATGAATAACGGAAAAAGCTCTTGCAGACGGGAGTAAAATGGCAAATCACAGAATACATGTTTTCAGAGTTCTGAAGTGGAACAGTCAGAGACTAATGTGTGGGTGCCCATGTCCAAGGTACCTACTTTTTCAGGGAATCTGGACATCCTTCTGACACTGATCAGCCCTGCAATTTCTATTTTTTGAAATCTGTTTGCAGAGGACACTTTTGCAGGCGCCCTAGTCCTGGAAGTGCTCTTTTGTCCAACTTTTCTTCAGATCCTGAATCATTGATGCCTTCCACTCCTTCCTACAACTCCACTTTTCTGAAATACGACACCTACAACCTGTAATCGTAAGACTTGGTTTGGCGATTCTAGTGTTTAGAGGCTTACCTCAGTCAACCCCGAAGGACATTTAAGTCTCTGAACACCATTGTTAGACAAAGAGGGCATGCCCTTGTGAGGCAGAGGCCAAAAACCAAAGGAATCAATGATAAAATACAATGATATGTCACCTTGTAGTGAAGCTCTCATGGAAGAAGATGCTCTTCATGCCATGAGGAGATTGATGCTCAAATCTGCAAATATCAACACACAAAACATAGAAGTCTGCTCTTGCAACACAATAGAAAGCCTTGAATCACCTTGAGAACACAATAGCTTGCTAGTCATCATCTAGTTTACAAATGAATGCTTACACATGCTTATATATGCACCTACAAGTATTCCCGCCAAGTTTTTAAAAATCAAACATTACCGTGTCGGCAAAATAACCACCTAGCGGTCATAAACTGACACCCAGAAATTGGGGCTATCCTAAAATAGGGTAGGACTAGGGCGAGGGTGCCCAAGTCCTCCCCCCTATTTTAGGTAGGATACAACTCAAGGGGTCATCCTAGGTCCTATTTGCCATGGGACTTAGGTCTCATTCCATCAGGATGCTAAAATATGAACTAAAATGTCCTAAATGCACTCTAAAGACGCAGGAGCTAAACCTTATGAGGGAAAAGCCCCCAAGGGGACATTTTCTGATGTTATATATATATATATATATATATAATTGTATGCTTTAGTCTTAACCCTTTCTTGTCATGACACACTTAAATCTTGGTATAAATCACTACATTCAAGTAGTGAGCACGACCTCATACTCCACGAGGTGTGGAGAAAGTGGATAGAATTCTATTGTAATGCAAGTGTAAGCCTTGTGAAGAAAAGGCTTGATCACGACTGCATGCTCCTCGGGGGGAGCTTTAATAATAAAGTGGATAGTTATGTCCACATGGGGGTTTCTATCTTGTAAAAAAGGAAAAAGAAATCGCAAGGAGCCTATTAGAAGGAAGCCAAAAGAAAGGAAAAAGAGATATAAGAGAACAAGGAAGGAAACCTAGGAAGGGATTGTAGTAAGGCAGAAAAGACTGCGTGCAAAATAGAATAGGTAACCTTCATCATGGCAGAGGCTATGATTAAAACAAGATATTTTATCTTATTTTTATTAACTGTATGCATTTTGTGTGAATGAAACGTTATGGCCACAGTGGGCTAGTACGAATATATATTGTATACATATGTGTGAATGATGCCATACAACAATAGTAGGCTAGTATGAGAATATTTTATGCATCATACATGGAGGATACCACATGACCATAGTAGGCTGACACTCAAGTGAAACCTATTTTGACATAGAGATTCGTCATGGACATAACATGCTAGAAACATAATTACATTTATAACACTATAGAAATGACCTCTCGGCCATGATAGGTCTATAACAATGGTTTATTGTTTAACTCTTTCTAGATAATTTCTTATCGACTACTAATGTTGATATCTCAAGCTTTGGTTCGAAAGCAATTGCTAGTCTTTTGAAGTAAACTAGTAGAGAACAAGAATGTTCTTGAATATAATATTAGGGTCAAGAGAATTTTTGAGACCCAGAATCCAAGAACAAATAGTTTCAAACCCATGAATGTTAAAGATTGTTGTTAGTCAAGAGATAGTTAATGGTTGTCGTGTGTATATGTGTGTGTGTATACATTATTGAGATTATAAGAGTCTTTTGTATAATATTATAGTACCCAAAACAACCATCTTAATGATAGTATAGGAGAGACTTGTGGTCAATATATTATGTCACATAAAAATATCTACTTAACTATGATTCAATGAGTAGTTTAAATGATAGGGTGTGCATTATAGTTCATATTGATATGTATGTTAAGATATTTCTTTTTTATTATACTTTATGGCTCATAAATATTCTTTGTATGAAGGGATTAGAAAAAGATAGTTTTCTAAGAATATCCCAGACATACCTAGTTAACATATAGACTCTCTCACAAGCTTGTGAATGATTTAAAAAAGGCATTTCTTGTCAATATAGATATGAGGAAAGTCCACAAACTAAGTTAAACATCTTAACTGATCTCATGAAGTTATAGACTAAAATTGATCTTGATATTGAAACCAAAGAATTTTAAACTATGGACATAAGGAATAGAGTGACGGGGAGTCACATATTCCATGTTGCAAATGCAACAAGAAACCTTTGGAATGTACTCAAAAAATTAGAGTTAGAAGTCCAAGATAGATGGACTAAATGGGAAATTTATTTAAGTCATCCCATGACCAGAATTAGTCAACCAAAAACACTGTAGGATGTGATAGCTTCTAAGTCGAGTTAGAAGTGTGTGAACAATTGACTATGTTCATTATGAAATGTCTATTTATATTAAATCTTTGGCCAAAGTAATGCATCTGTCTCTACATGCATTAGTTAGTTCAGTGTGTTCCAGATGGCATAACCACTTAGTAGTGGCATACATAGTTAGAGGGGATGTATAGATGTATGACCCTGATGAGTTATGGAGGACACAACACTAGAGACTCAGATGGAAAACCTATTGGTTCTTTATATCTATTCCCTTCATGAAGGGTAGGACCACTTCTGGGAAAGAAGGTGTGCGAGGGACTGTTGGTCTATGGTTGGAGGAAAAGCACTTGGGTGATGCTCTCCTTCCCAAGCAGATGACAAGCCAAGACTTATGAAGATAGATATCAAAAATCTAGATGTAGTATATTCATTTTATATGACTTGACAGTCAAATTTGATTTAAATTCATCTTTATTTCCATGAGAAAAACATTGTGATTGTAAAGTGAAGGATTTCACTAACATGCTATTCTTGACAATGTTATAAATTTTTAGTTTGAAAATACTCAACAAAGATATGTTATTCTTTTATGATTATGCAAATGATTAATGTTTATTAAAACACGTGTTTATGATGATTATGATTATTTACTTGATAGTAAAATTGGGAATGTAATTTCTAGGTAATATGAGATGTTATGTTATATTTTGGAACCATAAAACATGTATTTTAAACCCTAAATTGGAACCCTAAATGTTTACTTGGAACCCTAAATGTTGATTTGGAACATCTATTTTGGACTTAGAAATGGTCTATAGTGATTTCTCATGGAATTCAATAATTTATTAATAGGAGGCAAAGGGGTACAATCCCATACTTGATATCATCATTATATTTCAATAAAATATATAAGGCTCAATATTTGGATTGATATCAAGAATAGATTTATTTATATTCACCTTATGGGAAATTATGTTAGGTATATATCAAAAGTTACACATTTCTCACATAAGTAAGCCTCCTAGTTAAGTTGTGCAAGATAGTAAAAGATTTAATATAGTCATCTCCTTCTATACTGATCATTCAATAATATAAATTAGATGCAAAGGGGAATAATCTTCTCCTTGATATCACCATTGGAATTTTAATAAAAAATATAAGGCTCAATATTTGACACATGATATCAAGAATAGATATGTATATATTCACCTTAAGGGAATTATGTTAGGTATATATCAAAAGTTACACATTGCAAGTACATAAGTAAGCCTCTTAATTAAGTCTTTCAACACAATTCATTTGATTAGGAGCATATGATACAAGTGGGTAATACATTAGTTGAAAGTTTTTGACAAGATTTAGAGCAATAGATAATTGTGTAAAATAACGAACAACACTTTGGTTTATTTGATAAAACATAACAAAGTGTCCAAAACTAAATCCTTTAAGGTGTTAATTGTTGATCTACCATGATTCCCTATTTTAAAGCATATGCAAGAATAGACACTCTTGGTTGTCATCTCATAAACATTATTTTTAAGGAATTTAGAGGTCACAAGCATGGATCCATGATAGCTAATTTGGTTAACACATATGGTATTTGTAAGCCTATTGAGCATCTTGTTAAATATAAGATTAAAAGTTGGGATGGACTCAAGTACTGTTGATAACTGAGAGGGGGGATGAATCAGTTATCTTAATTACTTCAACTTTTTGATTTTCCTTTATAATTAATGTAGCATCAAATCATATAAACAAACATAACCATGAAATAGAAATAACATCAATACACATGACACAATGATTTTGACATGGAAAACCCTGTTAAGAGAAAAAAACCACGGGGTGATTAACCCAAGATTGTATTCTCTGTTAAAAGAATAAGGTAGTACAAAATGGCACTTGCCAATTAGGGGTCACTGCCCGAACACATTGCTCACAAGAGTGATGCAGAGGCATCCACACTAAAACATTGACACATAGCATGGACGTCTGCAGCCCATCATCATCATCATATTTATCCTCATCATCATCATATTTGACTTCACTGTCAGCATCATCATCATATTTCACCTGCCGACCGATATCCTCCTGCAGACAAGCCTTCGCACTTTCACCTGTCAACAGCATCACCTTACTCGATTATCGGCAGCATCATCATGTTCGACCGGCGCGAACATCCTCCTGACGTCCACTGTTCACTTCAGCAACAACTTCCGTCTTCACTACCTTCAACATCATGATATTCGACATCATGATAATCAACAGGATAATGAACATCCGGTTCTTCCCATTTATCCTGATGATGACAAACCTTAACTTCTCGCACCGTCCCCTCGATGCTTGCGTCACCCGATATCCTGATGACGTAGATCCTGATGACGATGACGTCACCCGCAGCTTCTCAATATCCTACCGCTCCGAAATGTCCTGATGACGTATATCATGATGATGATGACGTCATATCCTGCTGTTGGCCAAACTTAGTTTTTTTTTTTCGGCCCGCGATCAACTTGATCAACCCGATCTTCAACCTGATGCCGATACGCTCCTCCTTGGCCCTCCTGATGATGATCACCCCGACGCACTTGCACTTCATGCAATCGAAAGCATCATGCTCTCCTCCACTTATCCGGATGACGATACCCAAACCGACTGCAGGATATTCACCAAGATATCCTGATGATGCCGTTTTCACGAACCTTTAGCCTTAGCGAAATTTCACTTCGCCGATCCTCCTGGGATGACCCAATCCACTCTCAGGGTGATCTTCCACACTTTATCAGCTCGACCTAGCACATACCCATGCTAGGGTCTTCAACATCTGTCGACGGTGATCCTGCACACCTGCATGAAAATAGAAAACAAACTAACACCTACCCTACTGTACATAACCATTCCACCGATCAGACGAATCAACCGATGGAATGGATCAGTGAATCCATACAGCCACCAAAACAGCAAATCGATTACACAAAGGAGATCAAACAGAAAACGAAACAGGATCTTTATTGATTTCAAAGATGTAATACAATATACTGTTTCTCACACAGCACACTCGAACTCCTCTGCTTAATACAATACTATCGATCGATGATCTACAATCAACCGATCCGCCTGCTTAAATAGATTTTCCTACGAGTACTACTGACCTGACTCCAAGCAGCTGGGAACTCTCCAGGCGGCTGGGAGATCCAACCGGACCCTACAGCATGATAGCTGTTCTAACAAACTTAACTAAAAATAGTAAAAGCCTGGTCAGCATGATCTTATCATGATCAGCGTGACCTTATTACATGCATTTGGTCTTACCAGACCTTCTTGAAAACATAAACAAGACCTAAAACAACTAACTGCCTTATCAAGACCAGCTGTCAGGTAGGTGCTCCTGCACCATACTCCCCAACAGAAAAGAACTCATGTCCCATGAGTTTAGTATGTGGAAGTCCTCCACCTTTACACTTTGTCTTTGCAATATTCTGCCTTGTTCCAGCTTTATCCTCTGCTGGCTCTTGGCTGCTCCAAGACTTCTGAACTATAACTTGCTTGCTGGCAAGTAAATCCTCATGCCTGTCAATGTAGGCCTTTCTCTCACATACCCTGTGTTTGTCAGGTTGTCTGACCAGAACCTCTTTCTGAACTGCCTCTTGAACTGCGGAAATGTTCAACTCTATCTTCCTGTCAATCTTTATAGGACAAGCAATAGTCCCAACTATGACAACAGCCTTGTCATACTTCTGAACTGGTTGCTGTGTGCAAACCTGTTTCTGCACCTATTGCTGACCTCTGTCAGTCACAACTGAAACTTTCTTCAACTTGTTGTCTGTAACAACTCCTTTCCCTGCAGTGTCCTTAACTGCCTTTATGCCTGCTCCTCTAGGCATCTGCACATACTCCTTCTTGCCCATTAAAATGATTTGGGCTGCCTTCTGTACTGCAGCATCTGCCTGCAATGGCATCAACTTGATAGTCGTCCCATCTTTCTTGATGGTATAGGTATTAGAATACCCATCATACAGTACCCTTCTGTCAAATTGCCATGGTCTACCCAACAGTAGGTGACAACATTCCATGGGCAAAATGTCACACAAAATTCTATCATGATATGCTCCAATCTGAAAATCCACATATGCCTGTTCAGAGACAAAAAGTGATTGACTATCACTCACCCAAGATGCCTTGTAAGGGTGTGGATGTGGAATCCTTTCCAAATGCAGTTTATCCACCATTTCCTGGGATACCATGTTGTCTGTTGAACCAGTATCAATGACAACCTTGCATACTTTACCTTTGCTCTTGCATGTGGTCTTGAAAAGAGCTCTTCTTTGCATCAGATCCTTTGATGCCTGCAAACTAATTCTCCTTAACATCAATGATTCTCCACTCTCTGGATATCCATAATTATCAGGCTCTCTATTTGAACTCTGCGCACTTTCTTCTACTTTCTCTTCTTGCACAAGTTGTACTCTCTTGTCACTAGTTCTATCATTTCTGGATGATGAACCTTTGTTTTCTGGACATTTGAAAGATGGATGGCCAAACTCTCCACAGGTGTAACATTTTCCTGAAAATGTAGTAGAACCTCTACCACCTCCAAATCTTCCTCTATTACCTTTCCATCCACCCCTGAAATCAGACTGTCCCTGTCCTTTACCAGTGTCTTCTTGACCCTCATTGGTTTGCTTTTGTGCAGGGGCTGCTCCTCTTCCCCTCATACTGTTTCCTCTTCCTCTCATGGACTTATCATGTCCTCTATTCATCTTTTCTTCAATCCTGATTGCCATTTGGTAACAATCCTCCACATTCTTAGGGTTAGCTAAAACTAACTCATCCTGTATGTTAAACCTCAAACCAGCCAAGTACCTAGCCACCTTTTCTACCTCATTCTCATGATGACCAGATCTCATACTCAACTTATAAAACTCTTCTGTATATGCCTTCACATCCCTTTCCTTCTGCTTTAAAAATTGCAGCTTCTTAAACATCTGGATTTCATAATCCCTTGGCAAGAATTTACCCTTGATCCTTGCTACCATCTTATCCCATGAAGTGATCTTTGACTTCCCTTGTTTCCTTCTCTCAGATTGTACATAATCCCACCATACCAAAGCATGACCTCCTAACTTAGTCTTTGCAATCTTTACCTTCTGATCCTCAGCAACATCTTCACATTCAAAGTGATTATCAAGTGCAGCAATCCAATCCAACAACTCATCTTCATTCAAACTTCCAGTATACTTGGAAACATCAACCTTTACCTTAGGTTTATCATTCTGCACAGCCTTTAACAGTTTTGCCAATCTCTGGTCTTCAGCATCCAGATCTTCAGCTACCTCTTCATACTCTTCAACAGTATCTTCATCTTCTTCAGACTCACTGTCTTCCACTTCCCTCTTTTTGTTCTTTTCCAGGGCTGTAAGCCTAGCTTGAAGTGCTTCAGCAAGCTCCTTCATCTTCCTCATCTCTCTAGCATGTTTCTCCTTCATTTCCTGCAGTTCCCTTGCAGTCCCACTACCTTTCGGAGGCATTTTGTCAACCTCTCAATCAACACACAATCAACTCTACCTCTGCCCTTTCGGTGCAAGAATCAACACACAACAGCCCAGACCTTTTGCTGAGCTTTGATACCACTATGATGCAGAGGCATCCACACTAAAACATTGACACATAGCATGGACGTCTGCAGCCCATCATCATCATCATATTTATCCTCATCATCATCATATTTGACTTCACTGTCAGCATCATCATCATATTTCACCTGCCGACCGATATCCTCCTGCAGACAAGCCTTCGCACTTTCGCCTGTCAACAGCATCACCTTACTCAATTATCGGTAGCATCATCATGTTCGACCGGCGCGAACATCCTCCTGACGTCCACTGTTCACTTCAGCAACAACTTCCGTCTTCACTACCTTCAACATCATGATATTCGACATCATGATAATCAACAGGATAACGAACATCCGGTTCTTCCCATTTATCCTGATGATGACAAACCTTAACTTCTCGCACCGTCCCCTCGATGCTTGCGTCACCCGATATCCTGATGACGTAGATCCTGATGACGATGACGTCACCCGCAGCTTCTCAATATCCTACCGCTCCGAAATGTCCTGATGACGTATATCATGATGATGATGACGTCATATCCTACTGTTGGCCAAACTTAGTTTTTTTTTTTCGGCCCGCTATCAACTTGATCAACCCGATCTTCAACCTGATGCCGATACGCTCCTCCTCGGCCCTCCTGATGATGATCACCCCGACGCACTTGCACTTCATGCAATCAAAAGCATCATGCTCTCCTCCACTTATCCGGATGACGATACCCAAACTGATTGCAGGATATTCACCAAGATATCCTGATGATGCCGTTTTCACGAACCTTTAGCCTTAGCAAAATTTCACTTCGCCGATCCTCCTGGGATGACCCGATCCACTCTCAGGGTGATCTTCCACACTTTATCAGCTCGACCTAGCACATACCCATGCTAGGGTCTTCAACATCTGTCGACGGCGATCCTGCACACCTGTATGCAAACAGAAAACAAACTAACACCTACCCTACTGTACATAACCATTCCACTGATCAGACGAATCAACCGGTGGAATGGATCAGTGAATCCATACAGCCACCAAAACAGCAAATCGATTACACAAAGGAGATCAAACAGAAAATGAAACAGGATCTTTATTGATTTCAAAGATGTAATACAATATACTGTTTCTCACACAGCACACTCGAACTCCTCTGCTTAATACAATACTATCGATCGATGATCTACAATCAACCGATCCGCCTGCTTAAATAGATTTTCCTACGAGTACTACTGACCCGACTCCAAGCGGCTGGGAACTCTCCAGGCGGCTGGGAGATCCAACCGGACCCTACAGCATGACAGCTGTTCTAACAAACTTAACTAAAAATAATAAAAGCCTGGTCAGCATGATCTTATCATGATTAGCGTGACCTTATTACATGCATTTGGTCTTACCAGACCTTCTTGAAAACATAAACAAGACCTAAAACAACTAACTGCCTTATCAAGACCAGCTGTCAGGTAGGTGCTCCTGCACCAAAGAGGCTCACTTCCTACAATAGTTTATACAAGGAAACTAGATACTTGAACTGATGAGAAGCATCCACATATACTGAGGTTTAGTTCCGGTTAGGTTCAATACACTGATCTGCTGCACTTCATTCTTCCTCTTGTTGGTGTTGCTGTCCTGTCACATATCGGACTTGCCATACTACTTCCACACTACTCTTCTACTTTTATTCACACACTTCAACACACACACCTTCATATTGAAATCAATCTGGTATATATATCCACACCAAGGATTTCATCCACTTTCTAGTTGGCATCCATAATACTTACTATTTTCCCAACCTCTTGGTCTATCGGTTGAATCCTTGCTTATCAAGTGATGCGTATCAAAGATATGCTTATAGAAATCATCAATCATGTTAGCCAATCATGAATGATGCCTTAAGAAACTTGATCACCATCAATAACTTATCCGGATTAAGGTCTGATGCTCTGTCGGTCAGTTCTTCATCTGTTTACTCTGCCAAACAAGAACCCAATACTTAGGTGCTTATATCTCTTCACTCTTTCATCATCAGAGGCTCAATCCCTCAAATCTGTCAGTCAAGGTACTCCTCTTGACTTTCCCAAGTCCACACTTCACATAGATACTTCCTTTGAGAGATCCAGACCTGATTGTCAAACCTTGCTGCATACTCTGTTCTTGGTCACCAGACCACAACACTCTTCAATCTGACTTCCAGTATGAGCACACCATGTCCTGTGGATGGGTGGGATGAACTTTGTTGCCATCAATGACAACACTCATGAAGCTACAATATGTCTCTTGCCAACAATCTCCCCCTTTGGCATTGATGGCAACACTTAGTGAAAAATGACTAAGTGTCACACTACACTCCCCCTTAGCTGATGCTCTGTTCTAATGTAGATTTTACCAGAACTCTCCCTTAGCTGGATTCCACATTTTTCACTGCTCCTCACTCCCCCTTTGACATCAATGGCAAAGGGTAGGGTCCGCACACCAAAATTTCCCAAAAACAAATTTATACTTGGCCGCAAAAACATATATACATGTTTTACTTACATATACTTAACTATATCTACAAAAGTGGTTTTCAACTGTACCACTTATGTTGCCCAACTCCTCTTCATCCTGTCAAAAATAGAGATGTGACCACTCAACAGGAATGCAAAAGCTTCTGCCCTCTTTAAATCTGTCGGATCATTGGTCTAGGTTGTGGTCTGTGCATCACTTAGGGCTTCATGCATGGCTTCTAACTTAGGGATAACTATCCCTCTAAGTTCACTCAACCTGTTTATTCTATTTTTCTTCTCCTTCTCAAGCTTCTTTATTTCATTTGTGACTACAATAGCTTGACACTCTTGATTGACTATGGAGGAGGAGAGAGGATCAAAACTTTGAGATAAACTTAACAGTTTATCCTCTTTCTCTTTTACCTTCTTCTCAATGTCCTTGGCCACTTTAGGCCAGGGTAGACAAAATTTATATATATCTCTACCATCTTTAAGAGCATTTTCTAATCTCTTTATTCCAATATCCATAACTCTCCTATCATTGGTTATTAGACCTTGTACTTTGGAGAATCTCTTTCCCAAAAACTCCTTCCAGACCTTTTCTTCTGTTGACTTCTCTAAAGAATCAAAATGCGTATGAACAAAATTTACAAGAGACTTTAGATTATCGGATGTGGAGGCCAAAGAATCCTTTTGGAAGGATGGCATAATCTTCTCCAATACATCAGATGCAGCTTCTATTAGCTCACAGTCTTCCATGTGAGACTTTAGAAGTTTTTCTTTTGCCTTTGCTTGAGTGAAGGATGCTAGCTTCATGGTTTGCATCAGAGAGAGGGAATCAAAATTGAATGGATCTTGAAGAAGTTCTAGTTCATCAAATTCCATCATCTCTTTGGTTACAAAATCTTTGACTGCTTCTGCTGTGTCTCTTGCCGGTGACAGGGTTTTCTCCCCTTTTGTAGCCTTAGCACTGTCATCTGTGGTCTTTTCTGTTTGACCTTCTTTGGTTCCCTTTACTTGTTCTTCTTGACTGATGCTCTCTTCTTTTCTTTCTTCTCCTTCAATTCCAGAGTATGCAAGATGATTTGGAAGAAAAATGTCTTCTTCTTCATGAACTTCCTCTTCCAGAGCAGAGGAATCTAAGTCTTTAGCTTTCTCTTCACTTGTCTCCTTTGCCTCTTCTGCCATTGTCTCAGTAGATTCTTCTTTGTCATCCATGGCCGAGGGATCATCACCTAAGTCCTCTATAATAGGAATATTGAATCTTTTGTATGCATTCCAGAAGATGTCTTCTATTTCTTTAGCCACCTTGTCAGTTTCTCCAAGCATACACTGATTCATCATAGCTTTGCTCCGGAACTCATCCTTGCAATCTTTGAAGATCATATTCTTTTACTTAGGAGTGATGGAAGGATAGAGCTGAATGGCTATCTGTTCCTGGATCTCCATATCCTTTGCTTTGGCATTATTCTTTCTGATTTCAAGTTCCTTCTCAAGGCTTTTAGGAATTAGAGATATGATTTCGATGAAAGCTTTGTTGTAGATATTTAGATACCTAACTGTGGCATCTTTCAGGATCTTCTAGTCAGCTTCACTATGTTCATCATAGAATTCTGTTAATGTTTTCAGGTTTGCATCCATAGTAATTGCCTTGATGATATCATCAAGAGTAGGCTTCTCAACACTTTTATGTGTATTTTCTTCTTCCTTGTCTAGACCGGTAGATGATTCACCAGATGTCTTCTTTTTCTTCTTCATTTTCTTTACTTCCTCATCTGATTATGTCTCTTCATCATCTTTAAGGCTTGTGTATGATCTTGTAGCCTTTGTCTTTGTTCTCTTTTCTCCTTTATCAGATGATTTTGCTTCTAGTTTTGATGCCTTTGAGCTCTTAGCAGTGGCAAATGCAGAGCTTTTAGAGGATCTGGTCCGGAAGGGGGCTTCTACCAGAGCACTTTCTTTTTCTACCTCTTCCTTTTCTTTTTCTGTCATTTCCATCTTTTCTCTATGTGCATCAAGTGCCTCTTTTGAGATGCCATACCTTTTGGCAACATTCTCTACTTCTTTTCTCACTTTTCTCTTCATCTCCGGTTGTCTTAGTTCCACATGAATCTTTACACTCAATTCTTCAAAGGTTCCAAACCTTTCTGCCTTGGGATCCTTGGGCTAACTTAGCATGTCCTGAACATGCAGCTCTACAATTTTCTCATCCACTTCATACCCCATTGGCATGATCCATACTGTTCTTGGTTCCACTCCCTCCATTAGGCATTGATCAGTGTCTACCATAAAGCACACTGTATCCTTGTATTTTTCAACTAGGGATTGGGGAATTCTTTCTCTAGCCTACATCATGCTTTGGAAATTTTTGAAATAACCCCACAATGCAGTGTTTTGAGCCTTGGCATCACCAAGCCCATGCAAGTAATCTCTGATTTGAATTGCAACAGGTCTGTCATTTTGCCATACCCAACCACTGGATCTAGGTAGCTCATTCATAAAGTAGAAAAATAAACACAATATCAGCCCACCATACTTGAAGGAGTTCTTCTTGTCCTTCTTGATCTTTTGTAGGTTTTCCATTAGTTGGCTCAAAAGGAGTTTACAAAGATCATAATCTGCATTCTTTCTCAACATTTCATAAGCAGTGAAGATTGCTGTTCTGGATATAGAGTTTTCTTTGCTGGAGTGATATATCTTGTAGCCAATAATCATGGAGGCAAACTTGATATCTGGATCTGTGATATCCTCAACTGTCATTGCTCTTTTATCAAATTTAGATCCGGTAGCCTCACTCACAGTTTGGTTTTTGACTGATTTTAGAGTAGGTAGCCCACCGGATGAGTGCAATCTGGTTATTGCCCTAATTGCTTCCTTGGTTATCTTAAATGGCCTCATCAACCACATAAAGTTGTCATGCATTCTTTTGCGCTTCTAGGGTTCACAATATGAACCAGATTGGATTGTTGGATGAATCGACTTCCGCATTTGATCTTTGATGGGCTTGAGGCAATTTGTTGCAGAGCTCCTTTTCTCTTCTTCTTGACTATAAAATGAGCAAATGTTCAATAAGAGAACCCTTATATTTCTCTGCAAACCCTAATTTCATTTTACAATAAATGTGCAACTTAAGTCATTCTGGTTTGCCTTGTTCTCCTTGTTCTGAGAAAAATCTTTTCCAAATTACTGAGAAGCATTTAGAGTTGTTCTTGGTGATGATTGACAATCTATCTTCCTTTCTCCAAACATTGCATCTCTCCACAGATCAAGATTCCTTAGTTTGAATTATATCGAGTCTAACTGTGAACGACCTACTTCTTACCAAATGACTATTAAACGGATTAATCTCAGATGATTAACCTCTTCAAATTCATTGTGGATCTTTCATATCTCCTCTAAGGGTTATTTAGATGTTTCTCTGAGAGCCCTTTTAGTCTGCAACCTTCCATGTGCCAATTTCAGGCACCAATTGACTGGCTGGGTGAAAATATTTTCTTTTGTGACTCCCCCTGAGCTAAAGCTCATCTATTTAGATTCCAGAAGGAATATGAGCACCAGATTGTGGTGAGGATCCATCCCCATCATTTTTTGTACTTCTCTTCACCCAAATCTTGTTCATTTCCCTTTGAACTTCATCCGCATTCATTTTTCCTTTTCCTTTGTCTTGGTTTTGATTATGATGCACCGGACCCTTTTTGTCCTGATTCTTGTTTCTACAGAATTTGCAATATGACCGGATCTACTGCAATTGTAGAAGAAAACATTTCTTTACATATTTGACTGATATCCTCTTGATCTACACTGATTAGCCATATGTCCCATTCTATTGCATGCAAAACATCTACCATTAAATGAATTGTTCATTTACAGATTTCTGCATTCATGAGTTTTGTGACCATACCTTTTGCAATTAAAGCACTATTCGGAGAAGGATGAATTAATCTAATTTATTTTTCTTCTGCACTGCTTTGCTTTATGACCAAAGTTATTGCAATTGTGGTAGTATCCATTGAAGGAAGGATATCTTTGAGCATTTGGTTGCCCTACTGGAGGTCTTCTAGGCCTATTTCTTGGATTTTTTGATCTGGAGTTCTTCTGACTGGATCTGGAGCTTTCACCTTTTTTCATACCCCAAGCCTTGCTTGTCATCTACCCTCTTTTGGCTTTGAAGAAGAACTTCAAGTTGGGCAGAGCTTATCTTGAATTTCTCTTTGTATTCATTTGTTGTTTGAAGATCCTTTTTAAGAGTGTCAATCTGATTCTCAAGTTGTTCTTCATTGTCCCTAGCTTCTTCAAGATCAGATTCAAGATGCCTAATTATTCTATCCATTTTGTGGCAATCTTCTGATTTCTCTTTGAGAGATTGTCTTAGATCATCTTTAGTTTTTCTTTTCTCTTCAATTTCTTGGGTAAATTTCATAACTCCTGATTCTATTTCATGTCTTACCATAATGACCTCTTTTGATAACTTTTCACATAACTTGGTTTTCTCCTTCAGATCTTCATTTGTATCATTGTCTTCACCTTGACTTGCTAATTGCTGAAGTAGATCCTTTCTCTTTTTCATAGAGATACTCAGTTTCCCTTTTAGTTCATTTATGAAATCATCAGCCTGTTTGAGTCTTTCCTTCAATTCATTGACTTCAGAGTTATATTGTTCAAGATCATCTAGGGTAGACTGAAGTTGTTCCCTCATACCACACACATCCATTTGAATTCCCAGATCTTCTTCAAGCTATTAGGCTCTGTTTGGAGGAACTTAGCTCTGATACCAATTGTTGATAACTGAGAAGGGGGGTGAATCAGTTATCTTAATTACTTCAACTTTCTGATCTTCCTTTATAATTAATGTAGCATCAAATCATATAAGCAAACATAACCATGAAATAGAAATAACATCAATACACATGACACAATGATTTTGATGTGGAAAACCCTGTTAAGGGAAAAAACCACGGGGTGATTAACCCAAGATTGTATTCTCTGTTAAAAGAATAAGGTAGTACAAAATGGCACTTGCTAATTAGGGCTCACTGCCTGAGCACACTACTCACAAGAGGCTCACTACCTACAATAGTTAATACAAGGAAACTAGATACTTGAACTAATGAGAAGCATCCACATATGCTGAGGCTCAGTTTCGGTTAGGTTTAATACACTGATCTGCTGCACTTCATACTTCCTCTTGTTGGTGCTGCTGTCCTGTCACATATTAGACCTGCCTTACTACTTCCACACTACTCTTCTTCTTTTATTCGCACACTTCAACACACACACCTTCATACTGAAATCAATCTGGTATATATATCCACACCAAGGATTTCATCCACTTTCTAGTCGACATCCAGAATACTTACTATTTTCCCAACCTCTTGGTCTGTCCGCTGAATCCTTGCTTATCAAGTGATGCATATCAAAGAGATGCTTATAGAAGTCATCAATCATGTCAGCCAATCATGAATGATA
The DNA here is from genome assembly GCA_027924645.1 of Cunninghamia lanceolata. Taxonomy (NCBI): domain Eukaryota; kingdom Viridiplantae; phylum Streptophyta; class Pinopsida; order Cupressales; family Cupressaceae; genus Cunninghamia; species Cunninghamia lanceolata. The sequence goes on along the minus strand of BSBN01001185.1, from coordinate 3,481,520 downwards.
CCTTAAGAAACTTCATCACCATCAATAACTCATCTGGATTAAAGTCTGATGCTCTGCTGGTCAGTTCTTCTTCTGTTTACTCTGCCAAACAAGAACCCAATACTTAGGTGCTTATATCTCTTCACTCTTTCATCACCGAAGGCTCAATCCCTATAATCTATCAGTCAAGGTACTCCTCTTGACTTTCCCAAGTCTGCACTTCACATAGATACTTCCTTTGAGAGATCCGGACCTGATTGTCGGACCTTGCTGCATACTATGTTCTTGGTCACTGGACCACAACACTCTTCAATCTGACTTCCGGTATGAGCACACCATGTCCTGCGGATGGGTGGGATGAACTTTGTTTCCATCAATGAAAACACTCATGAAGCTACAATATGTCTCTTGCCAACAAGTACAACTCATGTTTTACTCTATTATATTACATGAAAGATTCTTTTAGGTCAATGTTCTCTTTGAGATATAAAACACAAAAGAATTTTCTAGTTCCACCTAGGAATGTATAGAATTAAGTGATAATTAGGATTTAAATCCAAAAATCCACAATATTTACTTGTTTGATATGTCTTCACTATTGCCATTGGCTAGAATTAAACATCATGGATGTTTGTAGTAGTCAAATGATAACAATGTATTACATTGTTGTCCATCAAGAATAAACTTGCATGATTTTTTAAAATGTGTTAAACATTTCCATGGGTAAAAATACACTCCATATAAGTAGTTATGTTGTTACAGTTTTAGACTAAAGTATGCAGTCAATATACTTTTTGACCACAAATATATATGTGATATTTAATATGAACTTGATTACCATTTTAAGTTTAAGTCATTAAAATTGTTATCATACTATCACAATATTAATATTCAAGTTAAAAAATAGAAGAACATATTTACCTCAAGGTTTCTTTATTGATCACATAACCTCTTTGCTAAATATGTTTAATACTTGTAAGATTTGTATATAGACATGATACTCTTGTTAGGGAGAGCTTCCTACTTCCTACTACATTGCAAGTCAAGGATACCTTAATACTCCTTAATGAATAATTTTTTTTTATCCCAAATGCATAACAATCTCATAAGATTGTCACATTTAGTCAATTATTTAAAGTTTTTATGCCTTTTTTTGCAAAACAAACAACTCGTCAAGTTGATAATTTAAAATCAATTTTTTGAGGTTCTTCCTATCACATGTATTGTGCTATAAATGTTTTGAGTCAATTTGGTGATTATTCTATGCACATGTGCATATATTGAGATGATTTGGTAATACTCATCCATGACTATGCATATCAAGATTTCATTTCATTGCTAATTCACTTTGACATAGAAACCATCAAGTATTATTAGAACTATATTATCTACTTAATGTTTTCAATCAAGTATTCTTAGTTATATTTATATTAGAGTATGTGATTTTCCATTTTATTGAACGTATATGGTTAGAAAGGAACCATCACATTTTTAAAGGTCAATCTTGTCATGTTTTTTATCCTTGGGAAAAATATGGCACTTTTAAGGAAGAGGATGAACTAGTTGCATTCTAATGGGTAGAGTTAGAGTCCATATCCTTACAAGAAAAAATGTTAGCAATATGTTTTGTCATTGATGTCAACACTTAGAGTGATGTCAGTACTCATCTTGTGGTTGTCTGTTGGGGTTGATATGAATGTTCATGTGTTGATGATATATCAGTGTAGTAACAGAGATGTTCAATGATGCTCCTCTTGGTCATGTTCATGGTTGCTAATGTTTAGTGATGTTCCTGATGTTGATGGTTGGTTGCTGATGTTCATGGTTGGAAGTTATGCCCTGATTAATGTCAATACAAGGTGTATTGAGCTTGTTTGTGGTCAACAGAGATGATTTCATGATGAAATATTAAGATGGGAATTAGAAGCATAAAGATGAATGATGATATATTAAGATGGGAATTAGAAGCTATGCTAAGGATGAGAAGATGTTGTTGATGACCTATAGCATGTTATATGATCTTTCCTAATGATCCTAAGAAAGTATTCAAGTTGCTATAAGAAAGTTCTGGCCTCAGAATGTTGGTGAAAGTTGTTGTAGAAAGCTGTCTGGAAGACTACTTGGTAAAATGCTCTGATTTCCTTCGCATTTGAAGATATGATCATGTAGTTTAGAAGTTAAGTTTAATGTGATGTAAAGGTGCTAAATCCAAAGTTTTAGATCTTTTTCTCATCCATAGTCAAAGTTACAAGTGATAAAGTTCTGGTCCATGATCTGGCAGTATAATGTGTTGGTGAAGACTGTTTGGAATGCTCCACATTCCTCTGCAAGTGAATATTTTCCCATGCAGTTTTGAAGATATATTCAGAGCTATGTATGAGTTCACCTATATGAATTTTCAATGTTTTGGACATCCACAAGCTTAGTTTTCAAATGGTAGAAGTGGTATTGATGGTTCCAGATACCTAGTTGTTCTCAAAATATATGCTGATGATGTGTGCCAAATTGTTGTTACTTGAAATGGTAAATTGGCTGATGAAAGAAGATCTTGATGATCTTTTGATGTTTCCTATTGCTCTTTAAGATATTTTTTCTCTCTCTTTAGAACTGACTGAGGTCCGTAATGATGGTGTTGTTGGGTTATGCTCTTGCCTGGCCGACTGAGGAAGGTTGATGATGTACGCAACAAAGTTGTTGTTTTGCAGAGTTCAACAAAGGTTTTGAGATGTTGTGTAGGTCCTTCTGACTCATCTGGAAGAAGAACAAGCAATGTTTAATCATTCATGAGTACCACCAAGATTGTGAAGATAGATGTACTAAATGCTTCATGTTTTCTTTCTTAAGGGCAACCTAATTCAAATTTGTGAAGCATACGTGGATGTTATTCCTTGAAGGATGATGTTGAGAAAAATGTTTAGGACTAGACAAATCATGTGTTGGGATCCACAAGGCATGTGTTTCTTTCTCAAGTAGCATTTAGTTCATGATAGGGCTTACCCTATGCATGTTTCATGTTGTGTGATCTCTAGACGACTTGTAAAATGTAATATTCTTGTTGTATTGGACAACTTGTAATGAAATCAATGTAATGGCATGCATATAATGTAAACCTAGTTGGTTTAGGTGAAGCATGATTGTCAAAAATGAGAGTATAAGTGTGAAAAGAGTAGAATATGAACATGTTATGCATTATGATGTGCGACTAAAGGAGAAAGAGTAGAAGCAATAAATGTTGTCCTGATTCATCTTGAAGATAGATTTGTGATAGGAGGAAACTAAAGATTGTGCCTAATTGATTCAATCACTAGAAGAAGAAAAATTATAATCATCAAAGGTGTGATCGTCAATGCCAGTTTTTAGGCAGTAGAAGGACTATCATATTGTAATCTTTTCTGAGTTCATGAACTCAGTACAGGGAGTAGTTGCTTCCTTGGGTTGTATCCCTAAAACAAACTCTGTAGGGAGTTGTAACTTCCTTGGCAGTCAACCCTAAAACAAAGTCTTCAAGGAGTAGTAGCTTAATTGGGTTGTAGCCCTAAAACAAAGTCAGCAAGGAGTAGTATCTTCCTTGGGTTGTATCCCTAAAACAAAGTTGTGATTTTATAGTAGTGAGCTTCATATATTGTGAGTTAATCCTCATTGTTGTTTTTCCCCTCTTGGGGTTTTCCATGTATATTTGGTGTTATGTGTTCATGTGCATTGTGTTCATCTTTCATGTTTATGTAATGCTCTATTGTTTAAGTTTTCATCTGCTCTAGTTGATTTGATGTTTTATTGGATACTGATTCATCCCCCCTCTCAGCATCCTGGTGTGTTCAACAATTGGTATAAGAGCCAAGTTTGTAACAAGCCATCACTCATTACCCAAAATTCAACCAACTTAATTACCATTAAGTACAAGGTCATAATTAACATAATCATAGTTAAGAAAACTAATAATCTATATCATAAGCAAAATCAATATGCATATCTTTTTTGGATATTTCAAAACTCAAATTTACAATAATTCCAAAGATAACATACTAGTGAATTTCTTTCACTATACATTTATAATTTTTTGCTCATAGCATCAATGATAAGTTTACATATAATGTTTGACTATCAAGTCATATAAATAATGTACTGTATTTGGAACTTTGACATCTGTCTTCATAAGCCTCAACGTGTCTTCTTCATGGGAAAGAGAGCATCACTCAGGTGATTTTCCTCCAACCATAGACCGATGGTCCCCCACACAACTTCCTTCCTGGAAGTGATCCTATCCTTCACAAAGGGTATAGATATAAGGAACTGTTAGGTTTGCCATCTGTGTATCTAGTGTTCTGCCCTTCATAATACATCACAGTCATACAAATATAGATCCATTCTAACTATGTATGACAGTACTTGAAGCATTATGCCATCTAGAGCACAGTGAACCGAGTAATGCATGTAGAGATAGATGTATTACTTTGGCCAAAGATTTATATACATATACATTTCGTGATGAATGTGGTTGATTGTTCACACACATGGACTTGACTTAGAAGATGTCTCATCCCACAATGATCATAATTTGATCTCTCTAGATCATAGAAAAGAAGGGTGCAATTCACCCTTAGTCCACCTAGCTTTGACTTTTGACTCCAATTCCAGGAGTGCACTCATTATTTGTTTTGTGGTTTATGCAATATGGGAATCTATGACTCCATGTCACCCTATTCCCATACTTTCCTTTGCAAGATCATAGTTTCAATTTTTAAGACCAACCACAGTCTAGGTAACTATGGTTTCCTTGTTTCAAGGTTAACATTAATTCACATTGATTATATCACATATCATCATGGTCTAAGAAGTAGACAATATTAAATAGGCCTTTAGTCAAAAGAATTCAAAAGGGTTCTTGATACCCTATACTTCAATCACGAAGCATTGCCATTCAAAAAGAATGAGACCATAATATGTTTCCAATAACGAGTCATAATACTGAATTTAATGTTCTTTCCTACATGGAAATAAAATGACAGTTGAGGGTTATACCCTTGACATGTACTTAATGCAGTCTCTACATTGTTACTAATGAAAACTAGTTTTTCCTTCATGGATACTAAGAGTCTTATTACTCTTATCCTATATCAAGATTACACCTGGAGGTATAAAAATGTTGTCTTATATATACAAATGTTTCAATTCTTATTTCATGCACCTTTAAATCCACCCTTGCATGGGTATTGTTGATAACATTAACTTTCAAGAGTGTCTCTTCATTGTATTATGTATGGTCATCAGTCTTACTACTATCTTGTCTTTCAAAAAAATAATGGCTCATGGCATGCTCACATGGTTTATTATTATAGTATACATGGCTCTTGGCTAAATTGTATGGTTTATCATTGTACAACATGGCTCTCAGCCATCTTGTTAGTCTTTATCAGACATACAAAAGATATGATAGAAAAAACATAGTATCACTAATACTTTGTCCATATAGGTTGTAATTGGGTTATTGGTGCAGTCATGGTTAGGAGGGTTCACATAATGAACAGTCTAGATCATGTACCAAGAGTAAACACAATGAAAAAAACTCAATTATAGAATGAAAGCATGTATCTAGTCAATCGGTATATCATAGATCCAAAATACAAATAGGTCAGCAATATGCAGGCTTACAACTAGGGTTCACAGGCCTGATTCCTCAATCATAGTATATGTGCAAGATACAACTTTCAAGTGCTTTTATAAAGAATTCAAACTATCAAACTATCTCTATGTGATTCACTACTTTCCTATGCATCTATTAAATGAATATATAACATATCTAGATTAGAAGAATCCTTTGCGTCAGCCAAGGGAGATCACAAACTCCAATGAAGAGTTGTAACATGTGTACATAGATAGATCAGACCTAATCAACTTGTACTCCTCCACAAATGAATGAAATAACATGTGGATCCCAAGAAAGGTCAGCCAGGTTCCAAACAACATTGAATGATATATCATTTAGCTTCGCAAGTTATGGAAGTGCTCAACAAGTCTTCTCCTTTAGCTGATTGTTTGAGACTGTCGGGATGCTCTGTTCTGAGAAAATAGTTAATATTTTGATAGCGATATCTTTTTGGTACCTGATCCAAATGATCTAAATTTTGGATATGGTGTGCTTGATGAAATATAGATACTAAGTCCAGCTCCACAAGGTCTGAAATGAAACTATGGTAGAAAGTGGACCAATCTACTAAAACTGCTACTGACTGAAATGACTTTACTGAACTAGAAAATGAAAGAAAAACAAAATGAATGCAAATCTTTTTGGTTGATGCAAGATTGCTCTTGAACCAAGGATGCTCCTACATTAGATACCCAAGGTTGTTAAGAAAGTGAGTCTCTCACTTTGTTGGGGCTAAGGGAAAACCAAAACAATTCACCTCAGCCTGAGAAACCCAAGATGAGTCTTCTTCGGGTCTGCCTTTTCACTTTACAAGATATTCTTTGTATTGCATCCCTCTAGTGCTGCATCTAACTCTAATGTCTAAGATGTCTTCTATCTACTTTGATCACTACAAAAAATCCCTGTGATTAGCTCCCTTTTTTGCTCCATTTTTTGCTTCCACCCACTGTTTTAATGTATTTTTCTCCAATTTTTTAAAAAAGTTAGCACTATTTATCAGGATGGCGCTATTTTTGGCATTTTTTGTGCTGATCAGAACATGTAGGTGCTAATTTAGGTGCAATGTAGCACCTAATTTACCACTGACTTTATCTTTGACTTTAGCACCACTATGAGCACCTACATTAGCGCCAACTTTAGCGTCGACTTTAGTGCCTAATTTAGTACCAACTTTAGCATTGACTTTGGCGTCTTCATTAGCATTGTCTTTAGTGCCACCTTTAGCACCTACATTATCGCCAACTTAAGCCTCAACTTTAGCATCGACTCTAGCGCCAATTTTAACACCTACCTATGTTAGATAAATGTCACATGGTGGAGGATGTTGTTAGGATGAGTGATGATTGTTGTGGCAATGTTATGGTCAAATGTGTTATGAAAATGAGGTTGCATGGGTAGTGGGCTATCAATGTTGGGAAAGAGGTTAGGGAGGATGTAATGGAGGAAGGGATGTGTGTCATGGTATGATGTCTATTTATGGATATATATATATGGAGAGAGAGAGAGATTGGAAGATTATAGAGAGAGATAGATAGATACCAATACAGGAAACTAATTTGTGCCTAGTTATGATGGATCATTATATAAATTATAATGAGTATGATATGAACTAGTATAAAGAAACTAATTCATGCGTAGTTATGATTTCAATGAAATTTAATTGATGTGCAATTTAATCAATTACATCTCTTTATAATTAGAAGTCCTCACTATTCCATCCACCTTGTGTAGCATAATCTATGAATTTGTTGTTATGATCTCCTCCAAAAGATATGTTGCAAAAAATGAACCATTTAAGCACTCATGCTAACATGCATTAGCCTATCATAAAAGAGTGATTGTAAGGCACTATACTAATTCACAATCTTCAGGTTGAGCTTATGAGCTAAATTACATGTATTTTGAATATGCACCTAAGACAAGTCAAGGTTTGAACAGCTTACACAAATTTGTACCAAAAATTGAAGACTCTTGATATGAGTTATAGTATACAAAGATGCAAATTTCATGTGAAAAGTTTATTTAAAAATAAAGGAATAAAAACTTTTGTTATCGACGTCTTTAATTTCGAAGTGTGTATCATACATGAGAAGATACAGTACAAAAACTAGAAAATGAACACAATTGGTATCGATGTTCTATGCATATGATATTGATTAGTGATTTCATAGATACTTTTCTCCTCAAGCATGAGTGTTGACATTGGTTTTGATTCACAAGGGATATTACTTCAAGCAACTCTAGATTCTAATGCTAAATTTGAATGGAAAATGCATAATTGAATACAACAGGATAACACTTTGGCAAAGAATTATAACAATATCCTAAAATAACTCTTCGACCTAAACACTTCAATCAACACTTTCTTCTCTAGGTCATCCATCTCTGATCAAAGGAGCCACTAACGCATAGAGTTAAAATAATGTTGTCAATTGTCATTTGAGAATTAATTACTTTCTACACAATTAATGAAAATAACTTTTGCAATGAAATGTACAATTATATATATGCTCACATAATGACTCTTCTAAAGCCACTAAGTTTTGATTTAATAGCTACTAGAATCATGATAAAATCTGCCATGACTTGTTAATTACAATTGTATTTCCCCTTCTAATACCCATGACTACATCTATTCCTGTACATTTTGTTCCATGTTCCAGAAGTAAAAAATTAATTGCATACCAATAACAACATCCTTGCAAAAATATAGATAAGTACAGTTTATATAACCAAATTAACACTATTATCACCTCCAAATCTAACTACATTAGAGGTCATTTATTTGCAACCCCTTTCTTTTCTCATTGATATATCTATTTGTTGTATGTTTTGAATTCTATTTTTGGTCATTTGTTGACATTAGTAGAATTATTTGGAAGGGTTTAATGTATATAACATCTTGATAATTTTCTTTCTTGCAAACTAAACCAGTTTGCTATGTATTTGAAAAATTCTATACGCACTTAACTTTTTCAAAATAGTCTTTTGAAAATAGTTTAAATCTTGTCCAAATCTCTAGACAACTAAAATTGAAGTAAAAGGTTGCATTATTGCCTCAAGAATAAATATGGTAAACAATATATAGTTACAAGGAAAAATATACATTCTACTTCATAAGTAATTCACAAATGTCATCTAAGCCAACTACCATATGATTTGTTGATGCTTATTTAATTTTACTATTCTAATACATACAACCTTAGACATATATCTCCCATCATGAACTACAATAACTACCATATAAATTGCATAACTCATTTTGTATAAGCACAAAATAATCATGCGTAGTTGATTGTTTCATGTTTAGTTTGCATCAATGACCTACTCTTAATTCATGTTTAGTCAGGGTGATTTGAAGGAAGATCAAAGTTGCACTCCAAGTAGATGAGTGGATAAAGAAGGGCTTAGCAGAATATGGAAACCTTTAGATTTTGTGATTTTTGTTTTTCTATTTCAAAACTATTTGTTTTCTTTCTTTACTAATGAACATTTTTTCATAAGCCCTTTCCTACACTCAAATCTTTAGTTTTAAAATCACTTGCATGGAAGATACATTAAAGGTATCAATTATATATGTTCCATGATTTAAATCCATTATTTTGTGGTTCTCAGTATGACAGAAAGAAGGATGTTGTTGCTTCTTAGACTTGTTGCACACCTTGCACTAGGTCCACAGGCTGGTGGAATGGTATCCGAGGACACAATGGCTCTCATATTAGATTTTTTTGCAAGGAATCAATGTCAAATGGTCTAAGGCCTAGCTTTCATTCCAACCTAGGATTCCATCACAATAATGTCATATTATAGTCTTCAGATATGTGTATAGTTTATGTTCATGGTAGCAACCATTTAGTAATAATTCCTCACACACCACACTGTAACTGAGATGTGTGAATGCCCTAAAACTATATAGGTTCAGTCCAAACACTATCATAAGATCATGCTTGATAAGATTACGGATACATCATAGTTTAGGTTTCTGAATGCTTAAGTCCTCCTTTGTTAGATGTTGTAGTTACAATTGCCCTATTAGACATGTATGCAAAATGTGGAAGCATAGACAAGGAATGTGAACTATTTGATAGAATGCCTCAAAGAAATGTGGTTTCATGGACTACAATGACTGCAGGATATGCACAAAATGGATTTGTTGAAAAGGCTTTAGAAAATTTAAAGCAAATGCAATTAGCTAGTGTAAAGCCAAATTCCACAACCTTTGCCAGCATCCTCCCTGCCTGTGTCAAAATGGGAGCTTTGGAATAGGGTATGGACATCCATCAAATCATAAAGAATAGAGGAATTTTGTCAGATGTTGTAGTTGGAACTACCCTGTTAGGCATGTATGCAAAAGGTGGAAGCATAGACAAGGCACGTGAACTATTTGACAGAATGCCTTAAAGAAATGTGGTCTCATGGACTACAATGACTACAACATTTGCATAAAATGGATTTGTTGAAAAGGCTTTAGAAATTTTAAAGAAAATACAATAGTTGGTGCAAAACCAAATTCCACAACCTTTTCCAGCATCGTCCCTGCCTGTGTCAAAATGGGAGCTTTGGAATAGGGTATGGACATCCATCAAAACATAAAGGATAGAGGAATTTTGTTAGATGTTGTAGTTGAGACTACCATGGATATTAGACATGTATGCAAAATGTGGAACCATAGACAACACACATGAACTGTTTGACAGAATGCCTCAAAGAAATGTGGTCTTATGGACTACAACTATTGTAGGATATGCAGAAAATATGGAATCATAGACAAAAAATGTGAACTATTTGACAGAATTAAAATATGTTGTAGTTATCAAATCCTTAATCATAATTTCCTCACAATTAATCGAGGCCATTGTAGAGTTAAGCCTAAGGTTTCTTCTTAGTATAAAATGAGGATTAGGTAGGCCTTGATATTAAAGAAAAATATAAAGCAATGAAAAGGAAATTACATCCAAGTAATCCTAATTATTTCTGCCAACAATTCATACCAAAGATTAAACAATTTAAGGATATTGCAACGGGTAATTTGTACCGACATAAATAATATCACTAAAGCATTACAAAGTTTAGGCCATAAGAATCATCCTTTTTTAAAAATGGATTACAAATAATTCTAAAAATTTAATAATTCTAAAAATTTAGAAGTCTTGGTCATTAACGTTATTGTCTACTACAATGTCATCAAGTGTATCATTGTCAATGTTCATATGTTCTTTCAAGTATTTAATATTATCATCATTCTCATCTTGACCTGCATCATCTTCAACATCATTGAAATTTGACTGTAGACCATCTATATTGTTATCAAATGTATTTGGATCATCATTTCCTATACCATCCATATTGTTGTCTTCCATAACATCATCTAACTTTGGATTGTTGTCTTCTTGTGCCTGAACATAACCATCTTCAACATCATCATGGATGTCAATTTCTTCAATGTTCTCTAATCCCTCTCTCTTATTTTGTTGGCCATCATTGTTTTTCTCAATATCCACTAATGCATCGTCAAATACATGCCTTAATCTTAGATCATAATGTATGACAAATATCCATTTCGGGTCCAAAATATCTTCATAGAAAAATACCTACACATGAATGACATACATATATTAGATGTATGGTATCACAATTTTATTGATTAATAAACACATGTACATATTCACAATAAACTATGAATTAATAGATTAATGATCACTACTGCTTCTTATTTGAGTTAAAGAAATACCTGCTCACAATGAATTGGTAGAACATAATGTTGCAAGTATGGGCCTAACTGGTGTTGTCATTGATGTCAACATATTCCTATTGCATTGATGATAAGGATTGGATGAGCTGTGTGCTGAGGATATTGAGAAAATTAGTCATAATCAGGAATAGAGAAGATCAGTGAAGACAGTGAGGTAAAGATCCCAGATAAGATGAAGATCAGAGAATGCACTTCAAAGGGTTTGTAGATATGTGTCTTGAGATGACCCAGTAAAGATTTCAAAGGTCCACATGAAGATATGAAGGAGTTATGGCCACTTAAGTAAAACTAGTTCTAGCAGATGTTCAGAGGTGACAGAGTGATACAGATAGGTCCGATGAGATCTAGAAATGAAATATCCTGTTCTGTGGATTTGGTGGAGTGTTATGGTAGTCAATGTGAAGTGACAACTCAATTGGTTCGTGATTTGGAGGTCCGCAAGCATCTATTCCAATATGACAGTGATGACAGACTATGTTCTAGAAGTTCTGGATGAAGGAGAGAATGATTTCAGTAGATAGTAGTAGTGTCGATGTTCTTGGTGATTTAGACAAGCTTGTGGAGGTCTTTGGATTCTGTCCAGTTTGTGTTGGTGGTCCGCATTGAAGATTGAGCTAGTAAATAAAGAATTACTTTCGGATGATGATGTTCTTCCTAAGTCTGGTCGACCGGATGAGTTACACATCCTACAGATGATCTTGGAGATGTTCTATGAAGAATGGTTTGTTCCTAACGGAATATTGGAGCCTCTATTTTGTGTGGCTGATAGTGTGTTGATCCATGTGAAGTCTTTTTATAATTAGTCATGTTGCATTTATATATTTGCTCTGTAATGTATGCCGACTTGGATGGTTATTCCTAAGTCAATGTCTTGTATAAATAAGGAGTTGTAAAGTCATTTCAATAGTGTATCTTGTGGAGATGAGAGTGTGGTAGAGAGGAGCAGAGCAGGAGTATTGAGCCTAAATGGAACTGACTCAAGCATGGTGAAGATGCTATTCTTTAGTTCAAGTATGTGATACTTATTATTCTATAGACAGTGTGTCTCTTGTAGGTAGTGAGCCTCTGGTGAGCAGTGTGCTCGGGCAGTGAGCCCTAATTGGCATGTGCCATTTTGTTCTTTCTATTCTTCTAACAGAGAATACAATCTTGGGTTAGTCACCCCATGGTTTTTCACTTATCCCGGTTTTCCACATCAAAATCTTGGTTTCATATGTGTTAATGTGTTTCTGCTCTTGAATTGTTGCATTATGTTTCTATGATTGAATTATTATTATGCCACTGAATTAAGAAAAGGATTTAAGTGATTAAATTGCAAGAAAGTTTTTGACAAATGATTCACACCCCCTCTCAATTGTCTTCCCTACATCTAACAATTGGTATCAGAGCTAAGTTCCTCTAAAAGAGCTTAATCACTTGAGGAGATCCAGGATGTCGTCCTACAATAAGGATAGCCCGAGGTTTGATGGAACCAATTTCACTCTTTGGAAAAGTCACATGGAATGTCACTTACAATGTATGGGAATGCAGTATTGGACTATGGCTTTAAAGAAGTATACTCCTCCACAGAATGGTCTAAGAACTGTAGATGAAATCAGAGATGCTGAAAACAATTTATGAACTAAAGAATCTCTTCTAAGTGCCTTTTCTGATTCAGAGCTGACAAATGTTGTTGACCTACAAACTACTTTTGAGATTTGGGAAAAATTGGAACTTTTGCATGAGGGAGACAAGTCTGTTAAATGTACCAAGCTACAGAGTCTGAAAGGAAAATTCAAAAATCTGAAGATGAGAGAAGATGAAAATATCACTACTTTTATGCCAAGAGTAAATGAGCTTGTTTGTGGCATTAGATGTGCTGGTGGAGTCTTGGATGAAGATGAGATCATTGGCAAAGTTCTCAGATCCCTTCCTGATTCTTACAAGTACAAGGTTGCTTCTATTGAAGAATTCAGATCTATTTCAGGTATCACAAGAGATTAACTGGTTGGTAAATTGGTTGTATTTGAATTGACTGAGTTTGGAGATGCCCCCCCAAGACTAAATTTGCATTCAAAGCTAGTGCCTCTGTTAAAGGAAAACAAAAGTCTGATCCGAGAGAAAACTCTTCAAGGAAATTATCATGGTATGAAAAAGCTAGAAAATACCTAGAAGAAGATGAAGTAGAAGTTACTCAACTTGAAGCCCTTATTGCAAAAAGATTGCCAAGAGGATCTAGTAAGTATGAGGGAAAATTGCCTTTTTAAGTGTTTTAACTGCACTAAGATTGGTCATTTTGCCTCAAGGTGTCAGGAAAGATTTTCAAGGCCAAATCCTAACAGATCAAGGTTCCAAAAGAATTGTTACTATGTTCATGAAGATGATGATAATGAAGGAGGAAAAGATGATGAATCAGAGACATGAAACAAATCTAGAAGTGAATGGGTGTTTATTGCCATCAAGGAAGAAGATCCAATGCCCTCTAAATCTATCAATCATAAAATTGTGGAAAGAGCTCTGGCTACCCAAGTTGAAGAAAATGATGATTAGGTCATTGACAATGGATGCTCTCACCATATGATAGGTGACAAAAATAAGTTCATAGATTTGGAAAGGTATGAAGGAGGAGTGGTAAAGTTTGGTGATAATTCTGCTTGCAGAATTAGATGAAGAGGAACCATTTCTTTCGATGGAAAGAACAAAACTAGTAATGTACTATATGTTGAAGGTCTGAAGCACAATCTTCTCAGTGTTGGACAGTTGGTCGACAAAGGCTATGATCTCCTATTCAAGAATGGAAAATGCAAGATCTTTGAAAGTTCCAGAATAGAGATTGCATCCGGTACTCAAACTAAAGGTAATATCTTCCACTTGGTTCATACTAGTAAAAGTTGTTTATTTGTTCAAATTGATCAGAGTTGGTTGTGGCATAGGAGAATGTGTCATGTGAATTTTGATAATATCATCAAGATAAGAAACACTTGGGATGTAAGAGATCTTCCAAGACTTGTGAAACCTACTAATAGCTTGTGCAAAGAATGTTTGTTGGGTAAGCAGAGCAGAGTCACATTCAAAAGTAAGGAACAGTCCTCTACCGGATTATTAGACCTAGTTCATACTAACCTATGTGGTCCGGCAAGAATCAGGAGTGTGCAAGGTGATAGATACTTCATGTTATTAATTGATGACCATTCTCAGATGATGTGGGTTACTTTTCTAAAAGAGAAATTAGAATCTCTTGAGAAATTCAAAATATTCAAGGCTATGGTAGAGAATGAAACCGGATTAAAATTAAAATGTCTGAGGTTTGACAGAGGTGGAGAATTCACATCCGGTGAGTTCATAGAATTCTTAAAGAAACATGGAATAAAAAGATAGTTGTCTTCTCCTAGGACTCCACAATAGAATAGAGTAGTGGAGAGAAAGAAGAGGACCATCCAGGAAGCATCTAGAACCATGATGATGGAAGCAAATGTTCCTCAGATCTATTGGAGAGAAGCTATAAGCATTGCGGTCTATACTCTCAATCGAGTACAAATCAGAAGCAATACCAGTAAGACTCCTTATGAACTTTGGTTTGGCATCACTCCCACTGTGAGGTATTTCAGAGTCTTTGGTAGCAAATGTTACATTAAAAGAGATGAAGATCTAGGACAATTTGATGCTAGAAGTGATGAAGGAATATTCTTGGGTTATTCTACTCAAAGCAAACCATACTGATGTTATAACAAGAGATTAAGGAATATTGTGGAAAGTACAAATGTGAAGGTTGATGAAGGTATTGAAAAACCCTCAAGGTTTTATGAATATGATGAAGATGATCAGAATGATGTTTTTGTTCAAGAAGTTCGAGCCCCTTCTAAAATTTAGATTCAAACTGATCAGGTAAATCAGGAAGAAGAGATAAGTTGGAATGAACCTATTTAAGAATCAGAAGTACAAGAAGCCCCCAAAGTTCCCAGGTATGTAAGACTAAATCACTCTGAAGATCAAATCATAGGTGATAAAAGCAAAGGTGTACAAACTAGAAGAAGGATTGCTCAAGATTCAGAAGAGTATTGTCTGGTTTCAAAGATTGAACCTAAGACAATGAATGAAGCTTGCAATGATGAAAACTGGACTAAAGCAATGGAGGAAGAGCTGATGCAAATTGAGAAAAATCACACTTGGGATCTTGTTCCCAGACCTAAAAACAAGAATGTGATTGGAACCAAATGGGTCTTCCGGAATAAACTGAATGAAGATGGTGAAGTAGTCAGAAACAAAGCCAGATTGGTCTACAAGGGTTACTTTCAAGTAGAAGGAGTTGATTTTGAAGAAACTTTTGTTCCGGTGGCAAGAATTGAAGCAGTCAGATTATTTCTTGCTTTTGCTACTTCAAGGATTTCAAAGTATATCAGATGGATGTCAAATCTACCTTCCTGAATGGTGACTTGGAAGAAGAAGTATACATTGATCAACCAGATGGATTTCAATTGTCTGATCATGGTGATATGGTCTGCAAGTTGAAGAAAGCACTATAAGGACTGAAGTAAGCCCCAAGAGCCTAGTATGAAAGAGTGGATAAGCACCTTTTGAAGATTGGTTTTAACAAAGGTACTGCTGACAGTAATTTGAATTTCAAAATTGATCATGAAAATATCTTGATAGTTGAGGTGTTTGTTGATGATATCATTTTTGGAGGAAGGGATAGTATGTGCAAAACTTTTGCAAATCAAATGAAAAGTGAATTTGAGATGTCCATGTTTGGGGAAATAAATTTCTTCTTGGGTCTGCAAATCACTCAAACAAAGAAATGAATCTTCATTTCTCAGACCAAATATGTGAAAGAATTGTTGAAGAAATTTGGGATGGAAGACTCAAAACCAATGAATACTCCCATGGCAACTGGATGTAAATTGAGCAAAGATGATGACTCTCCTAAGGCTAATCAGAAAAAGTATAGGTTAATAATTAGAGGACTATTGTATCTCACTCAAACTAGACCTGACGTTATGAATGCTATTAGTCTTGTTGCTAGATTCCAAGCTGATCCTAGAGAATCTCATGTCATGGCAATCAAGAGGATTTTTAGATATCTAAAAGGGATAGTTGAGTATGGTTTGTGGTATCCTAGAGACCATGATTTCTCTCTTCATGCATATATAGATGCGGATTGGGCAGGAGATGTGGATGACCGGAAGAGTACCAGTGGTGGAGCATTTTTTTAGGGAAGAGATTGGTTTCTTGGCTAAGCAAGAAACAAGAGGCAACATCTCTGTCCACAACTGAAGTAGAATATATTGTAGTAGCAGGAAGTTGCACTCAAGTTTTGTCGATGAAGCAAATGCTAAGAGACATCATAGTGGAGTATGAGGAACCTATCACAATCTTCTGTGATAATTCAAGTACAATAAATATATCTAAGAATCTGGTGTTGCATTCAAAGACCAAACATATATCCATCAAGTTTCACTTTTTGAGAGAACAAGTGAACAAGAATGAAGTCAGATTAGAGTTTGTGCCTTCCAAGGAATAGATTGTAGATATTTTTACTAAAGCTCTTCCTAAGGACTCTTTTGAGTATCTCAGGGAGAAGTTAGGGGTTATTACCCCTCTGGTTATGAACTAGGGTGCACTGATGTGCATCAGTCCGGTGGATCTCATAGTCATATCTTGTGATCCAGATTGATATTTGGGAAGCTGCCACTTAGGGGGAGCAGCTGGTATGATTTTGAAAGTAATGCAAGTATGTACCCTTTTCCATTGATGTCAAAGGGGGAGGGAAGACATGTGAAAAATAAGTGGTTGCTGATAAAAGGGGAACTAGGAAAGGAAGAGAAGACATGTGAATGGTTGTTGCTGATAGGGGGAGTTGTGATAGTGAGGAGAAGTTCTTGTCTTGATGGTTATAACAGTTTTTCACATCACATGTTGCCATCAATTACAAAGGGGGAGATTATTGCAAGTATGGGCCTAATCGATGTAGTCATTGATGTCAACATACTCCTGTTGCATTGATGATAAGGATTGGATGACCTGTGTGCTAAGGATATTTAGAAAATTAGTCCTAATCTGGAATAGAGAAGATCAGTGAAGACAGTGAGGTAAAGATCCCAGATAAGATGAAGATCAGAGAATACGCTTCAAAGGGTTTGTAGAAATGTGTCTTGAGATGATCCAGTAAAGATTTTAGAGGTCTGCATGACGATCTGAAGAAGTTATGGCTACTTAAGTAAAACCGGTTCTAGTAGATGTTCAGAGGTGACAGAGTGATACAGATAGGTCCAGTGAGATCCAAAAATGAAATATCTTGTTTTGTGATTTGGTGGAGTGTTTCGGAAGTCAATATGAAGTGACAACTCAATTGGTTCGTGAGCTGGAGGTCTGCAAGCATCTATTCCAATATGACAGTGATGACAAACTGTGTTCTTGAAGTTTTGGATGAAGGAGAGAATGATTTCAGTAGACAGTAGTAGTGTGGATGTTCTTTGTGATTCAGGAAGCTTGTGGAGGTCTTTGGATTGTTTCTAGTTAGTGTTGGTGGTCCACATTAAATATTGAGATAGTAAATAAAGAATTACTCTTGGATGAGGATGTTCTTCCTGAGTCTAGTCGACCGGATGAGTTACACATCCTGTGAATGATCTTGGAGATGTTCTGTGAAGAATGGCATGTTCCTAAAGGAATAATGGAGTCTCAGATCTCTGTGGCTAATAGTGTGTTGATCCACATGAAGTCTTTTTGCAATTAGTCATGTTGCATTTATATATTTGCTCTGTAATGTATGCCGACTTGGATGGTTATTCCTTAGTCAATGTCTTGTATAAATAAGGAGTTGTAAAGTCATTTCAATAGTGTATATTGTGGAGATGAGAGTGTGGTAGAGAGGAGCAAAGAGAAAAGTAGAGCAGGAGTATTGAGCCTAAATGGAACTGACTCAAGCATGGTGAAGATGCTATTCTTTAGTTTAAGTATGTGATACTTATTATTCTGTAGATAGTGTGTCTCTTGTAGGTAGTGAGCCTCTTGTGAGCAGTGTGCTCAGGTAGTGAGCCCTAATTGGCATGTGTCATTTTGTTCTTTCTATCCTTCTAACAGAGAATACAATCTTGGGTTAGTCACCCTGTAGTTTTTCCCTTAACCGGCTTTTCCACGTCAAAATCTTGGTGTCATATGTGTTAATGTGTTTCTGCTCTTGAATTGTTGCATTATGTAAGAGATCTTCCAGATAATATCATCAAGATAAGAAACACTTGGGATGTAAAAGATCTTCCAAGACTTGTGAAACCTACTAATAGCTTGTGCAAAGAATGTTAGTTGGGTAAGCAGAGCAGAGTAACATTCAAAAGTAAGGAACAGTCCTCTACTGGATTATTAGACCTAGTTCATACTAACCTATGTGGTCTGGCAAGAATCAGGAGTGTGCAAGGTGATAGATACTTCATGTTATTAATTGATGACCATTCTCAGATGATGTGGGTTACTTTTCTAAAAGAGAAATTAGAATCTCTTGAGAAATTCAAAATATTCAAGGCTATGGTAGAGAATGAAACCGGATTAAAATTAAAATGTCTGAGGTTTGACAGAGGTGGAGAATTCACATCCGGTGAGTTCATAGAATTCTTAAAGAAACATGGAATAAAAAGATAGTTGTCTTCTCCTAGGACTCCACAATAGAATAGAGTAGTGGAGAGAAAGAAGCGGACCATCCAGGAAGCATCTAGAACCATGATGATGGAAGCAAATGTTCCTCAGATCTATTGGAGAGAAGCTATAAGCATTGCAGTCTATACTCTCAATCGAGTACAAATCAGAAGCAATACTGGTAAGACTCCTTATGAACTTTGGTTTGGCATCACTCCCACTGTGAGGTATTTCAGAGTCTTTGGTAGCAAATGTTACATTAAAAGAGATGAAGATCTAGGACAATTTGATGCTAGAAGTGATGAAGGAATATTCTTGGGTTATTCTACTCAAAGCAAACCATACTGATGTTATAACAAGAGATTAAGGAATATTGTGGAAAGTACAAATGTGAAGGTTGATGAAGGTATTGAAAAACCCTCAAGGTTTTATGAATATGATGAAGATGATCAGAATGATGTTTTTGTTCAAGAAGTTCGAGCCCCTTCTAAAATTTAGATTCAAACTGATCAGGTAAATCAGGAAGAAGAGATAAGTTGGAATGAACCTATTTAAGAATCAGAAGTGCAAGAAGCCCCCAAAGTTCCCAGGTATGTAAGACTAAATCACTCTGAAGATCAAATCATAGGTGATAAAAGCAAAGGTGTACAAACTAGAAGAAGGATTGCTCAAGATTCAGAAGAGTATTGTCTGGTTTCAAAGATTGAACCTAAGACAATGAATGAAGCTTGCAATGATGAAAACTGGACTAAAGCAATGGAGGAAGAGCTGATGCAAATTGAGAAAAATCACACTTGGGATCTTGTTCCCAGACCTAAAAACAAGAATGTGATTGGAACCAAATGGGTCTTCCGGAATAAATTGAATGAAGATGGTGAAGTAGTCAGAAACAAAGCCAGATTGGTCTACAAGGGTTACTTTCAAGTAGAAGGAGTTGATTTTGAAGAAACTTTTGTTCCGGTGGCAAGAATTGAAGCAGTCAGATTATTTCTTGCTTTTGCTACCTTCAAGGATTTCAAAGTATATCAGATGGATGTCAAATCTACCTTCCTGAATGGTGACTTGGAAGAAGAAGTATACATTGATCAACCAGATGGATTTCAATTGTCTGATCATGGTGATATGGTCTGCAAGTTGAAGAAAGCACTATAAGGACTGAAGTAAGCCCCAAGAGCCTAGTATGAAAGAGTGGATAAGCACCTTTTGAAGATTGGTTTTAACAAAGGTACCGCTGACAGTAATTTGTATTTCAAAATCGATCATGAAAATATCTTGATAGTTGAGGTGTTTGTTGATGATATCATTTTTGTAGGAAGGGATAGTATGTGCAAAACTTTTGCAAATCAAATGAAAAGTGAATTTGAGATGTCCATGTTTGGCGAAATAAATTTCTTCTTGGGTCTGCAAATCACTCAAACAAAGAAATGAATCTTCATTTCTCAGACCAAATATGTGAAAGAATTGTTGAAGAAATTTGGGATGGAAGACTCAAAACCAATGAATACTCCCATGGCAACTGGATGTAAATTGAGCAAAGATGATGACTCTCCTAAGGCTAATCAGAAAAAGTATAGGTTAATAATTAGAGGACTATTGTATCTCACTCAAACTAGACCTGACGTTATGAATGCTATTAGTCTTGTTGCTAGATTCCAAGCTGATCCTAGAGAATCTCATGTCATGGCAATCGAGAGGATTTTTAGATATCTAAAAGGGATAGTTGAGTATGGTTTGTGGTATCCTAGAGACCATGATTTCTCTCTTCATGCATATATAGATGCGGATTGGGCAGGAGATGTGGATGACCAGAAGAGTACCAGTGGTGGAGCATTTTTTTAGGGAAGAGATTGGTTTCTTGGCTAAGCGAGAAATAAGAGGCAACATCTCTGTCCACAACTGAAGTAGAATATATTGTAGTAGCAGGAAGTTGCACTCAAGTTTTGTGGATGAAGCAAATGCTAAGAGACATCATAGTGGAGTATGAGGAACCTATCACAATCTTCTGTGATAATTCAAGTACAATAAATATATCTAAGAATCTGGTGTTGCATTCAAAGACCAAACATATATCCATCAAGTTTCACTTTTTGAGAGAACAAGTGAACAAGAATGAAGTCAGATTAGAGTTTGTGCCTTCCAAGGAATAGATTGTAGATATTTTTACTAAAGCTCTTCCTAAGGACTCTTTTGAGTATCTCAGGGAGAAGTTAGGGGTTATTACCCCTCTGGTTATGAACTAGGGTGCACTGATGTGCATCAGTCTGGTGGATCTCATAGTCATATATTGTGATCCAGATTGATGTTTGGGAAGCTACCACTTAGGGGGAGCAGCTGGTATGATTTTGAAAGTAATGCAAGTATGTACCCTTTTCCATTGATGTCAAATGGGGAGGGAAGACATGTGAAAAATAAGTGGTTGCTGATCAAAGGGGGACTAGGAAAGGAAGAGAAGACATGTGAATGGTTGTTGTTGATAGGGGGAGTTGTGATAGTGAGGAGAAGTTCTTGTCTTGATGGTTATAACAGTTTTTCACATCACATGTTGCCATCAATTACAAAGGGGGAGATTATTGCAAGTATGGGCCTAATCGATGTAGTCATTGATGTCAACATACTCCTGTTGCATTGATGATAAGGATTGGATGAGCTGTGTGCTAAGGATATTCAGAAAATTAGTCCTAATCTGGAATAGAGAAGATCAGTGAAGACAGTGAGGTAAAGATCCCAGATAAGATGAAGATCAGAGAATACGCTTCAAAGGGTTTGTAGAAATGTGTCTTGAGATGATCCAGTAAAGATTTCAGAGGTCTGCATGACGATCTGAAGAAGTTATGGCTACTTAAGTAAAACCGGTTCTAGTAGATGTTCAGAGGTGACAGAGTGATACAGATAGGTCCAGTGAGATCCAAAAATGAAATATCTTGTTTTGTGATTTGGTGGAGTGTTTCAGAAGTCAATATAAAGTGACAACTCAATTGGTTCGTGAGCTGGAGGTCTGCAAGCATCTATTCCAATATGACAGTGATGACAAACTATGTTCTTGAAGTTTTAGATGAAGGAGAGAATGATTTCAGTAGACAGTGTTAGTGTGGATGTTCTTTGTGATTCAGGAAGCTTGTGGAGGTCTTTGGATTGTTTCTAGTTAGTGTTGGTGGTCCACATTAAATATTGAGATAGTAAATAAAGAATTACTTTTGGATGAGGATGTTCTTCCTGAGTCTGGTCGACCGGATGAGTTACACATCCTGTGAATGATCTTGGAGATGTTCTGTGAAGAATGGCATGTTCCTAAAGGAATAATGGAGTCTCAGATCTCTGTGGCTGATAGTGTGTTGATCCACATGAAGTCTTTTTGTAATTAGTCATGTTGCATTTATATATTTGCTCTGTAATGTATGCCGACTTGGATGGTTATTCCTAAGTCAATGTCTTGTATAAATAAGGAGTTGTAAAGTCATTTCAATAGTGTATATTGTGGAGATGAGAGTGTGGTAGAGAGGAGCAAAGAGAAAAGTAGAGCAGGAGTATTGAGCCTAAATGGAACTGACTCAAGCATGGTGAAGATGCTATTCTTTAGTTTAAGTATGTGATACTTATTATTCTGTAGATAGTGTGTCTCTTGTAGGTAGTGAGCCTCTTGTGAGCAGTGTGCTCAGGTAGTGAGCCCTAATTGGCATGTGTCATTTTGTTCTTTCTATCCTTCTAACAGAGAATACAATCTTGGGTTAGTCACCCTGTAGTTTTTCCCTTAACTGGCTTTTCCACGTCAAAATCTTGGTGTCATATGTGTTAATGTGTTTCTGCTCTTGAATTGTTGCATTATGTTTCTATGATTGAATTATTATTATGCTGCTGAATTAAGAAAAGGATTTAAGTGATTAAATTGCAAGAAACTTTTTGACAACTAATTCACCCCCCCTCTCAGTTATCTTCCCTAAATCTAACACATAAGGCTCCTTATCCTCCAGTAGGAAACATGAGGAATCTATAGAAAACAATCCACTATAGGTATCATGTGTTCGTGTCCTCTTAAATGCTTCATACCATCTACACTTAAAAACACAACATTTAAAAGAGTGGAAATCCAACTTAATAATTTCTTGTATTTTCCCAGCATATTGTAGATTCCCTTCAATTATATTCCTATCTTTTGAGGTTGATCGACTGGATTGCTTGAAGTCAACCATGATGCCACAATCAAACGATCGTTTCTTTACATCTACACTTTCTACACGATAATGTCGACCATATGACCACATTGCTGGATATTTCTTCATACTTCTTAATCCAATCACATGGACCTATAATCATGGGAGGGCGTCTATTTTCAACTTTTCCATCAAATTGATTCTTCAGGTGATTTCTAAACTTATGATCTAGTGGTAGAAAAACCCTATTGTTTACATAAATAAATTTATGTAGATCTTTAGAATATCTCCCTTGAAATTATTCTGCACATCTTGGACATGCAAATATCCCCTTTGTTCGAAGCCCTGCAATTCAATAAGTAATGTTAATAATATAAATAAAAAGTATAAGACTAAGTATGAAAGTTGGGATGGAAATAAATTATGAGTTAAATACATAAATATTTTACCTTACCAGAACAAACACCAAGTCCTGGGAAATCATGAATAGTCCAACATAGCGCACCATACAACATGAAGGACCTATTTGATGGGGGATGCAATATGTCATACATTCTTATGCCTTTCCATAGCAATTGCATCTCATCAATAAAAGGCGCAAGATAAATATCCATGTTTTTAACTTGATGTTTTCCTAGAATAAAGAGAGTCAGCATAAGGTACTCCTTTCTAACACTCATCCATGGGGGAATATTGTATACTATCAGTTCAACTGGCCAAACACTATAATTTGAGCTTAGGAAAGAGAATGGGCACACTCCATCAATTAGAAGACCAAACCTGATACTACAGGGTTCATCTTTGAATTTTCTTAGCCATTTTTCCTCTATGTGTTTCATTGCTTTGGAGTTGGCCAGAATTCACATGAATCCATCTTTACTCCTATTTTTGTATGCCATTCCATCGATTGTGCAAGTGACGTGCAACGAAACATTCGTTAAAGTCTAGGTATAATTGGCATGTGACGTAAAACCTTCTCTAGAACTGTAGGACCTTGTACATCTGTATGATATCTCTTCTCTTTGTATACAAGGCATTCTACCTTGTTTTCATATTCATCTCTGTATAAAATGCAATCATTTTTACATGAATGAATTTACTTATATTCAATCCTTAACTCAACCAACAACAGACACGCCTCTCTGCAAGTTGATGGCAACACATTCTCTTCAGGGAATATTTTAGTTTTTAGTGCCATGTAACATTGCCAAAGATTAAATCAATTGAATGGTTGACTTATGATGAACATGTTTCATATGTCAATCTATACTAGGACTATTTATATACAATATATGGTTTTAAATTCCCCTTAAAGAAACAAAAAGGAAGTTGATGAATGTTTACAAATTATGTACACCAATTGACAATGCAAAGTTAGAAATGGATTTCATCTCACTTTAGTAGAGTAGTGAATCCTTTGTCTGACCAACCAAATAGTGACTTGATTTCTAATAATATTAATGTGCATGCCAGTTTTGAAGTTCTACTTGCACCTGATTTGAACACGGGTGTCTTCGTTGCTTGCTTGATGGAGTCTTTCAGGTTGTTATCATTATCATTACATTGGTGGTAATTACCCCTGCTATCATCGTTACTATCAACCATATGATCATTATTGTCATCATTGTTTCCATCCCCAAAGAAACCTATAAGCATTTCATTCAATCCTTCTTCATGTAATGCATTTTCATTATCATGATCATCATCATTAAGGCTAGCTGGCATGTAATCAGTGTATGTGGATCTCATCAGTAGTTCAAATTTCTCAGCTACTAGTAATCTCTTCAATGTTTCTCTTTTCTGCCTAGTATGGTTTAAAGGATGGTTTGGATCATCCCATCCAAACCTTAATAACCCAGTTGGATCTTGGGTATTAGTATGTGTTTCATCAACATCTTCTACCTATCAACAAACGCAAGCATTATTTAATGTTTGGCAACAATTGCACTAAATTCAAAATGTATCAATTTCAAAGAAATATAATCAAATATGGCTTAAAAAATAAAAATAAAAATTGTATGAACATATATACATCAATTGAATAATGGAACATTATTTTATAGACTACCTTTTTTATACAATAATTTAAACAAAATACAATTTTGACAACATAGTTTATAAAACATCAGTCCACACTCATTTATTGTTCTTTGGTTATCTGCTCTTAAGAACATCCTTAGGGAAACCTTGTTCTTCCCTTTTCTTTCGTGCAAGAGTGCATTTTAAGAAGGTGTAATCAATCAATAACTCATCCCCAATGGTAAGGTCCATAATAGCCTCAACCATTATCAATCTATCAACCTCTCTTTCCATATCTCCATCTTTATCATTTATAACCTCAACAAATTGACAATTCAGTCTTACATTAGGGTCCCTTCCCTTACTACTATTTATAAATCGTACAATATTTTTGTGTGTATATGCACGTCCATCTATAAACATAAGATGACCTCTATTCATTTCTTTTCACCTTTCTAATTGGAGATGATGTGTATAGATATTCAAATTTAGACCATATGCTGACATGCTAGGCTTATATTCTGCTAGCCTTCTCCATTCACCATTGTAATATGATGGACCATAATATGGCATTAATCTCCTAGTGGTTTGTTCTGAATTGTTTCTATGTTTAGATCCCACATGTACATTTTGGATGACAAAGAGGCCTAGATTTGCTCCATGAATATTGGAGGGTCGTATCTGTTGGGAATTAAGGTGTCTCAACCTTTGCAAATTCCTAATGTTGTATTTATTTATCCCATGTTGAGTTGGCATAGTCAGCATCTTGTGTATATGAGACAGGGTAAATTTTGGTGACTTTGGCAGCCACGGTTTCCCCCTTCAATAATTAACAGGGGTTTGGAGGCAGCACCCCCAAGATAGGGTCAAGGGGCGTAGCCCCTTGCAGGGTCTAGGGGCAGTGCCCCTGGTGCACTCCCTGTCACAGTACAGGGCAGCGCCCCCGAAACCTCAACCAATTTTTTAATTAATGACAAGTGTCGGTGAGCATCTTTGCACGAGAGAAAGGCATCTTTGGGTGGTCAAGGGAGGTTATGACATGTAAGAGGAATATGATATTTTTACTCAGTGTATGACAGATTCTCTGATAGCTGTAAGGTGTGTAATAGCATCTGTCATAACCTATCTTGGGACCAGGTGTCCACTTCAGGATGGGATGTTGGACAAGTGTCCTTAGGCGTGGGTTTTGGGGCATGAGTCCAAGATGGACGCCCATCTCTAGAAGGTTCCATATTTGCCTTGTAAACTCTATATAAATAGGTGCCTGGATGGGAGATAGATAACTTTGGTACAAGTACTGTTATGCTGCCGGAATATCTCCAGATTCGACATTTGAAGAATCCTAAAAGACCATTGGCTCTAAAACTATATTGTAATCTGTTATTGTTTACTATAATTCATTTGAGCTGTGTTTTGGAGTGTGGGGTTTTTCACCCATAAGGGTTTTCCCCATGTATATCTTGTCTCTCTTTCTCTCTCTTCTATCTACTTTCTGTGTGTATGTGTATTGCTGCTATATCTCTTTTAGATGTTCTATGTTGCTGTAGTTGTAAGAATTAAATTGAATTTGCATACATCTCTCCTCATTAGATTAGCGTAGGAAGCGATTTCCACACACCGAGCTTCCTTTCAGTATCATGTAGCTGTATCCCCAAAATTGAAACACCTCCTACACTCTAGGTAGTTGTTGATCACTAGGCCAAGCGCAATATAGTCGACGATCAAATGTCTTTTTGTAAATTGATCTCAAACTCAAGGGCAAGTCATCATCTCCATCACATTCATTCTCATAGGGTATGTAGTCCACCTTCCCCTTGTCTTTAAGAAAATTATTCATCTTTAAACCGATTCTTGTTCTGTTACTTGTTTTCATCAATTCCTCATCTTCAGAGCTGGTATATTGGCACATATTTTTGTTAGATGTATCATCTAATGAATGATCATTTCCCTCTAGGTTGGAAGTCAATGATCTAGGAAACTTTAAACCAAGAAATTTATCCTGCAAGTATCCATTAAGAAAAAATTAGTTATTTAAATAATATAAAACAATGTTTAAACAAAGTATACATGTTATTTATATCAAATTGGAAAATTCTTTACCACAATTCCTAGTGGATTTTAATCGATTGTAGGAGGCATACTACTAACTGGAAGCTCATCATATACATAATGTGTTTATACAATCACTTGTTTGAATTGTTTCTTTCCATGACATACAAAACATCCACAAACAACAATTTTCTCAAAGTATTCATCCCATGTACTATACTCCTGACCAACCTCTTGTTCAGTGCAATCATTTGTTGTGTCTACAGGATCCATTGTCATATCCTCTTCCACCCACTGTCGTCTACGTGATTTTACAGTTTTAGGTCCACATCCATGTACATATCTTTTTTTTTGCTAGCTGAACGCTTAGGCTCTACATTTGCTCCAATCTCCATCTAAATAATCAACAACATGCATTAATTTATGTCAAGATTAGATAATACATTATAAATTTCAATAATACTATGAAAAAAGATGGAGGTATCACAAAATTCCATCAAATCATTTTTTCCTAAGTTAAGTCAAATTTTGAGTACCTAATGTCCCACTTCATCCATTGTGTCCTCATTTGATATGACATGATCTATTGCCATGGCCTCGTCTGGCCCCTATAATACACAACATAGTAAATAATGTTTAGTACACCAATTATATCATTTCAACAAATATGCTATCCAACACAAAACCTCACTTTAGTCATATATTTTACATATTCATATCATGTTTTGGCCATCCTAATTTTCAAACTTTTCCCTTGATCATAGAATTGCATTTAATCACCATTCCTGTGCATTTTCAACCAATAAGTTTGACCTCAAAGGCCTCATGGACAAAAAAATGACTTTATCTCCTCTATGTTGTAGCATTTGTGAATTCATATACACCTTCCTCCTTTGGTTGAGGTTGCTTTCTCTTCTTACCTCTATTGTATATGTAGATTCCGTTGTCATATCTATTTCCACCCACTTTCCTCTCTACAATTTAGTAGTTCTACGCCGTCCACATCCTCTCTCCATGGCCTCCTCTAGATCCTGTAATACACAACAATGACAATAGTCATGTTAGGTCTCAAAAACACTAGTTGGAGACCACAAGGGGTTGCCAAGCCCTTGATGCACCTCCTGGCCAAAAAGGAAAGTTCAGACGTAATTGGCTAGGACCATATGTTATCACTGAGGCTGATGGACTAGGGACATATAAATTGGCTAACGAACAAGGTATGCCTCTTAAAGAGCTTATTAGGGCTATGTATTTGCAAAAATTTCATGCTTAAGATCGTATGTTAGATATTACTTTATGAATCAATTAATCATTAACTATTTCAATTTTGACAAGATAGGATATTTTATCTTAATTTATTTAACAAAGCCGGCTCATAAAATCTTTATTGTAACATATTTAATCATTGTCACATCTAATTAAATCATGTTTTGTTAGATCACAATCGCATTTATCATATTTTACTCATGTGCTTGAAATTTTTAATCATTGTTGTATTTACTAAATAGTCTGCAAAGATTGATTAGCTTAAATCTCAATAGGATTAAAACATATTTTCACATGATCATCACAATTATCACCTGTTTCATCTAATAAATCACATGTGGTACATCAAATAACACCATAGAATTAATGAAAAAGCATCATATGTATACATATCAATTTGAGTATACACAAATCAAAACTGACTATCTTGTACATCAAAATGGGATGTCGTAGTACAATACATGAGATACATGTATCATATAGCTGAACCACGATTACCAAACCCCTCAGAGATTGGGCTAACGAACAAGACCAATTAGTATAATTGAATCTTCTACTCTTTTGGCACTGCCAGACCTAGGTGGGTGTACCTATGTAAATGAGGCAGACTTAAACTATGTGTTTCCTAATCTAGCAATCTTATCCACAATGGCAATTGAAAATGGAAAGATATAGTTCTAATTTGGTATAAATTGTATAAGCAATATCAAGGTAAATCCTATGTTTTATTGATAGAAATTTTTAAGTAAAATGAAACGGGTAAGACTAGTGCCTTGTTGGGTAAATGGAGTCAAATGAAAATATGAAGATGAGTGGCTTATATTTGGTAGTAATTCTAACTATTTTGCACACTACTATTGGTTTATAACTTGTATAAACGTGCAAGTAAATAATTGACAGTCTCTTCTTAATAATCCAAATGACACAACCAGGTTACTTGTAATTTATCAAAAGGATTTTTAATCCCTACTGTAAGGAACCAATTGAATAAATCAAACAAGAACAGTAAATGATATCACTTTGGAGATAGAATGCCGACCCTAATTATGTGGTTCTTCTTACTGATCCAATTAATACTCCCAGATTACTGTGATTGACTAGAAGGATTTAATTCCTTTGAGGAAACCAATTAATCATATCACACAAATACAACAAATGTGCATTGATAAACTGAGTATATACTTGATATATCAATTTAAATAATAAGGAAACACTAAAATGGAGACCACCAAATAATTGATTAACTTCAACAAACAATTGATACCAATATGGTGCCACAGAATCAGAGATCTTCCATTAACTTCTTCAAAATTGTGCTTGCAACATGGTCTTTGAGTTTGTAAATATTATGGAACTTTTCTACTATCTTCTACTACCCCCTGTCCTTTTGGTCCATACCCTATATATAGGGAGCAGACAATTTCAAATTAGTTACAACTTTTCTTAACAACTTTTCAAAATTTGTTGATAAATGTAAACATAAATTAACTAATAACAAAGCACTCTCTATTAATACCTATAGGAGCACCCATGACCGTTGGTCTGGCAAGGAACTCCAACTCCATGATAGGTGCTTGTCATTCTTCATCAGGACCCAAATATTTCTCCCACCATTTGTCAATTGTTAGATCAGTAGGCCATTTAAATTCTTGGGCATTCATGATGCTAGTGAGATGATTCTTCCACCTATTATCCAAAAGATTTCTGATGTCTGCCACAAATTTGGTATAGCCATTATCTAACTAAATGATCCCATCAAGAAAAGTATTGAATTCATTGAGATTGATATCTCCTCCATTTTGTATATGAGCCATGCATTGAGTAATCATTTGATCAAATTCCCCTTTCCATTCATCTATGCTTTTTAGTTGGTTACCCTCCTTGATAATCATTGGGCTGAAATGACATTTGATAACATCAAATGTACCCTTCTTATTTTCCACCTTCCTCTTGACATCGAGAAGATACTTATATTCTTCAATTATATTTTTTACCATCTCTTGAGTAAGCTTAATCCTTGGAGGAGCATCTGTATCTCTGTGGTTAGCTTTACATAGGGTAGTTGATGTGTGGAAAGTAGGTTGCCATATTCTTTACAGTTTCTTGAGAATAGGTAAATTATTCTCTATATGTTCTGCAACTTTGATCAAATTACTGAAATGCTCATGCACCCCACTTAATTTATCTTTCAACATACAAACCCTATGTTCTAATATTTTTCTGAGGATTTCCACAATATGAGGTTTGACATTACTTGTGTTATGTTTCTTTAATTTATCAATCTCATCATTTCAGTGCTAAATTTGTGGATCTTCTGCTTGTTCTGGTGGGTGATATACCACTATTTCATCTCCTCCGACAATGTAGGGCACTTGTACTTGTTGCCTCAGTCTTACATTTTCAATAAATAATTTGTTTATCTCATCATTTGACAACCTTAATCTTCTTTCATATTCATGTATTTTCCTTTCCATATTCTCTTCTATATCTTTGGTAAACATAGCAGAGTGCATGGTCAAGGTGATAGCCTCAGTGGGAGTTGTGTCTCTCATTGTCTGGACCATTCATGATCCCCTCATTTCCTGCACCACATCAAGAAAGTGAGGCTTCCTTGTGCTTTTTTGTTTTGTCCATAGTGCCAAGGTTTTTGTAGTAGGACTATACCCAATTCCTGACACTCCTTCTGAATCAAACTCTGCTACCAGCATGGGGTCATCCTGAGATCTGATTTGGTCTAATAGAAATACCTTAGATAACTCCATCCCAGGTATGATCAACATGTTGCTCCTCAACACCATTTCCCTATCCTCTATAGGAGTAATATTTATATTATCAATATTAAGCTTAGCATATGCCTAGGCTTGGATTTCAGCATGCTTGGATTCATCAGCCCCTATGAGATTAATCTTCAATTTTTCATCATACTGTTCTATTTTCATTTTGATCCAAAAATCCCTAAATTCAACAGTGTTAATAAAGTTATCATCTTCTAAGAACCGTAGAGAGGTGACCAACCTTTCATCTTCCTGTATTTCATCTATTTTATCATCTAGAAGTCTAACCTCTGGGTCTGGTGGCTATTGATTCCTCTGTTGTTCTTCTACCCCACTTATCTCTATTAATGCTAAAGCAGCCTCATCCTCCCCATTGTCACTAGAGTCATACTCCACCAATGGATCAATCTTTTGTCTCTTTCTCTGTGGTTCATTAGTGTGAGAAGGAGGGGATAACTATGGAGGAGATGCTTGGGATGTAGAAACTTCCAGTGTTGGTTGATGACGTGTAGGGGGTGGGACCATTCCTTCATCCTGGGCCATTTTGAATAGTTGGTCAAATTTACTAATCACCAGTTGCATTCTTTTGATGAGGTTGGGTTCTTCAGCAAAATACCCCTTGAAACTTGGATCTCTGCTTTTCTTTCTATTCTTTAGTTTCATCATAGTCTCCCACCTCCTTCTAGTTCGCATTGCGTCATCAAAGAAAACTAAATTTCTTATTACATCCTCATCAGAATCAAAGTCATGTGAGATAGCCTTTTTTGTGAGCAGGGTTCTCCTAATCATGTTTATGTGCCCCTTAGGGTCACAAACTCTTTCTTTCAAACTTTTGAGAGAATAATTTAACTTCATGAATTTTTGTAATTCCTCCAATGTGTTAGAACCTATGGACAAATCCTCAAATACTGTCAAATCAGGTAAAAATTGTTAGTGTAGGTTTTTTATTCCTTATTATAAGGTTTTTACTACACATTTATTTAAGCTTGCTCAGGTTAATAAAGCATGTCTTATTATGTGAGTGATTGCGAGGTGTCACCTTCCTACATGTGAGCATCCATTAGCTATCTTTGGAAGTTACTTTGCTATCTTTAGTCCAATAGATGGTTGCTCCTCATTGGTCGATGTTGCCACCTCCTCCCTCTCTCTAGTCTATATAAGAATGCTACCTAGCTTATATTTTCATTCGATATTGGAGATCGTTATATGATGCTCTTTTCTCATTTGAGTATTTCACATCAATCTCTTGGTATCATTGTTTTGCTTTTGCATTTATAGTTTATGTTTCTAACTCTTTCAATTGATTCTAGGTTATAATCTCTTTTACATATTTTAACATGGTATCAGAGCAAGTTTTGTAAGGTTATATTCTTTGTAGAGATCTTGCAAAATTCCATATTCTCTTCTCTTACATTTTTTGAATGCTCTGGAGAATTAGAAAGGATTTATGAAGATTTGGTAATCTTGATTTGCTCAAATCTATCAACCGGCTTGCATATTTTGTGTTTTAATCAGTATTACAAGTTGCAACATGCCTTTCCTTGTCTTAGGTAACTGATTCTACCTTTGTATGCTATTTTTAGTTGTTGGGGTCCTTTTTTGTTGCTAAAGGTGTCTGATTTACACTAGATCTACATTTTCTATACATCAGCAAGAAAAATGCCTTCTAGGTTTTGTTCACAACATGGAAAAACCATCTAGGTATCTTTTATTGTTTGCATGCAGTCTGCATATTTTGCATAATCAAATTTGGAAAGCTACAGCAGACCCCCTCTTCGTTAGTAGTTGCAAATTTGAAGACAATTTTCAAATGCTCCGTTCTTGCTCATACGGACTCCATTTCTCACAAAATATTTTTTGATCTTGGCTATTTTTTCATGCTTTATCCACTAGTGTAGTTTTTTTTTATTTTGATGCAGATATTTTTTAGAAATTGCAGATTCTCAGTCATGACACTACGTAGTCCTCATTTTGGGAACTTTGAAGAGGCATAACTTTTGCATAAAAACTCGGATCGAGGTGATTCTTTTTTTGAAAGTGGATGTTTTTTTGTGTAGTTTGCAGTGGTGCTATTTATTTTACTAGGTATTGGACCTAAGTTGTATTTTTAGCATATGCTCTTTTTAAGGATCTATAATAGCATTGAGATCAAGTCCACTCAGTATTTCTTACTGGTGGAAATTGTAAACGCACTAAATATAAAGTGCCAAATCAAATTTTCTTAGGTGGGGGTTCTTTAATTGAGTGGAAAAGGGGAGGTGTCTTGTGTGTTCCTTCTTGCATCTTTTATTTTCTCACAACAACAACAATCTATTTATGCATTAAGATGGATCAATTAATAGTGTCTATTCTAACACCCTACAACTACTATGAGTGGAAGTCCAAGATGACTATCTAACTTAAGAATTTAGGACTATATAGAGTAACTATGGGTTTAGAAACTAAACCAACCTTAATTGCAAAAAGGCCTAAATTTCATAACAGGCTAGATGAAGCTTTTGGAACTCTATGCATGTTTGTATCTCCTGATCTTATTTTTCATGTTGAATCTACTACAACACCACATGATGTATGGACTACTTTAGAAAATCTCTTTGGTAAACAAGATGGATTAAGGGGACATCAATTGGAGAATGAGCTAATAGGGTTAAATCCATGTAATTTTGATACAATACAAGACTTCTTCACAAAGCTAAAGGCCATTAGATTACAGTTGAAACAATGTGGGATTGAAAAGAAAGACCCACAACTAATCTTAAGTATTCTTTCTAAGCTAGGTACTAACTACTCAGTGTTTGTTTCTACATTTTATGCCACCAAAAGTGCTCTTGGGACTACCTACAAAATGCCTTCTTTAGATGAATTTGCTGCTGAACTCACTAAAGAATAGGATAAATTGGTTCACATGGGCACTATTAAGATTTCTAAGTCTCATGCCTTGGCTACAAATCAGGGCACTAAAGATCATAAAGGCAATGGTAAACAAAATTAGAAACAAAAGGATCAAGGAGAGAAGATACAAAGTCCAAAACAAGGTACAACTAATGCAGCTCCTAAGTCTTCCTCTAAAGATAACAAGTCTAAAAAGGAGAAGACAAAGTGTTCCTTTTGTAAGAAATCTAGTCATGATGAGCATAAGTGTTTGAAAATGCAAATAGCTCATCTTACTCATCTTCTTGAGAAGAGTAATATCAAAGTGCCAGATTCAGCTACGGAAGGTTCTTCAGAGTCTTCAAAGGACATGAAAAATAGTAAGGGGAACGACAAGACCCTTGTTACAGTTGTTACACCACTAGATAGTTGGGTAATTAACTCAGGTGCTTCTCACCACATGGCCAATACAAAGGAAAGTTTCTCATCCTTGGAGTCATGTTTTGTGCCTGATATTCTTATGGGTAATGATACACTAGAAGTTCTTGGGAGAGGATCTGTTGACGTTGGTGATGGGACATTCTATGATGTTCTTTGTGTACCTTCTTTGTCAACTAATCTCCTATCTGTTTACCAGATCACTCATATAGGTTCCAGCAAGAGAGTTGAATTTACACCTAATTCGTGGTTATTAGTGATCTGTACAGTGGGTCTATAGTTGTTGTAGGAAAAGTTGATAACTATTCTCAGCTCTATCACTTATCTCATTTTGTTCCTGATTCAACTTCATTGGCATTGCTCACTCACTTAGATGAGGTGAGCCATTTGTGGCATCAGTGGTTTGGCCACTTGAACTATCGCTACTTGCAGCAACTCAGTCAACATGACATGGTTACAGGATTGCCTTCTATTCGATTCTTTGATGGAGTTTGTCAAGCAACATTCTTGGCAAGCATCTGAAGAAAAATTTGACAAAGGCAAAGCATGGAGAGCCACACAACTCTTGGAGTTAGTACACAGTGTTTTGGTTGGTCCATTTTAGTATCCTTCATTCAGCAGAGCAAGATATGTATTGACCTTCATTGATGATCTTTCCTAATACACCTTTATATATTTTCTCAAACAAAAGTCTAAAGTCTTTGAGTCTTTTCAGGACTTTAAAGCTTTTGCAGAGAAACAATCTGGGAAGGTTGTCAAGATTCTGTGCACTGATAATGGCGAGGAATATGTCAACCAAGTGTTTGAATAGTTTTGTACCTCAGAGGGCATTGATCTTCAGTACATAGTTCCCTACAATCCACAACAAAACAGAGTTGTAGAACGAAAGAATTGGTCATTCAAGGAAATGGCCAACTGCATGATTCACTCCAAATCATTGGCACCTCAGTATTGGATAGAGGCCATCAACTGTGTGTGTTATATCTAGAACTAGTTTCCTCACCAAGCTGTGAAGGGAGTAACTCCTTTTCAAGATTGGACTGGTCAAAAACCCACAGTCAAGCACTTCCGAGTGTTTGGGTTTCCTGCATGGTCCCACATTCCAGCAGAGAAATGCAAGCCTATGGATCTGCAGAGCAGGCCTTGCATATTTGTTGGCTATCCAGATGCTGTCAAAGGCTATAGGCTACTCCACCCTACCACACATGAGCTCTTCATTGAGAGGAGGGTTCAGTTTGAGGAAGATGTTTCTTCTACCACTTCTCCATCTTTCATTCCCATGGAGACACTGTGACTTCATGATGATAGTTCTTCTGAGGATCTTAATCCTCCTGAGGAGTCTTCTTCCTCCACTTCAGATGGCAATGATGAGGGTTCATCTTCCTCCTCTCTTAGTCATCATTCAGAGGATGTTGATTCTCCTCTAGATTCTCCTGCCACTGGGCCTCTTTGGGCTCATCAGACTTTAAAGTTAGTAGGTGATTGGGTTGGTGATCCTTCAGATGTGAGAAGAACAAGGTCATAGTTTGAGCAAGCTCCTCGTCTCTTCTTTGCTTCAGCTTCTGATCCACAGTCCTTTAGGGATGCTTCTGGTGTCCCCGAGTGGGATGCTGCTATGCAAGAAGAGTTTAGTTCCTTGGAAAGGAACCATACTTGGGATTTAGTCCAACTTCATAAGGGAAGAACACTTGTTCGATGCAAGTGGGTCTATCAAACAAAATTTGCTGCAGATGGTTGGTCGATAAACATAAAGCTCGCTTGGTCGCAAAAGGATTCTCCCAAGTTCTTGGGATTGACTACTCTGAGACTTTTGTACCAGTTGCCAAGATGAATTTAATCCAACTTATCCTTCCCATTGCTACAGTCCATCACTAGGAAGTTCATCAAATGGATGTGAAGAGTGCTTTTCTTCACGATGAACTTTAGGAGGAGATATATATGGAGCAGCCACAGGGGTTCATCTAGGATCCTTCACTTGTCTACCAACTTTGAAAGTCTCTCTATGGCCTTAAACAGGGCCCTCGAGCCTGGTATGCCAAGATGGACTCCTTTCTTCTATCAGTTGGGTTCACTCAGTGCCATTCTGATCCGAACGTCTACATTTTGCAGTAGGATGATACTCTCACTTTCCTTGTTCTCTATGTTGATGACTTGTTGATTATAGGGAGTTCCTCATCCACCATCAAGGTAGTGAAAACTATCCTTCATGATCATTTTTTGATGTCTGACTTGGGTCTTCTTCACTATTTCTTGGGCATTGAGATTACACAGTCTTTAGCTTCTCAGCCCAAGTATGCTCTTGATATTCTCTCTAGATTTCACATGGCTATCTGTAAGCCTGTGCCAACTCTCTTTCTGTTAGGAGTCAAACTTGAGGCTTCTTGTTCTTCACCTTTGGTAGATGCTACCTTGTATCACCAATTGGTTGGGAGTCTCATATACTTGACTCACATGAGGCTTGATATTTCATATGTCATGGGCCTACTCTCCAGGTTCATGCAGGAGCCACATGAGCTGCATTAGAAAGCAGCTAAGCAGATTCTTCACTATGTATAGGGTACTCATAATTATGGGATTCATTATGCAGCAGGTGTGGATATTGACTTGGTGGGATACACAGATTCAGACTAGGCTGGTGATTCTCAGGATCGCAAGTCTACTTTAGGGTATTGCTTCTCTCTTGGTTCTGGTCTGATTTCTTGGTCGAACAAGAAGCAGTATGCTATTGCTCTTTCATCTATAGAGGTTGAGTATCGAGGAGTAGTTAATGCTACTACTGAGGCCATTTGGCTTCAACACATTCTCACTAAGTTTGGAATCTCCTTGAAGAACCCTACGGTCATCTTTTGTGACAACTAGAGTGCTATGCAGATCTCTCACAATCTAGTCCATCATCAGTGGAGCAAACACATTGAGATTCACATGCACTACATTTGGGAGTTGATTCATGAGTAGGTTCTTGATCTTCAATATTGTTCAACATCAGATCAGACAATAGACATCTTCACCAAACCCTTCACTGAGAGCAATTTCATTCATTTGCAATCTTTGCTTGGGGTGCGGCAGGGGGCTTCTTAGCTCCTTCTTTCTTTCTCTCTCTCTATTCTGGGGGGGGTGTACTCTCTTTTGTGTGGGGGGGTCTACTTTCTTTTGGCGGGGACTTCATTGTACATGGGTACCTCATCAGGCTTGATTTGTTGGGACCCATCTCTTTACCCACCCAAGCTACGCTTAAGGGGGGTGCTATTGTAGGTTTTTTATTCCTTATTATAAGGCTTTTCCTACACATTTATTTAATCTTTCTTAGGTTAATAAAGCATGTCTTATTATATGAGTGGTTGCAAGGTGTCACCTTCCTACATGTGAGCATCCATTAGCTATCTTGGGAAGATACTTTACTATCTTTAGTCCGATAGATGGTTGCTCCTCATTGGTCAGTGTTGCCACCTCCTCCCTCTCTCTAGTCTATATAAGCATGCTACCTAACTTGTATTTTCATTCGATATTGGAGATAGTTATCTGATGCTATTTTACCATTTGAGCATTTCACATCAATCTCTTGGTATCATTGTTTTGCTTTTGTATTTACAGTTTATGCTTCTAACTCTTTCAATTGATTCTGGGTTATAATCTCTTTTACAGATTTTAACATGACTAACTCAAACCTTAAACGTGTTTTCGGTGATTGTTGTGGCAAAGCCCAATCGTCGGTGTGTGCCTGTAATGTGCTTGAGATGGTGTTGGACCTAGAGATAGGTACACTCCATCGCTTGTCTGTCGTGTTTTCTCCATGTCTTTAAAGTGTGTGTGTTTGGCGTGCTTTCTTTGTTTGGTGTGTCTGTTGCCCTATATACATCCTAGATTTTGGGAGGTTTTGCGTGTCTTGTTTGTGTGTTGCCCCATATGCATCCTACATTTTGGGAGGTTTTGTGTGTCTTGCATGTGTGTTTCCCCATATGCAGAGACCAGCACCTTCGAGTAGTGCTTCTTGCATTTTGGGAGGTTTGTTTACTTTCCAGTACTTGCATTTGTATTTCATATATATGAGAAAAAGAAAAGAAAAGATATCATTTCTGTCATCCATGCATTAATGTGTCTTCCATGTATTAACTATCTTCTCCGTGTTCTGCGTGACTGTAACTGTCTTCTCTGTGTTTTGCGTGTCTGTTACTATTTTCTATGTGATTGGCATGTCTTTTACGTGCTTGGTTTGTTTTTTGTGTTTGTGACCTTACTTTAATGCATGTATGGGCCTCGTGTTCATACATACATTAAAGTGGGGTCTAAATGTAATGTCAGAAAATGTCCCCTTGGGGGCTTTTTCCTTATAAGTTTTAGCTCCTAGGTCTTTAGAGTTCATTTAGGATATTTTTGTTCATATTTTAGCATCCCAATGGAATGAGACCTAAGTCCCATGGCAAATAGGACCTAGGAGGACCCCTTGAGCTGTAGCTTGCCTAAAATAGGGGGGAAGGACTTGGGCACCTGTGCCCTAGTCTTGCCCTATTTTAGGGTAGCCCTAATTTTTAGGTGTCATTTAATAATTGTTAAGAGGTTCTTTTGCCGACACGTTAAAGTTTGATTTTTAAAATCTTGGCAGGAATGCTTGTAGATGCATATATAAACATATGTAGGCATTCATTTGTAAACTAGATTTTAATTAGATGATTATTGTGAACTTTTGGCATCCTAAGGTGATTCAAGGCTTTCTATTGTGTTGCAAGAGAAAACTTGTGTGTTTTGTGTCTTGATATTTGTAGATTTGAGCATCGATTCCTTCATGGCATGAAGAGCATCTTCCTCCATGAAAGCTCTACTACAAGGTGACACATCATTGTGTTTTTATCATTGATTCCTTGGGTTTTTGGCCTCTGCCTCAGAAGGGCACGCCTTCTCTATCTAACAATGGTGTTTAGAGACTTAAGTGTCCTCCAGGGTTTGACTTCAGGGCAAACCTCTAAACACCACAACCCAAAAACCAAGTCTTGTGATTGCAGGTTATAGGTGTCACATCCGGGAAAAATGGAGTTGCAGGAAGGTTGGGAAGACATTAGGGATCTAGGATCTGAAGGAAAGATGGACAAAGGAGCACTTCCAAGACTAGGGTGCTCTCTTCAGTGTCCTCCACAGATAGATTCCAAAAAATAGAAGCTATAGGTTGATCAGTGTCTGAAGGAGGTCTAGATTCCTTGAAAAAGTAGGTACCTTGGACTTGGGTTCCCGCTCCAATGTCCCCAACTGTTCTGCTTTGAAACCCCAAAAACAAGTATCCTGTAATTTGGTATTTTACTCCCATCTGTAGATATTTTTCTGTAATTTATTAATTTATTGTCGTATTTGCATAATTAGGGTTTTAATGGTCAATTAAGCATAGGAGAAGGAAAAATTGATAATTAATTCCCTAATCCAAGTTTTCCTACATCTAAATGTGACTCTAGGGTATAATAGTGCTTTCCATTCGACCCTAGATCCTTCAATGTATAGTGGAGAGGCGGATTTAAACACCTAAACAAAAAAATATTAACGAATCCAATTTTCCAGTAAACAACCTCTAACAATTAAAAAATATATATAGCAAAAATAAAGCTACCCACAAACAATGAATTTACCCATAAACCCCATTTAAATAAAAATGATAAAACAAATGCATAAGTCAAAAGTGAGGGAAACTAAATTAAAAGCTATTTTAAAATTCAAAGCCCTAAAAATCCTCACAATAAAAAAACAATATCCTTATGAGATGGAGTCAAAACCCTAGCCTCCATATTCTTTTCTTTCACTTTCATTTCTCTCCATTTTCTCTCACTATCTCCTTTTTTCATTGTTTTTGTGTTGTAGATTTGAATCATGGCATCCATGGATATCTACCATAGAGGTCTACTTATTTTGTACTTACATATGGGTGTTTGTTTGTCTTTTTTTCCTTTTGAGTTTTTTTTTGAAAGGAATAGAAAAAGATTTTAAAATAAACCTAGGATCCTAAAGAAATGCTATTATGTTAGAGATCTTGATGATGAAGGTGTGACAGATGATGAATCTAATGATGCTAGTACTAGTGCAAATGAATGCTTGTTTATTGCTTATAAAGAAGAACCTGTGTCTACTAATCCTGCTAGCTATGTGAAGGAAGAAAAACTAATGGAAGAAAGTGCTTTGGTTGTTTAGGTTGATAAAGCTAAGGATGAATGGGTTATTGACAGTGGATGCTCACATCACATGACTAGTGACAAAACTAAGTTTATGTCATGCCCACATTTCCCATGCGGTCACGACACGCAACACACATGTCATGTCCACATTTTTCATGTGGTCATGACATGTAATATCAAAAAATTTCCACGCATCCCTAGCAACCTCCTCACACGCGTCAACGTGCTTAGTGGTAATACGCATAAGGTGTAAACATGTCAATCAAATTTGGGGTAATGCGATCACATAAGCAATCCCCTATGTGATGAAAGCTGACTAAGGGGGTCAATGCAACCTGAGAAGCATCACCATTAGGGTTAGGATCATTGATCGAAACCCTAAGTTTTCCTAGGTGAGTGGAGGGATTTTGACACAAGTCAAAATCAAAAGCCTAATCCTAAAGCACAATAGAATTAAATAACAACTTAATTATGATCAACAAGTTTGTGGAAACATTAAATTTTAACTCTATGCAAGGTTTAAAATTACTAAATTAAATTAACCCTAGATCCCAAAAAAATTTGGCAACATAACGCCTTTCGGGCGTGAATAGGAATTATTCTAATAATTAAATTTTAATTATAAGTTTCCTAGGTTCACTAAAGTAGGATAAATGACTTATTAATGAATTATTTATTACACGTTAGGTTAAATAAGTTAAATCAACTAAATTGAATAAAATAAATAACTAACCCCTTCGATTAATATCCACATGTGATTAATTAAAATAATCGATTTATAATGAAATACGTTTTCAATAGTTAAAATTAGAGGAATATTAATTAGATTAATTAAACCCCACTTCAAATAATTAAATCAAATTAATAGTTTCCTCTAGTTCAATAAACTAAACTTAAAAGAACCATACAATTAAATAATAAAACATAATTCCTAACCTCTAACAATTGAAATATATTTAGGAAAAATAAAGCTACCCACAAACGATGAATTTACCCCTAAACCCCATTTAAATAAAAATGATAAAACAAATGCATAAGTCAAAAAGTGAGGGAAACTAAATTAAAAGCTATTTTAAGATTCAAAGCCCTAAAAAGACTCACAATAAAAAAAAATGTCCTTATGAGATGGAGTCAAAACCCTAGCCTCCATATTCTTTTCTTTCACTTTCATTTCTTTCCATTTTCTCTCATTTTCTCTTTTTTTTCATTATTTTTGTGTTGCAGGTTTGAATGATGGCATCCATGGATATCTACCATGGAGGTCTACTTATTTTGTACTTACATATATATACTGGTCTTAAAGAAAAAACTAGAGATCAAATATTTTATTGGCAGCAAGAGATGTGGTATACATTATTATACATTATATTTATATAGCAAGAATATTAAAGTCTGTAGGTAACACTAAGGCCGAATGGCCATGCGAAAGGGGGATGCAGCTGTCAGGGTTCTGCCGCTGCCGCCAGGAGGAAAGTTCATACGTAGGTTATATGGATTTGTTGGAGGAATAGAGGGTGGGGAGGGGGTCGAACCCCCACCCACTCCTTAAAACCCTTAATATCAATCAATGCATATAGTAAAAAACAACCATCGCTAATGGAAAACAGATCTCAAGATTTCATTTTTTTCTGTCTAAAAAAAATACTTTCTGTTTAAAATATAGTGCAGTATATACTTTAATATATATATACCCAAGAGGGTATACACAGTTTTTCTCAAAAATACTTTTTTTTTTCAGTCTATTATAATGTAAAAACTATTTTATATATATATATATATATATATATATATATATATATATATATAAGCATATACACTAATGAGATTCTCATAGTGGCCAAACAAACACTTTTTTTTGTGAAAGGATAAATAAATAATATCATGATGCATATTTTCTTTTTTTTTGAAATGACAACAAACACAATACATTTTTTTTTCTAAGAGATAAAAAAACAACTTACTCTATCCTTTTTTTTGCATACAATATATCTTTAAGGTAGAAAACTAAGTTTCATATTTTATCTTTGGAACACAAAAATCAGCAAACTATTAAATTCTCATTTTTTTTTGCAACTTCTTCCCAACTCAAAGAAAAACTAGCAATACATATATACATTTTATTGAAGCACATGCATATGGAAATCGAAATAAATGTATTGTGACAACAAATACATAAGGAGCTTTTTTTTTTTAACTTCTACAATAGAGTATTTACAATACAAAAATAAAACCATTAACACTATACATCATGAGAGGGAAATTTTCTTTCTCTCTCTTTGAGAACAAACTACACAAAGGCCAATCTTGGCTATAACTCTCTCAAGAACCAAAATGACAACTTAAATATAACAAGTCTTTTTCCTCCAAGCTCCATAGCTTCAATGAACCTGCAAATAACACATATGGAAAGGGGGGAAAACCACATGAATACCACTCTCCTCCCTACCATAGACTCACTCATGAGTCACCCTTGAGCTTGGAGGTCATCCACACACAAGGAGCTTTCACACCACATCACAACAAAACACACAAAGCAATCAACAAGAACACCCATCACTTTCACAAAACAAAAATCATAAAAATGAGTTTAAAGAGGTAGGGGGTGGACAGATCAATCAACTCAAGAGTACCACTCCAAATATCTCCCAAAAAACAATTTTTTTACAAGGCCTCAAGTCAATACATATATACCAATTTTCACATAATTCTCCATGGCTCTCAAGCCATTCAAAAATACTCATTTTCTCATCTTACCCTCAAGGCTAAAATACTACAAGAACTATTATGTGACCTCGAAGAGGTTCACTCCTCCCCCACCCCACACATGTTGAACATTTTCTCTAAGTGGAGAGGCTCTCACAACACCCATAAAAATCCCCACAACAACAAAATATAAAAATACACACACACATACCATCACACAAGAGAAGTAAAATAACATAAGGAAAAGGCATTAGCCTTGAATCCTACCTTAAATAGCCCACAAGGAAGATAGTTGAAGAAGAGTCCTTCCAACTCCACCTCCAAGTCCTTCTCCAAATGAGCCTCCAAAAAT
Organism: Cunninghamia lanceolata; assembly: GCA_027924645.1. Taxonomy (NCBI): domain Eukaryota; kingdom Viridiplantae; phylum Streptophyta; class Pinopsida; order Cupressales; family Cupressaceae; genus Cunninghamia; species Cunninghamia lanceolata. The sequence goes on along the minus strand of BSBN01001185.1, from coordinate 3,437,771 downwards.
TCTCTAACTCTCTCCCCAAATTCAAATAAAAATAAAAAATTCAAAATAATTCAACCACCCTCTACCTCTCTTTAAGAGAGATTAAAATAGGCTCTCCTCATGAGCCTTAAGGAACGGGGAGGTGGCACATGTGACCTCCTCACTCCTCCACACAACCACTTTCAAGCTTCATGGAATGTGGTGGTGACACATGTCACTCACCCATTCCACGAAGTCTTGCCTCCTCCAATTGTGCTATCTCACACATGTGGGAGAGAAAAGTGGAGCCAAAGAAAGAAGTGGGTACTACAAGTGCCCTAATCATAACCTTCTATGAAAGCCCACAAAACCCTAAGGTACCCTCATTAATTGTGGGAGAGCCTTGGAGTTGAGTCCACAATTTAGGGGTCTTGAAGACTCCCCCAACCTTGGAAAGAGGAGTGGATGAGGTTGAGTGTTTGACCCAACCTTCCACTCCTTCCCAAACTTCCATTTTCGTCACTTTACTTCAGGGTGAAGTTTAAGTGACCAAATGGGAGTTTACCTAAGGTTAGACAAGCTCAAAAGATCCCTTGACCCTAGGGGTACAACCCAGGGTCACTTTTAACCTATTTTGAGCACCATAGGGTGAGTAAAATCACATAAAAAGGGGTCATAAAAATTAAAAAACACAAAATAAAATTAAATAAGTATCATACCTTTACAACACCAAATATAATCAATTATAAGAAGGGGTAGACCTATCCCAAAAAACACCACACAATAACATTATGAAATTTCATCATGCATAACATAGTTGATCTTGGTTCCTCTTGGAACTAGATCGGCTTACATGGGAATTCACAAAATGTATGGGATAATCTCCTATTATCTGTGGCTTGGTTAAAACACCTGCGCACTTAAACAAAAGATTAATCCAACATGTATATCATAGCCGAAGAAAGGGAACATACACTCACAACATCGCATAATTATATAAAACAATCATAAAATCATATCATAATTAGATTCGTAATTTACATTTCTATAATCCATCACAAGATAAATTTTGCATAATAAATCCATCACATAATCACATAACTAGTATCTCAAATAGCATCTCAATGCAAATCACATGTCAATATCCTTATCAGTGAATTGAATCAAAATGTAGTCTCATCGTAATCATGCTAAACATAATAAATCAAAAGTAAGAGCATATAGTTTAATAATCCTGTATATTAGGATCAACAGTCCCCAAAAGTCTAAAATGTGTCTCCAATAGTAATATAAAATGATCAAAATATGGGAGTGAAAAGGTAGGCCTTACAATTTATAAGTTTGGAAAAGTATGATGGTGGACTGGTTGGGTTTGGAGATGATATAGCTAGTAAAATTTGTAGAAAAGGATCTATTTCTTTTGATGGAAAGCACAATACTGATGATGTTTTGTATGTGAAGGGTTTAAATCACAATCTTTTGAGTGTTGGTCAGATGTGTAACAAAGGTTATGATCTGAGATTCAAGGACAATAGATGTAAGATCATGGAAAGCTCCGGAACTGTGATTGCTACTGGTAAAAATACTAGATATAATGTGTATCATTTTAAAGGAACTAATAATCACTATTTATTGGATTAGACTGATGAAAGTTGGTTGTGGCATAGAAGGATGCATCATATAAATTTTGATAACTTGGTGAAGGTAAGTCATGTTCAGGCTGTAAGAGATCTTCCTAAGCTTATGAAGCCTACTAACACCATTTGCAAAGAATGTCAATTTGGAAAACAAATAAGAATAGGTTTCAAAAGTAAAGAACAATTCTCTGTTGGATTGCTAGAGTTGGTTCATACATATCTATTTGGTACGACAAGAACAAGAAGTTTGCAAGGAGACAGGTATTTTATGTTACTTATTGATGATTATTCCAAAATGATTTGCGTCACTTTTCTAAAAGATAAATTAGAAGCCCTAGACAAGTTTAAAGCTTTCAACGCAATGGTTGAGAATGAGTTAGAATTGAAGATCAAATGCTTGAGGTCTAATAGAGGAGGTGAGTTCACATCAAATGAATTCAATATTTTCTATGAAGAACGAGGGATAAAGAGACAATTGTCTGCACCTAGGACACCTCAGCAGAATAGATTTGTTCAAAGAAAGAACAAGATAGTTCAAGAGGTTGCAAGGGCTATGTTGAAGGAAGCTAACATTCTAGAAGTATACTAGAGAGAAGCCATACACACTATAGTATACATCCTAAACAGGGTTCAAGTTAAAGGTAACACTGCTAAAACTCCTTATGAATTGCAGTATGGAAGAGCTCCTACAGTGAGATATTTCAAAGTTTTTGGTACCAAATGTTATATCAAAAGAGAAGAAGATCTAGGCAAGTTTGATGCTAGGTGTGATGAAGGAATCTTCCTTGGTTACTCTACCAAGAGTAAGGCCTACCAGTACTACAATAAGAGAATGAAGAAAATCATTGAGAGTTCTAATGTGAAGGTTGATGAAGACAAAAGAAAATTTTTAGATCTGAATGGCTATGAATCAAATGAGCCTGCTACTAAAATAATTGAAGAAAAAGTTGATCAAGAAGATAGTCAAGATGAAGAAGAAAAGACTCTAGAAAGCACTAATAAGACTCCCATGTATGTAAGAATTAATCATTCTAGAGATCAGATCATAGGGGACAAAAGAAAAGGGGTATTGACAAGGAAAAGAGTTATTGAAGAATAGGTGAATTATTGTTTTCTTTCAAAAGTTGAACCTAAAACTGTGAATGAAGCTTGCAATAATGAAAGTTGGGTAAAAGATATTGAGGAGGAGCTGATACAAATAGAAAAGAATCAAACTTGGGAATTGGTTCCTAGACATGCTGATAAGAATGTGATTGGCACCAAATGGGTTTTCAGAAACAAGATGAATGAGAATGGAGAAGTAGTAAGGAACAAAGAAAGGTTGGTATGCAAAGGATACTCTCAGGTTGAAGGAATAGATTTTGAAGAAACATATGCTCCTGTGGCAAGAATTGAAACAATTAGAATGTTTTTAGCATTTGCAGCATTCAAAGACTTCAAAGTGTATCAGATGGATGTTAAGTCTGCATTCTTGAATGGTGAGTTGGAAGAAGAGGTCTACATTGAGAAATTGGAAGGATGTCAATTATCAAAATAGGGTGATATGGTGTGCAGATTAAAGAAAGCCTTTTATGGACTAAAGCAAGCCCCTAGGGCCTGGTATGCAAGGCTAAACAAGTATTTGTTGCAATTAGGATTTAGTAAAGGCATTGCTGACAACAACTTGTATTTCAAAATTAATGATAAATAGATACTAATTTTTGTGGTCTTTGTTGATGACATTATCTTTGGAGACACTGAAGGTATGTGCATGAAGTTTGCAAGTGAAATACAAAATGAGTTTGAGATGTCTATGTTTGATGAAATAAACTTCTTTTTGGGTCTGCAAATTAATCAATCAGATAAAGGAATCTTCATATCTTAGTCCAAGTATGTAAAAGAGTTGTTGAAGAAGTTTGGGATGGAAGACTCTAAGCTAGTATGCACTCGCATGGTAATTGGCTACAAGTTAAGAAAAAATGATGAATCACCTAAGACTGATTAGAAAAGGTAAAGATCCATGATTGGAGGATTGTTTTATCTAACTCAAACCAGACCTGATATAATGCATGTAGTTTCTCTTGTTGCGAGATTTTAAGAAGATCCAAGAGAGTCACATGTGATGGTAGTTAAGAGAATCTTGAGATATTTAAAAGGTGCACCAGGTCTTGGCTTATGGTATCCAAAGGATAATGATTTCACTCTCAGTTCTTATACAGATGTAGATTGGGCCAGAGATGTTGATGACAAGTACAAGTGGAGGAACTTTCTTCTTGGGTAATAGATTGGTCTCATGACTAAGGAAGAAGCAAGATTCAATATATTTGTCAACTACAGAAGCAGAGTACATTGTAGGAGAATGTTGTTGTACTCAAGTGTTGTGGATGAAGCAGACTTTAAAGGATATAAGAGTTGTGTATGAAAATCTAGTTGCAATCTTCTATAACAATACAAGTGCTATAAACATTTCAAAAAATCTAGTGATGCACTCAAGAACAAAACATATATCTATAAGGTATCACTTTTTGAGAGAAAAGCTGATAGAGAATGAAGTAAAGATGGAATATGTGTCCACAAAGGATCAGATTGCAGATATTTTCACTAAGCCTCTGCCTAAGGATACTTTTGAGTATCTTAGAGAAAAGTTAGTAGTCCTTACCCCTCCTGCTCTAAACTAAGATGCATAGGAATGCATCCGTCCAGTGGTGCTCAAAGTCCCATTCTTTGATCTCGATTGATGTTTTGAGGGATACCTCTCAGGGGGAGTAGCTAGATGTTCCTAATAAAGAAAGTGTTGATAACAAAGAAAGTTCAGTTGGATCAGAGCAGCAGAGTACAAGTATGTGCCCTTTGCCATTGATGTCAAAGGGGGAGAGAAATCATGTGAAACACTTAGAGAAGAAAGAGTGTAGATGTGTAAAGAGAAAGGGGGAGAATCTGGTCTTGATGGTCTTTACAGTTTTTCACATCATATGTTGCCATCAATGTCAAAGGGGGAGATTGTTGCAAGTATGTACCTAATCGGTGTTGTCATTGGTGTCAACTATGCTCTTGTTTTGATGATTTTTTGTAATGAGTTAGATGTTTTATACTTGCCTAAATAAGTGTTGGAGATCATAGTATTAAGGATATTGAGAAAATTTGCTCCTCCGATGGAAATAGTGTGTCACAGAGTATCTTTGTCTATAGAAGAATAGTCCAACAGATTGCTCTGCATTCCTTGTAGAAAGAATATATTTATCTGCAAATTGGAAGTTATTTAGATACATGTCTAAAGATGCTATATTCCAATTTTGATCCTCTGGTATGAAGATTTGAGTGAGTTATGTTCACCAGAGTAAAAGTTGTTTTTGCTGAGTATTCACTAGTGATAGGGATAATATATTTTTCTCCGCATTGAAGTATTATGATCTGCAGTTCTACATTTAAGTCTGGAATGATGATAAGCATCTTCACCTCCAATGGTTCATGATTTAGTGGTCTGCAAGCTATCCTTTCTTTATAATAGTGGTTGACAATGTTGTTCTTGTGCTCCGGTTTAAAGAATCTTCCTGGAAAATTGGTTAGAAGTTATGTGGATGTTCTTGGTGATTATAGTGTTCTTGTGGATGTCTTTTGGTCATGTTCCTACCTTTGGATTGGTTCGCAAAGAGAAATTCGAATCGTGGATGAAGTTTATTTGTAGAAGACTTAGTGTTAACACCTGTCTTAGCTGACTTGATTGTTTTCACTAATTACGGAGATGCTTTGAAGTTTGTAGTAGTGTGTTGTGGAATGGAAGATTATATTTGAGTCCTAGCTAAGGTGTAGTGTGATCAGCATACATCTTTACATCTTTCCCTTAGCAAATTTGGTATTAGGTCTAGACCTATTTTTATGTATGGCTATAATGCCAACCTTGGAGATTGTTCTAATGATTGATGGACATAATGCTGACCTTGATGCTCGTTCCAAGGTTGATGAGTTGTATAAAAACATGTAATATAGTTGTAAAAAATATATACTTGTCCAAAAATGTAAATATAAGTGAGAATTGTAAGAAGAGAAGAGCAGAGAAGAATTATTATGCTTCAATGGAATTGAACTCAGGCATGGAGTAGATGCTATCAAATCAGTTCGCAAATCCCTTGCAGTGAGCCACCCCTTGGTAGTGAGCATTTTTGGGTAGTGAGCCCCTATTTTTCAGTATTATTATTATATATATATTTATGTGGGCTAACACCCACCGTGGTTTTCCCCTTATAGGGTTTTCCACATAAAACATCTAGTGTCTCATGTGTTGAATATGTTATTGTGTTAAATTTTATGTTTCATGCTTTAATGATTAAATCTTAGAAACAATAATTGAACAATTAAAGTATTGATAAGTGATTAAAGTTTTATGACAACTAATTCACCCCCCCTCTCAGTTGTCCTATGCATATTAACACAACCCTTATCCACCCCTCTCCTCCCCTATCTGCCTCACCCCATCTCTCCCCTATCTCTGAACCCTTAGCCATCTAGGTCTCTCACTTATCCCTAAAGCCTCAACCCTCAATCCTGAAACATTAAATCCTAAACACTATTTCTAAACCATCAACCCTCAACACTATACCTAAAATCATAAACCCTTATCCCTAAACCCTAAACCGTATCCCTAAAGCCTCAACCCTCAATGCTTAAACCTTAAATCCTAAAGCCTATCCCTAAACCCTCAACCCTCAACACTATACCTTAAACCGTAATCCCTAACCCTAAACCATAATCCCTCAACCCTAAACCCTAATCCCTCAACCCCTAAACCCTTAATACCTCAACCCTTAAACTTGTTGAACTGCACCGCACAAGTGAGAGGGGGGGTGAATTAGTTGTCCTAAAACTTTCAACCAAATATGATCATCAACTTATAAATTACTTATATTCAAATATAACCATGAAAGTGTCAAATGAGAAGCTCAACACAAAAGCATAAACAACACAAGAGATACCAAAATTTTATGTGGAAAACCCTAAAAGGGAAAAACCATGGTGGGTATTAGCCCACAGAAATATACAAGTTATATCAATACCAAAATAGAGGCTCATTGCCTATAGGGCTAAATGCCAACAGGGTTCACTACCCAAATGGCTCACTGCCTATGGGTGGCTCACTACCAAAGGAAGGCTCACTACCAAAAGGAGGCTCACTGCCAAAAGGTTGAACTAAGATAAGAACATCTACACCATGCCAAGGTTTAGTTCCATTGAAGCAAAAAACACCTCTGCTGTGCTATGCTACCTTACTTCACTTTATCTTCACATCTTCATACTGGGATACATTTTCATGACTTAATTACAATTATTTATACACTTCATCAAACTTGGTATGATCATCAAGGTCAGCATTACAATCATCAACTGTTGGAACAATATCCAAGGTTGGCATTACAAACATACATAAAATAGGTCTGGGCCTAATACAAATTTAGCTAAGGAAAAGATGTAAGAATATATGCAGATCATGCCACACCTTAGCTAGGACTCAAACACAATCTTCCATGCCATAGCATGCTATCACAATCTTTAATACATCTCCATATATGATGAATCCAACCAATTCAGCCAAGATCGATGTTAACACAAGTATTCTTAAGAACACACTTCATGCAGGATCTAAATTTCTCCTTGTGGGCCAATTTGAATGTAGGAGCATGATCATGAGACATCCACAAGCACATTGTAATCACTAGGAACAACCATATGATCTCTAACAACTCTATCAGTAAGATTCTTCAAACTAGAGCATAATAACAACACTGCCAAGCACTGTCATGAGTAAAAGATAGCTTACAGACCACCAAATCATGAACCATTACACTTGAAGACATTTAACATTATCATAGACTTACTTCCAGAACCACAAACCAAAATACTTCAATTTAGAGGAATACGAAGCAAAACACTTTCTCCCTGTCACTACCAAACACACAAAAAAAGTTGTTTCACTCTGGTGAACATAGCTCACTCAATTCTTCATATCAGAGGCTCAAAATTAGAATATAACATCTTCAGACAGGCTTCTAAATAACTTCCAATCCATAGGTTAAGATATTTATTCTACAAGAAATGCAGAGCATTCTTCTGGACTTTTCTTCTACATGTAATGCACTATTTCTACTACAACACATTATTATCACTAGAGGGGCTAATTTTCTCAATACCCTCAACAAAGTAAGGGCATAGTTGAAACCAATGACAACACAGATATGTTGACATCAATGAAAATACCAATTAGGCACATACTTGCAACAATCTCCACCTTTGTCATTGATGGCAACATATGATGTTTAAAACTGAAAAGACCACCAAGACAAAATTCTCCCCCTTTCTCTTTACAAATCTACATTCTTTCTCCCCCTAATTTTTTCACATGATTTCTCTCCTTTGACATCAATGGAAAAGGGCACATACATGCATGCTACTGCTCTGATCTATTTTCTTTTCCATAAACATTTAGCTACTCCCCTAAGAGGTAGCCTTCAGAACATCAATTCCGATCAAAGAATAACACTTTGAGCTCCACTGGATTGATGCATTCCTATGCATCTTAGTTCAGGATAGGAGGGGTATTGACCCCTAACTTATCTCTGAGATACTCAAAGGTATATTTGGGTAGAGGCTTAGTGAAAATGTCTGCAACCTAATCCTTTGTGGACACATATTCCAATTTCACTTCATTCTCTACCACTTTCTCTCTCAAAAAGTGATACCTTATTAATGTGTGCTTTATTCTTGAGTGCATCATTAGATTCTTTGAAATATTTATGGCACTTGTATTGTCACATAAGATTGCAATTGGATCTTAATACAAAACTCTTATATCCTTCAAAGTCTACTTCATCCATAATACTTGAGTGCAAAAACATGCTGTTGCAATATACTCTGCTTCTGTAGTTGACAAGGATATTGAATCTTGTTTCTTACTCAGCCATGAGACCAATCTATTACCCAAGAAGAAGGCACCTCCACTTGTACTCTTTCTGTGATCAACATCTCCAGCCCAATCTGAATCTGTATAAGCACTGATAGTGAAATAGTTGTCCTTTGGATACCATAAGCCATAATCTGGAGTACTTTTCAAATACCTCAAAATTGTCTTAACTTCCATCACATGTGATTCTCTTGGATCATCTTGAAACCTTGCAACAAGACAAATTGCATGCATAATAACAGGTCTGGTTTGAGTTAGACAAAGCAATCCGCCAATCATGGATCTGTATTTTTTCTGATCAGACTTAGGTGATTCATTAGTTTTGCTCAACTTGCAACAATTTACCATGGGAGTACATACTGGTTTAGCATCTTCCATCCCAAACTTCCTCAACAACTCTTTCACATAGTTAGACTAAGATATGCAAATTCCTTTATCTGATTGATTAATTTACAAACCCAAAAAGAAATTTATTTCACCAAACATGGACATTTCAAATTCACTTTTCATCTCACCAAAAAACCTTATGCACATACCTTCATTTCCTCCAAAGATAATGTCATCAAAAAACATCTCAACAATCAAGATTTGATCATCATTTATTTTGAAGTGTAGATTTCTATCTGCAGTACTTTTACTAAATCCCAATTGCAATAAACACATGTCTAACCTTGCATACCAGGCTCTAGGAGCTTGTTTGAGTCCATACAATACTTTCTTCAATCTGCATACCATATCACCTTGATTTGACAATTTGAATCCCTCTGGTTTCTCAATGTAAACTTCCTCTTCTAATTCACCATTCATGAAGGCATATTTCACATCCATCTGATATACCTTAAAATCTTTGTGAGCTGCAAATGCCAGAAACATTCTAAATTCTTCAATCTAAGCTACTGGGGCAAAGGTTTCTTCAAAATCTATCCCTTCAATTTGAGAATATCCTTTGCATACAAGTCTTGTTTTATTCCTTAAAACTTTTCCATTTTCATTCAACTTATTCCTAAAGACCCATTTAGTTCCAATGACATTTTTGTCAGCAGGTCTAGGAACTAATTCCCAAGTTTCATTCTTCTCTATTTGCAATAGTTCTTCCTCCATTACCTTTACCCAAATTTCATCATTACATGCTTCATTCACAGTTTTTGGTTCAATCTTTAAAAGCAAACAATAATTAACTTGTTCCTCTGTAGCTCTTCTTTTTGTTAGCACACCTTTGTTCTTTTCACCTATAATGTAATCTTCAGCATGATTGATGCTTACACACCTGGGAGTCTTGACAACAATTTTTGGAGCATCTTCTTCATCCTGACTATCTTCTTATCTTTCTCTTCATTTATTATAGTCACAGGTTCATCTGGTTCATAATAACTCAGGTTAGATATTCTTTCCTTGCCTTCATCCACCTTCACATTTGTACTCTCAACAATCTTTTTGAGCCTTTTGTTGTAGCACTAGTAGGCCTTACTCTTGCTAGAGTATTCAAGAAAGATTCCTTCATCACACCTTACATCAAACTTTCCTAGATCTTCATCTCTCCTGATATAACATTTGCTTCCAAAGACCTTGAAATATTTACTATGGGAATTCTTCCATACCATAATTCATAGGGAGTTTTAGTACCATTACTATTCACTTTAACTCTATTTTGAATGTAGACAGTAGTGTGAATAGCTTCTTTCCAAAAGACTTCTGGAAGACCTTCTTCCTTCATCATTGTCCTAGAAGCCTCTTGAACTGTCCTGTTCTTCCTTTCCACAACTCCATTCTGCTGAGGAGTTCTAGGTGCAAATAGTTGTCTCTTTATCCCATGCTCTTCATAGAAAATGTTGAATTCATTTGATGTGAACTCACCTCCTCTATCAAACCTCAAGCATTTAATCTTCAAATCTATTTCATTCTCAACCATTGGCTTGAAAGATTTGAATTTCTCTAGGGCTTCTAATTTGTCTCTTAGAAAAGTAATCCAAGTCATTCTAGAATAATCATCAATAAGCAACATGAAGTACATGTCACCTTGTAGACTTCTCACCCTTGTAGGACCATAGAGATCTATATGCACTAGATCTGGTAGAAAATTGTTCTTTTCTCTTGAAACTTGTCCTTGTTTGCTTTCCCAACTAACATTCCTTACAAAATGTATTGGAGGGTTTCATAATTTTTAGTAAATCTCTCACAATCTGATTTGAACTTATCTTTACCAGATTGTAAAAGTTTATACAACACATCCTTCTATGCCACAACAAACTTTCATCTGCCTGGGCCAGTAAATACTAATCATTAGTTCCTCTTAATTGATGGATGTTACCTTTTGTCTTCTTACTGGTGGCAATCACAATTCTGAAACTTTCCATGATCTTGCACCCATTATCTTTGAATCTCAGATCATATCCTTTGTCACACATCTAACCAACACTCAAAAGATTATGCTTCAAACCCTTCACATATAGAACATTGTCAGTATTATGCTTTCCATCAAATGAAATAGATCATTTTCCACAAATCTTACTAGTTGCATTATCTACAAACGTAACTAGTCCTCCATCATACTTTTCCAAACTTACAAACTTACTTTTGTCACCGATCATGTGATGTGAGCATCCACTATCAATAATCCATTCATCCTTATCTTTCTCAACCTGAACAGCCAAAGCACTTCCTTCTACTAGTTTTTCATCCTTCACACAGCTAGCAGAATTAGTAGACACGGGATCTTCTTTAATAGAAATAAACAGGTATTCATTTACACTAGTATTAGCATCATCAAAATCTCTGACATAGTAGCATTTCTTTGGAGCTCTAGGCTTGCTCTCATGTTTCTTCTTATTCATTTCAATTCTTTCAAGATATTTGGAAACATAATGACCTACTTTATCACAAGAGGAACATTTGAAAGGTAATATTCCTTTGAAGTTATCGAAGCCTCTTTGTAGCCTATCAACAAAGTTAGCTTCAATTTCATTAAAGTCATCATCCACCTTGTATTTCTTAGCTCTGGAGATCTCTGCTGAAGTACTGGCTTTAAAATCTAATTCAACTTTAGGTAGGGCATCACCAAATTCTATCATCTCAAAGGCGGTAAGCTTTCCAAGTAACTAATCTCTATCAATAGTTTTCACAGTCATGAATTCTTCAATTGTAGCTACCTTGTGACTATGACTTTGGTAGTGATCTAAGATTTTTCATCACAACTTCCTTATCACCAAGAGTTCCTCCCATACCCTTTATTCTAGTGACAAGTTCATCGACTTTTTGGATGAAGGCTATTATGTTTTCATCTTCATTCATCTTGAAACCCTCATATTTCACTTTCAGACTTTTTATCTTGGCTTCTTTTACAGAATCATTTCCTTCATACATATTTTTCAATTTCTGCCATACCTCATTTGTAGTTTCAAGGTCCACAACTTTTGTGAACATTGAGTCACTCAAGGAACTTAGCACAGCATCCTTTACTTTGACATCCACCTCATATTCTTTGATTTCATCTTCAATCGTCAAACCATTTGGAGGTATGGTATATTTTTCTTCTGCAGCTTTCCATACTTTGTAACCAAGACAAAGAAGATGGATTTTCATTCATACCTTCCAAAGAGCATAGTTTGTTCCATCAAAATGTAGAGCTTCCTTTTTATAAGACATTCTGGATCTTCCTCAAGCTGTTAGCATTTCTTCAGAGGAACTTGGTTCTGATACTAATTGTTGAACTGCACTAGACAACTAAGAGGGGGGGTGAATCAGTTGTCCTATAACTTTTAACCAAATATGATCATCAACTTATTAATTATTTATATTCAGATATAACCATGAAAGTATCAAATGAGAAGCTCAACACAAAAGCATAAACAACATAGGAGACACCATATTTTTACGTGGGAAAACCTAAAAGGGAAAAACCACGGTGGCTGTTAGCCCACAAAAATATACAAGTTATATCAATACTGAAAAATAGAGGCTCACTGCCTATAGTGCCCCCTTGTTGTTGGCTTGTGATAGTGGTAGTTTTGCATTGCTCTCTGTTAGTCGGAGATAGTTGTTAGTCTTTCATTGCATTGATATAATTCTGAGACATTTGATTAGGAGGGTATGATTTATGTTTATTTTGATCTTCATGGACTATGTTCTACTGATATAATTAGACATGTGTTATGAGTTTATGATGGCATTACTATTATTCCAGTTACGATGCGAATTAAAATTATCATGTTTCATTTGATTGGTTGGTATTTGAATTTAGATAAAAGTTGTTTTAAGAGAAGAGACGTGTTGGATCTAGGGCATACAACTGAGAGGGGGGGTGAATCAGTTGTATAAAACTTCTTGCTCTTTCAAACACTTGATTCTTTGTTGTTAGTTAGTAGCATATCAATTAATCATCCATGAAAGCATAATACATAAACACAAGAGCAGATAAGCATCAACACATTGAACACCAAGATTTTGACGTGGAAAACCTAGTTAAGGGAAAAACCACGGGGTGATTAACCCAAGAATTATTCTCTGTTAGAAGAATAAAGAAAAATGAATGGCACATGCCAATTAGGGCTCACTGCCCGAGCACACTGCTCACAAAGAGGCCCACTGCCTACAAGGAGACACACTGTCTACAAAGTGATAAAAATCACAGTCTTGAACTGGAGAATGACATCTCTACCATGTCCGGATCAGTTCCAATTAAGCCCAAAAACCTATGTTCTGCCTTTCGCACTTCTCTTCGCTATGCCACACTTATCCACACACCCATACTTCGAAATGAACTCACAGACCGTTATTTATACAAGACATCGACTTAGGATCAAACATCTAAGTTGGCAAACAATCATAAGAGTATCCGCAAGATGAATAACACATCCGGTCGGCCACCACAAGAACATTCACAGGATGAACAACTCATCCGGTCGGCTAAACAGAGCAAGAGCTTCATCCGGAAGAATAACTTCAATTTCGGGCTCTACTATCAATGCAGATCAACAACACAACCTCGACACGATCCAGAGAACTTCACACACCTGCCTAAATGTCCGAATACATCCGCACTTCCTTTACTTGTTGGAATCTCTTGTCTTCCTCATCCGGAACTTTAAGAACACAGTCTGTCGCCACTGTAGAAGGTATTTCCGGACCTTCAAATCATACATTATCAATGCAGACCAATGACACACCCTCAACATGATCCAAGAACCTTCACAAGCCTGTCTGAATGACCAGGTACGTCCGCATTTCTTTTACTTACTGAAATCTCTTATCCTCCTTATCCGGAACTTCAAGAACATAGTCTGTCGCCACTGTCATAATGTAAGAGGTACTTCCGGACCTCCAAATCATACACAACTTGAGATGGCACATCACAAGGACATCCCAAATACTCTTTCCAATCCGCAGATTAGGATTGTACAATTTCGGACCTCACCGGACCTTTCTGTGATCCTCTGTCACCTCTAAGCACTTGCCGGAACCGGTTCCACACAGACAGCCATAACTTCTTCAGGTCTTCATGCAGACCTCTGAAAACTTGACTGAAGCATCTCAGGACTCATATCTGAAAACCCTTTAATCTGCATCCTCCGGTTTTCAACCTATCCAATATATTTGCCTTCTTCTCAACACTGTTCTTCACTGTTCCTGACTGAGGGTAATTTTCTCAATATCCTCAACACACAGCTCATCCAATCCTTCTTGTTAATGTAATATGAGTATGTTGACATCAATGACAACACTGGTTCACCTCATACTTGCAACAATCTCCCCCTTTGTCATTGATGGCAACATATGATGTGAAAAACCATCAAGACAAGAACTTCTCCTTTCTGTCACAGCTCCCCCTATCAACAACAACTTTTTACATGTCTTCTCTCCCCCTTTGATCATTAACCACTTGTTTTTCACATGTCTTCTCTCCCCCTTTGACATCAATGGCAAAGGGCTCATACTTACAATTCTAATACATCAGAACCATACCAGCTGCTCCCCCTTAGTAGCAGCTCCCCATCATCAATCCGGATCACAAGATATGACTGTGATATCCACCGGACTGATGCACATCAGTGCATCTTAGTTTATCACCGGAGGGGCCATGACCCCTAACTTCTCCTGGAGATATTCAAAAGAGTCCTTGGGAAGAGGTTTTGTAAAGATATCTGCAATCTGATCCTTGGAGGGAACATACTCCAATCTGACTTCTTCCTTGTTTACTTGTTCTCTCAAAAAGTGAAATTTGATAGATATGTGCTTAGTCTTAGAGTGCAATACCGGATTCTTAGAAATATTAATTGCACTTGAATTATCACAGAAAATTGTGATAGGCTCCTCATATTCAACTTTGATGTCTCTTAGCATCTGCTTCATCCATAAGATTTGAGTGCAACTACCTGCTGCTGTAATGTATTCTGCTTCAGTTGTAGACAGAGATATTGCATCTTGTTTCTTGCTTAGCCAAGAAACCAATCTCTTCCCCAAAAAGAATGCTCCACCACTAGTGCTCTTCTGGTCATCCACATCTCCTGCCCAATCTGCATCTGTGTAAGCATGAAGAGAGAAATCTGGATCTCTAGGGTACCATAGACCATACTCAACTGTTCCTTTCAAGTACCTAAAAATTCTTTTGATTGCCATAACATGAGATTCTCTAGGATTAGCCTGGAATCTTGCCACAAGACCAACAGCCTACATTATATCTGGTCTAGTTTGAGTGAGATACAACAATCCACCAATCATTGATCTATACTTTGTCTGATCTACCTTTGGAGAATCATCATCTTTGCTTAACTTACATCTGGTTGCCATAGGAGTGTTCATACGCTTTGAGTCTTCCATACCAAATTTCCTTAACAATTCTTTCACATATTTGGTCTGAGAAATGAAGATCCCTTCTTTTGTTTGAGTAATTTGCAGACCCAAGAAGAAATTCATTTCACCAAGCATAGACATTTCAAACTCACTTTTCATCTGATCTGCAAAAGTTTTGCACATACTATTTCTTCCTCCAAAAATGATATCATCCACAAACACTTCAACAATCAAAATGTTTTCATGATCAATTTTGAAATATAAGTTACTGTCAGCAGTACCTTTGTTGAATCCAATCTGCACAAGATGCTTATCCAACCTTTCATACCATGCTCTTGGGGCTTGCTTCAATCCATACAAAGCTTTCTTCAACTTGTAGACCATATCATCATTATCAGACAATTGAAATCCATCTGGTTGTTCAATGTAGACTTCTTCTTCCAGATCACCATTTAGGAAGGCAGACTTGACATCCATCTGATATACCTTGAAGTCTTTGAAGGCAGCAAATGTAAGAAGTAATCTGACTGCTTCAATTCTTGCCACCGGAGCAAAAGTCTCTTCAAAGTCAATTCCTTCTATTTGAGAGTAGCCTTTGCAGACCAATCTAGCTTTGTTTCTGATTACTTCACCAGCTTCATTTAGTTTGTTCCGGAAGACCCACTTGGTTCCAATTACATTCCTGTCTCTAGGTCTGGGAACAAGATCCCAAGTATGATTTTTCTCAATTTGCATCAATTCATCTTCCATTGCTTTGGTCCAGTTTTCATCATTGCAGGCTTCATTTATTGTTTTAGGTTCAATCATTGAAATCAGACAACATTCATCCTGATTTTGAGCAACATTCCTTCTAGTTTGTACACCTTTGCTTCTGTCACCTATGATCTGATCTTCAGAGTGGTTCAGTCTTACATACCTTGGAATTCTGGGAGTATCTTGCACTGCTGCTTCTTGATCAGGCTCATTCAAACCTATCTCTTCTTCCTGATTTACCGGATCAGGCTGACTTTGTCTCACCGGAGAGGATTGAGGTCCTTGAACACTGTCTTGGTCATCTTCATCAAACTCATAAAATCTTGAAGGCTTCTCAATTCCTTCATCAACTTTCACATTAGTGCTTTCTATCATCTTCCTCAATCTCTTATTGTAACATCGGTATGCTTTGCTTTGAGTGGAGTAACCCAAGAAAATTCCTTCATCACTTCTAGCATCAAACTTTCCTAGATCTTCATCTCTTTTAATATAACACTTGCTACCAAATACTCTGAAATATTTCACAGTAGGGGTGATGCCAAACCAGAGTTCATAGGGGGTCTTACCAGTGTTGTTTCTGATTTGAACTCGATTGAGAGTGTAGACTGCAGTGCTGATAGCTTCCTTCCAAAACATTTGAGGAACATTTGCTTCCAACATCATTGTCCTGGGAGCTTCCTGAATGGTCCGGTTCTTTCTCTCAACTACTCCATTCTGCTGTGGAGTCCTAGGAGCAGACAACTGTCTCCTTATACCCTGCTTCTCACAAAAATCAATGAACTCACCAGATGTAAATTCACCACCTCTACCAAACCTTAGACACTTTAGTTTCAATCCGGTTTGATTCTCTACCATAGCTTTGAAGATCTTGAACTTCTCAAATGCTTCTGATTTTTCTTTTAGAAAGGTAACCCACATCATCCGGGAATGATCATCAATTAACAACATGAAATATCTATCACCTTGCAGACTCTTGATTCTTGTCGGACCACAGAGATCAGTATGTACTAATTCCAACAATCCAGTAGAAGACTGATCTTTGCTTTTGAAAGAGACTCTGCTTTGTTTACCTAGCTGACATTCTTTGCACAAACTATTTGTAGGTTTCATCAATTTTGGAAGATCTCTTACGGCCTGAGTATTGCTTATCTTGATGATGTTATCAAAATTTACATGGCACATTCTTCTATGCCATAACCAACTCTGATCAATTTGAGCAAACAAACAATTTTTATTTGAACCAACCAGATGAAAGATATTACCTTTTGTCTGAGTACCGGATGCAATCTCAGTTCCGGAGTTTGTAAAGATTCTGCATTTTCCATTTTTGAACCGGAGATCATAGCCTTTGTCCACCAACTGACCAACACTAAGAAGATTGTGCTTCAATCCTTCAACATACAGTACGTTACCTGTTTTGCTCTTTCCATCGAAGGAAATAGTTCCCCTGCCTCTGATTCTGCCAGCAGAATTGTCACCAAACTTTACCATTCCTCCTTCATACCTTTCCAATTTCAAGAACTTATTCTTGTCACCAGTCATATGGTGAGAACATCCACTGTCAATAACCTAATCATCCTTTTCTTCCACTTGAGCAGCCAAAGCTTTTTCAACAACTTTGTGATTGACAGATTCAGAGAGTATTGAATCTTCTTCCTTGATGGCAATAAACACCCACTCATTTCCGGATTTGCTTCCTAGTTCTGATTCATCATCTGTTACTCCTTCATTGTCATCTTCTTCATGAACATAATAGCAATTCTTTTGAAACCTTTGTCTGTTAGTATTAGACCTTGCAGATCTTTCCGGACATCTTGAAGCAAAATGACCAATCTTATTGCAGTTGAAACACTTAAAGGGTAGTTTTCCTTCATACTTACCGGATCCTCTTGGCAGTCTCTTTGCAATGAGGGCTTCAAGTTGAGCTGTTTCTGCTTCTTCTTCTTCCATGTCTCTTCTTGCTTGATCATACCATGACATTTTCCTTGATGAGTTTTCTCCTGGATCAAATCTCTGTTTGCCTTTCACATAGGCACCGGCTTTGAAAGCAGATTCAGTCTTGGGAGGATCATCTCCAAACTCGGTCATTTCAAATGCAGCTAGTTTGCCAGCCAGTTGTTCTCTAGTGACTGTTGTGTGGGCTTTGAATTCATCAATGGCAGCAACCTTGATTTTGTAGGCAGCAGGAAGGGATCTTAGGATTTTGCAGACAATCTCATTTTCATCTAAAGTTCCACCAGCATTTCTGATTCCACATACCAGCTCATTCACTCTTGGCATAAAGGTAGTGATGTTTTCATCATCTCTCATTTTCAATCTTTCAAATTTCCCTTTCAGACTTTGCAACCTTGCACTTTTGACAAACTCATCTCCTTCATACAGAAGTTCCAGTTTAGTCAGGATCTCATATGCAGTTGGTAGGTCAATAACATTCAAGAGATCTGAGTCATTCAATGCGCTTAGAAGAGCTTCCTTGGTTCGCAGATTGTTTTCAGCTTCTGTGATTTCATTCAGAGTTGTCGGACCACCTTGTGGAGGTACATATGGTTTTGAAACCATAGCCAAATATTCTTTTCCCATACATTCCAAGTGACACTTCATGCGACCTTTCCAGAGAGTGAAGTTGGTTCCATCGAACTTCGGACTATCCTTCTTGTATGACGACATCCTGGATCTCCTCAAGCGGTTAAGCTCCTATCAGAGGAACTTAGCTCTGATACCAATTGTTGGATCTAGGGCATACAACTGAGAGGGGGGGGGTGAATCAGTTGTATAAAACTTCTTGCTCTTTCAAACACTTGATTCTTTGTTGTTAGTTAGTAGCATATCAATTAATCATCCATGAAAGCATAATACATAAACACAAGAGCAGATAAGCATCAACACATTGAACACCAAGATTTTGACGTGGAAAACCCGGTTAAGGGAAAAACCACGGGGTGATTAACCCAAGAATTATTCTCTGTTAGAAGAATAAAGAAAAATGAATGGCACATGCCAATTAGGGCTCACTGCCCGAGCACACTGCTCACAAAGAGGCCCACTGCCTACAAGGAGACACACTGTCTACAAAGTGATAAAAATCACAGTCTTGAACTGGAGAATGACATCTCTACCATGTCCGGATCAGTTCCAATTAAGCCCAAAAACCTCTGTTCTGCCTTTCGCACTTCTCTTCGCTATGCCACACTTATCCACACACCCATACCTCGAAATGAACTCACAGACTGTTATTTATACAAGACATCGACTTAGGATCAAACATCTAAGTCGGCAAACAATCATAAGAGTATCCGCAAGATGAATAACACATCCGGTTGGCCACCACAAGAACATTCGCAGGATGAACAACTCATCCGGTCGGCTAAATAGAGCAAGAGCTTCATCCGGAAGAATAACTTCAATTTCGGGCTCTACTATCAATGCAGATCAACAACACAACCTCGACACGATCCAGAGAACTTCACACGCCTGCCTGAATGTCCAGATACATCCGCACTTCCTTTACTTGCTGGAATCTCTTGTCTTCCTCATCTGGAACTTCAAGAACACAGTCTGTCGCCACTGTAGAAGGTATTTCCAGACCTTCAAATCATACATTATCAATGCGGACCAATGACACACCCTCAACATGATCCAAGAACCTTCACAAGCCTGTCTGAATGACCAGGTACGTCCACATTTCTTTTACTTACTGAAATCTCTTATCCTCCTTATCCGGAACTTCAAGAACACAGTCTGTCGCCACTGTCATAATGTAAGAGGTACTTCCGGACCTCCAAATCATACACAACTCGAGATGGCACATCACAAGGACATCCCAAATACTCTTTCCAATCCGCAGATTAGGATTGTACAATTTCGGACCTCACCGGACCTTTCTGTGATCCTCTGTCACCTCTAAGCACTTGCCGGAACCGGTTCCACACAGACAGCCATAACTTCTTCAGGTCTTCATGCGGACCTCTGAAAACTTGACTGAAGCATCTCAGGACTCATATCTGAAACCCCTTTAATCCGCATCCTCCGATTTTCAACCTATCCAATATATTTGCCTTCTTCTCAACACTATTCTTCACTGTTCCTGACTGAGGGTAATTTTCTCAATATCCTCAACACACAGCTCATCCAATCCTTCTTGTTAATGTAATATGAGTATGTTGACATCAATGACAACACTGGTTCACCTCATACTTGCAACAAGACGGTGTAGTACTACTTGCTTCGAACACCCTACTATGCCATGATTCTCTGACTCTCTGTGTGTGTTGACATATGTGTATTTGATCGTATACAACCAATTGTTTGGCTGCATGATGCAAGTACTGAACCTCGACTCCACCTGATATAGCAGGTTTGAATGGATTCTTGAACCAATGGGTATCAGTGATGGGAGATAACGTGAGGTCTATTCCACTAGGTCGGTCATTGTCTTCTGTTGTGGTCTTGAGTCATTTTGTGTTACTTGGTCCTAGCCTTTTAGGTTGGTAATCTTGTGATGAGGAGTATCACCGAGTTCTATTTTATAATGCTTAATTATGTTCATGTGTGGTTGGATAATACTTTAATGATTAATTATTAACTAATAATGCTTCTATTATGTTTATTCGATAATATTTGTTTTGGCTTAGAACTTGGATGGACACCTTGGTTAAATTTTATAATAGTCTAGAATTAAATTATCTATTGTCTAATAGTATTTATGTTATAATTTGTAGCTATGGGTAGCTAGTATATATTTGGGTTAAGAATAATTTCTGGTAAGTGAAATTAATGCCTTGAGTTGTCAATTTTGAAATTGGAAGATTGGGATCTCTTTTTATAGCAAATTTTGGAATTTCTCAAGGGAGTGGGTTGTTGGGTAATGGATGCATGTCTGCATTTATTTTATGAGCTGAACCATTTTGATATGGGAAAAAATTCTATTCGGAGGGGAGTTGGAAAGAAAACAGAGAGATTGGGGAGAAGAACAGAGAATTTGGTTGCAGGAGTTGGAGAAATTTTGAGGTGGGACAGAATTTTGGGTATGTGATTGGTCTCTCTCTGTGAATTTACAATTGTTGTAGCTTGTAAGTTATATTTTATTGCACCATGTTCTATGTGTGAAACTAGCATGTCCTATGTGTGAAACTTGCATGTCCTGTAGATTGGAATCCGTATATCTATGGCTTGTAATGTCAAGAAGAACTTCAAGTTGAGCAGAACTTATCTTGAATTTCCCTTTATATTCATTTGCTGTTTGAAGATCCCTTTTGAGAGAGACAATTTGATCCTCAAGTTTTTCTTCATTATTTTTAGTATCTTCAAGATCAGATTCAAGATGTCTGATAATTCTGTCCATCCGGTGGCAATCTTCTAATTTTTCTTTGAGAGATTATCTTAGATTATCTTTAGTTTTTCTTTTCTCTTCAATTTCTTGGGTAAACTTCATAACTCTTGATTCCATTTCATGTCTTACCATAATGATTTCTTTTGATAACTTTTCACATAACTTGGTTTTCTCATTCAGCTCTTCATTTGCATCATTTACTTCACCTTGTCTTGCCAATTGCTGAAGTAGCTCCTTTCTATTTTTAATAGAGAGACTTAATTTGTCTTTTAGTTCTCTCATGAAATCATCAGCCTGCTTGAGTCTTTCCTTTAATTCATTGACTTCAGAGTTTGACTGTTCAAGATCATCAAGAGCAGTCTTGAGTTGCTCCCTTAAACCATATGCATCCATTTGGATTCCCAGATCTTCCTCAAGCTGTTAGACTCTATTAGGAGGAACTTAGCTCTGATACCAATTGTTGATAACTGAGAGGGGGGGTGAATCAGTTATCCTAATTGTTTCTTCTTCTTGAACTTTCTTAATAACAATGCAGCATTAATTCAAATAAGCAAACATAATCATGAAATGGAAATACACATGACACAATATTTTTGACGTGGAAACCTTGTTAAGGGAGAAAACCACGGGGTGATTAACCCAAGATTGTATTCTTTATTAGAAGAATGGAAATACAAAATGGCACTTGCCAATTAGGGCTCACTGCCCAAGCACACTGCTCACAAGAAGGCACACTACCTACAAGAGACACACTATCTACAAAAGGGGTGTTATACAGTACTTGAACTGATTGGAAGCATCTACATATGTTGGAGTTTAGTTTTAGTTAGGCTCAGTATATTGATCTGCTGCACTTCATCTTTCCTCTTCTCTTATGCTGCTTTCCTTTCACATACCAGATCTTCCTTACTGCTTCTGCTCTACTCTTCTACTTTTATTCGCATATCCTTAACAACCATGACACCTCTCACAACTAAATCCATCTTGTATATATATCCGCGCAAGTGATTTCATCACCTTTAAAGTCAGCATCCGGAATAGTCAATAATTTCCTCAAACTCTGATCTGTCGGCTGAATCCTTGTCCATCAAGTAATGTGTATCAAGCATATACTTGTAGAAGTCATCAATCATGTCAGCCAAACAAAACTTATGCCTTAAGAACCTCTTCCATCATCAGTAACACATCCGGAATAATGTCTGATGTTCTGCTAGTCAGTTCTTCCTCTGTCACACTGCCAATCAGGAACCCGATACTCAAGTGATGATATCTTTTTCTTCATATATCACCGGATGCTAAATTCTTGAAATCTATTAGTCAAGATACTCCTCTTGACTTCCCCAATTCCACACTTCACCAAGATACTTCCTCTGAGAGATCCAGACTTGTATGTCGGACCTTGCCACATGCTCTGTTCTTGTTTACCGGACCACAACATTCTTCACTCTGACTTCCGGTAGAGACATACAATGTCCTGCGGATGTGTGGGTTGAACTTTGTTGCCATCAATGACAACAATCATGAATCCATATAGTGTCTCTTGCCAACACATACCTTCATTTCCTCCAAAGATAATGTCATCAAAAAACATCTCAACAATCAAGATTTGATCATCATTTATTTTAAAGTGTAGATTTCTATCTGCAATACTTTTACTGAATCCCAATTGCAATAAACACATGTCTAACCTTGCATACCAGGCTCTAGGAGCTTGTTTGAGTCCATACAATACTTTCTTCAATCTGCATACCATATCACCTTGATTTGACAATTTGAATCCCTCTGGTTTCTCAATGTAAACTTCCTCTTCTAATTCACCATTCATGAAGGCATATTTCACATCCATCTGATATACCTTAAAATCTTTGTGAGCTGCAAATGCCAGAAACATTCTAAATTCTTCAATCTGAGCTACTGGGGCAAAGGTTTCTTCAAAATCTATCCCTTCAATTTGAGAATATCCTTTGCATACAAGTCTTGTTTTATTCCTTAAAACTTTTCCATTTTCATTTAGCTTATTCCTGAAGACCCATTTAGTTCCAATGACATTTTTTTCAGCAGGTCTAAGAACTAATTCCCAAGTTTCATTCTTCTCTATCTGCAATAGTTCTTCCTCCATTACCTTTACCCAATTTTCATCATTGCATGCTTCATTCACAGTTTTTGGTTCAATCCTTGAAAGCAAACAATAATTAACTTGTTCCTCTGTAGCTCTTCTTTTTGTTAGCACACCTTTGTTCTTTTCACCTATAATGTAATCTTCCGAAATGATTGATGCTTACATTCCTAGGAGTCTTGACAACAATTTTTGGAGCATCTTCTTCATCCTGATTGTCTTCTTTCTTAACTTTCTCTTCATTTATTATAGTCACAAGTTCATCTGGTTCATAATAACTCAGGTATGATATTCTTTCCTTGCCTTTATCCACCTTCACATTTGTACTCTCAACAATTTTTTTGAGTCTTTTATTGTAGCACCAGTAGGCCTTACTCTTGCTAGAGTATTCAAGAAAGATTCCTTCATCACACCTTGCATCAAACTTTCCTAGATCATCATCTCTCCTGATATAACATTTGCTTCCAAAGACTTTGAAATATTTTACTATGGGAATTCTTCCATACCATAATTCATAAGGAGTTTTAGTACCATTACTATTCACTTGAACTCTATTTTGAATGTAGATAGTAGTGTGAATAGCTTCTTTCCAAAAGACTTCTGGAAGACCTTCTTCCTTCATCATTGTCCTAGCAGCCTCTTGAACTGTCTTGTTCTTCCTTTCCACAACTCCATTCTACTGAGGAGTTCTAGGTGCAAACAATTGTCTCTTTATCCCATGCTCTTCAAAGAAAATGTTGAATTCATTTGATGTGAACTCACCTCCTCTATCAGACCTCAAGCATTTAATCTTCAAATCTATTTCATTCTCAACTATTGGCTTGAAAGATTTGAATTTCTCTAGGGCTTCTAATTTGTCTCTTAGAAAAGTAACCCAAGTCATTCTAGAATAATCATCAATAAACAACATGAAGTACATGTCACCTTGTAGACTTCTCACCCTTGTAGGACCACAGAGATCTATATGCACTAGATCCGGTAGAAAATTGTTCTTTGCTCTTGAAACTTGTCCTTGTTTGCTTTCCCAACTAACATTCCTTACAAATTGTATTGGAGGGTTTCATAATATTTGGTAAATCTCTCACAATCTGATTTGAACTTATCTTTACTAGATTGTCAAAGTTTATATAACACATCCTTCTATGCCACAACAAACTTTCATCTGCCTGGGCCAGTAAATACTAATCATTAGTTCCTCTTAATTGATGGATGTTACCTTTTGTCTTCTTACTGGTGGCAATCACAATTTTGAAACTTTCCATGATCTTGTACCCATTATCTTTGAATCTCAGATCATATCCTTTGTCACACATCTGACCAACACTCAAAAGATTATGCTTCAAACCCTTCACATATAGAACATTGTCAGTATTATGCTTTCCATCAAATGAAATAGATCATTTTCCACAAATCTTGCTAGTTGCATTATCTACAAACGTAACTAGTCCTCCATCATACTTTTCCAAACTTACAAACTTACTTTTGTCACCGATCATGTGATGTGAGCATCCACTATCAATAATCCATTCATCCTTATCTTTCTCAACCTGAACAGCCAAAGCACTTTCTTCTACTGATTTTTCATCCTTCACACAGCTAGCAGAATTAGTAGACATGGGATCTTCTTTAATAGAAATAAATAGGCATTCATTTACACTAGTATTAGCATCATCAATTACCCCTTCATCATCAAAATCTCTGACATAGTAGCATTTTTTTGGAACTCTAGGCCTGCTCTTATGTTTCTTCTTATTTCTTTCAATTCTTTCAAGATATTTGGAAGCATAATGACCTACTTTATCACAAGAGAAACATTTGAAAGGTAATTTTCTTTTGAAGTTATCAGAGCCTCTTTGTAGCCTATCAACAAAGTTAGCTTCAATTTCATTAAAGTCATCATCCACCTTGTATTTCTTATCTCTGGACATCTCTACTGAAGTACTGGCTTTAAAAGCTAATTCAACTTTAGGTAAGGCATCACCAAATTCTCTCATCTCAAAGGCTGTAAGCTTTCCAAGTAACTGATCTCTATCAATAGTTTTCACAGTCATGAATTCTTCAATTGTAGCTACCTTGTGACTATGACTTTGGTAGTGATCTAAGATTTTTCATCACAACTTCCTTATCACCGAGAGTTCCTCCCATACCCTTTATTCTAGTGACAAGTTCATCAACTTTTTGGATGAAGGCTATTATGTTTTCATCTTCATTCATCTTCAAACCCTCATATTTCACTTTCAAACTTTTTATCTTGGCTTCTTTTATAGAATCATTTCCTTCATACATATTTTTCAGTTTCTCCCATACCTCATTTGTAGTTTCAAGGTCCACAACTTTTGTGAACATTGAGTCACTCAAGCAACTTAGCAGAGCATCCTTTACTTTGACATCCACCTGATATTCTTTGATTTCATCTTCAATCGTCAAACCATTTGGAGGTATGGTATATTTTTCTTCTGTAGCTTTCCATACTTTGTAACCAAGACAAAGAAGATGGATTTTCATTCATACCTTCCAAAGAGCATAGTTTGTTCCATCAAAATGTAGAGCTTCCTTCTTATAAGACATCCTGGATCTTCCTCAAGCTGTTAGTATTTCTTCAGAGGAACTTGGTTCTGATACCAATTATTGAACTACACTAGACAACTAAGAGGGGGGGTGAATCAGTAGTCCTATAACTTTTAACTAAATATGATCATCAACTTATTAATTACTTATATTCAGATATAACCATAAAAGTATCAAATGAGAAGCTCAACACAAAAGCATAAACAACACAGGAGACACCATATTTTTACGTGGGAAAACCTAAAAGGGAAAAACCACGGTGGCTGTTAGCCCACAGAAATATACAAGTTATATCAATACTGAAAAATAGAGGCTCACTGCCTGTAGTGCCCCCTTGTTGTTGGCTTGTGATAGTGGTAGTTTTGCATTGCTCTCTGTCAGTCGAAGATAGTTGTTAGTCTTTCATTGCATTGATACAATTCTGAGACATTTGATTAGGAGGGTATGATTTATGTTTATTTTGATCTTGATGGACTATGTTCGACTGATATAATTAGACATGTGTTATGAGTTTATGATGGCATTACTATTATTCCAGTTATGATACGAATTAATATTATCATGTTTCATTTGATTGGTTGGTATTTGAATTCAGATAAAAGTTGTTTTAAGAGAAGAGATGGTGTAGTACTACTTTCTTCGAACACCCTACTATGCCATGATTCTCTGACTCTCTGTGTGTGTTGACATATATGTGTTTGATCATATACAACCAATTGTTCAGATGCAGGATGCAGGTACCAAACCTTGACTTCACCTGATATAGCAGGTTTGAACGGGTTCTTGAACCAATGGGTATCAGTGATAGGAGATAACACGAGGTCTATTCCACTAGGTCAGTCATTGTCTTCTATTGTGGTCTCAAGTCGTGTTGTGTTGCTTGGTCCTAGCCTTTTAGGTTGGTAATCTTGTGATGAGGAGTATCGCCGAGTTGTGTTTTATAATGCTTAATTATGTTCATGTGTGGTTGGATAATACTTTAATGATTAATTATTAACTAATAATGCTTCTATTATGTTTATTGGATAATATTTGTTTTGGCTTAGAACTTGGATGGACACCTTGGTTAAATTTTATAATAGTCTAGAATTAAATTATCTGTTGTCTAATAGTATTTATGTTATAATTTTTAGCTACGGGTAGCTAGTATATATTTGGGTTAAGAATAAATTCTAGTAAGTGAAATTAATGCCTTGAGTTGTCAATTTTGAAATTGGAAGATTGGGATCTCTTTTTATAGAAAATTTTTGAATTTCTCAGGGCAGTGGGTTGTTGGGTAATGGATGCATGTCTGCATTTATTTTATGAGCTGAACCATTTTGATATGGAAAATAATTCTATTCGGAGGGGAGTTGGAAAGAAAATGGAGAGATTGGGGAGAAGAACAGAGAATTTGGTTCCAGGAGTTGGAGAAATTTTGAGGTGGGACAGAATTTTGGGTATGTGATTGGTCTCTCTCTGTGAATTTACAATTGTTGTAGCTTGTAAGTTATATTTTATTGCACCATGTTCTGTGTGTGAAACTAGCATGTCCTATGTGTGAAACTTGCATGTCATGTAGATTGGAATCCGTATATCTCTGTGGCTTGTAATGTCTTGTGTCTATGTAGATTCCTCCAAGATCTATTCTTTTGGGTTAGCTTTTGCTTGGATTCCTTTTGAAACTATGTACCATCATTTGTAACCCTGTATTGTGATTTCAATCCTGTGAAATAGATGACTCAATGTTAAGATTTTACCAATCTCTTGTCCCTGTCATTCTTGCATTTTATCTCACATTTGTATCTCTCTGATAGAGGTGAAATGCTCTGAAAGAAGTGTTTTGGCTTTTATATTTGATTTTCTTGCAACCATGTAATTAGTCCTCAAATTATTCATATTACCTTTTTATCTTGGATTCCTTGCTTCTAACTGTGTATCCCTGACGAAGATTTTGTGACTTCAACACTACTTCCTCTAGAAAGCTACCCTGCAAGCATGTCTAGGAATTTGACCAAATCTTGTGAAGTTTTCTTCACAATTTCCTTCAAATCTGCTTTAAAAAAAAAAATTTCTTGTTGGCTGAAAGATACCATTTAATTCATGTTTTGTAATAGATTTAAAACTCAGTTTGAAGCTCTAGCTTTATTCCTTAGAAAACAATTTAACCATATGATGAATTACACAAATTTGGTTACCTTAGAAATATAAGTCTCTAAATGTATGAGTATGCTGTTGTAGCTTGAGAAAAAAACCTCAGTTTTTGCCTTGATTGTACGGCAAAGGGACCCCATCTTTATTTTTTTTCTTGTGATTAAATTTCTATTTTTTTTCCTCTATGGCAGACCTAGACCATACGGCTTTTAGAGGGATCTGATGCAAATTCTTTTTGAAGAATTTCTGCCCTCCCTTGTGCCATTGTACGGCCTCATTGCCTTATTTTTGAATGAATTTTCTGATTCTTATTTTTTTCCTTAATCTTGCAACTTCTGTGAATGGTTGAGTTCCTCCTTGTCTTCCTTATATCTTGCTTTGAATCTGAAATTTATTTAATGAATACCATATGATAGAAATCTTAAAATTTATTTCAATTTGAGGTCATAGGAAAGATAATTGTTGTGATTGTTCTTAAATAGAAAGCTTGGAGAAATTCTTGCTAGTAAGAAAACTTCTAGTCTTGAGTGTAGTTTGGATTTATTAAGTCTATGTTAGGGAGAAGTTGTTATTAGAAGGTTCATTTGTTAGTAATGTATTATTTTAGAATTAAATTCATTTAATTAATGTTGTTTTTTTTGGTGTATGCAAGAAGTTAATAAATTAAGTTGTGCTTTTTTTTAATTAAATATAACTTTGTTATTGATATTTTGTAATTTGGTTATTTAGAAAGTTGTAATCTTAGAATATATATAATGGAAAGAAGTCTTTTTTTTTTAGAAATAGATATCATGGTAGTTGTTGATATTAGAAATCTTAAGTGGTAAAATAAATCCATGCTCATAGGTAAATACATAAGTTTAATTTGATTTTATAAGTGGTTAATTGTTAGGAAATCTTATAGGTTATAGGAGTTGTATGAAATTGTAGATGCTTATTAATAATTTGTGCTTATAGTGAGAATCATAGATACCTATAGTTATTGTTTTAGGAATTGGAAACTATTGGAATATTGGAATAGGAAAAAATGTATTTATGCATAGTTAAAACAATATTTAAAAAGTATTATTCCTTGTATAATTTAAGTGATTGTTAGGTTCTTGAAATATATTGTTCTTGGGTTATAACATAGTTGTGTGTAAGATTAGACATTGTTTTAAATTAGTTGTAAATCAAATTATTATTCTTTTTCTAGTCTCTTTTAGGTATGAAGGACTAGAGTTATACAAAATAAATGATGTATGGAAATCTATTTTTTTATTGAAAGATTTTTATAGTTATAGTTGTTTCTTTTTACTAAATTGGTGATTTTTAGAATTTAAAAATTTGGTGTTCGTATAGTTGTGCATGAAATCAAAATGTGTTCTAGTGGTTTAAAATTATAGCATTTTAAATTAGATACCTTTATTTAAATTTAACAAGGTATATATGTTTTAGAATTAAAATGATTTTGGTAAGATGTTAGTTGGGAACCTTTGCTTATAGGAAACAAGGTAGGTGCATAATGTTGAATTGAATTTGTAAGTTATGCTTATGAAAATTATATGAATATAAATATAGATGTTGTTTAACAATTGGTAGTTTTTAGAAAATGAGATAGTTATATGACCACCGAAAGTTTTATACTTATTCGTATTTGTTCTTAGTAGGAAGTATTACTAGTGAAGCTTAGAAAGAAAATTCTTGTTGGCTTTTATTCTATGACATAGAAGATGGTATTTGTTAGGAAGTTTTAGTTAGGGAATTTATTTTTGAATTTTAGAGAGAATTGTTAATGTCGTAAACTCAGTTGTTCTTATAAATTGTTGTTAATTCTCATAAGTTGTGTTCATGATTGAATCCAGGAGTACAGTGGATATCTTATGTTCATTTATCCTTCTAGTCACAGTTGTATGCTTGTAATGGATCTTTGCATTCATCTTGGGTGGAGTCTATGTCTATATTTTGGTTTGTTGTGAAGTAGTAATCTTGTGAGATGTCATGACCAATTGGTGTCAATGCGGAAGCATTGTTCTTGATAGATAATGGTTATTTTATCATTGGTTTGTACCTAACTCCAAAGGTGTGGTGTCTTGGGTTTTAGTCCAGATTATAGCATGTCAATGCAATGGGTTCACTGGATTTTCGTGTCTTGTAATGAGTGGGAAATGGTCTCTTGGATATAGTACTTGGTTTCTTGATTGTATTGCTTCAATTTTTTTTGAAGGGAACCTAAGAACTTCCTGTTGTGGCCTAGTGAAGGGCATAAGTTATGGGTCAAAACTAATTTATGACTTTTATCCCTATATGTTGTCGTATGTATGATTGATCAGAGAATGCTAAGGGAGTGGCTTTCATGGTGGGGCTAGTACCTATTGAGAGGCCACCTGGGTAACCCCATGGAAGTTATGAGCAAGTGGAAAATTAATAACTTTAGGAGGGTTGGGGTAGTAAACCACATAACAAGTTAAGTAAGATACCTCACCCATGCCTTGAGTGCTCTTGCAGGCTAAGGATGGGATGAGAAGGCCTAGTTGGCAAGGTCGACCTCCTTGTCTCCATGAGAGGACCTGTCGGCTCTGCATGTGTCACCCTATGGGGCCAGTGCCTAGAGAGAGGCTACCTGGGTAACCATAGATGGGGGCCAGCTTCTGGTGATAGATAGCCTGGGTAACCCATGCTAGGACCATGCGATGATAATCTCCTTATGCACTCAGTTACTTTCTCTTATTTTGTTGATACATCTAGAGTATGGTCTTGGCTTCTTGTTTGATCCTGGTTGGATGTTTATTTTTTCTGGTGGATTACTGTCATTTCTGTGTAGTCTTGTTATCATGTATGCCTGAAGGAGTCTGTATCTTATTATTGTTTCATTGTTGTAACTTTGACCTAGTGGATCCTCGATGTTATCTCCTAGCTCGGTGGGCTGGACCTTAGGGTTCCACATGGTTGGGAGGCAGAGCTATCCATAGGCCTTTTGGAGATTCGGTTTGAGTCCTGTGTAGAGGTGTTCCAGTTCTAGGTTGCTTCCCACCTTCGGTGGTGTTGTGTACTTTCTTATGCATTCTTTGTAAACTGACGTGATTGGTCTTGTAATCTTGTATTGTAACTTTGTATAATATCTATCTTGCTAATGTAAAAGTGGATCTTATATGTAGTAGCAGTATAATGTATATCACTTGTGTGGTTTTAATTTTCTATTCACTGATGCAGTTATGTTTCCCTAGAGGAGTTGGAAGTGCACTTTTCTTTATGCTGTGTATTATGAAATCTTGGTTACTGTTATTGTATTTACTTGCTTCATAAAAAAATTATTTCTAGAATTTTTCTCTTGTTAGTCTAACTCTCTCTAGGGTTGCATGACGGGGCATTACACTGCCTACATGGCTCACTGCCCAAATTGCTCACTGCAAAGAAAGGCTCACTGCCTATGGGTGGCTCACTACCAAAGGAAGGCTCACTGCTAAAAGGAGGCTCACTGCCAAAAGGTTAAACTAAGATAATGACATCTATTCCATGCCAAGGTTCAGTTCCATTGAAGCACAAAACACCTTTGCTCTACTCTTCTACCTTACTTAACTTTATCTTTGCATCTTCGCACTGGGATACATTTTCACAACTCAATTACAGGTATTTATACACTTCATCAACCTTGGAATGATCATCAAAGTCAGCATTACAATCATCAACCATTGGAACAATCTCCAAGGTCAGCATTACAAACATACATAAAATAGGTCTGGACCTAATACAAATTTAGCTAGGGAAAAGATGTAAGAATGTATGCAGATCACACCATGCCTTAGCTGGGACTCAAACACAATCTTCCATGCCACAACATGATATCACAATCTTTGATGCATCTCCATATATGATGAATCCAACCAAGTTAGCCAAGATTGATGTTAACACAAGTATTCTCAAGAACACACTTCATGCACGATTTGAATTCCTCCTTGTAGACCAATTCGGATGTAGGAGTATGATCGAGAGACATCCACAAGCACATTATAATCACAAAGAATAGTTCTGCACAATCTCTAACAACTCTATCAGTAAGATTCTTCAATCTTGACCACAAGAACAACACTGCCAAGCACTATCATGAGTAAAAGATAGCTTGCAGACCACCAAATCATGAACCATTACACTTGAAGGAATTTAACATCATCACATACTTACTTCCAGAACCGCGGACCAAAATACATCAATGAGGAGCAAAACACTTTCTCCCTGCACTACCAAACACACAAAAAAAGTTGTTTTTACTCTGGTGAACATAACTCACTCAATTCTTCATACCGGAGGCTCAAACTTAGAATATAACATCTTCAAATAGGCTTCTAAATAAATTCCAATCTACAATTAAATATATTTATTCTATAGGAAATGTAGAGCATTCTTCTGGACTATTCCTCTGCTTGTAATTGCATTGTTTCTACTACAACACATTGTTATCACCAAAGGGGCTAATTTTCTCAATATCCTCAACAAAGTAAGGGCACAGTTGACACCAATGACAACATAGATATGTCGACATCAATGACAACATCGATTAGGCACATACTTACAACAAAACCCTCAACCATTAAGCCCTAAACCCTTGACCCTTAAACCCTCAACCCTTATCCACCCCTCTCCTCCCCTACGTGCCTCACCCCCATCTCTCCCCTATCTCTCTCACCCCTCTCTCCCTAGGTTGTAGGTATCTCACTTGTATATCTCTTAGGGATCTCTAGATATTTCCCTTCCTCTCCACATCTCTGTCTCCTCCTAACCCATATTTCCCTTAAGTTGTCAACTTCACTCTCTCATTTTTTTCTATCTCTCCCCTCACCTCTCTATCTCTCACCTCTTTCTCTCCCTCACCTCTCTACCTATCCCCTCTCTACGTCTCTTAGTCACTCCTTGTCTACCTCTCCATTTGTCCTTAGCCATCTTGGTCTCTCACTTAACCCTAAACCCTAAACCCTATCCCTAAAGCCTCAACCCTCAACCCTTAAACCTTAAATCCTAAACCCTATCCCTAAACCCTCAACCCTTGACACTATACCTTAAACCCTGATCCCTTGAACCTAAACCATAAACCCTATCCCTAAAGCCTCAACCCTCAACTCTTAAACTTTAAATCCTAAACCCTATCCCTAAACCCTCAATCCTCGACACTATACCTTAAACTCTAATACCTCAACCCTTAAACCCTAAAGCCTTGACCCTCAAACCCTAAAGCCTTAAACCCTCAACCCTTACCCACCCCTCTCCTCCCCTATCTGCATCACCCCTGTCTCTTTGCTATCTCTCTCACCCCTCTCTCCCTAGGTTGTTGGTCTCACTTCTATATCTCTTAGGGATCTCTAGATATTTCCCTTCCTCTCCACCTCTCTCCCTCCTGCTTAACCATCTTTCCCTCAAGTTGTCAACTTCACTCTATTTTATTCTATCTCTCACCTTTGTCTCCCCCTCACCTTTCTACCTCTCCCCTCTCTATGTCTCTCAATCACTCCTTGTCTGTCTCTCCATCCATCCTTAGCCATCTAGGTCTCTCACTTAACCCTAAACCCTAAACCATATGCCTAAAGCCTCGAACCCTCAACTTTTAAACCTTAAATCCTAAAACCTATCCCTAAACCCTCAACCCTCGACACTATACCTTAAACCCTAATCCCTTAACCCTTAATCCTAAATCTATCCCTAAACCCTCAACCCTCAACCCTTAAACTTTAAACTCTATCCCTAAAGACTCTACCCTTGACACTATACCTTAAACCCTAATCCCTTAATCATCAACCCTAAAGCCTCAACCCTCATCCCTTAATACTCAAGCCCTAATCCCTTAATACTCAACCCTATACCTTAAACTCTGAAACCTACACCCACAAACCCTCATCCCTATACCCTATAACCTCACCCTTATACCCTAAACCTTGAATATTGTGCCTCAACCATATACTTAAAACCTAAACCATACACTCTCAACCCAAGTCACCCTATGCCTTATATACCCTCAATCCATATCATAAACCCTAAACACAATATCCTAAACCCTAATCCCCATATCTTACATAATTAATCTTATACACTCAACAAGTTGAATATTATCCCTCAATTGTAACCCTCAACCCTCTACCCTCAACCCTCAACCCTATACCTTAAACCCTAAACCCTAAAAACTCTATGGGATCAAGTCCTTATATACCCTAAACCCAAAACCCTTACATACATACATACATACATACATACATACAAGCATACATACATACATACATGCATACAGGCATACACACATACATACATACATACATACATACATACATACATACATACATATATACATACATACAAGCATGCATACATACATACATATAGGCATACACACATACATCAATACATACATACATACATACATACTTAATAACCTTGAACATAAAACATTCCAAGGGAGACATAACGCAAGTGCGTTATGTCAAACTTGACAAACATTGGGCAAACTTTTGCAAAAAGGGAAAAAATGCAAAACAAAACATAACGCACGAGCGCATTATAACGTGTCCGCGTTAATTTTTTCTCTTGAAATCCCAATCCTTAGGCTTGGGATTTTCTTTGGATTTCTAACCCAAAGGCTTGGAGTGCTTTCCCAACGTCGAAAGACGTGTTTTTGCATATTCTATAGGATTTCACATAATTTTGTTTGTGTTAACCCTTAGATTTGCACGTGTTTCAAGGTCGAACAAATTGAACACCTAGGTAATGTTAGGCTTTCTCTTAGTTATTTAACAATGTAATTTTTTTCACATTTTGACAATGTTAAGCCTTTCATCTTTAATTTCTTTTGTTTGTGTGTTTGTTTTTGGACAAAAACCAATGTTTGGTCTTTTTTTCATTGTAAATTAATTGTGAATTGAAATTTCAAAAAAAATATATTTTTATAAACTAGACTCCATTCTACACGTATTAAAAAAGTTTAATCTTCAATTAGTTTTCAAAATTTATAGGGGTAGCACGGCCAAAATTCTATTTTTTAGGAAGTGTCCACTTTGAAAATTAGTAAAAAATCAAATATTCATTAAAAATTTATCAGAAAAATTAGGCATAAACTACATGCTATTAGCTAATTTCTCACCAAAGTGATTTTAAAAATACCCAAAAAAAGTTAATCTTTTGAGGGATCCACAAAACACACTATGTTATGTTTTTTGACAGAAACAACACCAATTTCTATGGCTCCCTTTTTTGAACCCCTTAATCTATACCATTTTCAAAAAAATTAGTAGTTTAGAAAGTAGACTCAGAGCACTACAAACATTGTTTTTGTTGCATCTTCAAATTTTGAGTGTAACTATGCTCAATTTCTCATCCAAGGTCAGCATTTCCTAATTTCAAAAAAAAAGTGGCCACTTAAGACCCCTTTTTGGCCCCCCATCTTCTTGCACTTACCCCTAAACAAAACCATAATTCTAAATCTAACTTTCATTCGAACCTTCAAAATTAATATAGTTCATTAGAATTAGAATTATTAGATAATATATTATAATAATGTACCTAACATTTATTATAATATTATATTATATAATTATAATAATTCTTAAGATATATAATATAGTTAGAATTAGGTTTGCCGCTCTGGATGCTACTAGCATATTTATATTTTAGAAAATATATCTAAAGTACGCCAAGAGATATCCTTCTCAAGGTGCCTATTTTTTAATTGATTTACCACATATAAGTGGAATAGGCATCTTGAGAAGGATATCTCTCAGAATACTTTAGATATATTTTTAAATATATATATATATATATATATATATATATATATATATATATATATATATATATATATATATATATATATATATATATATATATATATATATATATATATATATATATATATATATATATATATATATATATATATATATATAAGCTTAGACTAGTTGTAAATTTTCAAGTTACTAAATTAAATAATATATAAAATATAGTGTTATAATTTTCTGCAACAACCTATACGGTCCAAATCAATAATTGTAATCCTATAGAATCTTAACTTTACACTAGTTGATTTCACTGAGCATCTTGTATTAAATTAAGTAGACATAAAATTTTTAAATATATATTAATGAGAACGAAAAAGTATAATTTTCATAAATCTTATAGACATCCATACAATAAATAACAAAGAATTCTATAACCTCAATATATACAAACAAGCATTGACTAATCACATTTACAATAAAAAATATATTGCTAACAAAAAATAATCTTCAAAATAACACCAAACAAATGATGACAAGAGTCAAGTATTTAAATTAAAAAATTGACTCAAAAGAAGGAAATGAAATGTTAGATCTTAATGTACATAAAAGGTAAATGAACTATTTCACAAAATGCTCAACAAAATGTGACCTTATGAATGCAAATGATTGTAGGATATCCATAAAATGACTTGTGAGAATCAACATGAATCCAATAAGTAAATCTTGAAAGCTATGCAAAAGAATACACCCATGGGCCATGATTCAAAAATAAAGGGGAAGGATTTTGATGTTAGAAAATGTGAACAAAGATTTCCCATACATGTGCTAAAAGAATTCTTTTCTAACATGTTTTTTTTTTAAATTTTTATGCCAAAAATTAAAATGTAAACTTACTTTGATTTTCTCATCCAACCCTTGTAATGCCCCACAATGAAAACCTTAGAGGACAACACATTTATGCTATGCAAAGCGGAAGATTTTTTTTTGTATAAATAACAGGGTAATGTTGAACAATTTAATACACATCATGAAACTAACAACTTGTCTTCTAAGGATCCATGGTTGCATTACTTGACATAACTTAACATACATTGTTAACTAACATCCGCAATTCATTCTAAAACTTTTGCACTAATGATTATACAGATACATCTCCATTTCATGCCATAGTTAGATAATCAACTTGATCAAGATTACATGTGCATATTCAAGAGTTTATACATATGAGTACATCATCATGTAGTTTACATTATCACTATCCAGATTACATCTGAATACATACATTATGAATCAACCACTGCACAGGCTAGTACATGAGCATAAAAATTGTCTTCATAAACAAGTACAAGATCTGAAGTCTTGATGCACAAGATATATCCTCCTTGCTCACGAACAATGGCAAGGGTAAAAAAACCAATGGATAAAGCTCTTCCACCTGACCATGTGGAACCCTGAGGTCCACCCCCCGAGCTAGGAGTTAACATAAGGTCCCCACTACAACATACGGTCAGGTAGACAGTAGGCTATGAGACAACACATGACTCCAACATCACAAGTCACCATCACAAAACAACACAACAGTACTTCCAGAGGCAACACTTAACAAATGGGGAGAGTACAACTAGGGAATGCTAGGCTGTAGTAAGGAGAGTGTCATCGCATGGTCCTAACATGGGTTACCCAGGCAGTCTCTCTCTAGACACCGGCCCCCATCTATGGTTACCCTGGCAGTCTCTCTCTAGACACAGGCCCCATAGGATGACGCATGTGGAATCAACATTCCTTTCGTGAGGACAAGGAAGTAGATCCGCCAATCCTAGCCTTCTCCCCTCATCCTTAGTCTGAACTAGCACTACAGGCATGAGTGAGGAAATCTTATTATCTTGTTAGTGTGAAAACTACCCAACCCCTAGATTTATTATTATGTTATCACTGAATTACCAACTCCCAATAGGTTACCCTGGCTAGCCACTTGGCACCGGCCCCTCATTGGAAGCCACTCCCTTACCTACAACTAGAAAACCCTACTCAACAAGCATAG
The DNA here is from genome assembly GCA_027924645.1 of Cunninghamia lanceolata. NCBI lineage: Eukaryota > Viridiplantae > Streptophyta > Pinopsida > Cupressales > Cupressaceae > Cunninghamia > Cunninghamia lanceolata. Next base: position 3,399,786 of record BSBN01001185.1, on the reverse strand, counting down.
CAAGACATCACAACAACGAGGGTACAGGAACCATGCAAGGCATTAGTCATCTTGCATAACAACTATCCTTATATCAACATGTATATAACAATGCAAGGCATTAACCCCCTCCCCAAGACATGATCATAGGGGCAGGACTCCTAAACCATTGCCCATAACATCACATATTCATTACAACTCTATGATTTCCATGCCACCCTGTTCCATAACTCACCACAAAACTGGATACAAAACTAACACAACCAATTGGATAACAATACATCCACAAGGAAGTGCATTTATCATTCCCCTTGTCTTTTAGTCCATACATAACTAGGGATGACATGCTTCTTAGACCATCATGATCTCAATACATCTATCAACACAACACATGAAATCAAGACATCCCAAGATAAGCCTCTAGAACTCTAGCCACACGGGTAGATACGGAATCAAAGAGACCATATGAACGGGGTTATGCCCCACAGATAGAATTAACATATTATGAGAAATCAATCATACTTATAATTTAAATTTTACTTTCTTTACAACTAATCCACTAAAGTAGATTGCAATTGATTGAGTTATTACAATAGTATATTAATCATTAAAATTTAGCTTGTCATTTGATTGTATTCTTATTAAGAAATAAATCTATATTTACAATAAAGTGAACTATATGTAAATATTTATTAAATAATCATTTAATTTAATTCACAAGATGCAAATATCATTAACGTAACTAAAGTAGGCCACTATTGTCAGTGTTATAAATCAAATTGATTAAATGATTATAATATAATTTTAAATTTAATTCATACGGATAAATTTGAGGGTTCCGATCTAATTTATAACCATATATAAAAATAAAGGGAACAATTTTAATCACATCTACGTAACAACAATTACAAATACACATAGATCAAATAACATTGGTCTAACTGTCATAACATTTATGAGAAATCAAAGTACATTAACAAACGGGTTCTAGTTCAATAAGTCATTGATTAAGAGAAGGTGATAGAGTTTAATACTACACTACATTTCATTTATCCAAACTATTATTCCACATATCGAGTTTCCATTTATTTCAATCTAATATGCCATCTTCCTTATCATGATCCAGTTACATACTAAATTTAATAAACCTAATAATCTGATCACATAAATTTCATTAGCTTATTTAAACAAGTCACGTGACCAATATATTAATAATACTAATAATAATAATAATAATGATAATAATAATAATAATAATAATAATATTCCACAAATCACTTGATAACAATTATTTTTCATCCAAGATCATTAAATAATTAACATTACCCTTCATTAACACATCTACTATATTTAAATAATCAACTAATAGAATTATTAAATTTTGTCAATACAACACGATTTATAACAACCATATTCCATGACAAAACAATAATCTAATAAATTTAATCCCATAACGTTTCAAAACTTGATCTAATTGCATCAAGTAATTAGTTATAATATTCAACTTATATTGATTTGAACTAAATTCCAATACTAATAAAAAAATTCAAGTAAGACTCCAAAACCTAATATTACCACTCAACTTGAACCTCCGTTAATTAACCTATTTAAATTTATTCATATGGAGCGATACATAACACCTTTCAAAGAAGATAATTACTTAAACACCAAAGCCTACCTAAATAACATTAATTTTGTATCTTCTAATATTACTATTCATCACCAAAACCCTAACTACGAATTATTAAGGAACCCTAATTAAAAATTATTAAGGGAAACCCTATTTACTTAGGCCCACAATTGGTTGCTGACCTTCTCAAGGAACCCCTAAAATGTCACGAACATCCACTACCCCTCTCAATCACAGAGTAATTTGTAGAGAGGGCAACTGAGGAATGAGACCAGACTGAACTCTTCAAAGGGGTGTAATCTCCCGGAATGCAACGAGTGTAGGATATGTACAAAATGGATTTGGTGAAATGAATCACTACTAATGGTCAGTGTCCAAGTATTACTACAATCGCAAGGTCCGCACAAAAAATGAATTTGGTTTAAAGGCACATGCATCTGGAACATTGAAGGCCAACTTCCACACCATCTGCCATCACTGGAGGTCACTTAAGAACAGCGAAAGGCGTCCATCGATGCATTAAAAAAATAAGGCAACTCTTCCAGATATTATATTTGGAAATGCTCATAATAAAATGTAGAGGCATTGGCAAAGCGCATAAACTGTTCGATAGAATGTAGCAATGTTGATAACAACGATAATGGAAAAATGCAAAGCATGATTGCAATGATTGTAAGAGACAATACTTGCATAATGATGTAAACAGTTCATGGATAAGACCCCAGAGATCTTTGTGCAGTGCAAGGCATTCACTGACGGAATGAAACTAGCATTAATCATAAAGACTTGCGACAGCATGCGAGAGGATAATTAGCAATACGTTTGTTGTTGGTTGATAGGATGTCACAAAATAATAGCGGAAGACTGTAGAAGGCACACAATGGATACCAAGATAGGCATTAGACCTATAATGAACCTACATAGTTTAGTTTGTTTAAGCAAATGACTAAGAAGGTATCAAGAAAATATGCAAATATTACAAGACTGAATTCGCAAGAAAGAGGGTTAGAATCTTCTAAGAAACCACGACAGATAAGAACTCACAACATGGTATGGATTTCTACCTAAACTCAAAGGGCGTTAATCTTGCCAGAATGAGAACTGCAAGGCGGATAGCTAACAGCCAGTGAATAAGGAAACACGTCTAAGGTTTAGAAGTATCTGACAATCGTCCACCTCAAAGTTGCCCCCAATATTTCTAATTTGTACATTTAACAATGACATTTCGTTGAGGCCAAGGTTGGAATTTCCACAATTATATCAACAGGTTAGGAGATAGATTGTGACCATAGCCAAATTACAACCACTTGAGCCAAAATGGAAACTTAAAAATGGTGTGATCGCTCAGTGAGATTTAAAGCAAATATCTAAGTGATAACTCGGATAGGCGGTAATCAACTGGGAAAAAAAAATTGATAGGTTTGCAATTGGCATAATGCTTTACAAAGGTAATAAAAGACCCATAGATGTGGATAGCTATAGGATTTAGAAAGGCAGGAGGTTCTTTCTCCATTACATTGATTCCACAGGTAGACATAGGATCACAATATGGATGCAGAATTTCGCAGAGTGGATTTATTGTTAGGCTCAAGGATCTTAAAGCAATTTCATTTGACAGAAGTTTATGTATATATATCTCTGCATACCTATTTTATATATTTATCTATACAGGGCTGACATGAGTAATACACCAGGGTTCTGAGACAGAAATCAACAAAGATAAAGTAGAGTTTTGTTTAAGCACTAATCTATGTGCCCTATCAAATGCACAGGACAAATCCAAAGGGTGCAATTTGTTTTGTTCGACAAAATGTTAGGTAAGGAATCACCAAACACAACAAGAGGTTTCCCACAGAAGGTGTGTAGACTCAATTCCACAGAAGGATCTAACTCAGCATTCCAGAATACAAACAGGAGTATATGGACAAGTCAGATTTGAGACATTCAATTGTATCTGAAGCACATGGAAGATTACGACAAGTCTCAAAACTAGAGATAGAAAGAATTTAAATACCAATTCCTGAATAACTCCCATCAATGGAGGAAAACATAGTTAACCTAGTTCTATTACAATTTCATATGAAATAAGCATATTTACAGTGCATACCTAAAGTTTTTAAGCTTTTTACAAGAGTCTTCTTTTCTCTCTGAATCCAATCCCCTTCTCTTCTCTTCCAGAATTCTTTTTCCTCTACCCAACCAAAACTCTATCTCCTCGGATAAATGCAAAAGGCCTACCTCTCTTCCTGGCAACCCACTATCTCAAAACATGGGTCCATTCCTCGAGTAATTGCAAGAGACATGCCTCTCTCCTTCCAACATCCCACATTCTCGTGAGATTCTTCAATTTCACTTACCAAGGGATTCCACACATCAAACTTGCAATTGACGGCATAAGACATTAATTTTGCTCATCTCCAAATATTGAACACATAAAACTAGGTGACAACCCTATTATTTAATCTTGAGAATATTATCTTTATTACCATCAATTCATTTTATCAAAATGGTAACTGTTTAAGCATCTTACTTATGAATCTTATTTTCTTTTTAATTTAATCCACTTACAACTTAGGACTTATTATTTCATTTAATCATTTATCTAGTTTATTTATTTATTTACTATTTTTCATATTAGTTTTACCAATTATCAATAATTAAATCATTTATAATTAATAAACCACACATAATTCCCTAGCAATGTTTATTTAATTTAACCTTATTTTAATGAAATACTAACCATGCATAAATTAACACTTAAATTGGATATACCCTAACTTACAGGATGATACCTGACCCCATGTGAAGCCATAGGACATGACGACAAAATGACGACAACAGTCCCACTGACGATGACGACAGGATACAACACTGGAAACTCATCCTCCTTGAGGATGTTGACTAAATAGGGAACCTTATGCTAACTCCAATCAACAACTCCATTGGCTAGGGCATGCTCAGACCTGGTAATTCAAGTGGAGTCGATGCCCGGTACCTACATCCTGCAACAAACAACAAGGTTGTGCATATATCCATATATAATCATGTAATCACAGACACGATGAATAGAAATTGCAGCGTGGCAGGGTACTCGAACATGAGTAATGTGACACTATTCTGTTCACGTAAACACATCATTAATTAACTACATCCATTACCAGTTATACATCATAATCATGATCAAATAACTCATTAACTCAGAGCAACATAAATCTATAATCATCAAATATGTCCATCATGATCAAGGAGAACATAACCATAACATGCTAGTCCAAATATCTCAAAACTATAAACATGCAATATAAGACTATCATCTATCCCAGAACTGTCATAGGAAACATGAAAATAACATCTATCACAAGCAAAAAGTGAGGGGCATTACAACCCCTTCTTTTTCCCCTCCATTATTTTCTATCTAAATTCCCTTCTAATTTTCACTCATATTTCTAAAGAGTAAAAACTCCAAGGAAACTTTAATTGTCATAAGATAAGAAATTGTCACTTCTTTCTCATTGTTGAAATTGGAAACTAATATTAAAACCGATTAGTCACAAATCATAAAAGATATTTTTCCAAAATGATATTATTCAATTCTAAAAATTGAAATGCATTTATTTCTAATTTTTTAATTTGCACTTATTAAATTTATTTATTACTAAATTAAGCCCCACTAAAAAGGTAACTGTAAAAGTAAAAAATCTTTTCAATAAGTAATTAAATAATTCACAAAATAATTGACAACTCAACAACTATTTATTAAGGAAATAAAACACTTTATTCCATAAAATAAATAATAAATCAATTAATTAAATAATATGTACACACACAAATTAAGAAACTAACTATATAAGCTATTTATTTTTCCTACTTAAAAGATTTCACTAACACAAAGTAAAAAAAATAATAATTAATTGCCACTAATCTGCTTTTCTCACTTTCTTTTTCTAAAATCAGTTTCCCAAACTTAGAAAATTAAATTAAAGAAATATTTCCCCAAGATTTCCTCTATACCGAGAAATATCTTCTTGACTCCATGTTTTTTTTTGTTTTTTAGTGATTTTCTCCAATTTTTTTCCTTCAACCTTTTCCACTTTCTTTTTTTATTTTTATTTTTATTTTCCAATAGTTTTTGTTTGTTATTTTTCAATTTCTTTTTTGGTGATTTTCTCCATCTTTTTTTAAAGTTTCCAATTTCTTTTTTGGTTTTTATTTTTTATATTCTTCAATTTTTTTTTTTGGTTTTGATTTTTAATTTTTTTCTTTTTTTGGTTTTGATTTTTTTTTCCTATAAATTTAGGCAGAAAAAATGAGTGCTTTCATCCCCACCCCAATGTGACTATAAATGCCTCTCGGCATAATTAAATAATTCAAATAATGACAAGCATTTAAATGATTCTTTCTATAAAGTATTAAAATATGTAAATAATTAATAGAATTTTTTTGCATTTATTTATTCTTGAATTTATTTATAACTAATTATTTAATTTAGTCAAATCCTATAAATAAATAATTATTCTATTTTTCCGATAAGGGCGTGGTTCAGGGGTTAAGTTTCTCAATTGTAGTGGTGGCCACCAGAATTCAAACCCCTGCTGGGCCAATGAGCTTGCAGGCTTTACACCTTCACTGGGTCAACGAGCTCATGGGTTTGAAGTGTTCTTGCTAGGGGATGAGGTCCCCCATGTTGTGGCCTCACCGGTTCATTGCTCTAGGCAAAAGTATTCATGTAGAGTCGGAGGGCATGTCGCACCAGCATCGCCGGTCATGTTAAAAAGTTTACCAAGCACATTTTCAAAAAAAGAATTCTATTTTAAATAAAATAAAAGCAAATATTTTTCACTCACAAATGAAGTTAGTCAATTAAAGAAAAATCATAATTAAAACCTTCTTTTAGTCATCAAATTAAAATATAATTAATAGTAATATTTCCTAACCACAATTTAATTATGTTTATTGTTAAATTAGCAATCTTACAATTAAATATATATTAATTTATTTGCGACTAAATATTTAACTTAGTCTATCATATATATATATATATATATATATATATATATATATATATATATATATATATATATATATATATATATATATATATTGTAGACACCTAAATTTGTCCATGTCTTGCAACACCTAGTCAAATACATTATTAGAGACATCATGTAGCATTTTGTCCTAATCCCACTACTAATTCCACTTATCCAACTTTCCAATTAATTAAATAAATCATGTTTATTTAATTAATTTCCCATCCTAATCCCATTTATCTCACTAGTCAATTAATTAAATAAATCTTATTTAATTAATTAATTTTCCATTTATCCCACTAGCCAATTAATTAAATAAATTCTATTTATTTAATTAATTTCCCACCTTTCCTCTAATTTAAATAAATAAAATATTTATTTACATAAGCCCTCTCCAAGTTTCTAACTAATTTAAATAAAATATTTGAATTAGGTCATCACCTCTCACTCCATTCCAACACTTGTCCACCTCTCACTTGAATCATGTGTGGCAGTACAACTTTCATTTAATATCTTTCACGTATACAACTAATTTAAATAATCTTTTATTTAAATTAGGTCAGCCCTATTCTCCTCCTTACACTTGTCACATGACTACAATTCCTCAAGGAGTGGGAAAATATATTCAATCCTAGCCGTCCACATTGTTCAATTAGTCTTTCAATCTTAACCATCAATCCAAGTCAGCCCTTGACTATAAATCTACCCCCTCACAAGCCATTATCATCATCTAGTTTTCAAGTATCCTTATGCTATCAAAATCTCTCCACAATCTTTCATCCATTGTCTTTTCATCTATCATCTTCATCTTAATGTTATGCTGTTGAATTGAGAAATTAACATATCAAATCACTCAATCAATTAATCTTACATTCATCTATCTGAGGTATTGAATATTTGGATCAAGGTAATGCATTTCATTGTTTTATCATTTGTATTTATCCAAAATTTTTGTGTATATATATATATATATATATAGAGAGAGAGAGAGAGAGCATTTAATCACATGATTATCAAATATGATAACATTACCTTAGCTAAGAATAGCTCTTAACATAATATTAAAGTGAAATGTTTACCTTAGCATTATGGCTTGTTCACTTGTTAGAATGTTGATTACCTGTGTGTTCATAATAGCATACTCCTTATGTCTAACATTCAAAATAAAACTTGTACAAGAAGATTGAGTATTGATAAAATAAATATAAATAAAATAATTAATCATAAGTCCTAATATAAATACATTGAGATATAAGATAAAACATTCCAATAAATATGTGTTACGATAGTTGGTAACAAGATTTAATCAACAACATATATTAACTACATAATTATCCAATCCAACTTCAAGACATTCCTAATATTCTCCTATCATTACAATGGTAATAAGTCTATGGTTGTAGTTATTAGATAGGCTTTAGTTGACCTTACAATAGTTTTATATTATTTTTATAAATAAAAATACCTCGATTCAAAGATATCTTCAAATGAAGGTGCTTGTTTAAGTTTTTCAAAATGAAAAGGAAGTTGTTGGCATTTGTTTGTTTCCATTTGTACTATAGCTAGTGATAGCACCTAGTAAAGTGACTATTAAAATGTTTGAGTGGATGTGAAGGGGTGTTGTTGTAGTATTTAAACAAAGTTGGGTGACTGCTACAATCTTCAAATGGAGGTGATTGTTATGGTCTTCTTCTAAATTGTAGATGGTTCTACTCTATAAACAGATCCTTGGTACATTATTTTTTGTTTCATGTTTATGTAAATCATATTCTATAGTTTATCATGCATGAGTACAATATTTTTGTGGTTCTTCCTAAATCTAAACTCTAAACTTAAATTTAAACCTAGAAATTGAAACCCTAAACCTAAATCTAAACCCTAAATGTAAAATCTAAAACCATATTTTGGAAACCCTGAAATTGAAACACTAAACATTAATTTTGGTTGCACTAGTTTTGATTAGGACTTTTGTTTAGTTTTATGAACCCTAAATTAGGGTTTAGATTTTATATCTTGGGTTAAGGGTTTCAATTTTAGGGTTTTGATTTAATGTTTGTAATAATGGAGAGTAGGTTTATATTGGACATAGACACCAATGTATGTATGTATCTATGTATCAAGAAGTTTAAAACATAAACAAATTAACAATTAGCTACTAAAGCTAACCTCATAACAATTAGGAAAATAACTTTTGACTTTTACCTTTTACATAGTGTATACACCTAAAAGTGACATGACTCTGTCTAAAGAAATATTTTATATATTTATTCCATTTAGTTCTTCTATCAATAAATGAACAAATCAATGTATTTATTTGATTCACATTCAGCCACAAAATTAAATAAAATCATTTATTTAATTAAATCCTTCATATTCCTCCAAATTAAATAAATTCATTTATTTATTTAAAATCCTCCATGTTCTTCTAAATTAAATAATACCCAATTATTTAATTAATTCTTCTAAAATTCCTCTAAATTAAATAATATCAAATTAATTAATTACCTCTTCTAAATTTTAAAGTCATTCTAAATTAAATAATGTCCAATTATTTAATTAGTTCTTCTAAACTTAACATCCTCTATGTTTAAATAAATCAAAACATTTATTTAGACTATCTATTTCCTCTTAAAAATGGATTAACACCAAAATTAATTCATGCAAATCCATGTGCACACTTAATTAAATATTTTAATATTTAATTATTTGTTCCCTCAACCACATGTCCTATTTCTCCTCTAGTTCCAATTAGTTAACTCATAAATCAAATCAGTTAACTAGCTAGTCAATTCTATTAACTAAAAATCTATTCAGTTAACTCTTCAATTTATTTCTGTTAACTCCCCTATTGCATGATGGAGCAAGACACTTGTCCTCTTCTGATTCACGCACATCCTCTCAATTCTTCTCAACCATTGATCTTCTTGTTCATTCTATACCATTGATCTTCTCTCTCTCAAGTCTATAAGTACAATCCCTATTCCTACATTTCAATCATCCAAGATTTTAGTAAACTTACTCTCCAGAATTCACAGCGCGCCTTTGGCACCCAAATCCATCCATAGCTTGCGATCACCACTTTTATTGTATTAAAGATCCTCTTCATTACAAGAACTATCATAGCCATTTCTCTATTGTCATCTTAAAGAAAAAAGAAAGGAAGTGTGCTTTCTAAGGGTTTCATTCACACAAAAGATCAATTTGAGACTAGGCAACCCATGGAAGCCGCGAAGTAATAAGGTTTGCAAGCTATTTTCTTTGCATTTGAATCTTATTTTTTTCCATTTTCATTGAGTTATTGGGTTGTTATTTATCATTGATATATTATCCACATTTTACCATAATATTTCTAGCACCCACCGTGGGGCCTTGCCCCAATTTAACCTCAAAACTAAGTTTTTATGTGTTAGGTTCCATACATAGGTAGATTCTATGCATTTGTTCATTTCTAACACACATCTGAGCTCTATTTCAATGCATTTAGAGATTTACCACATCTACTCTATAAAACTATGCTTTTGTCCTCTGTAACAATGCATTTATCCAAACTACACATATGTTCTCTGATTCTGCACTTTTATTCTCTGTAACTGCACATACATTCTTTATTTAAGTGCAGTTATTCTCTGTAACTATGCATTTACCAGATCTATGCATCTGTGTTCTGTATCTGCACATGTATGGTCTGTAACTGTGCATTTGTTTTGACAGGGTCCTTGAATTATTTCTTGTGATTTTTTGCTAACGCTAACACCTCTCACAGGGATAATTCACAGATCTGATTTGCAGGTTAGGGGTTGGTTAGACATTTAGTTGCATTGTTAACTCACACCATACATCTAATTAGCAAGGAAAGTAATTGGATTGTTCATGTAAATCTCATTTTGTTATTTGATCTTGTTGCATCAACAACTCAAACATAGTCCCTATGAGAAAGATATAAAATTAAACCATTGCTATCTTGCTTCTTTCAAAATTAACAAATCATGTGTGTGCCCAAGTAGCTTAACTCATTTAGTCTTTTCAATTTTAACTAGGGGAAAAGAACCATTGTCTTCCGTGTTTTCAAAATGATAGTAGGCCTATGCTCTCCCCTTTCTTGGGTAACCAGAATGCCAAACCTATCATTTTGCATGTTTAACCTTTAGAGAGGCCTACCCTTGGATATCCTTCCATCCAATTGGGAATGACCTTAAGTGGTAACAAGCTAAAGCCAAGCTCTACCTAGCCACTATAAATAAATTGTGCTTGAGGTGAACGCTTCATGCAACGAGTGTTGATTAGTTATATCGACAACCAACCTTCCCCAAAACCCTCCAAGGCACAACCCTTGAAGGCTGGGAGACTCCATAATGGTGAGTAGCATTGCCGCACGTATAACCACTTGAACGGTTGTCCTTACTACTTATCCATTGTTTTAGAGGCTAAAATTCCCTATAAACTAGTGCGAGAAAGAGTGATTATCATCTTCCTAAGATGACTCATGTTCTTACGATTCAATAGTAGAGATAATAGGGAAATCCTAAGGTTTGTGAGCCTTGGGAACCTCAAACTTGGTGTACTAGAGAAGTTTATGCAATTGTAAGGGGGATCACGTGTCCCAAGTTCCTAAGTTATCTGCTTTGAAATAGTGTAGATGGTGTAAAAACCAAGTGAGAATTCATTTTATATTGCCCTTGCCATCCTAGGATTTGTACTTGTTTTTACTCAAAAAAGTCAAAAAAATATTTAAAAAAATAAAAAATCATGAAAATATTCTTTGTGTTTGTTGTGTCTTCTTGCCATAGTTGAAAAAAAAATCAAATAAAAAAGACCAACTTTTAGCCAAATAAAAACTAAAAACATAAAAAAACAGTGAAAAATTAGTCAAAACTACCAAAAAAAAACACACACACACAGAGCTATGCATATATACCTTCCTACTATGCATTTGTCACTTTCTACAGCGCATCTGTTTCTGTTGCACATACATTTTGACTTGCTGCACTTTTGTTAAATCTTGTTGCGCATCTGTCATTCACCAGCACTGCGCATTTATCCTCTGTTGTTGTGCATTTACCTTCTATTACCGTGCTTCTGTCCTTGTGCATCCATCACAGTGAGAACTTCCAGACCTTTTGTGAGAAAAATATCAACCTTTCTAGATACCCATTTCAGCCTTGTTCCAGTTTCCAAGATCAGATTTACTGTGCAGTCTCTTCTCTCGTCTATTTTTCGCATCATAACATTTTTTCTGTTGGACATCTCACCAAAACACTTCACCCAAAATCAAACCAATTATCAAAACCAGGTTACAACAAAGCAATTCTAGATCATATCAGCCTCAAACAAACCTAGTAAGTCTCCACTATCAAAGACCTATCATCCTTCTCTCACAAAACTTCACTAGTGACTTGTACAAAACTAGTCTACATCAAGTAATCAGATTCCAAATATCCTTACTTTTGGCTACCATCTTGTATCAACCAAATTGTTTGACACCATTGGTCTAAGGAAACCATTGTTCAAACCTCATCACCATAAATATCCTCTTCACCACAACCTCTAGGTGCACCTAGTCAAAACTTCCAATCTCACTCCACCCCATCCCAATTCACATTGCATGGTCCTTACTAGATCCAAAAAAACAAAAACAACTTGAAATGGCGGGCACATCCGACAAGATTGTCCCATCCCCTCATGACAACAATGAGGAGTTTTCTCATGAGGACATTCTAGAAGCTCAACAAGACCACAAGTTCCAATGTATGATGGGCAAACTGCTTAAACAAGACCCTAGCAAATTCATTCTTTACCTAGCGACACAAGGAGCCAAACTCCCCAAAGACTTTGACGTTAACGCGTTAAAGGAAACCAAAGAAGAAAGAATCCTCAATGAAAGAACATCAGAGGAAAGAATAATGGACAAAGGCAAAATGACCATTGTCCCTCCAAATCCTCTAGGCTTATTGACTCAACAAATTCAAGCCTTACAACAACAGTTCACAGACATTCAAACTGGATCATCAACAAAACACTATTCCTATTCTCTAGAGGATATCTCACCATATCCTTTTGACAAGACCTTGATCATGATACCTTTCTCCTCAAAATTTGACGTACCAAAATTTGACAAATATCACGGAAAGGGTGATCCAAGAGACCACATCAGAGAGTTTAGTGCAACATACCTTGAAGTTGCCCATAATGACACCTATCTCATGCAACTATTTCCAAGGAGCTTGGGAGGACAAGCTATGGAGTGGTTCTCTCGACTACCTCCCAGCATTTGAACCTTCAACAAACTAGTGGATAAGTTTGTAATACACTTCTCCTACAACATTGAGCATGACATCTCACTTTTAGATCTTTGTAACACTAAACCAAAGGGTGGAGAATCCTTCACCTCTTTCTTACAAAGATGGAGACAATTGGCAAGTAAATGTCCACATCAACTACTAGAAAAACAAATGTAGGAAATGTTTGTCCACAACCTCCATGATGACCTCAGCTACCAAATTCAAATACAATGCCCTGCTTCTTTTAGCAAGGTCATTGAGATGGGTTTACTCATTGAAAAGGCATTGATAGCGAAAGGTCAAATCAAACTTTACAAGGACACTCCTAGTGCAAATGTCAACATAGATAAACTATGATTTTGGACTAATAATAAGAATGAAGTGAATGATGGGGTGGTTGATTCCAAAAATAAACATCCAATTTTTAACTTATCGAGCCCACAAAACAACCCTCCACAAAACAAACCACAAAACACCAAATCATGGTTTACAAACTATCAACCTAGGAGAAAATTCACACCTCTAGGAGAATCACTGGACACCAAACTATGGAAGCTACTATCAAATAAACTCATAACACTTCCAGCGGTGCAGGAATATGAACCAAAGGTCAAACCTCCTTGGTGGAATGACAGTGACTTCTGTGAAAATCACCAAAATAAGGGACACAAAACTAATGACTGTATTGCACTCAAACACACCATTCAAGACTTGTTGGACTAGAAAATGGTATCACTTGATGGGAATGCCTCTAATGAAGATCACTTAACATTCAAGGATCTACTTCCCAACTACGAGTAGGGAGGGTCTTCCAATCATAACAACAACAACAACAACTGACAAAATCACAATAACAGAAACAATGATGCCAATTACACAAACGTACCTTTTGAGTACAACATTAATCACATATCAAAGCATATCTTGCGAAACAAAGTGCCCACATCTGACACACAATCGGATTCCAACACTAACTCTGATTTCCCTATCACCACCAGTAGCGAAAAAATCACCTTGCACACACTCTTTCCAAGGCCATCACCCTCACCATCTACCATTATTCTCCATCCATTGTATTGTCTATCTATGCATACACTCATGAAGGATGTAACCTAATGATTGTTAGTAAGGAATCAACCATTGCTCGTATGATAAAACACCTAATGAAGAGCCTATCGAAGAACCTATCCATCCAGAGCCTATCATAGAGCCCCCAAACATGCCCATTGCCCCAACCCCATCATGTCATCTGTTACCAATCAATCCTATTGAAGAATCTTCTATCGTGAATAAGAGCCTCATCCTACTCTATCCTCATATTGTTGACCATCTATAAGATATCAAGCTTATCCAAGACTCTCCCACTTTCACTTCCATTCAAGGTAATCAAGATCTATGTCAAGACTATAATCTAAAGCATGAGGACTACACCATCAGCCCACCAATTTCAAAGCTTGAAGATCCAGTATTCTTCTTTGACTTACGACAGATGCCTTCCAAGGCAAAATTAACAAAACAAGGAAACCCTGCATTATACCTGCAAGTGTGGATCTATAATACATGTATCAAACAGACCTTAATTGATGATGGGGCAACAGTTAACATAGTTCCCTTCTCCCTCTTCGAGAGGATGGCCTATGGGCAAACTAATATCACCTCTTTATGAGAAACTCTATGCGAGTATGATAATCTACAGACTGCCACCATCAGTAAGATTACCCTCCTAGTAACCTTGGGACCTAAGAGCATTCCTACCACATTCTACGTCATTGACAAAGATACGATATATAATTTGATCCTTGGAAGGCCATGGTTACACAGGATGAACATTGTACCCTCCACATTATTTCAAGAAGCTCGATTCCTGCATTTAGGGAAAATATATGTCACCAAGGGGGATCTAGAACCTTTCAGCATAATAGAAATCACAAACGTCGCAGAAAGAAAAACTCTCGAAGACAAGCCATTACGAAAATAGAGGGAAATGGTTCCCAAGGGTAAGACTATCAAAATCATGGAATTGATTGAGCAAGATGAACCACTACAAACCCCCTTAGAGGTACTCATGATCCACAGTCAAGAAGCTTACAAACTCTTCCCTTGCATAGGAGAGGAACCACATAGAACTAAAGGCCCAATGTTTGAAACCACCATGTTAGATCTGAGAAATACAGACCCACACACTTTCTCTGATGTTGAGGACATATCAGAAGGATACACACCATTGTCACCATTAAATGAGTCATGCATCTCAGACACACTAGAGGAAATAGGATCATCTAAACCAATAATGCCCATGGAAGAGGTACATTCTAGTGATGACGAATCAACCAATGTCATCATAATGCTACCAAGGATGTTCATGGTATCCAAATAGTGAGACAAACCAACCACCTCTACCCCAGTTCAATCAAATGAACTTGATGAACGGAAAGTACCTCAGGTGCAAATTGAAATGATTGAAAGACTTCCTGACGAGGATGAAGAAAGAAAAGGCCTCTTTCACATGGAATGGAAGATGAAAGTGGCATTCAGTGTTGACGATCCTGTCATCTTTGAACTCCCACACAGTTACATAGGATATGCCATGGACTTAAGACCAGAGCCCAATGGGAGGATGAGTATAACCTTTCTCCCTTCTAACAAACAAAGGGAACCACAAGCTCCTCTTGAACTATTCCAATTCTTACAAAGAGTCCAAGAGAGACCTAAAATAAAAATCTACATGCAAGAACAATTCGATCTATTAATAGAATTACTCAAATGCAAAGGAGTCATGTATTGGACCCCCTCCCATCAACATGTCTTTCAGGATTTACTACGTCTCACAATGCCAAGGGAAACCACTGAGTTGGCACTGATGGATTCAAGTGATGAACCCTAAAGAATTAGAGAATTGGTCTTAAGAAGAGGTAGCATGAAAAATAAGAAAAAGAGATGAAAAAGAGTCTTTTTAGAAGACTGGAAAGGCCCCTGCATGATTAAAGCAAATATTAGAAATGGTGCTTATCTATTGTGCACAATGGCAGGAGAGGAATTTGGCAAAGCGATCAATGCCTTTCACCTCATGAAGTATTATTTCTAAAAGACCAAAAACAAAAAAAAATCATAAAACATGAAAAACACAAAAAATTGTAAAACTCAAAAGTGTCACAAAAATAATTTGTTTCTTGCATTTCGGTATCATTCTATTCATCATGCATTGTAGTTTGAATCTTTTTTATTTCCATTTTCATTGAGTTATTGGGTTGTTATTTATCTTTTATATATTATCCACATTTTCCTGATACACATAGGATGAGATGAAATATGATAAACTAATAGAATAATAAAATACATCGTATTCTAAGGTCTATAGTATGGCATATAAATCCTCATCATTCCTCCTAACAATAGTCGCATTGGACTCCAATTCTCTAAAAAGAGAAGGAAAAGCTAAAAAAACTTATGGTGAGAGATCAATTGGGCCTAATGTAGAAGCTAACCTCATTTTGCAACAAGGTAGGAAATAGTGGAACCCTTGCAGGTTGGATGAGTGTTTGTGTCAAAAACTTGATGGGAATCTAATGGAAGCTAAAAATTAGAAATAACATTAATGGGATGGTTGATGGGAAGTTTAGACTCTAATGTTGATTCATGGTAGTGCTTGGCAAGATCAACATTAACAACATCATGGATGCCCAACTACATTGGAAGATCAAGTCTAACCATAGCGAAGTGGCTTGATCTTATTGTGTTCTTTCTCTAGGAAATGACATTTGTCCAAGTATAATAAAACTCTATCCCCAACTTGAAAATGATGATGGACACAATGAAGATTCATAAGTTCTTTTGTTTCTCTTGAGTCTTTTAAAGAATATAAATTAGTTTGGAAGAAAGATATCTAACTTGTTGTCACATCTCATTTTTCGACCTTATTTATAATTTCAATTATTGGACATTCTACTATGATTGTTTTACTATTGAGTGATTCCACATGTGCGTGAAAGTAAGTATCATAATGTTATGGAATGCGTACTTTATATTTGGCATCAGAGTATGGTTCCAGCATTAGGAGCTCTGGGGTGTGTGTTGCTCGATTTGTTCGAGCAAGTGTGTGTCCTTGTGTGATGGTGTGTAGTGAGTACCATGCACCTTATTTTGTTATGTTTTCCTTTTCATAATAAAATTTGATACAAAAACAAAATAGGTTATTGAAGCTCAGAGATTTGAAAGTGCTTTTTTGAAGAATTGAAGGATTGTTGTGGTCTTAGAATTGATTGGTTTATCTCCACTATTTTTACCAAATTGCTACAAAGATTGAGGTAGGATTCTTGTCATGAAAGACTTTAGAAAACATTAACTTTGGTTAATAATTGAATAAAGGACTGTGTGAAGAAACTATGATTTATATGCTTCTTATGCAAAAAAGAAAGATTCAGACAAATTATAGTTTCATTGATTTTGAAGATTAGAAAATATTTTTTGTTGAATTGGATTTGTTGAGAATTCTTAAGAGTTAGTAGGATGATTTGATAGGTTATTTGATCTAAATATGGTTTTTAGAATATTGAAATATTTTTTTCTTGTATAAAAAATCATAATAGAAAACATGGGAAGAGATTGAAAGGAGAAAAATAGTAACCTATATTAGTTTAGACATATCTCTTAAACAGTGATATGGGTATTTCTAATTTTTGGATATGTGGTTTTAAATTAGGGGATAAACTTTATCTATTACTTTTGTAATTTTACCTTTTTTATTTTATTTTATATTATTAAAACAAGTTGAATTTTTTTTTTAACTCATAAATCTGTCATGAGAAAAAACAGTCTATTGTGGCATCAATAACTTTATTTTTATGAACTGTGTTTCTCTAAAAATTTTATGAAAGATGTGCAACTACATTTTTTAAATCATATAAAAAATCAGCCTTACCCATTTTGTAAATTATGAGATATGTATTAATTAGTAACTATCTATCTCTGCTGCTATTTTTAACATTATGTTTATATGTGATTATATTGTATTTATAAAATTATATTAAAGATAGTTATTATGAAAATATTTATTGGGTTTTGTAGATCTATGTATTATCTTTACAATTCAATTTAAAAATTAGAAAAATGTTTTGTTTTGAGAAAGTTATCTATGTTTTAGTGAAAACTATATTTTATGCAATATAAAGCCAAGTTGTTGGCATGAAAGTCATGTTTGATTTATATGTGATCTCCCAACATGGTTTTGTGACTTTGTAAGCATGTTGAAATTGCTATGTGGATATTATTTATGAGGGTGTGAGCATGAGTTGTAAATTATAATGTTTCACACCACATTTAAAGTCAAGTGTAGTGTTGATGTCCATGCTTAATTTTGTTGTCCTATCGTTCTGTCTCTTGTAACAACATCTTGATCACCTGTAAGTTTAATTTAACTAACTTATCTATTTATGCCTTCACTTAAATGGTGTTCTTGTTTGACAAACATGAATGTGAAATTGTTAGACAAGATAATTCTCCTTTATTCCTTTTTACAAATTTAATCATAATGGTATTATAAATATGATTTTTCTTGGGGTTAGGTAAATCTAGATTTATTTATTATATTCTATTTTTAAGAAACTAAGAATGAATTATGGGGCAAAGATTATAACTAGTTTTATAATGATTTATGTATATATTGAATGATTAAATGCAGTTCTTTGATAGAAATATTGCTAGAAATGTATTCTCATTGATTGAGCAAAAAAATGAAGTAGTAACTGTATCTAGGAAAAAGTATGTGTTATAAGATCTAGACACAAGATTCTTTTGAGGTAATTAAGAATGGAATGAGTTATCTTTAGTTTATGTCTTATTTGTGTATCTTGAATAAACATATGCGAAATCTTTGTCATTAGAATTATTTGCTTGAAAGTGAATTCATTTTGATGGTGCAAACGAAAATAATTAGTTTGCTTTGAAAGAAAGTAGTATATCTTTGTGTGTGTTGGGGGTTTCTTTCTAGGTTAGGATATTGAATGTGGAATATCAGAGATGGCTTTTCCTCTTTTCAGGAACTGAACCTTAAACTATTTTATATACTTGGCCAAACTGGGAATTCATTGAAATAGATGAATATTTATCTAGCAAAACTTTATTTATATATATCTCGGCCACATCCTATTGTGAGATAATTTGAATATCATTATTTAGATTTGAACATTAGATATCATGTTGCATCGGGTGTTCCCTCTTGCCAGTTGTTTCCAGGCTGCTAGACATTTTGTGTAGGGCTAGGTTTCCTTCATATCATGAAGGGATCCGAGGAAGTGTAATTGCTTCATGGTTGGGTGGAAAAGTACCTGATCCATGTTCCTACCTCTCATCTTGCAAGAGGACCATGTGGGTTCATGGCGGCTGGAGAGTTTGGTTGATTTATTATTTCTTATATTGTACATGATTATTGTATCTTGTATTTAACATTGGATGATTTATGGCATGAGAGCCAATGGACATTGTATATTATTTATAGTGCTAACACCTAGATTAAGCACATGATTTGTAAGATTTAATGATATTATTGGTTAATGATTAGGAGATAAAGGTTGAAAACCAAGATAGACCTCAAAAGGTGAGTGACCTATAGATGAGTCAACTACTTGATTCTAAGAATTCTCAATGTGGGTTAGGATCAAATCCCACTTGGTAGGAGAACTATGGTGGTAAATCCTCAAACGAGCTATACAAGAGTTTGATTCATGACTTAAGTCTAACCATTTGACTTGTTGGTTCTTTCTCTCTGAATCAGTAGAGGGTTTGCTAGTTCCAATGTACAAGCAGATTTGGCCAACAAATACAGGAGGTTGCGTGAGATGCCTCCCCTTCACTTCTAGTTCTGCCACACCAAGGGAGGTATCCCTATAGCTAAAGATTTTCCCTGTGACTCATCTAATGACAAAAAGATTTAGCTTTACAACAACAGGCAGAATACTCTCATGTTTGGACCAAGATTTGTGTGATAAATTACAAGGCTGGCAGTGTTCTTGGACATATCTAACTGGTTATGAATGAGAGTATGTAGGGGCCCTATTTCTACTCCTACAACTAATAGGTTGGGATTATGAAATGATTTGTATGTTTTGGATGCAAGATAAGGAGTTTTGGGTCATAACTACTACACAAGAAGTAGACCGGTGCCTATCTCAAGGTAAGGAGTCAACTAGACGTATACAAAAGAACAATTTGCACTGGCATTTAGGTTTCAAGGGGTTAGGACTAGTATTTGCCTTACAAACACCACCCAAGACTGAGTATTTAGCTTCCTCTACTTACACATATCCCAGCTAACATACATTCTTCTTCATACTTAATCTAAAACAGTTTAATCCACTCCTTGAATGCAACTCATAGAGCAAGCATGCAATACAGAAAGTCTTTATTCTAGAATCTGAGGAACCCTTAGCAACCAGATTCAAAAGAAGCAATGCATACAGTAAATGGAGACAAACAACTAAACACATGCCATGAAGCATTTCTCATATAAAAATGACATGAAACTGAACATATGTGCAAGGTGCACTCAAATGCAACTCATAAACGCACAAAAGAGATAGAACAACCAAAAAATGCCTTGATCTTCGTTATTTCCTCCAAAAAATGCCCAAGTCTTCAACAACAACAAAATGAGTAACACAATTCTACTATAAACCAAGAATGTGTACTTAGCAATCAAGTATAGGGTCAATTCAAAATTTTGCTAGATACAATGCACCATCAGAATGGCACCCAAAACATTGAATGTACTAGGGGGGAGAAGGGGGAAGGAGCAGGTGAAATCAGGACATGTGCCGCCGCATGGAGATTTTCCTTTAACAAGGTAGGTGGCCTATCAATCAGTCGACCATACCTCTGTAACTCTGTCATTAAAGGTAACCTACCTGTGGGATGCAGCAGTTGCATGCTCTAAAGTTTATTCCCACCTGAGGTGATGCATCGAACACATACAAATCTCCTCCTTTGAAAATTTGAACCATGGCCGTCGATTTCCCTCTTTCCGCTGAGATCTGCGGCTCCAAATTGCTGACTGGATCGAACAATCCCAGTCACCCATGCTAAAAACTCCTCGACCAATGAGATCGCACCATGCAGGTGCCCTTTTTCCATCCCTGACTTTTCCTTCTATTTTGCCATTTTTGCCTTTGTATATGCAAAAGCATATACATACAACTGCCTGCACATTCAAATCTTTGCATATACGAGATTGTATATGCATACAATCAACCTTCATAAAAGGCGCGGAGCCCAAATCATTATGAATCAAATTGAAATTGCATTTGAGACCCACCTTGTATATCGCATATACAAATGCAATATACATACAATGCGGATTCCAGCTCATTTATCAATCAGATTGGAAAAACCTCTAAAATTTGGCTTGTATCTCATCTTTTGTATCATCGCTTTGTATATTGCACATACAAAATGCAATATACAACCCACGGACCCCAAATTTTTTATCCGCCACAACAAATTCTCCTTTATGTTCAGGTTGTATATGTGCCCTTATATATTTACTTTTATATGGCTTAAACATACAACCCACAGATCATACAACCATGTGGGCCCCACAATGCATTTGAACATCTTTGACTTTGACTGCTCCCGCCTTGTATGTTTTACTTGTATATATTGCTTGTATGTTCAATTGTACATTGGGAAAATATAATCCCAATATACAATCTGCGGACTTCACCTGTTTCACAAATGCAGTTAATTCACTGGCTGCGTCCACCTTGTACCTATCTGCTTGTACATTGCCTTTGCACATTTCCTTTGTATCATCGGCCATCAGAATAACTATTAACTGAGTTGCTGATGTATATTACTTCACCAATGAAACCTTTGTATGTCCCCCTTGTATGTCAGCTTTGTATCTTGTCTTTGTATGCGCCCTTTGCATGTTTTTCATTATATGTCTGCCTTGTATGTCGAATATACATACAATCCTGCTTGCACCTACCTACGGACCCGACCACCATTTTAGTCCGATTTGAATCTTTTTTTGAGATTCGCGTTGTATCTCACCCATTGTATATTGAACATAAAACAACAAAATATACATACAACCATTTTCGATACAACCGTAGAAAATTCCAAGAATATTCGATGCACATGCAACCCGATATGCATACAAAGATGCATACAACCATTTTTCTCCATTCTGAAGCTGATTGAACATAATTTTTGGGCTTGCCAATGTATATCGACGCTTGCACCTTCAAATGTACATACAAATAGCAATGCATATACAAAGATACATGCATAAAAAGGTAAAGGCCTACAGACATAGGAATTTCTTGGATTTTCTTGAAAAGTGCCTATGAATTTAAATGCTTGAAATTTGAATGTTTATGTAGCCACTAACATTGGCTCTGTCTGGGGATGCATGCCTCTTGCAGGCATGGCGAGAACTCTAGAACTATGGGATGTAAACCAGTCCCTTATCCATTGGGCAATAGAGTCAAACATTGCACCAACCTGCATCACAAATTACATTTTCAAATTTTACTTGGTGGCCTAGGGACACCAAAAAGGAAAAACCAGTATTTTCCTTTGTCAAATGTCTGATTTTCTTTTGATTTCTTCAAATGAAGCCGAAAAACACTTGGTTGTCTGTAGCACCCTACTTTGCAATTGGTTGTGTTGCTACCCATATTTCTTTCTTTAACAAATCTACAACAAGCTTCATCAGCATGCATTATCATCAGCTGTAGAATGTCGTCATCGTATGAGTCACTGATGTTGCTTGAAAAAATAATAGACTCACATGAAACAAATGAATCCACATCAGAATTTTTCCCTTCTTCAAAAAATAAGAGCTCCTCTATATCAAACAAACAATACTCAGGCATAAGTAACATCTCATAATCATATTCATTTTCATAAACATTTAGATATCCATCATCATTGTACTCAGCAATTGTATCAATAATGTCCACCTAAAATGTCTCAAGAGAAGGCATAAAAAGCTCTGAATACAACCCATCATCAAAAGCTTCATAGTCACCCCTACAACCAACACTATCCCCAACTGTATGAGCACACACATCTGCAACTTGTTCATTCACATCTGAATAGTGACCCTGTTTTTCCTCTTCACCAATGCACTAATAATCAAAAGCAAATTTTTTAACCTCTGCATTGTAGAGGTGGTCATAATCTTCAAGGAAGCACTCATATTCAGCATCCATATATTTTGCATCATCTGAAAGGCTCACATATGCATCTGAATGTTGACAATCACTAACATATTCACTATCGTCCCTTGAATCTACATCTTCAGTATTCAGAGTGAAGCTCTGCATATCCACCTCATATAAATGATCGTGGATAACTAGGATATGCCTATTGCTGCAAGACACAACCTCATGTATATCTTTAATTTCATTTGAAGGGCATTTTACATTTGTAGACTTCTCTTCTAGAGGCTGACAACAATCTTTGTCTTCACCATTATAGGATGTGCCTACATTTTCTTCATGGTTATGCATCACATCATGACTGCACCCATTGTTCTGAAATATATTTCCTTCTATAAAATCATCTTTCAATGAACACACTGGAAAAGCTTAAATATATTCACTTTTAAGACTATTTTTAAAGCTTGCAGTCATGAAACCTATTGGCATTCCATATTTCTAGTTATTTTCAATATCCATAGCAAATCTCAAGCCTGGTGAAGTGTAGTTGGTTCTTTATCTCTTAGTAAATAACTCATTTCTTCATCAAATGTAGCCAAATAAATTTCTAAGTATAATTCATCATTGGGTCTCATATATTCAGGAATCTGCTTGAGCAACTTAATAAATCTAAGATTAAAGGCTGGAACCAGTTCCTCATCTTCCTTTTGGATATTCATGAAATGTATGATCAATGAGACCAAATCAAATTTCTCACCAAACTGTTCTAGGAATGCAACTTCTAAATCTACACATGAAGAAACTCAATACACAAGCAGGTCTGAAAATCAAACCCTAGAATCATCCTCTAATGACTGAACAAAGAGTCTCATTACTACATCTTCAGCCTCTACCTCATAATCTTCTATCAAATTACAAAAATTTTGCAGGTGTTTGTTTGCAGACTCAGAATTTGATCCACTATACTTTGGCAAACATTTTCTAATCTTATTGGGAATAACATTTGGGTAACCACTTAATCCTGTGAGATTCAGAGCTTTATATCTTTCAATAAAAAATGGTCTTCTTTGAGAACACAACCAAGACTGTTGCTCTATTTGAAACATTTTGAGTGAAAAGATGGAATACTAGGAAATATGTTACAGCTTTGGATTAGGTTCAATCAATAGAGTCGCCACCTCTCATAGAGAGAACAGAGTATCAACAAGGCACTTTTATTTTCTAGATTCATCACGCCAGCAGAGCACCACATGGTTATTCTTTGGTCTTGTTGTAATAACTTCACCTAGGTCTCTAAATTGTCAAATTGCTTGACTCCCCAGTAGAGTCGCCACTTTTCTTGATGACTCAGATGGGCCAAAAATAGCACTTTTAATTGAAATTCCCAGTAGGGTCGCCACTTTTGTTGGTGACTCGAATGGGCAAAACTACACCAAAGATTGCAAGATAGCACTTTCATATCAAATCCCCAATAGAGTCGCCACTTTGTTGGTGACTCAGATGGGCCAAAAATAGCACCTTTAATTCAAATCCCCAGTAGAGTTGCCACTTTGTTGGTTCTTTCTCTCTGAATTGGCAGAGGATTTGCCAGTTGTAATGCACAGGTAGATTCAGCTAACAAATACAGGAGGTTATGTGAGCTGTCTCCCCTTCACTTCTGGTTTTGCCACACCAAGGGGGGTATCCCTATAGCTAAAGATTTTACTTGTGACTCACCCAATGACAAAAAGATTTAGCTTTAGAACAATAGACAGAATACTCTCATGTTTAACCAAGATTTGTGTGATAAATCACAAGGCTGGCAGTGTTCTTGGACATATCTAACTGCTTATGAATGAGAGTATGCAGGGGTCCTATTTCTACTCCTACAACTAATAGGTTGGGATTATGAAATGATTTGTACTATGTTTTGGATGCAAGACAAGGGGTTTTGGGTCATAACTACTACACAAGAAGCAGACCGGTGCCTATCTCAAGGTAAGGAGTCAACTAGATGTATACAAAAGAATCATTTGTACTAGTATTCAGGTTTCAAGGGGTTAGGACTGGTATTTTCCTTACAAACACCACCCAAAACTAAGTATTTAGTTACCTCTACTTACACATATCCCAGCTGGCATACATTCTTCTTCATAGTTAATCTAAAACAGTTTAATCCACTCCTTGAATGGAAGTCACAGCTCAAGCATGCAATATAGAAAGTGTGTATTCTAGAATCTGAGGAACCATTAGCAACCAGATTCAGAAGAAGCAATGCATATAGAAAATGGAGACAAACAACTAAACACATGCCATGAAGCATTTCTCATATAAAAATGACATCAAACTGAACATATGTGCAAGGTGCACTAAAATGCAACTCATAATCTCACAAAAGAGATAGAACAATCAAGAAATGCCTTGATCTTTGTTATTTCCTCCAAAAAATGCCCAAGTCTTCAACAACACCAAAATGAGTAACACAATTCTAATATAAACCAAGAATGTGTACTCAGCAATCAAGCACAGGGTCAATTGAAAATTTTGTAAGATACAATGCACCATCAGAATGGCACCCAAAACATTGAATGCAGCAGGGAGAAGAAGGGGAAGGAGTGGGTGAAATCGGGAGATGTGCCACCGAATGGAGATTTTCCTTTAACAAGGTAGCTAGCCTATCAATTAGTCGACCATACCTCTGTAACTCTGTCATTAAAGCCAACCTACCCACAGGATGCAGCAGTTGCATGCTCTAAAGTTTATTTCCATCTGAGGTGATGCAGCGAACACATACAAATCTCCTCCTTTGAAAATTTGAACCATGGTCGTCGATTTCCCTCTTCCTATTGAGATCTGCGGCTCCAAATTGCTGATTGGATCAAACAATCCCAGTCACCCATGCTGAAAAGTCCTCGACCAATGAGATCGTGCCACGCAGGCGCCCTTTTCCATCACTGAATTTTCCTTCTATTTTTCCATTTTTGCCTTTGTATATGCAAAAGCATATACATACAACTGCCTGCACATTCAAATCTTTGCATATATGAGATTGTATATGCATACAATCAACCTTCATAGAAGGCGCGGACCCCAAATCATTATGAATCAAATTGAAATTGCATTCAGGACCCACCTTGTATCTTACCCTTGTAAAATACCTTGTATATTGCATATACAAATGCAATATACATACACTACGGTTTTCAGCTCATTTATCAATCGAATTGGAAAAACCTCTAAAATCTGGCTTGTATCTCATCTTTTGTATCATCGCTTTGTATATTGCACATACAAAATGCAATATACAACCTGCGGACCCCAAATTTTTTATCTGCCACAACAAATTCTCTTTCGCGTCCGGGTTGTATATGTGCCCCTGTATATTTACTGTATATGGCATAAACATACAACCCACAAAACATACAACCATGCGGGCCCCACCATGCATTTGAACATCTTTGACTTTGACCGCTCCCGCCTTGTATGTTTTACTTGTATATATCGCTTGTATGTTTGATTGTACATTTGGAACATACAATCCCAATATACAATCCGTGGACTTCACCTATTTCACAAATGCAATTACTTCACTGGCCGCGTCCACCTTGTACCTGTCTGCTTGTACATTGCCTTTGCACATTTCCTTTGTATCATCGGGCATCGGAATAACTGTTAGCTGAGCTGCCGATGTATATTATTTCACTGATGAAACCTTTGTATGTCGGCTTTGTATCTTGTCTTTGTATGCACCCTTTGCATGTTTTCCATTGTATGTCTGCCTTGTATGTCGAATATACATACAATCCCGCTTGCACCTACTTGCGGGCCCGACCAGCATTTCAGTCTGATTGGAATTTTTTTGAGATACGCGTTGTATCTCACCCATTGTATATTGAACATACAACAACAAAATATACATACAACCATTTTCGATACAACCGTAGAATATTCTGGGAATATTCGATGCGCATGCAACCGGATATGCATACAACCATTTTTCTCCATTCTGAAGCTGATTGAACATTCTTTTTGGGCTCGCTAATGTATATCCACACTTGCACCTTTAAATGTACATACAAACAACAATGCATATACAAAGATACATGCATAAAAATGTGAAGGCCTACAAACTGAGGAATTTCTTGGATTTTCTTGAAAAGTGCCTGTGAATTTAAATGCTTGAAATCTGAATGTTTATAGAGGCACTAACATTAGCTCTGTCTGGGGAGGCATGCCTCTTGTAGGCATGGAAAGAACTCTAGAACTCTGGGATGTAGACCGGTCCCTTATCCATTAGGCAATAGAGTCAAACATTGCACCAACCTGCATCACAAATTACATTTTCAAATTTTACTTGGTGGCCCAAGGCCACCAAAAAGGAAAAACCAGTATTTTCCTTTGTCAAATATCTGATTTTCTTTTGCTTTCTTCAAATGAAGCCGAAAAATACTTGGCTATCTGCAGCACCCTACTTTGCAATTGGTTGTGCTGCTGCCCATTTTTCTTTCTTTAACAAATCTACAACAAGCTTCATCAGCATGCATTATCATCAGCTGTAGAATGTCATCATCGTATGAGTCACTGATGTTTCTTGAAAAAATAATAGACTCACATGAAACAAATGAATCCACATCAGAATTTTCCCTTTCTTCAAAAAATAAGAGCTCCTCTGTATCAAACAAACAATACTCAGCCATAAGGAACATTTCATAATGATATTCATTTTCATAAACATTCAGATATCCATCATCATTGTGCTTAGCAATTTTATCATTAATGTCCACCAGGAATGTCTCAAGAGAAGGCATAAAAAGTTGAGAATGCAGCCCTTCATCAAAAGCTTCATAGTCACCCCTGCAACCAACACTATCCCCAACTGTATGAGCACACACATTTACAACTTGTTCATTCACATCTGAATAGTGACCATATTTTTCCTCTTCACCAATGCACTGATAATCAAAAACAAATTTTTCAACCTCTACATTGTAGAGGTGGTCATAATCTTCAAGGAAGCACTCATAATCAGTATCCATATATTTTTCATCATCTGAAAGGATCACATATGCATATGAATGTTGACAATCACTAACATATTTACTGTCGTCCCTTGAATCTACATCTTTTATATTTAGAGTGAAGCTCTACATATCCACCTCATATTAATGATCAAGGATAACTAGGATATGCCTATTGATGCAAGACACAACCTCATGTATATCTTTCATTTCATTTGAAGGACATTTTGCATCTACAGACTTCTCTTCTAGAGGGTGACAACAATCTTTGTATTCACCATTATAGGATGTGCCTACATTTTCTACAACATTTTCTTCATGGTTATGCATCACATCATGACTACACCCATTGTTCTGAAATATATTTCCCTCCACAAAATCATCTTTCAATGAACACACTGGAAAATCTGAAATATATTCACTTTGAAGACTATTTTGAAAGCGTGCAGTCATGAAACCTACTAGCATTCCATATTTCTGGTTATTTTCAATATCCATAGCAAATCTGTAATCCTAGTGAAGTGTAGTTGATTCTTTATCTCTCAATAAATAACTTATTTCTTCATCAAATGCAGCCAAATAAATTGCTAAGCATAATGCATCATTGGGTCTCATATATTCAGGAATCTACTTGAGCAACTTAATAAATCTAAGATTAAAGGTTGGAACTAGTTCCTCATCTTCCTTTTGGATATTCATGAAATGTATGATCAATGAGGCCAAATCAAATTTCTCACCAAACCGCTCTAGGAATGCAACTTCTAAATCTACCCATGAAAAAACTGAACACACAAGTAGGTCTAAAAACTAGACCCTAACATCATCCTCTAATGACTGAACAAAGAGTCTCATTACTACATCTTCAGCCTCTACCTCATAATCTTCTATCAAATTACAAAAATTTTGCAGGTGTTTATTTAAAGACTCAGAATTTGATCCACTATACTTTGGCAAACATTTTCTAATCTTATTGGGAATAACATTTGGGTAACCACTTAATCTTGTGAGATTCAGAGCTTTATATCTTTCAATAAGAAATGATCTTCTTTGAGAGCACAACTAGGACTATTGCTCTATTTGAAACATTTTGAGTAAAAAGATGGAATACCTAGAAATATGTTGCAGCTTTGGATTAGGTTCAATCAACAGAGTCGCCACCTCTCACAGAGAGGACAGAGTATCAACAAGGCACTTTTATTTTCTGGATTCATCACGCCAGCAGAGCACCACATGGTTATTCTTTGGTCTTGCTGCAACAACTTCACCTGGGTCTTCTAAATCTTCAAATCACTTGACTCCCCAGTAGAGTCACCCCTTTTGTTGGTGACTCGGATGGGCAAAACTACACCAGAGATTGCAAGATAGCATTTTCATATCAAATCCTGAGCGAAGTCGCCACTTTTTTGGTGACTCGAAGGGGCCAAAAATAGCACCTTTAATTCACATCCCCAGCAGAGTCACCACTTTGTCGGTTCTTTCTCCCCGAATCGGTAGAGGGTTTGCCAATTCCAATGTATAGGGAGATTCGGCCAACAAATATACGAGGTTATGTGAGCTGCCTCCCCTTCACTTCTGGTTCTACCACACCAAGGGGGGTATCCCTATAGCTAAAGATTTTACTTGTAACTCACCCAATGACAAAAAGATTTAGTTTTACAACTATAGGAAGAATACTCTCATGTTTTGACCAAGATTTGAGTGATAAATCACAAGGCTAGCAGTGTTCTTGGACATATCAAACTGGTTATGAATGAGAGCATGCAGGGGTCCTATTTCTACTCCCACAACTAATAGGTTGGGATTATGAAATGATTTGTATTATGTTTTGGATGCAAGACAAGGGGTTTTGGGTCATAACTACTACACAAGAAGCAGACCGGTGCCTATCTCAAGGTAAGGAGTCAACTAGACGTATACAAAAGAATGATTTGCATTGGCATTTAGGTTTCAAGGGGTTAGGACTGGTATATCCCTTACAAACACCACCCAAGCCTAAGTATTTAGCTGCCTCTACTTACACATATCCCAACTGACATACATTCTTCTTCATACTTAATCTAAAGCAATTTAATCCACTCCTTAAATGGAAGTCACAGATCAAGCATGCAATATAGAAAGTCTATATTCTAGAATCTAAGGAACCATTAGCAACCAGATTCAGAAGAAGCAATGCATACAACAAATGGAGACAAACAACTAAACACATGCCATGAAGCATTTCTCATATAAAAATGACATGAAACTCAACATATGTGCAAGGTGTACTCAAATGCAACTCATAAACTCACAAAAGAGATAGAAAAGCCAAGAAATGCCCAGATCTTCGTTATTTCCTCCAAAAAATGCCCAAGTCTTCAACAACAACAAAATGAGTAACACAATTATGACATAAACCAAGAACGTGTACTCAGCAATCAAGTACAAGGTCAATTCAAAATTTTGCCAAATACAATGCACCATCAGAATGGTACCCAAAACATTGAATGCACCAGGGGGAAGAAGGGGGAAGGAGTAGGTGAAATTAGGAGATGTGCCACCACATGGAGATTTTCCTTTAACAAGGTAGCTAGCCTATCAATCAGTCAACCATACCTCTGTAACTCCATCATTAAAGCCAACCTACCTGTGGTCATGCAGCAGTTGCATGCTCTGAAGTGTATTCCTGCCTGATGTGATGCAGCAAACACATACAAATCTCCTCCTTTGAAAATTTGAACCATGGCCGTCGATTTCCCTCTTCCCGCTGAGATATGTGGCTCCAAATTACTGACTGGATCAAACAATCCCAGTCACCCATCCTGAAAAGTCCTTGACCAATGAGATCATGCCACGCAGGTGCCCTTTTTCCATCATTGACTTTTCCTTCTATTTTGCCATTTTCACCTTTGTATATGCAAAAGCATATACATAAAACTACCTGCACATTCAAATCTTTGCATATACGAGATTGTATATGCATACAATCAACCTTCATACAAGGCGCAGACCCCAAAGGCGTGGACCCCAAATCGTTCTGAATCAAATTGAAATTGCATTCGAGACCCACCTTTTATCTTACCCTTGTAAAATACCTTGTATATTGCACATACAAATGCAATATACATACAATGCAGATTCCAGCTCATTTATCAATCGGATTGGAAAAACCTCTAAAATTCAACTTTTATCTCATCTTTTGTATCATCGCATTCTATATTACACATACAAAATGCAATATACAACCCGCGGACCCCAAATTTTTTATCCGTCACAACAAATTCTCCTTCGCGTCTAGGTTGTATATGTACCCTTGTATATTTACTTGTATATGGAATAAACATAAAACCCACAAAACATACAACCATGCAGGCCCCACCATGCATTTGAACATCTTTGATGTTGACCGCTCCTGCCTTGTATGTTTTACTTCTATATATCACTTGTATGTTTGATTGTACATTGGGAACATACAATCCTAATATACAATCCACACACTTCACCTGTTTCACAAATGCAGTTAATTCATTGGCCATGTCCACCTTGTACCTGTCTACTTGTACATTACCTTTGCACATTCCTTTGTATGATTGGCCATCGAAATAACTGTTAGCTGAGCTGCCAATGTATATTATTTCGCCGATGAAACCTTTGTATGTCCGCCTTGTATGTCATCTTTGTATCTTGTCTTTGTATGTGCCCTTTGCATGTTTTCCATTGTATACCTACCTTGTATGTCGAATATACATACAATCCCGCTTGCACCAACCTGCAGACCCGACCACCATTTTAGTCTGATTTGAATCTTTTTTGATATCCACGTTGTATCTCTCCCATTGTATATTAAACATACAACAACAAAATATACATACAACCATTTTCGATACAACCGTAGAATATTCTGGGAATATTCGATGCACATGCAACCCGATATACATACAAAGATGCATACAACCATTTTTCTCCATTCTAAAGCTGATTGAACATTATTTTTGGGCTCGCCAATGTATATCTGCACTTGTACCTTCAAATGTACATACAAACAGCAATGCATATACAAAGATACATGAATAAAAATGTGAAGGCCTACAGACTTTCAAATTTCTTGGATTTTCTTGAAAAGTGCCTGCGAATTTAAATGCTTGAAATCTGAATGTTTATGCAGGCACTAACATTGGCTCTATCTAGGGACACATGCCTCTTGTAGGCATGGTGAGAACTCTAGAACTCTGGGATGCAGACTAGTCCCTTATCCATTGGGTAATAGAATCAAACATTTCACTGACCTACATCACAATTTACATTTTCAAATTTTACATGGTGGCCCAGGGCCACCAAAAAGGAAAAACCAGTATTTTCCTTTGTCAAATGTCTGATTTTCTTTTGATTTCTTCAAATGAAGCCAAAAAACACTTGGTTTTTGCAGTACCCTACTTTGCAATTGGTTGTGCTGCTGCCCATTTTTCTTTCTTTAACAAATATACAACAAGCTTCATCAGCATGCATTATCATTAGCTGTAGAATGTCATCATCGTATGAGTCACTGATGTTGCTTGAAAAAATAATAGACTCACATGAAACAAATGAATCCACATCAGAATTTTGTCCTTCTTCAAAAAATAAGAGCTCCTCTGTATCAAACAAACAATACTCAGGCACAAGCAACATCTCATAATCATATTCATTTTCATAAATATTCAGATATCCATCATCATTGTACTCAGCAATTTTATCATTAATGTCCACCTGGAATGTCTCTAGAGAAGGCATAAAAAGCTTAGAATGTAGCCCTTCATCAAAAGCTTTATAGTCACCCCTGCAACCAACACTATCCCCAACTATATGAGCACACACATCTGTAACTTGTTCATTCACATCTGAATAGTGACCCTGTTTTTCCTCTTCACCAATGCACTGATAATCAAAAGAAAATTTTTCAACCTCTGTATTGTAGAGGTGGTCATAATCTTCAAGGAACCACTCGTATTCAGCATCCATATATTTTTCATCATCGGAAAGGCTCACATATGCATCTGAATGCTGACAATCACTAACATATACACTGTCGTCCCTTGAATCTGCATCTTCTTTATTCAGGGTGAAGCTTTGCATATCCACCTCATATAAATGATCAGGGATAACTGGGATATGCCTATTGCTGCAAGACACAACCTCATGTATATCTTTCATTTCGTTTGAAGGGCATTTTACATCTGCAGACTTCTCTTCTAGAGGTTGACAACAATCTTTGTCTTCACCTTTATAGGATGTACCTACATTTTCTACAACATTTTCTTCATGGTTATGCATCACATCATGACTACACCCATTGTTCTAAACTATATTTCCCTCCACAAAATCATCTTTCAATGAACACACTAGAAAAGCTGAAATATATTCACTTTGAAAACTATTTTGAAAGCTTGCAGTCATGAAACCTACTGGCATTCCATATTTCTAGTTATTTTCAATATCTATAGCAAATATGTTAGACTAGTGAAGTGTAGCTGGTTCTTTATCTCTTAATAAATAACTCATTTCTTCATCAAATGCAGCCAAATAAATTGTTAAGAATAATGCATCATTGGGTCTCATATATTCAAGAATTTGCTTGAGCAACTTAATAAATCTAAGATTAAAGGTTGGAACCAGTTCCTCATCTTCCTTTTAGATATTCATGAAATGTATGATCAATGAGGCCAAATCAAATTTCTCACCAAACTACTCTAGGAATGCAACTTCTAAATCTACCCATGAAGAAACTGAACACATAGGCAGGTCTGAAAACCAGACCCTAGCATCATCCTCTAATGACTGAACAAAGAGTCTCATTACTACATCTTCACCCTCTACCTCATAATCTTCTATCAAATTACAAAAATTTTGTAGGTGTTTGTTTGCAGACTCAGAATTTGATCCACTATACTTTGGCAAACATTTTCTAATCTTATTGGGAATAACATTTGGGTAACCACTTAATCCTGTGAGATTCAGAGCTTTATATCTTTCAATAAAAAATGGTCTTCTTAGAGAGCACAACCAAGACTATTGCTCTATTTAAAACATTTCGAGTGAAAAGATGGAATACCTAGAAATATGTTGCAGCTTTGGATTAGGTTCAATCAACAGAGTCACCACCTCTTACAGGGAGGACATAGTATCAATAAGGCACTTTTGTTTTCTGGATTCATCACGCCAGCAGAGCACCACATGGTTATTCTTTGGTCTTGCTGCAACAACTTCACTTGGGTCTTCTAAATCTTTAAATTGCTTGACTCCCCAGTAGAGTCTCCACTTTTGTTGGTGACTCAGATGGTCCAAAAATAGCACCTTTAATTCAAATCCCCAGTAGAGTCGCCACTTTTGTTGGTGACTCGAATGGGCAAAACTACACTAGAGATTGCAAGATAGCACTTTCATATCAAATCCCCAACAGAGCCACCACTTTGTTGGTGAGTCGGATGGGCCAAAAATAGCACCTTTAATTCAAATCCCCAGCAGAGTCGACACTTTGTTGGTTCTTTCTCTCTAAATCAGCAGAGGGTTTGCCAATTCCAATGCACAGGCAGATTCGGCCAACAAATATAGGAGGTTGCGTGAGCTGTCTCCCCTTCACTTCTGGTTCTACCGCACCAAGGGTGGTATCCCTATAGCTAAATATTTTACCTGTGACTCGCCTAATGACAAAAAGATTTATCTTTACAATAATAGGTAGAATACTCTCATGTTTGGACCAAGATTTATGTGATAAATCACAAGGCTAGGAGTGTTCTTAGACATATCTAACTGGTTATGAATGAGAGGATGCAGGGGTCCTATTTCTACTCCTACAACTAACAGGTTTGGATTGTGAAATGATTTGTATTATGTTTTGGATGCAAGACAAGGGGTTTTGGGTCATAACTACTACACAAGAAGCAGATCGGTGCCTATCTCAGGGTAAGGAGTCAACTAGACGTATACAAAAGAATGATTTGCACTGGCATTCAGGTTTTAAGGGGTTAGGACTGGTATTTGCATTACAAACGCCACCCAAGACTAAGTATTTAGTTGCCTCTACTTACACATATCACAGTTGACATACATTCTTCTTCATACTTAATCTAAAGCAGTTTAATCCACTCCTTGAATGGAAGTCACAGATCAAGCATGCAATACAAAAAGTCTATATTCTAGAATCTGAGGAACCCTTAGCAACCAGATTGAGAAGAAGCAATGCATACAGCAAATGGAGATAAACAACTAAACACATGCCATGAAGCATTTCTCGTATAAAAATGACATGAAACTGAACATATGTGCAAGGTGCACTCAAATGCAACTCATAAACTCACAAAAGATATAGAATAGCCAGGAAATGCCCAGATCTTCGTTATTTCCTCCAAAAAATGCCCAAGTCTTCAACAACAACAAAATGAGTAACACAGTTCTGATATAAACCAAGAACGTGTACTCAGCAATCAAGTACAGGGTCAATTCAAAATTTTGCTAGATACATTGCACCATCAGAATGGAGCCCAAAACATTGAATGCACCAGGGGGAAGAAGGGGGAAGGAGCAGGTGAAATTGGGAGATGTACCGCCGCATGGAGATTTTCCTTTAACAAGGTAGCTAGCCTGTCAATCAGTCAACCATACCTCTGTAACTCCATCATTAAAGCCAACCTACCAGCAGGATGCAACAGTTGCATGCTCTAAAGTTTATTCCTGCCTAAGGTGATGCAACGAACACATACAAATCTCCTCCTTTGAAAATTTAAACCATGGCCATCAATTTCCCTCTTCCTATTGAGATCTGCGGCTCCAAATTGCTAACTGGATCAAACAATCCCAGTCACCCATGCTGAAAAGTCCTCGACCAATGAGATCACACCATGTAAGCGTCCTTTTTCCATCGCTAACTTTTCCTTCTATTTTGTCATTTTCGCCTTTGTATATGCAAAAGCATATACATACAACTACCTACACATTCAAACCTTTGCATATACGAGATTGTATATGCATATAATCAACCTTCATACAAGGCGCGAACCCTAAATCGTTATGAATCAAATTGAAATTGCATTCAGGACCCGCCTTGTATCTTACCCTTGTAAAATACCTTGTATATCGCATATACAAATGGAATATACATACAATGCAGATTCCAGCTCATTTATCAATCGGATTGGAAAAACCTCTAAAATCCGGCTTGTATCTCATCTTTTGTATCATCGCTTTGTATATTGCACATACAAAATGCGATATATAACCCGCAGACCCCAAATTTTTTATCCACCACAACAAATTCTCCTTCGCGTCTGTGTTGTATATGTGCCCTTGTATATTTACTTGTATATGGCATAAACATACAACCCACAGAACATACAACCATGCGGGCCCCACCATGCATTTGAACATCTTTGACTTTGACTGCTCCCGCCTTGTATGTTTTACTTGTATATATTGTTTGTATGTTCAATTGTACATTGGGAACATATAATCCCAATATACAATCTGCGGACTTCACCTATTTCACAAATGCAGTTAATTCATTGGCCATGTCCACCTTGTACCTGTCTGCTTGTACATTGCCTTTGCACATTTTCTTTGTATCATCGGCCATCGGAATAACTGTTAGCTGAGCTGCCAATGTATATTATTTTGCTGATGAAACCTTTATATGTCCCCCTTGTATGTCGGCTTTGTATCTTGTCTTTGTATGCGCCCTTTGCATGTTTTCCATTGTATGTCTGCCTTGTATGTCGAATATACATACAATCCCACTTGCACCTACCTGTGGACCCGACCACCATTTGAGTCTAATTTGAATCTTTTTTTGAGATCTGCATTGTATCTCACCTGTTGTATATTGAACATACAGCAACAAAATATACATACAACCATTTTTGATACAACCGTAGAATATTCTAGGAATATTCGATGCACATGCAACCTGATATGCGTACAAAGATGCATACAACCATTTTTCTCCATTCTGAAGCTGATTGAACATTATTTTTTGGCTCACCAATTTATATTCGTGCTTGCACCTTCAAATGTACATACAAACAACAATGCATATACAAAGATACATGCATAAAAATGTGAAGGCCTACAGACTTAGGAATTTCTTGGATTTTCTTGAAAAGTACCTGCAAATTTAAATGCTTGAAATCTGAATGTTTATGTAGGCACTAACATGACTGATGATGACAAGTGATGAATTTAAGAGAAATTCCCAAAATCTTTCATAAATAATTCCATAAATGGCCCACATAACATGAGGCACATGTGATTAGGAACAATGTTGGTAGATAGACCAAAGGATGACCAAATAGAATCAAAGAATATTTGGTCTAAGTCATGTGTAGAACTTGTCCTGTAGCATGGGATGAACTTATCAATTTTGTTGAATCAATCAACAACCACAAAAACACAAACTTGGTGGTGAAATTCAATGGAAAGTCACTAACCAAGTCCGTGGAAATACTTTCCCAAAGATGTGTAGAAAGAGACAAAATAACTCTCAATCCCAACTTTTTGTTTATTGGTTTGGAGTGGCAACAGATTACACATCACTTGAGTAAATGTACAACATCTCACTACATGTGAGGCCAATAGAAAAAACATTGTAAATGATGAAGTGTTTTTTTCTTGCCAAAATTACCACCATAGAGAATAGAGTGTGCCTCCTTGAGAAGAGAAGTTTAGTAATCTTAAGGGACACAAAATTTATCCAACATGTAGAGCAACCCTTCCTTGATGTGAAAATATTGAAAAGGTGTGAAATTGGAAGTTGTAGGATTCTAAAGATATGAGTAGGAGGGCAAAAATCAAGATCTTGAGCATACTATGAAGGCCATGTTTGAAATCCCAAATGAGACGTGGTTACAACAATTAAAGAATATGTTGTAGGAACATGACTCAAACAATCAACAACAATGTTGGTGTTCCCCTTCTTATACTTAATGACCAAGTAAAACTACTTTAGATATGAAGCCCACTTCATATGCCTAGCATCTTTAATTTTGTTCTAGAATTGAAGAAATTATAGAGACAAGTGATCAATATGCACAATTCTTTATCTTCCCAAAAGATAATTTGTCTCAAATACTTGATTTCTTGGACCAATGCATATAAATTCTTATTATATGTGGAGTACTTTAATTTATTAGTAGAGATGATTTTTGAATGGTAGGCCATGATCCACATGATGATCATTTTGATTTAAAATATCTCTAAGTGGAAATTGTGAAGCGTTTGTCTTGATCTCAAAAGGTCATGTGTTATTTGGTAGTACAAGAACAGGTGCAAAACATAATTTCTTTTTCAATGTGTTGAAAGCATGAGAATGATTCTCTATCTACTAAAACACAACATTGGTCTTTGTCAACTTAAGCAATGGTGTGGTAATGTCTGAGTAATGAAGGATGAACTTGCAATAGAAGTTTACAAGACCAAGAAAATTCCTCAATTTAGTGAGAATCTAAAGAGTTGGCCCTTTGAGAAGAAATTTCACTTTTGCGGGATCTACCTAAATTCCATGTGCATCAATGATAAATCCATGATAGTATATGGATGTCTAACCAAAAGAACACTTAGAAAAGTTGGCATACAAATTACATTCTACTAAATTAATACAACTTGTTCTACTAAAGTGTGTGAATAACATGTTCTAAATATTGAATATGTACTTTCAAATTGTGAGAAACGATGGGGATATCATCTAAGTAGATGATAACAAATTTATCCTAACAATCTCGAAATACCTCATTCATCAATTGCATGAAAGTAGTAAGCACATTGGTGAGACCAAATGGCATCACAAGCAACTCAAAAAGACCCATTTTGGTCTTGAAAGTTGTCTTCCATGTGTACTCTTCCTAAAATCTAGCTTGATGATATCCACCATTTAGATCAATCTTGGAGAAGAATCTGGCACTATGAGGTTCATCCAAAAGCTCATCAATGTAAGGGAGTGGATATCATTTTTTATGGTGATCTTGTTCAATTTTTAAAAATCAATACAAAGACACCAAGTTCAATCCTTCTTGAGCACAAGAAAAATTGGTGAAGCATAAGGGGAGGTACTCAGTTTGATGAAACCTGTAGACAATGAGTCAAGAATTTGCCTTTTGATTTCATCACTTTAGAGAATTGATTGTCAATATAATGGGGCATTAGGAAGAGGTATAATAGAAAGAATGTCAACAGTGTGATTGGTTACTCACTCTAGGAGAAGTGTCTTAGGATCCTAAAATAGATGTGAATAGGACTGCAACAATTTGCCAAAAGTAGCATGTGGTTTGTACATAGTGGCTTTTGCTTTAGAATCATTAGATTGAGGCCTTAGGAAAATGAATGCAAGTTCTTGTGCCTTATTGATAACTTTATGTGCTTGTCTACAACTGAGTACTAGATTTGTGGTGTTCTAGGTGTATTTGAATAAGAATGTCTTATTATTTTGTTGTAGGATATATGTGTTTTTAATGTTGGGAATTAAGGTGTCTCAACCTTGGTAATTCCTTGTATCATTTTCATTGTATTTATTTATTTTGTTGCCTATGTTGTAAATTAAATTGTAAATTCATATTATCATCTTGTGGGGTGTGGCACGGTGATGTGTAATCCTACATGGAAGATGACGACTTGTAATTTTGTCCTGACATGAGGAGATAGGCATCCCACTTTGTGGTAGGAATATTTTCCCATGTGTCAGAATCTTAGATGTTGTGTAAGGGAATATTGACCGTAACAGTCATGACAGATTCCCATGACGAAGTCATGACATGTAAGAGTCAGAAATAGGAGTTTCTATGATAGGTGAAGACATGTGTCGAAGAGCATCTTTGGGTGCCCCAAGGTGGACTATGACATGTTGAAAGAGAATATGCTATTTATATCCTGTGTATGACAGATTCTCTTACAATTGTAAGTTGTAACTACTATGACAGATTCTATGATGGTCATAAGAGTCGTAAGAGCATCTGTCATAGCCCATTTTGGAAATAGGTGACCTCTTTGGGATTGGGTGTCGACAAGTGTCAGAAGCATCTTACAATGTTGAGCAAGTACCCATAGGCATGGGTTTTGGGCCATGAGGCCAAGTTGGATGCCCATTCCACGATAGAGGCAATTTTGCCTTGTATTTTCTATACAAATAGGTGCTTGGAGGAGGAGATGTATTACAAGTTTGACAGGTACTGTTATGCTACCAGTTTGTCTCCAGATACGAGTGTCAAAGACTCCTAAGAGCTTGCATTGCAAGTGTATTCTAAACCATTTCAGTTTTGTTAATACAATGTGGAGGTTTTGGAGTGTGGGTTTTTTTCACCCGATAAGGGTTTTCCCCACGTATATCTTGTGTCTCTATCCTTCTGTCTCACTTTCTTGTTTATGTGTTTGCTACAATATCTCTATTATCTCTATTAGTGGGTTTAACATTGCTGTAATAGTAAGGATAAAATTGAATTTGCACTCTCGTCCCCTCATTAGATTATTGTAGGAAGCGATTTCCACGCACCTAGCTTCCTTTTAGTTGGTATCAGAGCCTGACTAGTTTTGGTCCTAGCTACTGGGTAGGGATTTTTTGTGCTAATATTAGGTTGAGTGGGAGTGTTGTGTAGAGTATTCTATATCTTGTTGCAACAAGGAGATGGCAACCACATCCGAAAGGTTAGAGGTTAAGAAATTCAATGGCACTAATTTCAAGTTGTGGAAATTGAAGATGGAGGACCTACTTTTTGATCGTGACCTATGGGAAACGGTATCCAGTATAAAACCCATAGCAATGCAACAAGATAATTGGGATCTCAAAGATCGGAAGGCTAAGGGTCTCGTAAGACTCTATTTAGTTGACTCTGTCTTGTTGAATGTCCATGAGGATAAGACAACGAAAGATCTTGGGAAGAAGTTGGG
Organism: Cunninghamia lanceolata; assembly: GCA_027924645.1. NCBI lineage: Eukaryota > Viridiplantae > Streptophyta > Pinopsida > Cupressales > Cupressaceae > Cunninghamia > Cunninghamia lanceolata. The sequence goes on along the minus strand of BSBN01001185.1, from coordinate 3,358,836 downwards.
TGATGTTTTTCAGGCCAAGTCCTTGGTAAATAAACTTTTTCTAAAAAAGAAGTTGTTTTCTTTGAATATGGAAGATGAAGGATCTGTTGTGGATCACATGAATGCTTTCAACATGATCGTTGCACAATTGACATCTATGGGTGTGAAAATGGAGGAGGAGGATCGATGCATGACCCTACTTTGTTCTTTGCCAGATTCATGGGATCATCTTGTCATTGCTATCAGAAGAACCACTACCACTATCAATATGGAAGATGTGGTATCTTCGCTGTTATCTGAAGAGATGCGGAGAAAGTCTTATGAGCTAGCCAAAGAGGCCCTTGTGGTTCATGGAAGACCCAAAGAGAAAGGGAAGAAGGAGGACAAGAAAGGTGAAAAGGGTAGATCCAAATCTCATGGGAGATCCAAATCTCCTGGAAAGTCCAAGGCTTTTTGTTGGAACTATGGTAAAAATGAGCATTTCTAAAAGGAATGCAAAGAGGAGAAGAGAAAGAAGAAGAAATCTCCTGATTCAGATTCTGACAAGCCACAAGATGATGGTGATGCCTTCATCGCAGCCCTGGCCACCCATGCATCTGATGATGTGTGGTTGATTGATTCTAGTGCATCATTCCACATGACCTCACATTGAGATTGGTTCATGAAGTATGAAGAGTTTGATGGTGGAAGAGTGTAGCTATATGACGACTCTCATCTGAAGATCGTTGGTCATGGAAGAGTCTCAATCCGATTCCCTGATGGATGAGTGAAGGGGATCACTAGAGTTATGCACATTCTAGACCGTGCGAAATCTATTTTCTGTAAGTATGTTGAATGATACAAGTGTGCAAGTTGTCTTTTCAAAGGATGGATGCAAGATGACTAGAGGATCTATGGTGCTTGTGAAGGGTGCTCAGAGAGGTACTCTATTTGAGCTGGAGGCATGCACTTTACAGTGCAATAGTTCTTCTGACTCAAAGAAATGAGCTGCAGTCACTTCATCCCCACCATCTGAATGAGTAGTGAAGAAATTTGTTGTAACTAGTTTTGATGGTAGTGCAAATGCTATGGAAGCTAAGATTCCTACTGAAAAGACTATGTTATGGCATTTGAGATATGGCCACATTGGTGAGAAGGGTCTGTGTACCCTAAAAAATAAAAACATCATTGAGGGGTTAAATGATTGTAATCTTGAGTTTGACTTTTGCAAACATTGCATTTATGGAAAGCAAAACCGTGTTCAGTTTTACTCTAGTTCTGACAAGTCTTCTGGTGTATTGGATCTTAATCATTCTGATGTGTTTCATCTTATTAATGTTCCTTAGATTTCAAAATCTATATATTTTGTATCTTTCATAGATGATAACAGTAGAAGGACATGGGTTTATTTTATCAATAGCAAGACTAAAGTCTTTAGTTGATTTAAGGAGTTTAAAGCCTTTGCTGAAAATTAGACTAGTAAAAAGATTATGTGTTTGAGAACTGAGAACGGTGGTGAGTTTTGCTCGGTAGAGTTCAACAAGTTCTACAAAGAGAAAGGGATTGAAAGGCATAAGACAACTCCATATACCTCACAGTAAATGGAGTTGCAGAGAGGATGAATAGGACACCGATGGAGAAGGTTAGGAGTATGCTTAGTGGAGCAAGCCTCGATCAAAAGTTTTGGGTTGAAGCTATTGCCACTACTTGCTATCTGGTAAACAATTCTCCTACATCATGTTTTGTTGGTAAGACACCTATGGAGGTGTGGTCTGGTAAGAAGCCTTTAGTTAGACATCTTTGTTTTTTTGGTTGTGAGGCATATGCACATGTGCTTAGGGAGAAACGGTCTAAACTAGATAACAAAGTTGTTAAATGTATTTTCATTGGCTATGGTGTCAGTGTGAAAGGATATAAGCTTTAGGATTCGGTGGTTGAAATAGTGTTGTATAGCAAAAGTGTTATCTTCAGAGAGCTAACACCTTCTTTCATTGTTCTACAGCCAGAATAGACAGAAAAGAAAGAGGATGTGGTTAAGTTTCCTTCTACCCTTGAGAAGATTGAATAGACAGACCCTGTGAGACCTGATGATGAGGACAACTCTAGCAGCTCTAAGAGCTTAGAAGAAGAAGCAGAACATCAACCTCAGCCATTGAGGAGATCTACACAAACAAGAAAGCAACCTGATAGGTTTGGTTATTCATTACTTGATTCTAGTTGTGCTTTTTCTTTACTTGCTAACACTGATGAACCTATAACAGTGTCAGAGGCTATGGGTATGAAAGATGTAGGTTTCTAGAAGGAGGCCATGGAAGATGAGATGGCTTCTTTGCAACAGAATAAAACATGGGACTTGGTGCCTTTGCTTGACAAAAACCCATTGGATGCAAATGGGTGTTCAAGAAGAAATTTGGTGTAGATGGTAGTGTTGAAAAGTACAAGGCCAGATTGGTTGCAAAGGGGTATTCACAAGTGGAGGGAATTGATTATGGTGAAATTTTCTCTCCCGTTACAAAGATGACATCCATTAGATTTCTATTATCTCTTGTAGCTGCTTATGACTTAGAGGTAGAACAAATGGATGTGAAGACAACTTTTCTTTCATGGTGATTTTGAGGAAGAAATCTACATGTCACAGCCAGAGCATTACATAGTGAAAGGTAAAGAAAAATTGGTTTGCAAATTGAAAAAGTCTTTGTATGGTTTGAAGCAGTCTCCTAGGATGTGGTACTTGAAGTTTGATGCCTTTGTGTTGTCAATTGGATTTGTGAGATTGAAATCGGATCACTGTGTGTATTATAAGTTTGATGGTGATCGTATTCTCATTGTTGCATTATATGTTGATGATATGTTGCTGATTGGGAAGGGTAAGAATATGATTTCTGATTTTAAGTCTCAGTTGGAAGCATAGTTTGAAATGAAAGATTTAGGGGCAGCTAGGTACATTCTAGGAATGGAAATCAAAAACACAAAACTAATAGAAAACTTTGGTTACGCCAGAGCAAGTATGTGAAGACCGTGTTGGATAGGTTCAGCATGGCATATTGTAGACCATTGTGTGTTCATGTTTCATTGGGGATAAAGCTATCTATTAGTGATTGTCCAAAATCTCCTAGTGAGATGGAGGACATGAGCAGAGTACCTTATGCTAGTGTTGTTGGCAGTTTGATGTATGCCATGGTCTACACAAGACCAGACATTACCCAAGCAGTGGGAGTCCTTAGTCAATTTATAGCTGATCCTCGACGGGTACATTGGGATGCAATTAAGTGAGTGTTCAAATATTTGAGGGGTACTTCCAAGTATTCCATTTTCTATCATGGCAATGCTACAGGACCTCTGCATTCAATTTGTATTCGTGGATTTGTGGATTTCGATTGGGTAGGTGACATTGACAGTAGGAGATCCACTAGTGCATATGTGTTCACAATGTTTGGTGGTACAATTAGTTGGATGAGTAAGTGACAACCTGTGGTTGCTTTGTCCACTACAAAAGCTGAGTATATGGCTACAACTCATGCTTGTAAGGAAGCCATTTGGCTTAAGAGACTGTGTTCAGATATTGGTGTTGATGCAGGATAGATTACGATTTGTTGTGACAGTCAGAGTGCGATTTGCCTTGCGAAGAATCTAACTTTCCATGCTAGAACAAAGCATATTGATGTATAGTTTCACTTTGTGATAGACATGGTAGAGGATGGGAAGGTAAATTTGGAGAAGGTAGATACTTTGAAGAATGTTCCAGATGCATTAATGAAGCCAGTGGGCACAAAGAAGTTCAGATGGTGTTTGGAGTCTATGGGCCTTTCGACCTATAGTATTTAAATCTTGTTAATTCTATTAGCTCTTGCAAGGTGTTCGACAAGTGGGAGAATGTTGGGAATTAAGGTGTCTCAACCTTGGTAATTCCTTGTATCATTTTATTTGTATTTATTTATTTATTGCCTATGTTGTAAATTAAATTGTAAATTCATATTGTCATCTTGTGGGGTGTGGCACGGTCCTGTGTCATCCTACATGGAAGATGACAACTTGTAATTTTATCCTCACATGAGGAGATAGGCGTCCCACTTTGTGGTAGGGATATTTTACCATGTCAACATCTTGGATGTTGTGAAAGGGAATATTGACCATAATGGTCATGACAGATTCCTATGATGAAGTTATGACATGTAAGAGTTAGAAATAGGAGTTTCTATGATAGGTGAAGACATGTGTCAAAGAGCATATTTGAAAAAGGTATCTTTGGGTGCCCCAAGGTGGACTATGACATGTTGAAAGAGAATATGCTATTTATAGCCTGTGTATGATAGATTCTCTTACAACTGTAAGTTGTAACTGCTATGACAGATTCTATGACAGTTGTAAGAGTCGTAAGAGCATCTATCATAGCCCAGTTTGGAATTAGGCGACCTCTTTGGGATGGGGTGTGTGAACAAGTGTTAGAAGCATCTTACAATGTTGACCAAGTATCCATAGGCATGGGTTTTGGGCCATGAGGCCAAGTTGGATGCCCGTTCCAAGATAGAGGCAATTTTGCCTTGTATTTTCTATATAAACAGGTGCTTGGAGGAGATGTATTACAGGTTTGACAGGTACTGTTATACTGCCAGTTTTTCTCTAGATACGAGTTTTGAAGACTCCTAAGAGCTTGCATTGCAAGTGTATTGTAAACCATTTTATTGTGTAGGTTTTGGAGTGTGGGGTTTTTCACCCAATAAGAGTTTTCCCCACGTATATCTTGTGTCTCTCTCCTTCTGTCTCACTTTCTTGTTTATGTGTTTTCTACAATATCTCTGTTATCTCTATTAGTGGGTTTAACATTTTTGTAATGGTAAGGATAAAATTGAATTTGCACTCTCCTCCCCTCATTAGATTAGTGTAGGAAACGATTTTCGTACACCTAGCTTCCTTTCAATTAAAGGCATCATAATGAGATTTCCTAAAATATAGTTGATAGGGTTTACCTAGCAATAAACCACAACAATCTATAGTGGTCACATCACAAGAGACCTTATCAATAAATTTGGGACCAAATGTAAAAGACATTATGCATGTTGTTGGGGTAAAATATTGTCCTCCTTTTTATGTTGTTTTCATATGTTTTAAAGACCTTTTCTGTATGGTTCTAAAAGGATTCCACATACATTACCTTCATTTTATGTTGTTTCATATATACTTTCCTAAGACTTGGATCATATGTTGATGAATGAATTTAGGTGGTTATATTATCAAATGGGTGATTTGAATTAGTAATATGCATGAAAAATATATAGGATTTCATAAGTTTATTATAAGAAGTTATTTTGTATATATATTGGAATGATTAACCCTGTGTAGCCAAATAAGGAATCCAAGGAGGAGTAACTACAACAGAATGAAGGATAGACTAATCAATGAGGATAAGGTCCAAGTGCCATACATGGTGATCGGTGGAGACAAACGTGGTCATCATGGAAGAATAAACGTAGAGGATGAAGAAGACTCATTCTAGGAATCTCACCAAAATTCACGCATCTTATTTATGAGTTGTTGTGGGTGGAATTTTTGATTGGATAGGGCTCTGTTTTCTTGTTCAGTTAATAAGTTGATCTCAAAAACAATATCCTGATTTCTAGGAGTTAATTGATGATCGCAGTTAGTTAGAAGGTTGAATTAGACTCTCCCATCTTTATATAGGAGAGGAGTTTATTTTTGATGAGTTAGTTGTTATGTTCTACTTTCAATATAGCCATTACTTTTGTTGCAATTATCAGTTGTTACAGACATGTTACAATTTTGAATTAAAATCTAAAGAAGATTCTGTCGTAGATATGATTTGAATTTAACTGTATGTTATGAGAGGGTTGAAGATCTGAAGTAGATTTAATTTCCAGAAAAAGTGAGATAGTCCCATGAGCTAGCCACTAAAGGTACTAACTCTCACTTTACATGTTCTCTTACTTATTTCTACATTTTTAGTTTATCTATTTCATTCCACTTTCCATGGTATATTATGAACTAGTAAGAACTGTTGATTGATACTTCCAGTAGCTATGATTCATGAGTAGAGTGCACATTTTTAATCCTTCAGAGGTTAGTGTTAGCTTTTTCATCATTCTTGAAATGTTAGATTAAAACTATGGTTTTATGTTAAATACAGTTATCTTCAGCCTCTGCTAAAGGTACCTGTAGCAACTGGGAACTTAAATTGTTTTTCCTATTTTTCATTTTTGTTTAGTGTTTTACATTCCTATGCATTCTAGTAAATAGGATTGGGGTTAAAAAGAGTACACAAGATTAGCTTAGAGTAGAAATGAGTCTTAAAGGCATAGATATTGCAGGTATCATCATAAGCTTACGCTCCTTGGTTGATAATTCAATGTAGGAACACAATAATAGTGGACTGTTCAGTTAGGCTAAAACCCTGAATTTATTTAAGTCTACAACACATTAGTTTTCCTCTACATTTTTGGCATCGTTACTAGGGATGGTTCTATCTTCATAATCTCATTCGATAGGTTTCATATGTTTCAATAAGATTTCAGTATTAGATTCTATAATTTCATTTTTCAAGAGATACCAGACATTCTACTAACATTGTGCAGGACCGCTAAAACATGAAGCTCAATTTACTACATGCAGAGGCAAAGAGACATTTGGGGTAGATTCCTCCCATCAACTTCTTAGAACAATGAGGGTATAGCCGATTTCAACAACTACACAATAGGAATTGCTGAAGGAGAATTTCCTTTTAGCTCTCCATCAACATCTGCTACATCTCCATTAGCCTCCTCTACTGCCACAGAGAGAACTTTGCAAACCATGGTAGATGAAGTAGAGGATCCTCCAGGACAAGCTACATTTGAATTCCCTATACCAGACCTAGCACAGGTAGCTACTTTGAAAAATATACCACCATCTACATTACCTATTTTATATGGTTTGGTGACAGAAGATCCTGATACTTTCCTATTTGAATTTGATGTTTTATGTAGAAGTTATGACTATACAACTGATCCTTACAAACTCAAGTTGTTCCCTACTACCCTTAAAGATGCTTCTTTGAGATGGTTTATGGGACTGGGAAAATATGCCATTCCAGACTGGGATACCATGAAGAAAAAATTCCTAACAAAATACAAAGACTATTGCAGAGGACATGATAGGAGGAAAGATGACATCTTTCAGATGTCACAAAAGGAGGATGAGCCACTGGAGGACTATGTGGAGAGATTCCAATTTCCCTTGAAGAAAAACCCTCAAAATAGGTTGTCTAAAGAATCATTGAAGCTTGTCTTTTTAAGAGGAGTCAATGATGATTGTATGGATGCCCTAAATCTCATTGGGACAGGGGACATCTCCCAACTACCCTTTGAAGATATTTGTATAGCCTACAAAAACTACTCCATGACCTTCTCTAGGAAGCCCAGGGAAGAAAGAGTAGTCCTTGCAGGCAAGGCAGCTAATGGAGTTTCTAGGGTGGAAATTAGCAATTTACTGACCAATCTGAAAGAAGACATCATTAGCCATATGGTTATGTAGTTGGACACTCTTCACATCAAGAAGAAACAAGAAGAGGCAGATGCAATGCTCACTGAATATTGCCCAAGCTGTAGACAAAGGAAGGCCAACTGTAAATGCAAAAGAGTAGCAAGTATCCAGTAGGAGAAGATTGAAAGGCCAGAACTTCAACCATTTGAAGATGATGATGGGCAACTATTCTTTATTGCTTAAAGAAGACCTTGGTAGCAAAGGCAAGGTATGCCCCCTGATCCACTCAATTATAATTCATCTTTCCCAACTACCAATCAAAAAAAAATTTCTTGGAATAACCAGCCTTGGCCTGCTAATCCAAATGCTTGGCAAAACCCACCATGCTCTACTCTGCAGGCAAGGTGGAACCAGCAACAACAATGGCCTTAGTAGCCTTTCCAATGCCCCACCTATAACCCCCAATGGCCTACTCAACAATAGCAATGGCAACCTCAATGGAACAAGGGCCAATCATGGCAGCCAAACTCCCAATATCAGCAACCCTTGATTCCACCACAGCCACAACTGCAAGCCATCATGTCTCCACCAGTACCTCCAAATCTAGCTCCTAGGCCTACCCAAATCCCTACCCAACCTGCACCTAACCCTAACAGTAAGCCTGTTCACCAAGCTTATACTAACGAGGTTATGTAATATCCCACCTATGGGATAGAAGTGAGTAATGTTCATCTGAGATCAGGAAAAAAACTTGTAGGACCTTCATCCCCCAAAATTACTGAGCTTGAAGATGAAGAACCCCCTGCAGATAATCCAGATAAACACCCCTTAGAACCTGAACCAAACCAAGATGCCCAACCTACCTTGTAGCAGAAGTCTCTTCCTTTCCCTGAGCATTTGGTCATACAAAAACAAACAACCCAAGCAAATACTACCTGTTGTGATGCTCACAACACGCCCCATTTTACTCCTTAGCAAAATGAGGACCCCTATTGTGGTTGTGGCTACTGTTTTGTTTGTGTGTGTCTGTTGGGTGGTAAAAGGTGAAAAGAGAGTGAAAGTTACAAACCTTGTTGAAAAAAAAAAAAGGCATTAAGTACCAGGGTAGAATATGGGTGGATTCCTTGTCAAAAATGAGTGAGGGTTGCTTTTTGAACTATGTTAAAATTCACAATATTTTGCAAGATATGAGTGTTTTGGTAAAATGTACAATGGGAGGGTTTGTATGTTGCATATACATCTTTTGTATATTGGGTTGCATATACAAGGTCCTTTGTATACAAGGTCGCTTGCATACAAAGTCTTTTGTATATCGAGTTGCATATACAAAGTTGTTTGTATAATTTTATACTTGTATGCATTTCGATGACACTTTATTTTTACATACAAGTCGGGCCCAAAATAGTTCAAAGTTTGAATGCATAAATTGGTTGATTCCGTCGGATGTATAAAATGTTTGTATGTTCAAGTGAAAGGGAAATATACAAAGAAATATACAAACATGATATACATGCCATGGATTTGAAAAAGTATTAAAGTTGTTGTAATTGTTGTATGTTTCGCACTTTGTGTATGTATGTTTCAGTTACATACATTTCAAGATACATACAGGGTGGAACCGAAAGGATCATGAAATAAGATTTTATTGTTGTATGTTTCGCACCGTTGTATGTATGCTTCCGAGACATACATTTCAAGATACATACAATGCGGAATTGAAGAAAGGTTAAAATTTGGTTAAGGCGATGTATCCTAACTTAATGTACATTAAAAGATGCATTGTACTTTATGTAGGTTACGGAACTGAAAGTGAGTGAGCTGTGTTTTATAAGAGTTGAAGTTCGAAGGGTGATACATGCAAATATTTGTATGTATATTGGGCTTTGTATTTAAGGGATCGATACAAGTGTTGGTTGCATCGGACAAATATGTATCATCAGCAGAAGTTTTTTAGATCATAAAGACCATATGGGTTACACCGATGACAAAGGAAATACAAGCCGATAAAGAGTTGCATCGGGCAAAGTAGTGTGATCGGCAGGAAATTTTTAGATCGCCCTGATCGAAATGACTTACGCCGATGACAAAGATAACCTAGATAATAAAGTTGCATCGGGCAGACATATGCAATCGACGGGAAGTTTTTAGACCACCCCGACTGAAGAGAGTTGTGTCGATGGTGAAAATGCAAGTTGATAAAGAGTTGCATCGGCCAGATATGTGCGATCAGAGTGAAATCATTGGATCAACCCAACTGAAGAGAGTTACACCGATAGTGAAAATGCAAGCCGATAAAGAGTTGCATCGGCTAGATATGTGCGATCAGAGTGAAATCATTGGATCAACCCGACTGAAGAGAGTTATGCCGATAGTGAGACATACAGAATGCGATACAAAGCAGAAGAAATACAAAGCGAAGCATACAAAAGGGTATATATGCAGAATTAGACTGGCTATAAAAAAGAGGTTTAAAAGTGCCAACATTGCAATGGAAGGCCAAACTTGGGTGCATTAATTACTGTAGTTAGTGCCCATCTAACATTCTGACAAGGTATAAATTGATGAAAGCAACGTGAATATTTTTTAATCCATTTTTGTGTCTGTTGGCAGGTGTGTAGATATATACAAGTAGGAGCTTTAATGGCGATGACATCACAGAGTGGCGGTGGATCACAGAGGAAGCGAAAGGAGTAAAGGCTTTCAATGAGAAGATATTTTGAGGTGGTTATGATTTCGAAGAGGCAGAACAATAGAAGATATTTCAGGGTTGTTAGGGTTTCCAAAGGGCATCTTTACGCTTAGTATGAGTACGCTACTCAAAGATTTTTTTAGCGGGATTTGTTTTCCACTGTTGTTGCTACACTCGAGATGTAGACCATTGATTGACTAAGGTTTTGAAATCGTATTGGGGATAATCAGAGCTATATATTGAGCCCTTTTACTATGTAATGAGTTAAACAGGGATTTTACACAGGGATTGGTAAAATAGAGCTGAAAGTTGTAATTAGTCTTAGCATTTTGAGTAGAAGAACATTTTAGTTTAGAATAGAAGGAGGTCACCTGTGTCTGCAATAAGGAATACGTGGAACATCTATCTTCCTTACTATATCTATAAGACGTTTTGTAAGTTTTATGCAAGTTGATTAATGAAGCTAAGAGTCATTCAAACATTGTAAATCATATATGACTATGTGTTTTGAATACAAATGAATCTAGAATTCTATGCCTATATTCAGAGTGTCTTCTGGCTCTTCTTTGTATTTGAAATAATATCTCTTAAAGCTTGCAATCTTGAATCTATGTTCATGAAAATACTCAGGGCTTACATTTAAAGGTTTAGTCTATGGATTTAATCAAGTTTGCTGTACTTCTTACAATGTGAATAACATAGCATTTAGATCCTATAGCAGAATGAAGTTTAATTTAGATTTCTCTAACTTTTCCCAAACATTTGAAATATTTAGCTTAAACGTAGAGATTTAAAGGAGATTGTCTGATATTTGAAGGAAACATAAACAACTGAGTTGATATTGGATAGTTTTCATAATATTTGAAAAGAAAGCTTGTGTTAATATAAATCATATAAAGCTTTGTGATACAGTAACAAATCTATGCAAAAGAATGAATAAAATGTTGATATTTGTGATATTTTGCATAATTTGAGCCCAGTAAATCATCAAAAAACCTTAAATCAAGTAAGGCCCCTTGCATATTACAGCTTCACATTAACCTACTAAATTATCCACAAAGTCAAGACCTCACCATACAGAAACTTGGGATTAAGTAATCTTCATTGATTTCTTCATATCTTTCAAGACAGTTAGGTTCATTTTTATGAATTTTAACTTTTGTTATGAATGTGTAAAAATAATCATCAACAGTTTTTGGTGCTAGAAGGAGGGTCTGATAGGATTTAAGGTAGATTTTGGGTAGGCTGGCCAAAAGGATCATTTTAGTTCTTGGAAATTTGAGTGTTCTGTTTGCAAATATCTTTTGTTTGAAAGAATTTGAATGTTTTTTTTGTAAAGGTACTGCTCAAACTTCAAGGACTATTCTTATTTTCTGGGTTTAATGTTTTATTCTAAGATATGTTAGATCTCATAAAATTTCAAAACCTAAAAAAGTTGAAAGCAGGGTGCCATTTTCAATGGACTCGTACAAGGACAATTTCCAGGTTAATATTCCTGTCGTTTAGGAAACTTTGAATGAGTAGCTTTATCCTCAAAGTTTATCTAACTTTGGTTTATCCAGTTGTTGTAGGATACACAAGTCTGTGGAACACAGTGAAATTAATTGTTTAACTTTCCTCACCAGGATAGATTCATATTTAAAAGGACTAATTCTTTTCTTAGATGTGTTCAGGGCTGAAGTCTAGCAGGAAAATGAAGAAATACTGGAGCAACAAGCAGATACAACACTAGAAATTATTAGTTGGTTATAAAATACAATAGCTAAATAAGTTCTAGAAGGAAAGGATAGTAAAACATCTTTCCTTAAGTCATTTTATGGTGAGATTGATAGAAGTTCTCTACTTCCTAATACAAGTAAAGGGGATTGCAGGTTTAAATCTTTCAAAATTTGTAGAGAAGAAACCACTTGTGAGGATAAAGTCTTTGATTCTGATCCTAATACTTTTGATAAGGATAGTGAAACATCTTTCCTTGAGTCATTTTATGGTAAAAATAAATGTAGACAGGTGGAAGAATTTAAATGCATTGCCACTGAAGAAGTTCCTATTATAGCAACTAATGGAGTCATAAAAAAGAAAGTAAATCCTAATTTCATAGCTGACTTCTTTAAATTGAGTAATCAAGTGCAAGATTGTTGCAGGTCAATGGAATCAGATACCTTATTGGATTGTAGAAGTGAAGTATTCGATGAATAATTCATGAAAGTTGAAGATGCAGAAAGCTTTGGAGTTGTTGTGCATGATCATATGTCAATTTGGCACTGTTTTGAAAATGAAATAGGGGAGTATTCTTATCAGTCAAAAGTTGTTTCACGTTTACAGTCAAATGATTTAGAAATGATACATTTTTGTATATCAGGTTATGATGATGAAGATACTCATTTAGATGCTAATGTGCATAGAATTGAAGAAAACATCGAGGTGCTTTCTAAAGTCAAGAATTAGATATACATGCAGAATGAAGGAACAAAGCTAGATAAAGATGACAAATTAATACTTCAAGAGTCATACATTCTTCAAGATGAAGGGAGACTTGACGTTGAGCCAAACAACAAAAAAGCAAAGTTAAATGGAAGACCAGCTGTCACTGAACCAGCATGTCTTGCAGAACCAGAAATTGACCAGGTTGTAGCTTTCCTTTCCACAGTGAATAATGTTAATTATTATTTTGATTATGGAAATTTGAGAGATAAGACATGCATATGGATTAATCATGAACGTGATGGGCTGCCTCAATTGCTGATAATTAGAGATTATTCTATTAAATATAATGAATTTAGAATACAAGAATATTTTTTAGAATACAAAGGTGAGTTTGCTAGGATCAGAACCATAACTAATGCCCTGATGCTCCTGCACAATCTAAGAAAGTATGCAAATACAGTTGTCTTTGGGTCTTTTCCTGGGTTTTATTTGCCTTTTAGAGGCTTGTGTATAGTTTGGTAGAATAGTTGTTCTGTTTCTTTTCGTTGTTTTCGTGTCTTGCTTTGTGTTGTTTCCTTTCGTAGTTAGTTGTTTGTATAGTCCGTTTCTTTTATTTGCTTTGTTGTTTTCCTGCGTGCCGGGGTCTTTATTTTGATTTAGAGTATGCATGAGCAGACTGACAACCACTGAAAACAATAGAAAATTTAGAACATTCAGGTTAATTATTTGAAATTTATACATAACTTGTTGTGACTGTCATGAATGTAGAAAGTTGTTTTACTTGTGAAATTTTGTATTCAATAACTGTGGGTTGAGTATTCAAGGGAAGTTTCTCACAATGACACACCTAAAATCCTTGGGTTTGTTGAACATACCAGTGTAGATATTAGGTGAAAAATTAGAGGTCACCCTTGCTACCATTACAATTCTTAGCTTAATTTCAGCAAGTGATCATTCCTTGTATCATGAAGTTACAACTGTAATATCTTATGAAATCTCTATAAAATATAAAATATATATATATATATATATAATAATAAAATGGATTTTACTAAAAATCTAGATTAAGCCATCTAAGTAACTCTACTAGGGCTATAGATGCTTGCTGGTAGTGGGGCTCTACTTCAGAGAATTGTAACAATAACCTTCTCGGGGCTATGGACGCTTGCTGGCAGCAAGGCTCTATCTAGTTGGCTATGAGGGAATGACATCAACTATGTAGGCTAATATCAGTCACTAGTTTGTTCAACTGATTTTCAAGATGAGGATTATTAATCGCGTGCACCCACTTAAACTGAAAGGAAGATTCATGCACCTTATTGAATACATTAGGTCTCAAGTCAGTTAATGATTTGCAGAAAAGATAGTTGGAAGTTATGAATTTATTTCATTCAGTTTTATTTAATGGTTTTAATTTGATTGTTTTGTTTGGTTGCTAGTTGTTGTGATGCTCACAACACGCCCCATTTTACTCCTTAGCAAAATGAGGATCCCTATTGTGGCTATGGCTTTTATTTTGTTTGTGTGGGTCTGTTGGGTGGTAAAAGCGAAAAAGAGAGTGAAAGTTACAAACCTTGTTGAAAATAAAGAAAAATAGGCATTAAGTACCAGGATAGAATATGGGTGGATTCCTTGTCAAAAATGAGTGAGGGTTGCTTTTTCAACTATGTTAAATTCACAATATTTTGCAAGATATGAGTGTTTTTGTAAAATGTACAATGGGAGAGTTTGTATGTTTCATATACAAAGTCTTTTGTATATTGGGTTGCATATACAAGATCCTTTGTATACAAGGTCACTTGCATACAAAGTCTTTTATATATCGGGTTGCATATACAAGGTCCTTTGTATACAAAGTCGCTTGCATACAAAGTCTTTTGTATATTAGGTTACATATACAAAGTTGTTTGTATATTTTTATACTTGTATGGATTTTGATGACACTTTATTTTTACATACAAGTCGGGCCCGAAACAGTTCAAAGTTTGAATGCATAAATTGGTTGATTCCATCGGATGTATAAAATGTTTGTATGTTCGAGTGAAAGGGAAATATACAAAGAAATGTACAAACATGATATACATGTCATGGATTCGAAAAAGTATTAAAGTTGTTGTAATAGTTGTATGTTTCACACTTTGTGTATGTATGTTTTGGTTACATACATTTCAAGATACATACAGGGCGGAACCAAAAGGATCATGAAATAGGATTTTATTGTTGTATGTTTTGCGCGTTGTATGTATGCTTCCGAGACATACATTACAAGATACGTACAATGCGGAACTGAAGAAAGGTTAAATTTTGGTTAAGGCGATGTATCCTAACTTAATGTATATTAAAAGTTGCATTGCACTTTATGCAAGTTGTGGAACCGAAAGTGAGTGAGCTGTGTTTTATAAGAGTTGAAGTTAGAAGGGTGATACATGCAAATATTTGTATGTATCTTGGGCTTTGTATTTAAGGGATCGATACAGGTGTTGGTTGCATCGGATAGATATGTATCATCGGTGGAAGTTTTTTAGATCATACCGACCATATGGGTTATGCAGATGACAAAGGAAATACAAGCCGATAAAGAGTTGCATCAGGTAGAGTAGTGTGATCAGCGAGAAATTTTTAGATTGCCCCAACTGAAATGACTTACGCCAATGACGAAGATAACCTAGATAATAAAGTTGCATCAGACAGACATATGCGATCGGCGGGAAGTTTTTAGATCACCCCGACTGAAGAGAGTTATGTCGATGGTGAAAATGCAAGCCGATAAAGAGTTGCATTGGCCAGATATGTGCGATTGGAGTGAAATCATTGGATCAACCTGACTAAAGAGAGTTACGCCGATAGTGAGACATACAGAATGCGATACAAAGCAAAAGAAATACAAAGCGAAGCGTACAAAAGGGTATATATGCAGAATTAGATTGGCGGTAAAAAGGAGGCTTAAAAGAGCCAACATTGCAGTGGAAGGCCGAACTTGGGTGCATTAATTACTATAGTTAGTGCCCATCTAACATTCTAACAAGGTATAAATTGGAGAAAGCAACGTGAATATTTTTTAATCCATTTTTGTGTCTATTAGCAGGTGTGCAAATATATACAAGTAGGAGCTTTAATGGTGATGACATCACAGAGTGGCGGTGGGTCATAGAGGAAGCGCAAGGAGTAAAGGCTTTCAATGAGAAGATATTTTGAGGTGGTTATGATTTCGAAGGGGGAGAACAACAGAAGATATTTTGGGGTTGTTAGGGTTTCCAAAGGGCATCCTTACGCTCAGTATGAGTACGTTGCTCAGAGATTTTTTAGCGGGATTTGTTTTCCACCGTTGCTACTGCACTCGAGATGTAGACCGTTGATTAACTAGGGTTTTGAAACCGTATTGGGGATAATCAACACTATATATTGAGCCCCTTTACTCTGTAATGAGTTACACAGGGATTTTACACAAGGATTTGTAAAATAGAGCTAAAAGTTGTAATTAGTCTTAGCATTTTGAGTAGAAGAACATTTTAGTTTAGAATAGAAGGAGGTTGCCTATGTCTGCAATAAGGAATGCATGGAACATCTAGCTTCCTTACTATATCTATAAGATGTTTTGTAAGTTTTTTGCAAGTTGATTAATGAAGCTAAGAGTCATTCATACATTGTAAATCATATATGATTGTGTGTTTTGAATACAAATGAATCTGGAATTCTGTGTCTATATTCAGAGTGTCTTCTGGCTCTTCTTTGTATTTGAAATAATATCTCTTAAAGCTTGCAATCTTGAATGTATGTTCGTGAAAATACTCAGGGGTTACATTTAAAGGTTTAGTCTGTGGATTTAATCAAGTTTGTTGTACTTCTTACAATGTGAATAATAGAGCATTTAGATCTTGTAGTAGAATGAAGTTTAATTTAGATTTCTCTAACTTTTCCCAAACATTTGAAATATTTAGCTTAAACGTAGAGATTTAAAGGAGATTGTCTAATATTTGAAGGAAACATGAACAATTAAGTTGATATTGGATAGTTTTCATAATATTTGAAAAGAAAGCTTGTGTTAATATAAATCATATAAAGCTTTGTGATACAGTAACAAATCTGTGCAAAAGAATGAATAAAATGTTGATATTTGTGATATTTTGCATAATTTGAGCCCAGTAAATCATCAAAAAACCTTAAATCAAGTAAGGCCCCTTGCATATTACAGCTTCACATTAACCCACTGAATTATCCACAAGGTCAAGACCTCACCATACAGAAACTTCAGATTAAGTAATCTTCATTGATTTCTTCATATCTTTCAAGACAGTTAGGTTCATTTTTGTGAATTTTAACTTTTGTTATGAATGTGTAAAAACAAGCATCAACACTACCCTTCTCAACCAATTGAAAGATATCAGTATTAAGATTCCCTTAATTCAAGCCATTAAGGATATCCCCATCTATACCAAAACTATTAGGGATCTCTACATAAAGAAACGAGGAAGGAAGCGAGTAGACCCCCAGACAGTGCATGTGTTAGGTAATCTAGAAGACATTATGTTGGGTAATATAACTGTTCCAAAATATACAGACCTAGGAAGTCCAATGGTGGATGTCCAGATCAACAGAACTTTGATTAAGAACACTCTAATAGATTTAGGTGCTGCTATTAATGTCATGACCAAGGAAACAATGCATATACTCTAGCTAAACAATTTGAGACCTACCGAGACAGTTCCTCAATTAGCTGATAGGTCCATAGTTAAACCTGAAGGTGTTATAGAAGATTTGGTCATTACATTAGACTCTTGGGAATACCCAGCTAATTTCATAGTGTTGCAACCTAAAGTTAATCTCGCTGGATATCCTTTGATTTTAGGTAGACCATGGCTTGCCACTGCTAATGCATTTATAGGTTGTCAGTTTGGTAACATGGTAGTCTCTAATGGGACAGTGACCAAGAACTGGTGTTGTACCCCTAGCCCACCCATTCCATGAACTCGACCAAATAGTTTGGCCTTTCCAAGAAGAAGATGAGGACAATTACTCCTTGCAAACATTAATGATTATTGAATGCAACCCCTTGTTAGATGTTCCAGATGAAGATGAACTCATTGGTCATGTACTTCATAATGACTGTGGGAGGCATCCGCAACAGTAAGATTGCTTATCTTATTTACAAGACCCTTTGAGCACCACTATACCAAGCAGTTCATCAGAAGAAGTGTCTCAATTATTCCATGCTTTACTACCCCAACAATGCTTACCTATGTTACCCAGCCTTGATTTATCTTCTGTCCAAGAATTGTCCAAACAACTAGAGGTCAAACCAGGAAAGATGCTAAATATCAATAATATGTTGACTGATGAACATTTCAAATAGTGAACGGGTGTCACCATTGGTTATAGTTCCAAAGAAAGGAGGAAAGTGGAGGGTTTGTGTCAACTATAGAAAATTGAATACTACCACTAGGAAAGACCACTTTCCATTGCCCTTCATTGACTAAGTTCTTGATTCACTAGCCAGCAAGAAATATTTTTCTTTCCTTGATGGTTTTAGTGGATATAATCAAATTAAAATTGCTATAGAAGATCAAGATAAGACAACATTTACCTACCCTTGGGGAACATATGCATACTTTGTCTTGCCCTTTAGCCTGTGTAACACTCCAGCTACTTTTCTAAGAGCAGTTTTAAGCATTTTCTCTGATTTTGCACATGACAGTATGGAGATTTATATGGATGACTTCACTACATATGGTGACACATATGATGAAGCTCTACACAACCTAGAGAAGGTATTGCAATGATGTTCAGATCACAATCTCTCTTTGAGTAATGAAAAATGTTTTCTTATGATGACACAAGGAATAGTTTTGTGGTATTTTATCTCAAGTGTTGGAATACAAGTGGATCCCAAGAAAACTAAAGTTATTTCCACCCTACCTATTCCACAGAAGCATAAAGATGTCAGGAGTTTCCTAGGACATGCAAGTTACTATAGAAGGTTCATTCAAGATTTTAGCAAAATTGTTGCACCTCTCTTTACTCTATTAACCAAAGATAGTGAATTTGAATGGACATCAGATTATCAGAATTCTTTTGAAAAGCTAAAGGCGTCCTTGACACAAGCTCCTGTACTTAGAGGACCTAATTGGACCCTACCTTTTCACATCCATACTAATGCATCAGATTTTACAATTGGTGCAGTCTTGGGCCAATAAGAAGGATCAAAAGAATATGCCATTTATTATGTCAGCAAGAATCTACAAGGAGTTGAACTGAATTATACAGTGATAGAGAAAGAAATGTTAGCAGTTATTTATGCCATAAACAAATTCAGACACTACATAACTGGTTACAAAGTCTTCATCCATACGGATCATGCAGCCATCAGATACTTGATGAATAAACCTATAGTAGGTGGCAGGCTGGTAAGATGGTTATTGTTGCTACAAGAATTTGATATTACCATTGTTGACAAACTAGGTAAATCCAATGTTGTTGCTAATTTTCTATCCAGATTCCCTACATAGTCTTCAGATGGAGTGGTTGATGATTCCTTTCCTAATGAGCATTTATTTGCGCTCACTACATATACTCCATGGTATGCAAACATTGCCAATTATTTGTTTATGGGGTAGATTCTAGGATATTTCTCTCCAAGGGAAAAGAGGCAGCTTGTGCATAAGGGTTTCTCTTACTCTTGGATTTCTGGATTTCTATTCTACACTGGACTAGACAATATTATGTGTCAATGTATCAGAGAGGATGAAGTGTTTGATATAATGAAGGCTTCTCATGATGAGCCTTGTGGGGAACATTTTGCAGCTAAGAGGACAGCCTTTAAAATCCACACCACATGTTATTATTGGCCAACCCTTCACAAAGATGCTGTTAAATACACTAGGAGCTATGATAGATGCCAGAGAATGGGATGACCTACTAGAAGTGATGAGATGCCTCTTCAGCCACAACTCTTCCTAGCCCCCTTTGACAAGTGGGGCTTGGATTTTGTGGGGCCTATATCTCCTTCATCCAACAACAAAGAATATATCTTGGTATGTACATATTACTTAACTAAATGGGTGGAAGTGAAAGCATTACAGTTTGCACGAGATAACAATGTGGCCAAATTCTTGTATGAAGACATCTTCACCAAGTATGGTGTTCCAAGAGAAATAGTGACTGACCAGGGTCCACAGTTTACCTCTGATTTAATAACAAAATTGGTTTCCGAATATCAGATCAGGTATAAGAAATCCACACCTTACCATCCACAGGCTAATGGTCAGGTAGAAGTTGCCAATAGATAAATTGAAAATATCCTAACCAAGATAGTACAACTTCATCAAAGAGATTGGGTTTCTAGGCTCCCTAAAGCTGTTTGGGCGTATAGAATAACTTGGAAGACAACTACAGGGTTTACACCCTATGAGTTGGTCTATGGCAAGACTACAGTTCTCCCTATTGAATTTGAGCATAAAACCTTGAGGACAATAATGGACATATGAATGGATATAACCACTGCACAACAGGAAAGGCTCCAACATTTAAATGCATTGGATGAAATGAGACTAGAAGCTATTCATCATACAGAGGTTAGACAGAAGTAAAGGGCTAAATGGCATGATAAATATATAAAAACAAAGGAATTTGCTGCAGGAGACTAGGCCTTACTTTATGACTCTAGGTATAAGGACTTCAAAGGAAAAATTCAGTCACATTGGTTAGGTCCTTATGAAATCCAGCAAGTTTTTCCTAATGGTGCAGTTCAACTACACACTATTGATGAAGTTCAATTTTAACTATTGGTCAATGGGCATAGACTCAAATTGTACAAAAAGCCACTCCGGAGAGAAGACTTTCTGGTATCTCTATCTACTTAGAATGCTCCTACTGACATTGTTGATTCAGATGCTATGACACCCGCTACTACTGATTCAGATGCTGTGACTCTAGACAATGCACATTCTGATGCTGATATAACCGCAATGTCCAGTGATATGGAGGTTGAGTTGCAATACTCAAACCATGTTGCTGCCAATTAATTTTCTTATTTTTCTAACATGCACACACTACACAGTTCCATGGTTACAACTTCCTATATCCGTCAGGACCTATTAAACACTTCTTCAGACAGGACCTGACTCAGCCGAGACCTGCTAAACACTTCTTCAGATGGAACCTAACTTAGTTGGGACATGTTATTTTATGTTTTCATTTATGTAGTCGAGACCTATGTTGCAGGCGCCCGTAGCAACACCTATCTACTATTCTGTTCTATTACTTGGTGCCAACTCCTCAATTTTCCCACCCATTCCCTCAACTTGTACTCATTTCAAATTTCCTCCATTCAGATATTTCCAATTGTCCATTTCAGTTTCTGAGTGATACTTCTATTCACCATCTTGCACTCCTTAATAATCACTCTATCACCGTACACCCCACTTTCCTTTTGCAGCATGCCTATTCTATCGCATCACCAGTATTGTTCACAATTTCCAAGATATGTTAATTATTCCATTTCAATCTATATATACAATTCACACATTCCTATTAATATACTTAGCTTTCTTTATTTATATCCATGCTTATTCATAATTAATTTCATGCATGTGATGTATATTTCCACCAATTCTTTTTATCACTCCTTCTCCATTCGTACTACCTGCTATTCAAAGTGAGGTCACTTCATCATTAAGTTGGAGGGAGGGGTTTCTTTTTGATGATTGATGATTGTCATTTCCTCATTTCTACCTTTACATTTTTGCCTTTCAAAACCATGACTGAAACCTTACCCTTTTGAACAACTAGACAAAATACTCTGCATTATGAAGTCATCTCTGTCAAATACTGAATTAATACCCTAAAAAGAGTTAAGGAGTTATAGTGGAGAAATAGCAAAAATCAAATTGAAAAACTAGTTTTTTAGGGTGGTGAGCTAAGGCAGTTGAGTTAAGATAGTAGAAATTGGTTACCTGGCATTGTGCAGAGAATTGATATTATAGAGTCCCAATTCACAGTCTTAATGGGAGGAGACGTAATCAGAAGGGAACCTTCGGTACACAAGGAAATATTGGAAGATGTGCTGGTTCTCCCACTCTTTACTACAGTGGGTTGGCTTGATTACTTCCTCAAATTGATGGAGTATGACAATGAAATGGCAAAGGAATTAGCACTTACTCTGCAATAGGATGAAGCATTGGTTAGAGGGTTGATAGTAGATGCTTCCGAGATAGAAATTGCTCAAGTTTTAGGGTTGCCAAGAACAGGGTCTGAGTATCTGACAAGGGTTGATGTGGCTACAGCTAGGGAAGAGTTTTGTGAAAGAGGTGAACACCTAGACTCTACCACACAAGGTACCAAACATTTATCTCTTCCATATTTTTGGGGAAAATGTGCTACCTATATTATCAAATATATCACTTGTGATGGCAGATATAATCTCCTATATACTGCACATCTTAAACTGCTTAACCATTTGAGGCATGAGAAATTTGTCAATGTTCCCAATTATTTCTATTATATGTTGAAAAGAATGTCTTTGGAGTATTAGAAGCAACAAGCAGACACAACTCTTTCTCACCATTGTTTAATAGCTTTGTTAGTAAAAAGAAGCTTAAGGATTTAGTACCCACAGATTGAGTGGGAAGCTTTTAAACAATGTGTAGACATCTCAATACTCTTAGAAGCACCAGAGCCAGAGGAGGATATTCCACATGAAATTGAACCCCCTGTAGATATTGAGCAAAAAGAAACACAACCTGAGAGCCCTTCAGATTTTAGGCCTATGTCAGTGGAAGAGCCTTCAACCTCTACTCCTAAAACCAAAAAGACCACTTCTTCAACACCTAGGAAGAAAACAAGAAGTCTGAGGGAGAACATCAAGAAGAGGAAAAAAGTGGAAAAATATGATATAGTTGCTCCTAGGCGATCAGGAAGGTTGAAGAGGAAGAGTGCTAAAGAGAGAGTTGTTGAGTAGGAAGGAGATGAAAATAAAGGCCAGTAGGATACTGACCCAGCTCCTCTGAATCTAGATTTAGACGGGAGTGGGGGAATCCCTATTGAAGATATTTCTACTAATACCTGTGTAAATGATAACATGTCTGTTAGGAAAAGAAGGTACATTTCCTCTTCTGATTGTGAATCAGAAGATCCATTTGTTGCTAGAAAAATGGGAAAACCTGTGATGGAGGGCACTGCTAAGGAAATCTGTAATGCCCCTAAAAAGGAGAATGATGAAAATCTTGAAGCAGATAGGGAATTAATAGAGGACAAAGATATAAGGAAGGAGTTGCAGGAAGCCTTACCAGGATAAGGTAAATTGAAGAACAAGTAAGGGGTTATGAAGAGAGAGATAGAGAAAGGGAGAAGAAGATTCAAGAATTGGAGGGGAAGTTCCAAACTTATGGCCAAGGTTCTAATTTAGATTTATTAGCTCAATTGGTTGAAACTAAAGCTCTGACTAATGAAGAGGCAGCACTCAATCTCCAACCTCCTATGATAAAGACCCCAACATACCATACTACATTGTCCTTGGGTTTTGAACTGATCAAATTAACTGATGAAAATAAGCAAAAGGAAGAAAACTAGAAAAAATAAAAGCATAACCTTAATGAGTCTATTGCAAAAAAGGATTTGAAGATTAAACAGTTGGAGCAAAAGCTAACAGAGGTTATTGAGAGGGCTAAACAGATTATGGGATGCTGGCCTCCAGCAAGAGTGTATGCACTATTTTTAAAGGAAAAATTTCTCAGTTTTCAATTTAACAAGTTTATTAATGATCAACCTGATTTGCATTCAAGATTTATCTTTTGTAATTACTTCCAGGAGATCATCTTAGAAGAGTATGACCAGTTGTGTGAGTATTACTCACACAACTACATAATGGATCAAGATACACAATGGAATACCTGTATTTATGTTGGAGATCTCTAGGTCAGGGCATTGATGTCCTATTTCAAGAATGAGCAACTTAGAGGGTTATTGATGGATCAATATGAAGAGCAGGAAAAGAAAGTACCACTACATTTGAGAAAGGAAGCCTTGGAGCCTGAAACCATTCTAACCCAATGGATTACATTATTGACTCATAAAGGGGTAGGAAAAGTAATCATGGATTTGAGACTTAGAGACTATAGGAGAATATAGAGGATGGCAGTGTCCATTATCCAGAATTGTTAGAGGTATGTGCAAGATAGATGGGATAGTTTAACCTTGGAATTACAAAGGAAGGAACCCCATTCCATCCACAATTTCATGAATATGCTTGAAAGACTACGCAAGTATATCCAGGTATCAAAACAGAGGGGAGTATCATGGTTACCTCTCACTTTTCAGCCTCCTATATTTCTTTATCCAGTACCACATTGGATGGGAAGGAAAAGTGAGGAATGTAGGCGTGCTGAGCAAATCAAGATTGAAAGACTTGCATACTCTAATGGGTTCTACCACAAGCAAGGGGAAGGAGTTAGAACAGACACAGATTTTAGAACGATTACCTTGCATAATAACATTTTGCCTTAAGAGTCCAGTTCTTTAATTTTGCTTAGGGACAAGCAAAAGTCTAAGTTGGGGGAAATGTTGGGGTGGAATATTGTCCTCCTTTTTATGTTGTTTTCATATGTTTTAAAGAC
This sequence comes from Cunninghamia lanceolata, assembly GCA_027924645.1. Taxonomy (NCBI): domain Eukaryota; kingdom Viridiplantae; phylum Streptophyta; class Pinopsida; order Cupressales; family Cupressaceae; genus Cunninghamia; species Cunninghamia lanceolata. The sequence continues at coordinate 3,334,686 of BSBN01001185.1, read as the reverse complement.
CTTTTCTATATGGTTCTGAAAGGATTCCACATACATTACCTTCATTTTATATTGTTTCATATATACTTTCCTAAGACTTGGATCCTATGCTGATGAATGAATTCAAGTGGTTATATTATCAAATGGGTGATTTGAATTATTGATATGCATGAAAAATAGATAGGATTTCATAAGTTTATTATAAGAATTTGTTTTGTATATATATTGGAATGATTAACCTTGTGTAGTGAAATAAAGAATCCAAGGAGGAGTAACTACAATAGAATGAAGGACAAAGTAATCAATGAGGATACGGTCCAAGTGCCATACATGGTGATCGGTGGAGACAAACGTGGTCATCATGGAAGAATAAATGCAAAGGATGAAGAAGACTCATTCTAGGAATCTCACCAAAATTCATGCATCTTATTTGAGTTATTGTGGGTGGAATTTTTGATTGGATAGGACTATGTTTTCTTGTTCAGTTAATAAGTTCATCTCAAAAACAATATCCTGATGTCCAGGAGTTAATTGATGATCACAGTTAGTTAGAAGGTTGAATCAGACTCTCTGATCTTTATATAGGAGAGGAGTTTATTTTTGATGAGTTAGTTGTTATGTTCTACTTTCAATATAGCCATTACTTTTGTTACAGTTATTAGTTGTTACAGACATGTTACAATTTTGAATAAAAATTTGAAGAAGATTATGTCGTAGATATGATTTGAATTTAACTGTATGTTATGAGAGGGTTGAAGATCTGAAGTAGATTTAATTTCTAGAAAAAGTGAGATAGTCCCCTGAGCTGGCCACTCAAGGTACTAACTCTCACTTTACATGTTCTCTTATTTATTTCTGTATTTTTAGTTTATATGTTTCATTCCACTTTCCATGTTATATTGTGAACTAGTAAGAACTGCTGATTGATACTTCCAGTAGCTATGATTCATGAGTGGAGTACACATTTTTAATCCTCTAGAGCTTAGTGTTAGCTTTTTCATCATTCTTGAAATGTTAGATTAAAACTGTGGTTTTCTGTTAAATACAATTATCTTTAGCCTCTGCTGAAGGTACCCATAGCATCTGGGAAATTAAATTGTTTTTGTTGTTTTTCATTTTTGTTTACTGTTTTAAATTCCTATGCATTCTAGTAAATAGGATTGGGGGAAAAAAGAGTTACACAAGATTAGCTTAGAGTAGAAATGAGTCTTGAAGGCATAAATATTGCAGGCATCATCATAAGCTTATGCTTCTTGGTTGATAATTCAATGTAGGAACACAATGATAGTGGACTATTCAGTTAGGCTAAAACCCTGAATTTATTTAAGTCTACAACACATTAGTTTTCCTCTACACATGTGGACATGATCTATGAGGATGTTCCACTATCCTTCCATCCAAGTGAATATTCATGCAGATGTGGATACATCAACAAATGTAGTTTGTTGACAATGGACCTTGAGATCAATTTTTTTTGTGTGCCATTAATGATGATGCAATCCACAAAGAAATCATGTGTTAGGTGAGCATGAGTGATAAAAAAAATGTCATGTTCCCTGAAGTAGAATGATGGTTCATTAAGGTGACCTTCTTGAGTCTACCTTTCAATTTATCATGTCTTATCATCACTAGAAGTCCTGATGGGAACATTCTTCTTTCCCACATTAGAAGACTTACAATCAAACTCTTCTTCTTCAATTTAAAACATTCAAACTTTTCATGACCCTTCTTTCTATAATAAGTACAAAATTTATTAGGCTTCCTAGTATCAGAAGAAGGAGAATAGGTACCATGAGAAGAAGAAGAAGGAGAAGAGAAATAATTTCTCTTTCGAAAGAATGTTGCTGTGATTGAGAAATTGAGGCTTCAACAAGGGTCGCAGAAATGGAAGGTTGAGACGATCGAGATTGGGCAAAAAACTTTCTTCTAGCAATTGTGCTTGGTTGAATCCAACATCTAGTCTTACAATGGTGTGTGTTTCAACTCCCTAAATAAGTGTTCTTGTAATCCACTCTTGAACTTGAGAATTAGAGATGGAGCCAGATCTAGCACTCAGAGTAATATCCTCAATCAGTTGAATTGGTAGATATAATCTTACATAAACATTTGACGTCCTTGTTGTAGATGAAGCCATTTGATATGCAAATCCTAATCACAATTGGAAGGATAGAATGTTTCCTTCAAAATTGTGACAAGTTGATCCGAGGGGCCGATAGGATTTTGAGCCTCTTAGTGTTCAATGATCAAGACCTTAGCGACACCAGAGAGCTTCAATTTTGCAAAGGGAACATTATCAGCTTCAAGGAGCTAGTAGTACTCAAACCAAGTCTCCAACCAACTCTCCATGTTAAGAACCTAATTGTACAAGACTTTAGGATCTCAAGATTCATCATAGATCTTGACCTTGCATTTGGATGTAGAATAATACCTCTCGGAGGTAGAAAGCCTCGAAATAAAAATATCATTGACCTTATTAGTTAATCTGAGACCACACCAGCTAGTTCAACAACTTTTTCAGCCAAATGGTGGCCATACTATTACGAGTTAGAGTGAGTGGTAAATAGTTTTGAACCTCCCAACAATACAAATAAGAAAAAATAGATTTATTTTTTTATCTATAGAATAATACAATTCTGATGGTAGATTTGAATTTTTCTTAAAAAAAGGCACTTAAAAAAAAAAAAAAGGACTAAAAATGTTATCATATGACTGAAAAAAGTGCCTAAAAAGTTCAAAAAATGGGAATTGGACAAGGAGTTTGAGAGTGAACTCGCAATATCTTGAGCTAAAAGCACAATTATCGAAAATTGATTTCATCATTGCGTTTGACGTCTAAAAAATAAGTAGAATAAAAGAAAATTGCACCTCATTTCAACTTTGAATGAAGGAAAACAAAATCAAAATCATCGAAGTCGAGCTAAAAAATTACAGTACAAATCCATGAGACCTAGGCTACTAGCATATGACAATGTCATCATATAATCAATAAGAAATATTTTTCATTAAAACAAATCTTGGAAAGCTATGTGGCTTCATTTCTTTTTTCCTTTTTTAAGAATTAAATATTTCAAAAATAGACTCTTCACCTTACATGCTTAGAAATTTGGCATCCACTATTGAATATAGTACGGGTCAATGTACTTACACTCGAAGCTTTATCAAATCTGTATTATACTTAACAAAATTTAGGTAGCGTTTGGAAACTTGAGCTCCTTTTTACTTCTTTATTGAACTCCTTTTTCAGCGCCGTGGACAGCGCGGCCAACAAAGAAGGAACTGTCTATGTAGACCCCACGCGCTATTGAACAACAAAGAATGGATCCCACGTGCTATTGAATGATGCACATGGGACAATGTACAGGCTGGCATGCTACAGGTCTGCCGGCCTTAATAAACTTTCTATTCAATTTCGTGCACACAACTCTGACTTTAGTATAGGACTTATTGATTATATTATATTATATTATATTTAGCAATTGTTTTTTATTTTAGTTATTAATCTATTGATTGCAAATCAATCAAAAGAAAACGATTATAGAATTTATCCGTATTGTCATTGGTTCAAAAAAAAATGACCTCTATAAGTGCAACAAAAAACTATAAGACAAATAAACAAATTATGAACATAAATTTTGTCTCCCACTTGTTAAGTTATGCTGGATGGCCATTAATTTTTTGCTTGATTAGCTAAAAGTAATTTAATTTTAATTTAGTTTTTAGGGTTCTACACATTTTATTTTATGTAATTAGATTATTTTAGGGATTTCAATTTTATTTAGTCAAAACTTTAAAATTTACACTATCATATAAAATTTATTATATTTTTTATTTTATTCTTCAAACTTATGCATTTTAAATTATAAAAGTATTAGTATTATTACATTAATTAATTTTTTAATCATTATAATCATTATTATTATATTATTTAAATATTTAATATTTAATTTTAAAAATTTATATTTAAATTTTAAGTGAAAATATGAACAGTGAATATTTAATAAATAGGAAACAACTTCCTATTATATTAAATATACACCCTAATAATTTTTTTAATTATTTTTTTATAAAACAATAGTGACAAGAGTTTAAAGATTATTTTGTTACTTTGCTTGTATTTAATAAAATCTTTTCACTGTTACTTTGCTTGTATTTAATTAAATCTTTCCACTGTAAATAATAAATTGAAATTAACAAATTTTCTTTCCACTGTAAATAATAAATTGAAATTAACAAATTTTATTTATTATTTATAAAAACCTAAATCAAAACCTATTCATAACAAATTGAAAATATTAAAAACCGATGCAGTTTACCTAATTATTACCGTTCAACTACCCAAACCGCTTTTACCCCAAAATTTTATAAATACCCTACATTTCCCAAATCAAAATTATGACAAAGGACAATCTACTGAGTTATGCAGGTTTTGGTACATTTGTGGAGATATCTCAGTTTGTAGGTGTTGCCAAAAATTTTGAATTTTTTTAAAATTACTCTTTTACAATTCATAGTATAATCAATTAGATTTTATCTATTCCCTCGTGCAAGTTTTTCAATTGATAAAACAAATTCACTCCAAGTAATGAGCTTGTGCCAAGGAAACTATAAGTAGGCTTGTTCTTAACTAGTTCTTTTTGCAATGAATGACAACTGAAATAGTTTTTCTATTTAAAAAATATTTAGCTATTGATATTGTATAGATGCAAATATTATAACAAATTAAAAATTTATTAAATTATTTTTGTTTAATGTAATTAGTAGAAAACTTTAATAATGGCGGTAATATTGCCTTATGGAAAGGGAGTGGCTAACTATATTTAGGAACATGGCATCACTTTATTTAAATATTTTCCATCACACTAGATTTTTAACTGTTGAGTACATAAAATTGAAATCCCCAAAATAAAAGTATTTTTCATGACACTCTAGATTTTAACTCTTGAATTAAAAAAAAAAATATCTCAAAAATAACCTAATTTGGTAAAATAAAATAACACTAAATTTTTTCTTTACAAAGCATGCATATTTTTATTTATTGATTTCTTTTCACAACTATTTTATAAAAAAATTATTAGGGTTTAAATTTGTTTTATAACTATACTTTAGGGTTTACGCATAAATAACCTAATTTCGCTAAAATATTTCTTAACTATTCATTACTAAACCACAGATTAATTAAAATAATTAAAATCACATTCTCTAAAAGTACTTACTATTATTACTTAAACAAAAAAATTAAGTGACTAAGATAAAATACTTAGTGATGTAAATATGAATATGTTATTGTTATTATATTATGTAACTATTCTTCAAACTTACAATATTTTAATGCATTTTAAATTGTAGTAATATTCAATATTATTACATTTTAATATCTTAGGCAGACATTTCAAATCTATCCACACCTAACTAGGATTAGGATTCTACACATTTTATTTTATGAAATTAGATTATTTTTGGGATTTCAAACTTTTTTAGTCAAGAGTGAAAAATTTAGGATTTCAATTTTATTTAGTCAAAAGTTAAAAATCTACAATATCACTTCGCCATGTTATTACATTTTTTTTATTCTTCAAACTTACAATATTTTAATGCATTTTAAATCATAAAAGTATTAGTATTATTACATTTTAAGAAAATATTTGTGTTATTTAATAGACTTTGTAAAGCTTAGTTTTATAGTTAGGAAATATTTTAGTCCTATTTTATTTTTATCAAATTAAATTATTTTTGAGATTTCAATTTTATTTACCGAAGACATTTCAACACTCTACAGAAATTAATTTTTCAATTATTGGAATGTAATTTGTCTATACAACCAATACCTAATCAACAAAAAAATTACAATTAAACAAATAGTATATGCAACCAATAGCTAATCAACAAAAAAAATTACAACTAAATAATACTATAATAACAACACTACAAGACAAGTATTGGCCACTATGTGGCACTTGTTTTTGTAATTCTTTATGTAGTATGATAGGTATCTAATTGTTAATCTTGTTTAAAGTTACTGGTCATGAGAGGGATATCAGATTTAGTCCTTTATATTGTATAAGAATATCTTTATTATACTTGCTTATATTTGGTCTATATTGTATCTCTATTCTTCAGCCCCTTCTTCTATGTATTGTGGCATCGCTCAATTAAAAAAAAAAGTTAAAAGTTAGTTTTTTTTAAAAGACATCAATTGTTTTTTAGTTAGGAGATTAGTTTTAGTTAATTGATTGTTAATTTTACAGACTTTATTGTCTCTTTTGTGTTGAATTTGATCTCTGATTATTGCTCTACTTAATTCCATATCATTTGTTATCAGAGCCTTTTTAGATCCATGGATTTGGGTTTATTTTTCTATCTATTTTATATGGATTTTGAATCTCTCACAATAAACTTTCTATACAAGCATAGTGGTAAAACTTAGATAGTGTCACATCCCATTTTCAATCACCTATTTTAGAATATTTAAATTGGTTAAATAAATTGTTTAGGGAGAGCAAAATTGATTTTTTTTAATGAATATTACCTATTTAACTTTATATTAATAAAAAATAATTAGTACTATATTCACAAAAAATGAGGGTGGTAAAAAGGCACACCCAAAAAGTTCAAGACTAAAGAAAATTAACTAATTCTAGAGATGAAATATCAAAGGGCCTAGCCTGAAAGAGACAACTAAGTAGCTAATACAACTCCAGGGGGAGGAGACGGGTCCTTATCATTAGAATTACTCCATACATCATTGGGGTCATGTCATCAGTTGACTCTCACCTAGTGGGAGTAGCAGTTTCATCTTCTTGTTCTTCATAGGGTTGTAGATTCTTATTCTTCATAGGGTTGTAGAGCCCGAATAAGAGAAATAGCCCACCTAGGAGAGGGCATGCAAGAAGGCTAAGACCATCCTCCTTGAGTAGTAGAGCCTCTAGAATATTGAGGGCCATGGGATTTAGACCCCTCACCACCACGATCACGCATGGTAGAGTTGTTACGCTTGCGTTGACGCCCCTGAGAAGAGGTAGTAGGGTCTTGGGGGACCTGAGCAACCATGCAGGTAGCATTAACCTAGTGGTCAAGTAGCTCCTGTAGATGAGAAACTTCAAGTGCATCTTTGGAAGCTTGCACTTGAATTTACATAAGAACATTAGAGAAAATGATAGCTTTAGAATATAGAGAAAAATAGACCTATCTGCAAAACAATGAGAGAAAATAGTAGCATTCCTATCTTTCTATATGATGAATAGAATTTCCACCATGAAAGCATGCCAAATATGAGTATACTTGGACATAAGACAAGGCTAGTCTCCAAGCAAAACCATATGCCAAGAAAAGGGTGAAGGGCCAAAATTCTTGAAGAAGTCATGGATCCAAGACCATGCTTCTTACACTCTTGAGAAAAACTAGAAAAAATGCTTGAGACACTCAATCTTCCTACAAAAAAGGTAATGTGGGGGAGGAATTTCCATCTAATGATGGCCCAAAGGGAGGCCGTGGTAAAGAATGTAACAAGAAAAATGAGCAAGTTTGGGTTCTAAAACTATAGATGAAACACAATGAAATTAGTTATTCCAAGTCCTGGGAGACAGTTGTAATTATCATCTATGATTGAGATGATCCACCATATGCAAGTGTGGCAACAACCATGCATATCCTTTACTAGGATTGTAATTTCTAAAGGGTGTATCAGGCTATCATTTCCAATCTTTCCACCATGGTTTGAGAGATCTCACTCTAATTTTGTGAAGCATTAGAGGAGGAATCACATTAATGATTGACTCGTAAGTGTCTTGATCTTGATTTGAAAGTTTATATTTTAGTTTAAATTCAGTCCACAACAACAAATTCTTAGTATCTCTATGAATAAGGTCTTGTAAACCCTGAACACCACACCTAAAAATGTTTAGAGCATGAAGCCAAGGAGCATGACCTAGAGGCCGGTCTTGAGTGTTGAAAAGGGGGAACACTAGATGGAGTATTGGTTGATGGATAAACCATTGCGAAATCCATTACCTGCCAAAAAATCCATGGTTTAATGGCTTCCAAATCTTTCCAGATGCTCTTAATGATAATGGTGCCTTGAATGGAAATAGGTTCCCTCATGGTAAGAAGGGTTCCTAAATCTAAGCCTTTCCAAGCTGGCCACCCATGAGGAGATTCTATGCTAATGCAATATTGCATAAGAATTTTTCATGCTTCATTACCATTTAGAGCTTGGATGAGCCATTTAGCACACAAGGCAACACCTTGTCGATGAATGGAAATCAAACTAAGCCCTCCAGCCTCTTGGGGAAGGAAAAAAGAATCCTAGGCCACACGATGAAAGCCTTGATGGCCATCATTGGAGGCCCACAAGAAGTCTCTGAGAAGCTTCTCAACTTTCAAATAGGAAGTCTTTATAGGCACCCAACAAGAAGAATAGTACATGTGTGTTGTTGCTAGAATCTTGGAACAAATCTAGAATTTACCAGCCAACAAAAGAGGCTTGGTAATCCAATACTGGAGCTTTTTCTCAATCCTTGTGATAATCACCTACCATAGGTCAGAGGAGATTGCCTGAAAAGAAAAAGGAATTCTGAGGAATCAAAATATCTCTATATGCTTAATCCATTGCCAACCAAGCGAGTTGAGCTAACTAGGTCTGGGAAGAAAATATTGGTGATAACACAATGTTTTCTGCCTCTGAGTGTTGGAGCCAAAATCTTAACAAAAAATTTCAAGACACTGGATTACTTCTTTGATGTTATCTTTGTCCTCAATAAGACTGAGGAAGGAATCATCAGCAAAGTGGCCATTGACTAGTTGTTGGGAAGAGTTAGGGAGAAAAATACCCTTACCATGAGATTGAGAAACTCCTTGACCTAAAAGGTAACCAAAGCCTTCAACATCTAGCATATAGAGAGCTGGGGCCATCGGGAAACCTTAATGAGTGGAATGAAAAAGTCCAAAGGAGGTGGATTGATGACTGGAAATGCTAATGCAGGCAGAGGCATCAACAAAAAGCATTTGAATTATCTACAAAAATCGATGGTCGAAGCCTAGGGCCTGTAGCATGGCTAAAATAAAAGGCCACTCAATGCGGTCATATCCTTTGGAAAAATCAATTTTAATCAACACAATAGCTTGGTGAGAGTGATGTGCCTATTCCATACCTTCCCAAACAGCGATGATGTTATCCAAGATAAAGTGAGATTTAATAAAACTAGTCTACTTTGGTCGAACAATGAGAGGCAACAAGGAGTGGATTTTGAGGGCAAATGCTTTGGCAATGATTTTGTAGGAGACATTCAGTAAAGTGATTGGGCGCTAGTTATTGATATCCTTAGGGTCACTAGCTTTAGGTATGAATTTAATAGCCCCCTTGTTTATAATATTTCCTAAAGAACTTGTCTGCATGGCTTCAAGATAAAACTTATGAAGATCCCTACCCATAGTATCCCAAAAAGCTTTATAAAATTCACAAGGGAATCCATCCAAACCATGGGCTTTGTCATTATCCATAGAGAAGAATGCCTCCTTAAGATCATCTTGAGAGAGAAGCTGGTCACAAAGAACTCTATGGGCAATAGAAAACTGACAAGGAACTACCGCAAGACACTACTGAATGGCAAGTTGCCTAGCAGGGGTAGATTTTTGGGCTGAAAAAACCTTTTCATAGTGTCAAACAAAGGCTTACAGAATGTCAAGAAGCTCATGAAGGAGTTGGTCTCCTTCTTGAATTTATTTCACCAATTAGGAAGTATGACAAGCCTGAAGGGCTTGAAAGATTTCTTTGGAAACTTTGTTCCTAATCTTAAACCAATGAAACCAGGCCTTGATCTAAGCTCTTCTAGTAGAGTGAGCATCCACTATTTGCTTCTTTTAGTGAAGCTAAGCAATGGAGTGGAACGAATGAGCTTCCAAAGTGGTGGTGGAAAGGCAGAGTTCACGAGTATTGGCCTCGTATGAGCGACAGTAGAAAATGTTAAGTTGCCTTCTATAAATATGGAGAAACTACGAAGTATAGGTGATGGCATCATTCCACTAGGTGATCCATCCCATGCCATGCAAAGGATGTGGTTCTAGATACTAGACACGTTGGATGTGTGTTGACATGGCATTGTGATTGAGAAGAGACATGTTGAGGAAAAACTATCTTTTTATGACTTTGGGCTTAGAAATTTGCTACTCAACATGAAACCATATCAAGAAATGATTTGAAAAGACAATGTCAGATAACGGTTCGACCGGTAGAGAATAACAACTGGTAGTTGTGAAAAGCGATTGAGTAGAAATCATAGCTTGATCCAATCTCTTTAAGAACCTGCTAATGCCAGTCCAAAGATTGCTCCAAGTGTACCATGTCATATTATCATGACGACAACCAATATTAGGGTTGAAAAGACCTAATTTATTGCACATACAAAACCAAGTCTCCCTTTATCATGAAAAGACCTATAATTTATTATGCATTGGGAAAGTTGCACATTTATCATAGTCCATTTCAGTCATATTAAAATTGTTAGATTTTGAAATGGAGATAGAAACCCAAAATTTAGAAGGCTAAAGGCAAGCACAAACAGAAGATCAAAATGGAGGAAACAAAGAGATAATATAAGAATAGTCTGAATAGATTGCTCACAAATAGAATGGAATGGAATTACAATCTAGATAGTGAGTTTACATAGACCAGAGAGAGGGGTTGAGGTGGCAAAACTAATCAATAGGGAGAGACCACCAAACAGTCTAAACATAGAAAATACAACTCCCTCATAGGACGGTGACACCTCAAATGACCCACTCACCTAATTAAAATCACTTTATTAACATAAGCAAGCTTAATAAAATGTTCTAGGAAAATCCTTATGAAAAGGAATAAGAAACCTACACTAACACCCCCCTTAAGCGTAGCTTAGGTGGGTGAAAAGATGGGTCCTGACAGATGAAGCCTGATAACACTAATACAGAAACAATAATATATGACTAAAAACACTACTAGAAACTACTTATAAATGACCAAACATGGTCACGTGACCATTAGTAGTTTATTTCCAGTCATTTATAACGTGACCAAATTGACGACTAAACCATTTTTAGTCATTTATTGATTGTTTTGATTGATTGATTTGGTAGTATATTTAGTCGTTGATTTAGTCATTGATTGTTGTAATCTGGTCACTTATTTAGTCATTTTTTATTCATTGATATATTTAGCCATTAATTTAATCATTGATTATTGTTAACTAGTCACTTATTTAGTCATTTTTATTCACTAATTTCAGTCCAATGGTAGTGTATTTAGTCATTAATTTTAATCAACTTATGATCAATTTGGTAGTATATTTAGTCATTTTTATTCACTGATTTAACATTGGTCATACATTTAGTCTTATTTATTCATTGTTCACTGATTTATGTCAATTGGTAGTATATTTAGTCAATTAAATTGTTAGTTGACATCAATTAGTAATATATTTATTCATTTTGAAGCTTGCATTTAGTCATTAGTATATTTAGTAGTATATTTTGAAGCTTGGACAATGAAACAACTTTGAGTTCAGGTAAAAATAACTTGTTTTATTGATAAAAATGCTTACAAACAACATGCAGATCTGAAAATAAGTTACAATGCTTTCTCTTTGCTAAAAAAACCTTCATGGTTACAATACATAGCTCAAAGAATGAGCAAGAAACTAATTTTTTTAGTATCACTAAGCATAGAAGCACAAAGACATTCATAGATGTCTTCTTCAAAAATCCATGACTATCCCATGAAGCTCATTGTCCTAGTTCAAGATCACACTTTCATCTCTGTAGAGATCCTGTCTCATGCACCCAACTTGCTCTAGTTCATAAGCTGCCACTGTGAATTGTTACCTATAGCAATAAACTGTCCTTATCTCTGATGATTATGCCTCTGCTGATTGTCATGTTTGGTAGGATGCCTCAATTGTCATAGATTGTTATTCAACAATATTGCCTTATGACTAGGCTATGCATTGTCCTAATCAAACTTGTAGCTTCTTGAAATGCAATTTCCAATCACTTTTCAATCTACTATAATGCATTTTCCCTTTATAAAACAACAATGCCTCATGACTGCCACTACCTAGCTCATTATTCTGGCTTGCTTTCACTTATACTCTACCTCCCATCAACATAGAACACTGCCCCTCTATTGAATGCCTTGACTACCTTTGACATCACTATATCTTTTCCAAATTCCTTGAAAACAGTTCATCACTACTACTGTTACCTAGGTATGCACTCTATGTCATCTGCCAGACTGTTAAAAGTTCACATAGTCCATCATTGGTCCTATCACTTATCACATCACTATCATGAACAACTATCATATCATCTCATCATCTCTAATATAGAAATCAACATCCATTATGATACTATTGTTGCAAAATATATGTGTCTTGGCAAATAACTCATGATAACCCTCAACCTTGTTGCTGCTCACTTGTACCAACCCTATGGTACTGTCCTAGGTGTTCATGCATCTAACATGAAGACTCTTCACTATCATGAGATTTGGCACTGTCAGATGCATACTAGAAGGCTATCTCCTTACCCCTTTAAATGCTTCTTGAGACACTGACAATATTGTAACCTTTGTATAGTTCTTCTCATTGACTCTAAGATTATCTTTTAATGTTTGCACATGATCACTATCTTTTGCATGAATCTCTACCCCTTGACAGTCACTTGATTGTCCTTTCAATCCTCACTATCATACATCCTCGTTTGCAAACATATTCACTGAAGTTTGAGGAGTGCTTCTACCATGGTCATAATTGTTTTGGAAACATTGTCATTGCCATGGTGCCATTTGATCAGGACCTTCACTTTGTGTTTCTAGGTTAGATTGAAACTATCCAATCTCTTCACACTCTTCTCACTATATTGTTTCAAACGTCCCTGTGTCTTCTACTTATGGCTCTTAGTGTAACCATATCATCCATGGGTCTTTAAGTGTTGCTCAGCCTCAAATGACTATCACTACCTTTTGAGAAGGTCCTCTTATTCTTTTATAGTCATATCACTATCATAATCATTCCTTGTGGGTGAAACCATGATACAAAGGATTATTGCAAACAACAAAGAGAGGATCTGCAAAGCAAAAATATAGTTTTCAGTACTCGATCAATGATTTTTTTTAAGTTTTCCTAGTTGGACCATAATGAAAAATCTATAGAACATTATCAATAAAAAACTAACAATTGCTGGACTTGATAAACAAGATCATAAAAAAAGATATGCATTCAATAAAATTTCCTTTGAAGTATATGGAGGCCTTGATTCCTTGATCCCTTGAAGTATATGGAAGCCTTGATTCCTTGAAGTATATGGAAGCCTTGATTCCTTCAGATGTTGTAGTTGCAACTGCCCTGGTAGACATGTATGCAAAATGTGGAACCATGGACAAGGCACATGAACTGTTTGATAGAATGCCTCAAAAAAAAGTGGCCTCATGGACTACATAGTTACAGAACTGGGCTTGAACTTTCCAAGTTGTGGGCCCCCATCATGGTCTACCAAGTCTAGGTGGCATAGTAAGGCCAACCCAAAAGAGACTTAATAACACTCATGATGTTTTTCCTCACTTGTTCTAGGAATTCATTTCACAAGGGAGAGAGGGTTTTGACCAACAAAAACTGTAACAAACAGCAAATTGGAAAATGGTTTAAACTTTAAACTTTAATACAAAAACATATTTTTCAGCTTTGTTTGTAAATTTTTATCAAGCAACTATTAAACTATCTATTTCAAACACTTTTAATTGTGACTTGTACAAACCTATCCTAGATCCTCATTCAGATTTGATGTCCATGCCAAAGTAGGAGTGTTTCTTTTCTTATGATACATAAGTATATCTTTATTGATGCATTGAGTAGACTGGATAAAATTTATCATCTAGATGCCATTAAAAAAAGAAGCAAGTCAAAGACAAAAATGAAGTTTTAAGAAAATTAAAGTGGTTTCCATGTTAAGCATATTTGAATATTAAATAGAATTTCAAACTTCATTAAACAAGAATTCTTACCTCAATTGACACATATAGTGAAATAGGAATAATGGTTGAATGTAATGTCACAAAGATAAATAGTGTAAGAGCAACAACCTGTGTAATGAGGAAAGATGAGAGAAATGAGAAATTTACACAGAAAGAAATTGCCCATTAGCTAAAAGAAGAAAACTCAGTAGCCTTTAAAATTTCTAAATATCTAAATTGTCTTTGTGGCTTTAGTTTTAGTTGACGTTATGCCAATATAATAAAATCCAGAGTATTGCTTTGGAATAGGGTATGGACATCCATCAAAGCATGAAGGATAGAGGAATTTTGTCAGATGTTGTAGTTGCAACTGCCTTCGTAGACATGTATGTAAAATGTGGTTCCATGGACAAGACACATGAACTGTTTGATAGAATGCCTCAAAAAAATTGTGATCTCTATTAGGACCATTCAAAATTCTCATAGTCCCACTTGGTTTCATGCAAATTTCCTTCCATAAATCCATCTTAGGGATCCATATTTCTTTTAAAATTATCCCAGGAGTCATTCATAAGCACCCCATACCAAGTCCATGTGAAAGATATTTGTATTTTTGACCATTGATGTGTTTTTGTCTCTCACTGCAATCCCATAGGTCACTCAAAAGGTCTTGCCGGGTGTGCAGGAACCAAGGATAACAAGGGCACAGTTATCACTATCTCGCAGCATGAAGAGATTACACTTGCAACATTGTAGTATGTAGAGATTGATTACCGTAGCCCTGCAATAGTCTCAAAACAAAGTGGCGAGCTGGCAATATAAATTTAAGTGGCATATGTTACTTCACCGTAGTCCCGCAACAGTCAAGAGAATAACTGGTGGTAATATGGTAAGAAGGAGAAAAGGAAAATAGTACACCACGCCCCCGTGGTAGCCTCAAGTGAGGCTTGCAGTATAGTGGTATAAGGAGTTTAAGTTATGTACAAGTGTTGAATACCACTGCCCCATGACAATTTCAATGGAGTGTAGTAGTGAGGTGAAAGGCTTCAAGTGATGTTTAGTATACCATGGCCCCGTGATGGTCAAAGAAACAGTTTGCAGTACTACAGTAGGGAACAAGTCAATAAACATAATGGTATTGCAATCCCACTATCTCTAATCCCTCAGTGTGCAGTAATGCGTTAAAGGTCAAAATAATGTAGGTTACCCCACTGCCCCACAACAGTGACCTCACTCGGTTTGCGGGGTAGCGGTAAATGGTAAACAATAAAAGATGATTGCCAAGTGTTCTCCCACTATCCCATGGAGCAACCAAATCAACTTTGTGGTAGTGCTCTAAGCATTGGATGTTGGAGTAATAACATTGCCGCCCTGTAGAGGCCATCATTTATGGTGGCAGGTGTGTGGTAATCATTGAAATGACTGCAAAACTAGTGAAATTTTTTGTCTGTCTGATCTATGATGATCAATGAACTATCTTTGAAGTGATTTAAACACACATAATTTCTCAATCTTAGAACGAACCAGAGTAAATGGGTAAAAAGTAGACCTTCATTTCCTCTTTTGTTTACAATAAAGGATTAGGTCAATGAGACATGTATATGCTCTTTTAAGCTGTCAGATTGAGGATTGTATTTGATTGTTACAAAGGTTCATTGTCATAGTAAATAATGGTGTAAATAGTTTAAAAGGTGGCAATCACCAATCACTCAGAGCGCAAAACAATCACCTGTAATGTCCCCTTTTAGCTAGTCAAAATTTCACAACCTTGTACACAAATTCAGCTTGCACAAAGAGAACATTAGTACACTAATCTTTCTTTGAATTCTAACTTATTGCAATATATACAATAAATATCCAATTTACATAGTTACATTGCCCTTCTAGGGTTATAACCTTATGATCAACATCAATATGCATTTCACACTTTTCATCATTATCCATTATATTTTGATCTATGTATTAATCAAATCATTAATTCTATGTGAAAGGATGTGATAGGATGCCATATGCCAATTATCATGGGTCCATTATTTACATCCTTTGACTCAAGGGGTGAATACTCACCAACTTTAGTGAAAGGCCAATTATGATAATCCTTTGGTTCAAGGGGTGAATAACTCACCTACTTTAGCCAAAGGCCAATTATGATAATCCTTTGGCTCGAGGGGTGAATAACTCACCAACTTAAACCAAAGGCCAATGATTACAATCCTTTGGCTCGAGGGGTGAATAGCTCACCTACTTTAGCCAAAGGCCTGATATGACAATCCTTTGGCTCGAGGGGTGACATTGCACCAACTTTAGACAAGCACCAAATCCACTTGTCTCGAGGGGTGACATTGCACCAACTTTAGATAAGGGCCAAAACATACCCATGGTTGGCCAACTAATCATCCTCAATAGCACATCTCTCATAGGGAGTTAATGGGTTAATTCCATCATTTCAAATGCTCAAACAATTTAACAATAAACATATATTGATTCATATGGTAAATAGCATTATAATTACTTCATGAGAATATCATTGTTTATAATTACTTTCATGTTACTTTATCTTAACACAATCATGGGATTAGCTCAATTATCAAACTCATCATTCTACAAGAGATTATACATATGCATAAATAATTCATATACCTTTATATAGTTGCTGCAACAATTTGAAGATACTGAGGGCTTAAGGTATTTGTTGATCTACTTATTTACTAGATATATTGTCTTGTTGAATGCTTGCTATGATGAGTGATGTATATTAAATTAGATGTATATATCATTATATGATTCTCCCCCATGGATGTTAAGAGATGGATGTTTGATCTTTTCTTATATCGCTAGTTGTTGATAAGACATACCTTTTCATTCGCATCGCCTCTTCCAAATAAGCGCTTATAATTATTTAACACTTAGTTGACTTCCTTTACTAATTACGTGGTCTGTCTTATTATCGTCAGTTAATGATCATTTGTCTTTATAGAAGGCGTTGACTTGTCTTTCATCCTTATTTTTTCTTGTTCTCTTTGATTGTTATCATGGCCAAACATGACCAAAGATTGTATTTGTTTGCATAAGTCATTGATCTCTCAATCGTTAATATCCTCCTCCAATATATTCATGGCTATTAGTATGATCGCTACTCTTTTAGTTAGTGTCTCTTTTAATATTTGTAATCTTTGATATTTATTTAATAATATATATTCTTATTATATATTAAATATTATTTATTACAAGTATTATTATATTATAATAAAATCATTTATATTTATATTATATTATAATATCATACACTATTTTATATATATTAAATAATTTATGATATTGAATGTAGGTACATTCAATTTATAATATTTAATAAATATATTTAATTTATGATTTATAGACATATCTTCAAATAATATATAATTGATTCAATAAATAGAGGGACATGACATCACCAGTTTGAGGTAGCCTTCTTCTCACAAGGCAGTCATCATTCACAAGGAGAGAGGACAGTGGGCTAGGCAGGAGGTCTTCATTTATTCAAGAGGGTAGTTAGAAAAAAAAGTGAATGTGCAAGAATATCAAATCCTACACAAGTTTATGCAATGCATATAGGATTAAAGTTCCTATAGTTCATCTACAATATCAAAAGAGAACTTATTTTATAAAAAAACCAACAACTCTGCAAAATTTGAGCTAGTTCAAATTGCAAATCAAGAAGCAGTAGAATACCATACCTGTCTATGCACCCAGCTCAATCACATGTAACTTTGAAGTGAGCTGCCCTCCAGTGATTGTTTTTTAAGCAAAGGAAGATGGAAGGATTTTCATTGCCCGCAACCTACAAAAAAGCAAAATCAACATTAGGAAATACTCCACAGATTTTAGAGACAAGATGAAAATGAAAGCACAACAAGAAAGAAGCATCTGATATGGTAGAGAAAATAATCTCAAAGAGTGGAAGAGAGTTTTACCTTAAATGATGCAAATGTGGCTACATGGGCTTCTAGAGCTTGACTTCATTGTTGCTCTATAGAAAACAACTGCATGTTCCCCTTAACAAGTTGTGGCCTTTGTCCATAGAATTTTTTTACTATCAATAACAATTGTAAAACCCATCAATTAAGGAATATAATAATATCATAGCCATTATATAGTACACACCTCAGATGCTCCTGGAGCAATTCAAATCAAAACAAGCCACCTTTTAGTAGGATCACATCGATAATTTATTATCTGGTTAACTGTTAAATTGGTCGTTCGCTCAAACATTCAAACAAGTTTATAATCCCTTGTATGCCCCAATAATTTGACATGTTAAAAAGAAAGAAAAAATAGAAGGAAGCACATCAACAACAAAAAATAAGCTTTCCATGAGCACACAAAAATAGAATTTCGGTCAAATTCAATATTGCACCTTGCTTTGCTTTAGGAATATTATAACATAAAGATCACATAAAAAGTAGAAGTTTTTTTGAATTTTCCAAAGCTTTTCATTACCTTCCAATGATTAATGATACACTAAACTCTGTGTCACATGTCACAACATCTTTGATGTGATCCACTTCCAAAACACAACCTATGAATTACAAGTTTGTAATATATGAGATATCATGAACTATCTTTGTGTGTTAATAAACATCACTAGTAGATACAAACTGAGCTGAGAAATAATCCAAATACCTGAATTTACCATAGCATATGGAGAGAATCATTCACACTAGGATCAATGAAGGCCTCCTTCTTGGCAATACATTTCACAGGGAATAAAACTAAAACAATTTATGGCATCAAAACAAAAAAAATTACAGAGCTAGTAGAATGGTGTTGTGTAGAAGACCACAACAACACTGCACGGTGGTTGTTGGGTCTTCATGGTGATACTTTCCCCACATCACTGCAAAGGCCCAACAACCACCATGCGGTATTGCTGTGGTCTTCTGTACAACACCATTCTCTAGATTGGCACATGTTGGCATAGTCCATGGTAAAACCATATCACCCTTTACACCATTGTCATGAATTCCTTGAAAACATTGTTCAATTACGACTTTTATATTGCCTTAAAGAAACTATTTGTGCTCTATTGATTTATAGCTCTTTATACAACACTTTGATATCTCCTTTGATGTCACTGTCATATGACTATTTGATACCACTGTCATTGGTTTTCTCTCAAACTCAAACCTTACTCTTTTCACACTTTCACTTATAGGATTTTAGTCAAGGGAGTCAAGTCTAGAATGTAACGTTGTTGTTCCTATGTTTTCAATAAGAGAATATTGTCATTGGAAACTAATATCTCTATCACACCTCATTATTGATCTAATCCCTTTTTCAACAGTCATATGGCTATGATATGCTTATTCACTATGATGACTAATCGTTGTATGATAATGTAGACTATCACCATGTTTATGTCATAGGGCATTTGACTGTATTATTAGATCATGTGTATTCTTATGGTCTCACAAACTCTAGGAAATAACCTAAGACCCTTAGATTGCCTTAATACTCTCCTATAACCTGTCATGCTCCAACAATCTCTTACATTGTCCTTTATCACCAACCATATACTTGTAGACTACTTTTAGAAGTTTGTTTACTGTCCTCTTTTATATTTTCCATAGGTTGTAACTCATCCATTAGCATCTTGAAATTTTAAAACAAGATGCTTAACACTTCTATCATGATTATAAGTGTGATTGTGTAGGCTATCTTGTGACCTGCATAGGTGACCTATGGATTATTTGTCATCTATCCTTCATGCACACTTGTCATACAGGCCCTAACTTATAACTGTCATCTACAACATTTCCATGACACAAAACCTTAAGGCCTAATTCAAGACAGTGTCTCATAAAAATCCTTATATACTACCTTCTACTCACACTCATAATGTGGACATATAAATCACTTACATACTCCTATGCCAAAGAATATGCTCTTGTTCACGATAATCCTAGGATTCACTTATATTTACAAAAATTTCATTAAATCTCTTAGAGACACCACTCTTTAAACAACATTTCCATGAATGGCTTGTCATACTGCTCTCTATCATTTGGTTTGACATGTCATTATACACTGCCTTCATATTCTCCATTCATTGTTTTTCATGAGAGAAATCTTTTGTGAGCCCGTAATGAAACATCACATACGTATGACTATCCTTGTGACTGTCATGAAACTTGTTCATAGTATCTTCACAAACAATTTACTTGAGTTATTGTCTTTTGACTTGATATCAATGACTTCTTTTTTACCTTGTCTAACAAGGTTTAATATGGAAAACCTCCATATATTTTGATGAAGGTGCTAGGGTTTAACAAACCTAAGATCTTATCACTATTCATAGCTTTTAATATTTATAGAGACAAAATCTACCATGGACAACAATGGAAAATAACTCATATTTCATAAGTAGTAATTTGTGTTTTTCACATATTCATTTGAGAAATTAATATTCAAATGTCAATTTTAATTAGGTGTTCCTAGTGCATAGCTTTGTAACATTTGCATCTAGTATCCCTACATTAGGAAGCTTATGCAAGTATTAAATTCATGAAGAGATAGTGAATAGAAAAACACATTCATAGTGTTATCTTTAATATGTACAAGCCTGTGTAGGAAGGCAGTGAGCAGTTTTTGTCAAAGGATAGTGGGATAGCACTTGGAGATGCTTGGTCAAGAGGCAAAACATGATAGTCCTTAAGGGATAGATTGATCAGTAGTAACCTCAGAATTACAAACTTATCCTTCAATCCATATAATCATGCTCTAAAATTACATGAAAAACATGTACATTTCTTCATTTAAATGACAAAAACACAAATCTTATCTAATATATTTAGTAGATCAAATACAAAGCACCAAGAAAAACTAATCGAGGGTAAACCTTAATTGTACTACCTAAATAAAATTAGAAACAAATAAACGTTGTTTCAGACCCAATCAGATTATATTTGATTGTATTGGAGGATGCAGAAATATGGGAACATGAAAAGAAAAATGTCTAAAATTTTATGTAAATCTATAAATAGAATATGTATATTGGAGAAATCCCTTATAATCTAAGCAAGGAATTTATTTGCAATGTTATTGAGTTGGCTGCTTGGTCACCTAGCATATTGATTGTTCAGGGATATACACACCATTATATAAAGGATGTCTTATGTAGTAGAGATAGACTTTGCATATTGATAGCTGATATGGTTCAATATGTATTCATTACAGACATTTTAATGCATATTAATATCCACTTACATACAAGCATATATACACTCTATTAGATATCTTTTCTTTTAGGATTGACCACTTGGAATATTTAATACTCAAGTGATTCTTTCAATGAGCTATCATTGTTACACTCATCTCTTTATATTTAGAAATCTACACATTTTTACATGCATATATGTGTCTATTTGTATATACATACAAACACACAAGTACATGTATATGTGTATACACATAAACATAGATATACAAATGTATGTATTATGTATAGAGTAAATTTTATACGCAAATCTCTCTCAATCACCATTATATGGGCATTTGCATCAGGTCAAAAATTGTTGAATTAGGTATTTACTTGTATGTACCCCATATGTTGCTGGTGCATGGTTGGGACATGCCTTGATTGGGGATGAACTTAAGGTGGATAAAAACTCATCAAATGCTTTATCTATGCTTGGCAAAATGGAACTGAAAATAGATGTTTGGCTTAAAGAAAAAGAAACAATTAAAGCTACACAAAGTGAATCAGATGCAAATAATTCTTATGTTGACATCTCACTTGGAAATTGGAATTATTTTGCAGCTTTTGTAATGAGAAGAGGGATCCAAAGGTGAAGGCACAACATCTTAAGAAGGCTAGAAAACTGTATTGTAAAGTGTTGGCACAGAGACTAGGAAATGTTTATGCTTCAAATGGGGCAGCCATTGTGCTAGCTGAAATGGGTCAATTAGATATTGCAAAGGAAATTTTTACACAGGTACAAGAAGCTATAGCAGTAAACATCTTTGTTTAGATGCCTAATGTGTGGGTAAATCTAGCACATGTTTACTTTGCACAAGGACAGTTTGCACTTGTAGTGAAAATGTATCAAAATTGTTTGAGGAAATTCTATTTTGGTACTGACACCCAAATTTTATTATATTAAGCTCGAACACATTATGAAGTAGAATAGTGGCAAGATTGTAAAAAGACATTATTAAGAGAAGTAGATTATAACTACTATAAGTTGCCAATCACAAAGCTATAAATTTTTTGTTTATAAATGTAATGAGGGTTTCGAATTACCTCTGAATTTGCTGCAAAGGGCATCCCCAAATTTGATTTTACTATAGAGGGCCTCACCGACTTCAAATTTGTTGCAGCAAACTCCAAATTCCTTTCTCACCTTTTCAGAAGTCTCTGGGTCCTCTCCAAATAATCTTTATCACCCATGCAAGTAGTTGCTATAATTCCAAATGCCTTAGTGCAATATGCTGCAAATTCAGACCAATACTACGGCACCCAAGATAAACCAAGGGGAAAATGTTGCGTTCTAGCTTGGTAGGACATTGCAATTTATATATACTTTGTCTCTTCAAACTTCACCTTTTAGATCCCGGAAATAGACCCACATTGTTTCATTTTCCTTTTGTAGGTGTGATCAGATACTTTGGTATGGGAAAGGAATGAAACAATTGTCATATGAGAGGGTAGAGAGTAGACTTTTGGATCACCACCTTGTGTTAGCCATTTTTACAATAGAGCTACAAGTAACCAACTAACAAAGGAGGAATTCAATGACCGTGTTGTTCTCAAAATCAGCTACGCTCGTTTTTGTAGACAACCCCCACGAAACTTGTCCGTTTAGTGAATCTACACTCTAAGCTCACAAATCGAGACAAAATTCCCTTGATCTCGTGCGAAGTCGTTTGACGTTTTAGACTAGTTTATGACCCCCATTTGAATCATTTTCTCGATATGTGTGAAGATCGTTCAAGTCATAAATCAGTAAAAAAGTCAATTTGGGTCATTTTTAAGAGTTAGTGAAATTTGAAGTCTTGATATGCAAGAACGGCAAAAATTGCCGCTCCTACATATCTCTTTTTTTGACTTAGAATCTTATATGTGCAATAACGGTGTTTTTTGCCACTTTTGCACATGCTTTTGTTTTATATGTAGTGGCAGCAAATTTGTCGCCATTACATGCATTTTTTCGTGTAACATGTGAAGTCGGCGATTTTTGCCGTTTGTATATATTTTTCCTCTTTTTTGCACATGGTCGACGAATTTTGCCGCCGTTACTTGTTTTTCATGATTGTGCACTGATGGCCGAAAATCCCGCTCGAACAAGATTTTTGAAATCTTAGACACCGAGTGCCACTAATGGCCACTCGTGCCACTCATTCAATGCTAGTTTTCAAGTTTTAAATACGTCTTTTTGGTTGTTTTTATTATTTCATTTCTTTTAGCGTCTTCTCTGGATTCCCTCACACCACTCAATCATGCCTTCGAAGGGATTGACCTAATCCGTCACCATCAAACTTGGGGTTTCAAGCTTTAGACAGGTAAGTCTTCTACTGTTTCCTTTTTCTAACCTAGGGTTTTCATTAATTTTGCATAGTTTTCTGGTGTCTGTATTTTACTATAGGTTTTCGTTAGAATATGGGTTGTCTAAAACCATCATGGTCATTTTTGCTCAAACCCCTGGTCGGTTCTATGCTATCAACTGTCTATAGACATCCGTGTTGTGCCCTAGGGAGGCCGGCATTTTTTCCACCTTGTAGCAATGACCGTTTTCGCCAATCAAACATGGTAAAGAAAAAACCTTTGCGACCTCCACTGTGCAAAGTCGGCAGTTTTTGCCACTCAGACATGTTATCAGTGCCAACCAGCCCCTCATGAAATGTCAGCAAAATTTGCCAACTAAACATCAAAAAGAAATAAACCACATGCATTGTCAGTAAATTTCGCCACCGATGTATAAACTTGCAACATCTTATCAAATGCATCATTGGTAGTTTTTGCCATTCCGACATAAACCCTTGTTTTTCTTGTTACCTATATTAGCGGCAAAATTCACCACTCATACCATCTTTGAAATTTTCCTAATACATGCATGGGCGGCGAATTTTGCCGCCAATGCAAATAATACAAAACCCCCATATGTAAGGGCAGCAAATTTTGCCGCCCATGCAAAAACTATCTCAAATTTTTTCAACTCTGGGAAACTTCCAGTTTTGATTTCCCAAGCCCGATTCTCCTCTGATTTTTGGCCAGCTTGCACTATAGCCCTTTTTCAAGCGCATTCCCATAGTCGTGATCATCAACATGCAATTTTCCTAGATTGCCCATATTTTCCCTAATTGCATGATCATGACTTTTGTTGCACTTTCTTTTGCGAAGCTTTGTTCAACATTAGACTTCTTCTCGGTGAAAGTTCATCCAAATGACTGACTTGTCCCTGAGGAAATCAAAAGCAATGAAATACAAATATCAAGGTGTTTTCCCAATCACCTCAATCCATTCTAATGTTGAGGACATTAGAGATACGGAGATTGGCCATGTTGATATGGCTAAGTTTGTAGAGAGAACCAAATCAAGCAACCCCAGTGCTATGATGAAGAAGATAGTTGAAAGTAATATTCATCTGGTGTCATCCTTCCCAGTGGCAGCTCACAACATAGAATTTGTTCTTCAGTGTGCCCATTTCTATAACAAAGATATTAGAGCTGTGGTGGACGCCAGTGGTAATGTTATAATTAGGTTGGATCCCGAGTTCATTGAAAAGGTGTTCATGTGTCCTCCTGCTACAGAGGTATTGAATCTTTGACTTTGTTGAAGCTCAGAAGGAATATGACAAGAATCTAGATAAAGCAAAGAAAGTGATCAACAACAAATGGTTGAAGACTGTGAGGTTAAGTTTGTCAAGGTGGCCACGTAGTTTCCCTCGAAGTGATTTTGTAGAGGAAGTTGGTGACTTGATTACTCTCCTCAGCAGGATAAGCGGTTTGTCTTCCTCTTCACAGTTTCATGAATGGATGTATCCTTTCATTAAGGTCATACTCCAGGGCAAGCAAGTTATTTTCTAGGGAGAACAAATCAATAATGCTTTGCATGACCAGCTGAGGAAGGTATCTACTACCTCTAAGGTTTATATGACTTCCTATCTGGTATACATTGCAGGTTCCATGAGGACTTTTCCAGGATTATCATCAGA
This sequence comes from Cunninghamia lanceolata, assembly GCA_027924645.1. Lineage (NCBI taxonomy): Eukaryota > Viridiplantae > Streptophyta > Pinopsida > Cupressales > Cupressaceae > Cunninghamia > Cunninghamia lanceolata. The sequence continues at coordinate 3,309,540 of BSBN01001185.1, read as the reverse complement.
AGGGGATAGGAGAGTAGTCCCAGTATACCAATATTATTCCCAGCTGACATTGAAAGGTTCAATTCACCATTTCAGGAGGGTGAATGATGCATTCTTTGCTGTATTCTTGTGTCTTTTTGATACTCAACTGGAATAGAGAAGAATTTCAGATGAGGCGTGGACAGTGGTAAATGACTTTGGGTGTATGTTTTTGCAGTTTCCATCTTTTTCATACTTAAGGGTTGGCTTTTTCCAAGGTTACCTTTATATGCTTCCTAGATTCCGTTTGGATAAACTGGTCTTAATGGAGTTGTGGAGACAAATGATTGTCCTGTATAACAAACAGATGGAACTCAAGAAGCCTGGTTTCAGATTCCCAGTGGAAATCGGTAGATATTTAGTAATGACTGCCGCAAAGGCAAGGGCCATGGAGACAGAAATGTAGTTGGTCACCATGAAGCAATTCAAAAGGAGACCAAAGTTTGACTATAGAGGGGTAAAGGATAAAATCAGATGGAAAACTTAGTTTCATGAACCCATGGTAGAAGATGTCTGGGTGGACTTGCGGATAGAGGAAGATATCAGGAAACTGGACTATCGCAGATTGTCCCTGGAACATATTGAATATCTAGGACTTGCTGATATTCTAGAAGATCTTGTAGATGATGGGGAATTGGTTGACACTAGATATGATGCAGAACAGATTGCTAGTACTCCTCTCCCTCCAATCCAATGGTCTCAAAAGGAGTTGACTTCACTGAGGAAGAGATTTGAGCCCATATTGGCTAACACCAATAACTGGCTGGCGGAGGAATTACTCTGAAAGAATTCCTCACTGGGTCAGAGACTGAAGTTCATGAGCAAACTGCTAAAAAGGTAGAAAATAGAACAAAGAACAAGAGTGATGTTCCCTCATCCCCTAAAACACACAAGCTGAAGATCAGATTTGTGACAAAGAAAGCAAAAGCTGTGGAGGAAGAACCAGAGATAAATGATATGGAAGTTGAGGAGCCAGCTACTAAAGAGCTAGTCATAGAAGAGATGGATGTTGAAGATAGGAATTCAGATCAACAAGATGAGGAGGCTTTGTCTCCACAGGGAAATACACAACAAGAAATGGGAGTATCATCCCCATTGCCTAATACACCTATTGCAGCTCCTATGTCTATTTCTCCTATTAATATTCCCTCTTCTGAATCTCCCTCTCCTCCTAAAATAATTTTTGATAATCCCCAAAACACTTTTGAAAATGTTCTCCGCTCTTCTGAGTTAATTCCTAGTTTGTTTTCTTCATCTTTTGATATTGGGGATACATCCATGTTTGATCATTTTGTGATGAATACTGAACAAGTCTCTAGTGCAAATGTAATAGGTGCAATTTTTACTAACACCCCACCTATTGTTTCTACTAGCAGTACAAGCACAGTTCCGGGAACACCAGTAGTAGGAATGGATCCCAATGTGAGTACTTCTCTGCTCCCACCTTGGTTATCAGCTTACACGCCAAAGAGGAAAAAGCAAGTCATTTCCCTAGATGACTTTGATTTCACTAAGTTGGTACCTGCAAAGCCTAAGGCCTCGAAGAAACTGAAGATTCTTTCCAGGGTACTTGAAGACAAGGGACACAAATTTCTGGAGATAGCAAAACCTCCACAGGATGCAACTGTTGAAAACTTTGATATGAATGACTACTCTATTTCTAGAGTTGAATTGGGCAAAATAACCCATGAAAGCACTAAAAATGATATGCAGTCAGCCATGGACATCCTAATCCAGAAGTTTTATAGGGAAAAGGAAATGAAGGATCACTACAAGGCAATAGTAGAACAGCTAACTGTGGTGGTAAGGAAGATCACTTTGAACTCAGAAGCAGTTACTCCAGAGGCCATATCTGTAGAAGACCTGTCATTCTGAAAGTAGAAAAGACTCACCTCAAAGGAAAAGTACTTGAAGAGTACTTAGACAGGATGCGAGTGCAAGGAATCTCTTTGCTCACGGATGTATCTAAGAAGACGGATAAAATGAGGAAAGTAAGGGTAGAACTTAATGATCTCATTGGTGCTATCTCTCAAGATATTGAGTGCACAGAGGATACTCATGATAAATGGGTGGAAATGAGGAAGCTAAAAATAAGTACCCTAATATCAATTGGCACTATTTCCAACAGGGATTCATATACAGAAACAAAGGAAGCTCTGATGTACAGGAGCAATATGCTAAGAAATTTGATCAAGGATCTTGAAGCCGCAAAGGAAATCAGTGAAGAAAATGATGTCAATCTTTTGCATAAGTTGGAGGAGTTACCTTGTAAGTTGGTATCGCAAGACAACCAATTTCTTTCTGTAGAAGAAATGGTTCAGGAGTTTGAAGACATGTTCTAGAAAGAATTTGAAGATAAAACATTTTCAATAACTTCTGTGGACAACATTTTAGACAACCAGTTAACCTTGGATAATCTGAAAACCAGGTTAACTAATCATGCAAAATCAATCACTACAGTGAGGGATGCCATAGTGAGAGCTAGGATGATCTTCAAGAATGCATTCAACCCAGATAGCATTGAAATGCAAGCGGCTTTCACTATGTATGATCACCACATAAGAAAAAGTGGTGACACAAATTGAAGCAGTTGTTTTTCCCTTAGTTTATTTTCTATTTTTCACATGTACTTTCAAAACAATTTTGGACATTTTTACATGTACATTTTTCATATGTAATTACATGTAAAAATATAGGAAGTCCCAAGTCAATAAGGACTCCTATTTTTGAATAAGTCAAAGTAGTTGTAGATTTCTTAAATTTTCTCAAGGCCTCTCCCTATAAATAAAGAGGGCCCCTTTTGTAAATATTATCTTTTTTCTATTGCAAGAAAACTCTAGCGAATTGAGAAGCAAAGCAAGACTTTGTGCTTTTTGTGAAAATCAATATTCAAATATTTATCAATACAAGAATGCAAGTTCAATTCCAATCTTTGTCTTTGGATTATTTGTGTTGTGATAGTTTTGTTCTTACATCTTGCTATCATAATCTTATTTGATAATAATTGAAGTGTGGAGTTTGTTTCAAGTGATTGAAGAGCGCTCTTAATTTGATTCTGATAGACTTTGTGTTATCAAATCATTTGTGGGTTATATGTTCATGTTTGTGAGAATACAATAGTTTGGAGACTTTGTGCTGCAAGTTGTTATATTCAATTTACTTTTATCATCTTGAAGAGGAGTGAAGACTTTGGGCTGCATTCAACTTCAAACAGTTCTATTTGCAATTAGTAAGTGAGGTAACAAAAAACTTTGTGTCTCTGTGATTTTGTGATAATTTATAAGTTCTTCATCAAGAGTTTGAAATATAAACATCCATTCTGAAAAAAGAGAATGAGATGAGATGGAACCACCACAAACATAGTTTTTAGTGTACATAAATTTCATAAGTTGTTTGGTTTGCAAAAGTCAAGTAATTAGAGGGAACCTCCCCTTGCTGAGAGGAGAGACTTTGTCTCATCATAGCTGTGGCTGATATACCCATTTTGCCGTTAGAGAGTTAACGACAAAATATTCACCCAACAGTTTTTTGGCGACTCTACTGGGGAAGGAACGTGCAACTTGAAGCCTCACGCTCCGAGTTGAAGCATTTTTAGTTCTTTTCCATTTTCTTGCAAAATTGTCCTTAGCATACTACATTCTGGCAGATTCCTGGTACACCAAAAGCAAGAGGGCTCAGGGTATTATTGATCTTGCATTTGAATTGATGCAGCAGAATAATTTTGGATTCTTAACTCCACGACCTCGTCTTCAGCGCACCAGGAGTTTTCCTCCTACAAATGCTAGGTCTCCGATACCAGGTGAAGTTTCTAGTGCTAACAGAATTTTGTCTGTTCATACGCCACCAAGGTTTGTTATACCACCTTTCAATCAGCGTGTCATGGCAGCCCAAGGCCCTTGGGGTAATACCTTTGGTCCTCTAAATTTGACCCCACCATTGTACAAACTACCTCGTAGTTCAAGAAAGAATTTTCCCAAATTCTATGGTGATGGGAAAGTTCATCCTGATGAGCACATTGTGGCTTTCTGTATAGCCTGTGGTGTGATAGGTGTCGATCACGCAGACGTAGCTATACGTCTCTTTGTAGAAACACTACAAGGTGCTGCTACGGACTGGTTTTACCACCTCCAAGCTCAGACCATAATTAGCTGGGCTACTCTCAAAACCAAGTTTGAAGCCAGGTTTAAACCTGCGGAAGATGCTCATGCATTGTTAGCATAGCTGACACAGATGAAAAAGGAACCTCATGAACCAATGCGAGATTTCGTCACTAAGTTCAACAAATTGAGAAATAGGATTCCCACCACCGTTAAGCCAACAGCGGAGAACCTTAAATGTTTCATTATCAATACACAACTTTCAGAGGTGAGTTTTCTATTGAGATGAGCTGCTCCTACCGATCTTGCTATAGCTCAGATTCTGGCAACTGAAGTGGAAGATGATCTTATCCTTGTGGGTAAGATAAGAAGGGATTCTAATAGAAATAAAAGTTCCTCTTCTACTGAGAATGCTTCCACAAGCACCACTAACCCCATGGTGCAAAGCTAGCAAATGACTTGCTATCTCTGAAGAGACAAATGTCCCAAGGTATGTCTGCGCCTCCCTCTTACTGAGATATACCAAGGAGGACATTTCAAAATAATTCATATCAAGGCAATGCTGCTAGGAATCAAGGACAACACAACCGTCTTCCACCTACATAGGGGAAGCTTGCCATTGAAGCAGTGCCGATCAAATCAACTGTTGGCTACTATGAAGCTGAAAATGAACTTTCTTTCCAACCTAAGTTGGATTATGAAAATGGTGCTAATCTCTTCACAAAAGGAGAAGAAGAGTTAGCTGGTGACTCTACCATCAGCTTTCTAAATTATCAGGACGAACCTGAAAAAGGAGAAGTGTGTGAAGGTGCATATGTTGTTTTCACTAGGTCTCAAAATCAGTCAGCTCTCCAAGCTGATAAAGGGAAGGTGAGAGAAGAATCTCAACCAGTAATTTCAATCGCTAAACGGGGGACTCCGCTACCTTTCCAATCAAAAGACCCGGTGGTTAATAAACAAGTAAGTGCCTCTAATGAATTTGTACCTTCCACTTCTACTCCTCAGACTAGTGCTATCTCTACCAAAAATCAGAATGATGGTTTTTCTTCCTCCATGTCTAATTCTTTTCAGCAGTTTGATATAATAGATCATGCTAGGAGAACTAAGATACAAATGTCTGAAGTTGAGTATTTACAGGCTAATCCTGAACAATTTGATAGATTAGCCAAATACGTCAAAAATAAGACCGTCCCTACAGGACAAGAGTTTCCCAAAGCTACTCATGACTCTCCCAAAAGCAAGCCTATCCAAAATAATCTTGTCACTAGTCCCCTTGAAGCCTCTGGAAAAATTGAACCTTTATATGTTTCCCTATTAGTAAATGGTCATAAATTGAGCAATTGCGTAATAGATTCCGGAGCCTCTGACAATGTTATGCCTGCTAAGGTAGCAGACGCCCTTGGCCTCACCTTAACCAAAACTTTTGGGAGGTGTTTCTCTATGGAGAACAAGCAAGTTCCACTTTTGGGTCAAATCAAAGATGCCCAATTTGCATTTGCAGCTTTTCCAGATAAGAGAATCAAGATGACAGTCCTAGTAGCTGATGTTCCAGCTTCATACGGCATTCTTCTTGGGCGTAATTTTTGAAAGGATGTAGGTGGGGAGTTGAACATGGATTTGTCTGAAGCAAGGATACCTGTTAAAGGTGTCATGCAGAAGCTACTTCCTGAGAAGGAGGTGAAATACATTGTTACCCAAACATCAAATCCCAAAGCTCAAATTTTGTTTGAGTCCTCGGGAATGGGTAACTATTTCCTGTCTACAGAAGATGGTTTCAGTTCGTCAGATGAGAATACATCAGGTGATAGCTCGGATATGTCAGATGGAGACTCAGAAGAGTTTTTAGATGAAAGTTTAGGTGAGGGTATAGTAATACCAGATTCTTCCCTCACTGACAAAGAGGAGTCTTCTGACCAAAGAAAGTCCAAGAAATCAAATTCTAATGAAGTCTGGATTTTAGAGTTTGATGGCAGCTGTTCTTCTACTGGTTCTGGAGCCGAGGTGGTCTTGATATCGCCACAAGGTGATATCTTACCTTTTTCATATAAGTTACAATTTGACAATACCAATAACACCGCCGAATATGAGTCCTTATTGCTTGGATTGGAAGTTGCTCATGCTAGAGGTGTTAAAATCCTTCATGCTCAAGGGGATGCCGAATTGGTGGTTTGTCAAGTAAGGAATTTGTACCAAAGTAAAAATGAAAGACTGAGACATTATCGCAATCACGATGGGATTGCATTGAAGGTTTTGATGCTTTCAACATTTCAGTAGTGCCAAGAGAGTTCAATGATCATGCAGATTCATTGGTTGTTTCCGCTACTCTCATGGTGCCTCACAAGGATTTCAAAGAAAACAAGTACACTATTGAGCTGGTCTTCTAACCAAGTGTACCTGATAACACTGACCATTGGCAGGTGTTCAATGGTGATAACCAAATCATTGCTTTCCTAGAAAAGATGGATAGCTTTGATGAGCTATACTTTGAAGGAAGTCAATCACCACTACGGGAATATGTTTCCAAGGTAGATCCACAGACCGGTGAAGAATTTCTACAATTGAAAGGAAATAAAATCCCAAAAGGTTTGGTTTCCCCTAAGAAACTCTTTGATAAACATGATAGGAATATCAAGCAGTGGCAACAACAACAGGATTCAAGTTCCTCTATGGAATTTGAGCAGGTCAATTTGGGTTCGGAAGCAGATCCTAAGATGGTCAACATTGGAAAATGTTGCACTGCTGATGAAAGATTCAAATTCATTACCCTCCTTCGCCATTACATTGATGTTTTGGCTTACTCCTATCATGATCTGAAGTCTTTCAGACCTAAGGAGGTTCAACATGAAATTCCCCTTAAAGCTGGATCATTGCCTTATAAGTAGAAGTAGAGGCAATACAATCCTATGATATCAGGTACGATCCTTTCTAAAATTTAGAAGATGCTGAATGTAAGGATAATTTTTCCAATTCATCATTCCACATGGATCGCAAACATAGTACCTGTAAGGAAGAAGAATAGAGAAATCCGTATCTGTGTTGATTTCTGGAATCTCATCCAGTCTTCCTTAAAAGATAACTACCCATTGCCCATCATGGACCAAGTGTTGCAAACAGTGACTGGTTCAGAAATACTGTCTATGTTAGATGGTTTTTCAGGGTATAACCAAGTGGAGGTCAATGAAGCTGATCAGTTCAAAACTGCTTTCACCACACCATGGGGCACATTTGCATATCGCAGAATGCCTTTTGGTCTAATCAATGCTGGCGCCACATTTCAGAGAGTGATGGATCTTGCCTTCAGAGATGAGATGGGGAAGTTCATTGTGGTGTATCTCGATGACTTGACTGTTTTCTCCAAAAACCTTTATGATCATGCGCATCATTTACGACAAGTGTTGGAGCGTTGTCGGCAAAATGGTATTTCCCTCAATCCCAAGAAGTTAGTTTTTGGGGTAACGGAAGGTAAGCTTCTCGGACACATTGTATCCTAGGAGGGTACTAAGATTGACTCGGAAAGAGTTAAATCAATTCAAAGTCTTACTTTTCCTGCCAGTAAGACTACTGTTCATTCTTTCTTTGGAAAGGTGAATTTTCTACAAAGGTTCATTCTTGAGTTTGCAGAAAAAACCCGTCACATTGTCAATATGATGAAGGGTAAGGCCACTTTCCGTTGGACTGCAGAAGGTAAGGAAGCGTTTGAGGATATCAAGAGAGCTATTGCTCATGCTCCAGTTCTTGTTTGTCCTGACTACACTAAGGATTTCGTAGTCTATAGCTACGCTACAGAACACACACTTTCAGCTATTCTGGTTTAGCAGAATGAAGAAGGCGTTGAATCCCCCATATCATTTATGAGTTGTCCTCTCAAAGCTCATGAATTGAAGTATTCGAATATGGAGAAGCATGCCTATGCCATGGTCAAAGCGGTGAAGCATTTTAGGTTCTATATTCTAAACTCACACACTGTTGTTATGGTTCCTGATACAACAGTCAAATCTATCCTAACTCAACAGGAGTTCAGAACAAAGAGAGGTAATTGGATCACTAAGATCCAAGAATTTGATCTGGATATCAAGCCTACCAAGCTTGTGTGTGGTAAAGGTTTGTGTCAATTGATCGTAGATAACGTTCCAAAAGAGACAGGGGACAAAGAAGAAGTTGTGGACACGCCAACTGTCCTTTTTGTTACTACAACTAACGAGTGGTATTCCAATATTACTCATTTCCTTACCTATGGTGAGTGTCCTTCTCAGTTGTCTTATAAGGAAAGAAGGACTGTCAAGTTAAAAGAAGCAAACTACGTCCTTTGGGACAATGGTTTGTACAAGAGAAGTCTTGATGGTGTATTTCTCCGTTGCGTGGATAAAGCACAACAAAGTAGACTTTTGGAGTCTTTCCACAATTTGGCTTGTGGAGGAGATTTTTCAACACCTCTAACGGCTCACAAGATTCTGCGAGCTCGATACTATTGGCCCACACTATTCCAAGATGCATACAATTGGGTACGTAGGTGTGAGTTATGCCAACAGTTTGTTGGGAAACCAAAATTGGTAGCCTTACCTCTAAAACCAGTGGTGATTGAGGAGCCTTTTCAGCAATGGGGTATTGACTTCATTGGCGCAGTGAACCCATCATCAAGTGTAGGACATAACTATGTTCTCACCGCAACAGACTATTTTACCAAATGGGTAGAAGCTATTCTAGTCAAGCATGCTACTTCTAAGGTGGTATGCAATTTTCTTAAGGAGAACATTATTTCTAGGTTTGGAGTTCCAAACAAGATTGTAGCAGACAATGCTACTTGTTTTTCCTCTCATGAGATTACTGAGTTTTGTTATGAGCATGGGATCATTCTTTCCCATTCTTCAGACTATTATCTGCAAGGGAATGGTCAAGCAGAATCAAGCAATAAGAATCTGGTCACTATTATTAGGAAATTGGTAGATGAGAATTAGAGAACTTGGCATAAGGCATTGTTTGATGCTTTATGGGCAGATAGAATTACACCCAAAAGGGCGATAGGCATGTCACCATTTCAGCTTCTATATGGTCTGAATGCGGAGATACCAATTAATTTGGAATTGCCAGCATTGATTTTGGTAAAGGAATTGGAAGATAGAACTTTTGATAGTTCTATCGATAAAAGGATCATGTATTTGACTGAACCTGAGGAATAGTGCACTATGGTGGTGGACCGTATTGTTGAGCACCAAAATCAAGTAAAGAAACTCTTCGACAAGAAGGCAAAGGCTCGTGAGTTTCAGATTGGAGATCGAGTCTTGTTGTGGGACAAGAGGAGAGAACCAAAAGGAATGCACTGAAAATTTGATTCCTTATGGAGAGGTCCACTCACCATTCATCAATTCTGTAGTGAAAATAGTTTCTTGCTAGAGTATTAGGATGGGACACCATTCTTGTTGCCTCATGGTGGACAACATCTAAAGCAGTTCAATCCTTGAAGTATCAGATAAGTTTAATTGTACATTTGTATAGTTTTGTGTTTTTATTTTTTGTGTTTTCGTTTAGTCTTTTGTGTCTTTTTCTTTTTAGCTTGACTCTATAGCCCAATGGCATGGATGAAGGCACTTAGAGACTAGATTCTACTCCCTTTGATCATTTCAAACTTTGATCGAAGGAAGTTCCCCAGTTAGAGCCAGCTATTGTTCTTAAAATCAGCTACGCTTATTTTTGTAGACAACCCCCATGAAACTTGTCTGTTTCGTGAATCTACACTCTAAGCTCGCAAATCGAGACAAAATTCCCTTGATCTCATGCAAAGTCGTTTGACATTTTAGACTAGTTTACGACCCCCCTTTGAATCATTTTCTCGATATGCGTGAAGATTGATCAAGTTGTAAATCAGTAAAAAAGTCAATTTGGGTCATTTTTAAGAGTTAGTAAAATTTGAAGTCTTGATATGCAAGAACAGCAAAAATTGCCACTACTGCATATCTCTTTTTTTGACTTAGAATCTTATATGTGCAATAACGGAGTTTTTTTCTACTTTTGCACACGCTTTTTGTTTTATATGTAGTGGCGGCAAATTTTGCCGCCATTACATGCGTTTTTTCATGTAACATGTGAAGTCGGTGATTTTTGCCGTCTGTATATATTTTTCCTCTTTTTTGCACATGGTCGGCAAATTTTGCTGCCGTTACTTGTTTTCTATGATTGTGCACTGACAGCCAAAAATCCCGCTCAAACAAGATTTTTGAAATCTTAGACGCCAAGTGCCATTAATGGCCACTCATGCCACTCATTGAATGCTGGTTTTCGAGTTTTAAATACGTCTTTTTGGTTGTTTTTATTATTTCATTTCTCTTAGCGTCTTTTCTGGATTCCCTTGCATCACTCAATCGCGCCTTTGAAGGGATCAACCTAATCCGTCACCATCAAACCTGGGGTTTCAAGCTTTAGACAGGTAAGTCTTCTACTGTTTCCTTTTTCTAACCTAGGGTTTTCGTTAATTTTGCATAGTTTTCTGGTGTCTGTATTTTACTATAGGTTTTCATTAGAATATGGGTTGTCTAAAACCATCATGGTTATTGTTGCTCAAACCCCTAGTTAGTTCTATGCTATCAACTATCTATAGACATCCGGTGTTGTGCCCTAGGGAGGCCGGCATTTTTTCCACCTTGTAGCAATGACTGTTTTCGCCGATCAAACATGGTAAAGAAAAAACCTTTGCGACCTCTGATGTGCAAAGTCAACAGTTTTTGCCGCTCAGACATGTTATCAGTGCTCAACCAGCCCCTCATGAAATGTCGGCGAAATTTGCCGACTAAACATCGAAAAGAAATAAACCACATGCATTGTCGGTAAATTTCACTGCCGATGTATAAACTTGCAACGTCTTATCAAATGCATCATCGGCAATTTTTGCCATTCCCACATAAACCCTTGTTTTTCTTGTTACCTGTATTAGCGGCAAAATCTGCCGCTCATACCAACTTTGAAATTTTCCCAATACATGCATGGACGGCGAATTTTGCCGCCAATGCAAATAATACAAAACCCCCATATGCAAGGGCGGCAAATTTTACCGCCCATGCAAAAACTGTCTCAAATTTTTTCAACTCTGGGAAACTTCCAGTTTTGATTTTTCGAGCCCGCTTCTCCTCTGATTTTTGGCCAGATCGCACTATAGCCCTTTTTCAAGCGCATTCCCATAGTTGTGATCATCAACATGCAATTTTCCTAGATTGCCCATATTTTCCCTCATTGCATGATCATGACTTTTGTTGTAGTTTCTTCTGCGGAGCTTCATTCAACATCAGACTTCTTCTCGATGAAAGTTCATCCAAATGACTGACTTGTCCCCGAAGAAATCAAAAGCAATGAAATACAAATATCAAGGTGTTTTCCCAATAACCTCAGTCCCTTCTAATGTTGAGGACATTAGAGATACGAAGATTGGCCATGTTGATATGGCTGAGTTTGTAGAGAGAACCAAGTCAAGCAACGCTAGTGCTATGATGAAGAAGATAGTTGAAAGTAATATTCATCTGGTGTCATCCTTCCCAGTGGCAGCTCACAACACAGAATTTGTTCTTCAGTGTGCCCATTTCTATAACAAAGATATTAGAGTTGTGGTGGACGCCAATGGTAATGTTATAATCAGGTTGGATCCCGAGTTCATTGAAAAGGTGTTCATGTGTCCTCTTGCTACAGAGGTATTGAAGCTTGACTTTGTTGAAGCTCAGAAGGAATATGACAAGAATCCAGATAAAGCAAAGAATGTGATCAACAACAAATGGTTGAAGACTGCGAGGTTAAGTTTGTCAAGGTGGCCACGTAGTTTCCCTCGAAGTGATTTTGTAGAGGAAGTTGGTGACTTGATTACTCTCCTCAGTAGGATAAGAGGTTTGTCTTCCTCTTCACAGTTTCATGAATGGATGTATCCTTTCATTAAGGTCATACTCTAGGGCAAGCAAGTTATTTTCTAGGGAGAACAAATCAATAACGCTTTGCATGACCAGCTGACGAAGGTATCTACTACCTCTAAGGTCTATATGACTTCCTATCTGGTATACATTGCAGTTTCCATGAGGACTTTTCTAGGATTATCATCAGAAGGGGATAGGAGAGTAGTCCCAGTATACCAATATTATTCATAGCTGACATTGAAAGGTTCAATTCACCATTTCAGGAGGGTGAACGATGCATTCTTTGCTGTATTCTTATGTCTTTTTTATCCTCAACTAGAACAGAGAAGAATTTCAGATGAGGCGTGCACAGTGGTAAATGACTTTGGGTGTATGTTTTTGCAGTTTCCATCTTTTTCATACTTAAGGGTTGGCTTCTTCTAAGGTTACCCTTATATGCTTCCTAGATTCCCTTCGGATAAATTGGTCTTGATGGAGTTGTGCAGACAAATGATTGTCCTGCATAACAAATAGATGGAACTCAAGAAGCCTGGTTTCAGATTCCCAGTGGAAATTGGCAGATATTCAGTAATGACTGCCGCAAAGGCAAGGGCCATGGAGATAGAAATGCAGTTGGTCACCATGAAGTAATTCAAAAGGAGACCAAAGTTTGACTACAGAGGGGTAAAGGATAAAATCAGATGGAAAACTCAGTTTCATGAACCCATGGTAGAAGATATCTCGGTGGACTTGCGGATAGAGGAAGATATCAGGAAACTGGACTATAGCAGATTGTCCCTGGAACAGATTGAATATCTAGGACTTGCTGATATTCCAAAAGATCTTGTAGATGATGGGGAATTAGTTGACGCCAGATATGATGCAGAACAGATTGCTAGTACTCCTCTCCCTCCAATCCAATGGTCTCAAAAGGAGTTGACTTCACTGAGGAAGAGATTTGAGCCCATATTGGCTAACAGCAATAACTGGCTGGTGGATAAAGGAATTACTCTGAAAGAATTCCTCACTGGGTCAGAAATTGAAGTTCATGAGCAAACTAGTAAAAAGGTAGAGAATAGAACAAAGAACAAGAGTGATGTTCCCTCATCCTCTAAAACACACAAGCCTAAGATCAGATTTGTGACAAAGAAAGCAAAAGCTGTGGAGGAAGAACCTGAGATAAAAGATATGGAAGTTGAAGAGCCAGCTACTGAAGAGCCAGCCATAGAAGAGATGGATGTTGAAGATAGGAATTCAGATCAACAAGACGAGGAGGCTTTGTCTCCACAGGAAAATACACAACAAGAAACGGGAGTATCATCCCCATTACCTAATACACCTATTGCAGCTCCTGTGTCTATTTCTCCTATTAATATTCCCTCTTCTGAATCTCCCTCTCCTCCTAAAATAATTTTTGATAATTCCCAAAACACTTTTGAAAATGTTCTCCGCTTTTCTGAGTTCATTCCTAGTTTGTCTTCTTCATCTTTTGATATTGGGGATACATCCATGTTTGATCATTTTGTGATGAATACTGAACAAGTCTCTAGTGCAAATGTAACAGGTGCGGTTTTTACTAACACCCCGCCTAGTGTTTCTACTAGCAGTACAAGCACAGTTTCAGGAACACCAGCAGTAGGAATGGATCCCAATGTGAGTACTTCTCTGCTCCCACCTTGGTTATCAGCTTACATACCAAAGAGGAAAAAAGCAAGTCATTTCCCTAGATGACTTTGATTTCACTAAGTTGGTACCTGCAAAGCCTAAGGCCCCAAAGAAACCAAAGATTCTTTCCAAGGTACTTGAAGACAATGGAAACAAATTTCTAGAGATAGCAAAACCTCCACAGGATGCAACTATTGAAAACTTTAATATGAATGACTACTCTATTTCTAGAGTTGAATTGAGTAAAATAACCCATGAAAGCACTAAAAATGATATGCAGTCAGCCATGGACATCCTAATCTAGAAGTTTGATAGCGAAAAGTAAATGAAGGATCACTACAAGGTAATGGTAGAACAGCTAACTGTGGTGGTAAGGAAGATCACTTTGAACTTAGAAGAAGTTACTCCAGAGGCCATATCTGTAGAAGACCCCGTCATTCTGAAAGTAGAAAAGACTCACCTCAAAGGAAAAGTACTTGAAGAGTACTTAGACAGGATGCGAGCACAAGGAATCTCTTTGCTCACGGATGTATCTAAGAAGATGGATAAAATGAGGAAAGTAAGGGCAGAACTTAATGATCTCATTGATGTTATCTCTAAAGATATTGAGCGCACGGAGGATACTCATGATAAATGGGTGGAAATGAGGAAGCTAAAAATAAGTACCCTAATATCAATTGGCGCTATTTCCAACAGGGATTCATATACAGAAACAAAGGAAGCTTTGATGTACAGTAGCAATATGCTAAGAAATTTGATCAAGGATCTTGAAGCGGCAAAGGAAATCAGTGAAGAAAATGATGTCAATCTTTTGCATAAGTTGGAGGAGTTACCTTGTATGTTGGTATCGTAAGACAACTAATTTCTTTCTACAGAAGAAATGGCTCAGGAGTTTGAAGACATGTTCCAAAAAGAATTTGAAGATAAAGCATTTTCAATAACTTCTGTGGACAACATTTTAGACAACCAGTTAACCTTGGATAATCTGAAAACCAGGTTAACTAATCATGCAAAATCAATCACTACAGTGAGGGATGCCATAGTGAGAGCCAGGATGATCTTCAAGAATGCATTCAACCCAGATAGCATTGAAATGCAAGCGACTTTCACTATGTATGATCACCACATAAGAAAAAGTGGTGACACAAATTGAAGCAGTTGTTTTTCCCTTAGTTTATTTTCTATTTTTCACATGTACTTTCAAAACAATTTTGGACATTTTTACATGTACATTTTTCATATGTAATTACATGTAAAAATATAGGAAGTCCCAAGTCAATAAGGACTCCTATTTTTGAATAAGTCAAAGTAGTTGTAGATTTCTTAAATTTTCTCAAGGCCTCTCCCTATAAATAAAGAGGGCCCCTTTTGTAAATATTATCTTTTTTCTATTGCAAGAAAACTCTGGCAAATTGAGAAGCAAAGCAAGACTTTGTGCTTTTTGTGAAAATCAATATTCAAATATTTATGAATACAAGAAAGCAAGTTCAATTCCAATCTTTGTGTTGGGATTATTTGTGTTGTGATAGTTTTGTTCTTACGTCTTGCTATCATAATCTTATTTGATAATAATTGAAATGTGGAGTTTGTTTCAAGTGATTGAAGAGCGCTCTTTATTTGATTCTGATAGGCTTTGTGTTATCAAATCATTTGTGGGTTATATGTTCATGTTTGTGAGAATACAATAGTTTGGAGACTTTGTGCTGCAAGCTGTTATATTCGATTTACTTTTATCGTCTTTAAGAGGAGTGAAGACTTTGGGCTGCATTCAACTTCAAACAGTTCTATTTGCAATTAGTAAGTGAGGTAACAAAAAACTTTGTGTCTCTATGATTTTGTGATAATTTATAAGTTCGTCATCAAGAGTTTGAAATATAAACATCCATTCTGAAAAAAGAGAATGAGATGAGATGGAACCACCACAAACATAGTTTTTAGTGTACATAAATTTCATAAGTTGTTTGGTTTGCAAAAGTCAAGTAATTAGAGGGAACCTCCCCTTGCTGAGAGGAGAGACTTTGTCTCATCATAGCTGTGGCTGATATACCCATTTTGCCATTAGAGAGTTAATGACAAAATATTCACCCAACAAATCGTGAATAATTAATCGCGCCAATACATCCCACCAATAATTTCTTGAAAAGTTTTTTAAATTTTGTCTAATTTGTATTTGCGTGGCTAACTATTTAGTCATTTTTATTTCTATGACTAGATAATTTTTTAGTCAACGACCAAATTAGTTGTTGTGACTAAAAGTTTTAGTCACTTAGTCATTTATTTGCCAAATTCTACTAGTGTAAGGTACCCATGTACAAAGCTTTCCCCCCAAAAGAGAAGAAGCCACCCCCATAAATAGAGAGAGAACACCCCTAGAATAGAGAGAGAAAAGAGAAGGATGAAGAAGCCCACTAAAATATAGTAGCTATACCAATGGTTTATGCTCGAAACAGAATGTAGAAGATGGTCCATGATTGTCGAACAACATTTCTCCCCTTGGGAAGAAATAAAACCAAAGGTGTATGCAGAATGTCTTCCCATTCTTTAAAGGAATATGAGGGAAGAAAGCTCAAGATGTATGAAATCTCTCAGAACTAGTCATGTGTCTCCATGTCGATGCTAAAAGATGCCATAACCAAATCGGGAGTCCCAGGTCTAACTTATGAAAGTGACAAACCAGAACCAAGTGGAAACTAAAATAGAATAGGATCCAAAGATGAATATATCTTGTCAAAAGACAAAGATGCCTCCTCCAAATGTTGCTCAATGATCTCTAAGACAACGCTAAACTATGACAAATACTTATATGGATCAAGTAGCATAGAAGAGGATAGTACTTCTATAGAGGATGTCAACATTAATGATGACTAAGTCAGGTATGTGGACTCAAGTATCTATAGATACTATTGTTGTCATATTTTTCCCAGCCTAAAATATTTCAGACCCCTCCTTCTATCAGAAAGATCTAATCAAAGAAAGTCCCAAATAGAAGGAGGTAAAACCCCAAACCCACAAAACTCCCTGTGAAGAATCCCTGCAGAAAACCTAGAAAAATCTAGGTTTTGGCCTTAGTTTTGGGACCCTTTTGGCCTTTATCAACAAAAGTTTGGGTTCTTGAACTTACAAAAAAACCACAAAATTGGCTAAGGCATGAGAGAGAGTTTTCTCCCTTTGGTCAGCAATTTTCATCTTTTATGAACTCTTCAAGAGTTCAGTTTTCCATAGGTTCATCGATTTGTCAATTCGCCGACAAGGCAAGGAGGAGTGGGCTTCATCATAAATTGTCTAAGGCATGGAAGGAAAAGTTTCTCTTTGTTAGGAAATCATCTGGAGACCAAAGTAAAGAAATAGTTTAGATTTGTAAGAGTTCACCAACAAGTGACTTTGCCGATAGAAAAGGGGAAAAGAAGAAATAGTTCGGTAGGATAGACATTCGCCATTAATGAAGTAGATTTGGAAAATGCCACTTTTGCTAACAAGATAAAATAAAGATAAAAGGAGACTAGGTGCTTGGTTCACTGATAGCACATTTTGCCAATAGGGCATAAAAATAAGAGGCCAAAGTTTGAGAAAAGAACATTTTGTTGATAGAGGCAAAAATCAAGCAAGTTCAAGAATGTGCAAAGTCACCGACAAAGAAAGGATGATGAAAGGTTTTCCAAGGACAACTTTTCAAGATAAGGAAAAATAGAGAAAAGAAAGCACCGTTCAGAAAGATGATATTTTGCCGATAAGGATGAAAGATGCAAAGAAGGGTAAATTTTGTTGGGGACAAGTTGTCGATAAGGAAAAGGTAGCATCAGAAAGGAAATGACGAGAACATAGTTAGAATGGTCTATGAAGGTGAAATGGGGATGAAAATGAAGCTCGATAGTTTGAAAGAGTCATTGACCATGAAAATGTAAAGGTGCCATCAAGTAAGAGTACAACACATTGAAGGGTTATAAAAGCTTGCTCTCCCTGAAATCATGCCATTTTTTTAGGAGAGGTACTCAACATTTAAATCCTACAGGCAAAGTCAAACACATGCAATTGAAATAGTGGAGCTCTTCAATGTTGGGGCTACAAATGAAGTTGCAAAATGGATTTACAGGTACACAAAAGGACTTTCTACCTTCCCTCTTAATTATGTCTGGCACCCATGCGTACAAGCACGCTATGTTGCAGAGTTGTAGGCCCATAAGGGGCATGGGTTCCAACCCAGATTTGTAGGGGTTTGGAACCAAAAAAATTAATGAAGAGTGGGCTTGTCCTGGGCCTATTGACTAGAATTCAGTGCCCAATGTAGTAGAATAAGATTGAAATTGTTATAAATACATTTGAAAACAACGTATTTCTATTAGTTGTTCTTTTGGTCTATTACAGGTTAGAGAATTCTTGTGACTAGGCCTCTGTAATGAAATTACATGAACCAACTAGATTTGATGCATTGTACTCTTTTGTTGGGCCTCTCATGTCTCCAATTCATAGTTCAACAATGAATGTAATTGATTATTCTGTGTCTATTTCTTCTACATAATTCTCTCTCTTTTGTAATGGTCATTTGGCCTTTATAATCAATACAAACTGATATTTTTGCGTCTCATGATCCTTACACTATGTTTATTTATTTTTATTAATGTGAGCTGTGTATTGTAGGTAAAATAGTCCCTTTCATTTCTCCATTATTTTGTTTAGAACTCTGTTAGAATCAATATGAGCATGTGTGAGTTCTTTCCAATTTTGAGATTATTGTTGTGTTGAGTCAGCTGTATCTAAACATCATAATCTAGTGCATCACCTACTTTAATTTTAGCAATCCTTCTTACCCCTTTTCCCTTGCAAGCAATAGCATTAGATTTAGTTTATTTCTCTAAGACTTAAGCTTAGAAAGAGGAACCAACCTTCTCTGGAGGTCTGATCTCATATGCATGGTCCCACACCTTGAGATTAGTCCCATTGTGTCATTTAAAGTGTTTAAACCAGCTTCAAACAGGGTACAATTTCACATGACAATAGTTTATCATCCATTGAAGGATTTGGTGTGTTTTTCAATGCATCTTTCCATTCAAGATAGTTTTCTTCAACACTATGGTGACTCTTCTGAACAAATCTGCTGGTGTAGCTAGCTAAAGCACTTAAAGAACTCCAAGGATTAGGATTTCATTGGTTTTCCCTGTCTATCCTACTTTCAGAAGCATCCCAAATCACCTGGAGACTCTCTTCTAGTATTTTTCCAATCTCCAAAGGTAGGCCGTTATCCTTGTTTTCAAAGAATATTTTGATGCATCTCTGCTTTTCAATTCTCTAGTATGTCAAGCTATTATGGAAGTCATGGCCTTTTCCCCCCATCAAAAATAGGCTTCCATATACCCAGCATAACATTCACACCACTGTCATGGCCTTGCCAAGAAACAAACCATTTGTGGTCTTTAATGGAAGAAGTACTCTAGACCTTGCACAATATGATGAAATCCCTATTCCAACTCTTAGGGCTATCCTCTTTTTCACTGGTGAAAATTCCATCACCCCTGCTAAGCACATCCAAGACATTGCCAATGTATGCTCCGTTCACAATGTTACCTAAGACAATGTCGCGGTAAGGCTCCTTGCTTCTTCATTGAAAGGAAAAGTTCTCCAATGGTATAGGGGGTTACCTACAAATTTAGTTCATGAATGGGACGATATGGGAACAAGGCTCTATTAGCATTTCGAAGATAACGATGATCATTTATCCCTGATAGAGCAACTAGCCACTATTAAAAGGGCTCCCTATGAATTCATGGTAGATTTTAATTTCAAATTTTAGAAGACCTGGTATAGAATTCCACCATTGGTAAGACCTTCCCCTAATGTTGCTTTGTTGTATTATTTGAGATCCCTGAATAGTGATATCGTTGTCATGATTCAGTCTCTAGGAGGGGATGTGTTATATGGGAACAAGGCTCTATTAGCATTTCGAAGATAACGATGATCATTTATCCCTGATAGAGCAACTAGCCACTATTAAAAGGGCTCCCTATGAATTCATGGTAGATTTTAATTTCAAATTTTAGAAGACCTGGTATAGAATTCCACCATTGGTAAGACCTTCCCCTAATGTTGCTTTGTTGTATTATTTGAGATCCCTGAATAGTGATATCGTTGTCATGATTCAGTCTCTAGGAGGGGATGTGTTACCTGATGCCTATGAGGTAGCCATTAGGGCAGAAAATTATTTAATTTTGGGTATAAACATCGCTCCCAGACACCCAATACCATTATTTCTAGAAGTCCTAGTCATGAAGCTAATTATGGCACCAATTCCTATAGCAGATGTGCCATACCAAGCTCCCAATCAACCCTATCAAATTAGTGGACAACTTTGTCAGGGGTGTAGACACCTAAAAATGTCTTCATCATCTAATTGATTCCCGACATCCCTAAACATACTAATTTTCCTTCTAATCAATTAATTAAATTTTTATTTAATTGATTATCCCTTCATCACCTAATTTTTCATCATTCTATTCCCTACAATTGAATTAATTTAATTAATTCAATAGTTCAACCTTACCCAATTAATTAAATAAATATGCAATATTTATTTGGTTAACTCCCCCCTTCTTACTAAATCCATTTAATTAGTTAAATCATGTTTATCTAATTAATTTGGCCTATTAATCAACCTATCCATACCCTAGATAATTAAATATCTATTATTTAATTACCTATCCTAACCTACATGACCCTAGACCTAGGATTAATTAAATAAAACCTTATTTAATTAATCTCAACCCCTCACTAAGTCATTTCCTAATTTATTCCAGCCATATTAATTAGGTTAATAACCTTGACTAAAATGGTCAAACCCCAATTAACACCCTTCCCCACAAATCTCAAATAAAAAATTATTATCTATGCCACATAAAATATTTTTTTATACACACATATCATAACCCTCATTAAAACCTCTTATACATGTCATAAACATTAATATCCACTCTTCCTCAAATGAATTTTTAATTCATTTTATTCTTCCCCATGTGAATTTTTAATTCACTTATAATCCATCTCACCCAACCTCATTTACTCCACCCCTTTCCCAAGATGAATTTAAAATTCATCTTTATTCCTAGCCCTTCAATTTCCAAGATGAAATCTAGGCCCTCCACATCACTTTCATCATCCACCATTGATCTTCTAAATTAATCTAAACCATTGGATCAAAATCTCTCCAAAATGCCTATAAATACAACATCTTCCAAGCCATTTTATCATCCAATTTCTAAGTAGTGTTACCATGCTAAAAAAATCTCTTGAGCTAGTTTGTGAGTTGCATTTTGAGAGAGCATTTCACATAGAATCTATCATAGTGGGTATATCTAGGAGTTCTTGGGTGCAAGTTTCTACAACCCTATCTTGGATTTGTGGATCATAGTGAGGTATAACATTTGTTTATAAAATTGTTTTATGTTTTTCTATCTCATTTTGGTTTCACTAATCACATTGGCATGCCCGGTGGGACCCACAAGATCTCTATCTAACATTTTGTGTGAGCTTTTTTGCTTTTGAGACATGTTTTTTGCAGGTGTAGCACCTTTTCCTGACACAGTGGCACTATCTCATCGCAAAGTGATGCTATTTCTATGCATAGTGGCGCTATCTTAAGTGGCGCTATTTTTAGACGATAAGCCAAAATTGATTTTGGCTTCAAACCTCCTTTCCTTTACTTATTTTTGATATTTTCAGCATTCTTGGTCTCAATGTTTTTAGGAAAAGTACAAGAACAAGGAGAGGTTATGTTGAAATTTTTAAAATTTTAACTTGCATATCTTGAAAATGTCCATCTTTTGAGTAGCTCTAAACAAGCATTGTTGAAGCTTTATTTTTGTGTTTTGAATGATAATAGAGATAACAAATCATTTATAACCCCTAACAATGGAAATCTTTGTTGAGAACTTGTGTTTTTGAAGTAGTGACCACCTCTTCCCCGTATCAGCGCCATCGACATCTAGGACAATGCCTTCATCCACAACCCGTCAAACAACTAGGATCTTCATACAGTGGTGCATTTTCCCATCCTTTTGGCTCTATCTTCACCTGTAGCGCTATAATTGTCTGTAACAATGCAATCCTAAATTGTAGTGCTATCTGTAGTTATCATAGTGCTATCCTAAATATCAGTGCCATTTGTAACTGTTGTAATGCCATTTAATGTTTTGGCGCCATCTGTAACCAATTTAGTGCTATTTTCTAGAGTAGCTAGGTTCTATCTTGTGCTCTATTAGTAGCACCATTTTAGTTGTTAGTGGCACTATTTTTCTCTACACTAGCACTATTTTTCTGTGCTAACATTGGGTGTTGTACAGGGTGTTGTCTATGTTCTAAAGGTTGTGCTTGTTCATCCAAGACCATCATCTCAAGATGACTAACATTTTTTGCAGGGTTTTATTAGATTAGACTACATTTCAATTGGTGCACTAAAATCAATCAAAGGCTTGACAAACAAACTACAAACAAACATTTCATTTGTTGTACCTAAAAAGAACTCTTTGTGTGCCTAGTTTAGACCACATTTGAATTTGGTGCATTAAAATTGAAAAGTGTTTGCAACAAACAACTGTAGGCACATTTTGATTTGGGTTTAAAAAGAACATTAGCTCTTGTTTGGTGTGTCTTGTACACTTGCACATTTTGTTGATAAAACCCAAGGGGTAGAATCGAAGTATCCTCTCCCCCCACCTTGTATGAGGGTCTTGGGTGAAGAGAAATGGTTCTATACTCTTCTTTTTCATTTTTATAAAGTGGGCCTTCCTTTGAGACACATCCACAAGGAGAACTCATTGGCAACCCCAAGAGGTACTTTCATTCGGTCCACTATATAAATTAGGATAAGGCAAAAGCCAAGTCTGAATCAGTATTAGCACTTACCATTTGATGCTAGCTTGAAAGGAAGTAGTACCTTTGTGTATATGAAACTCCTAGTAGAGATAGTCAAAACCTTAAGTGGTTTATCGGGTGCTCATAACATGCTGGTCCCTCAAATGTTCCCCCACTAAACACCTTTGGTTAGAAGCCTACCCTTTATTGGCCTTTTGGCGATTTGTTTGAAGTCAAGGGCATCGTGGGTTTTGGCCCCAAGAATCTCACCATGTGGCTCCCTTGAGATGATATGGAAATCCTCAACTTAGCATAAGCTATATAGATTTCCATGGAGAGGGTGAGATATCCCTAGCCATTCTCTCTCAAGAAGACAATATAATGTAACATTGCCTATTTGTTAGTATGTTGACATTTGCATCAGAGATTCCAAGCTATGGGCTTGGCAAGTTGCTATCAACCTTGACCTTAGCTAGTTTAAGCTTTGTCTTCAAGTGTTTTTGATTGTGATATACCTGTGGAAATTTGGGCCTTGAGGGGTTTCTTGAACATACACATTGCGATCATAACATCCCATCAAACTTTTCCCTATTCTGTGATCCTTGTTTGAAGTGTTTGCAACCTTTGCCAAGACACCATCATTTGATATATCATTTGCAACATATAACCAACCTTCACATACATAAAAATCCAAATTAGCCATCAAAATCAACCTTTTTCCAAAGCATTGAGCAACACTGACATGTTTTGGCACCATTTCCCACTGTTGTGGCACCATTTACCTGAGTTTTAACACCATTTACAGATCAAGTTGCCCAAGGCTTTAGGAAATTATTTTGGAATCCTTAGGGCCTGCCAACCCATAATCCATATCCACCTTTCCAAAAATCTACCAAAACCCACGTCTATTTCAATCCAAAATTTTCCCAATCATACCCTCGTTTGTGACCTTAGAGAATTAATTATTATCACTATTGGACCCTTTTATCATACCTTTTGAGCCAAACCATAATCCATTCATTTCCATAGCTTCTCATCCCCCTTGATCTTTGCACACTTTTAGACCAAATAAACTCCTTCTACAAATCCATCCCCAAATCCATTTACCTCCCTCATTCTAAACACATCCTAAATTTCATAAGCCAAACATCAATCAAAACATCAACCAACATCCAAAAATCATATCCAACAAAAATCAATCTTTGAGCTAAAAGTTGAATCTAGGTTTCATCTTTCACACCATATTTTGCTTGATTGGTCATTAGTCTACCTTCAAGTAGAATAATGATCCATTTTTTCTTGAGGTCATAAGTCTACCCCAAGAAAAGAGAAAACATCCATTGTGAAACACCTAAAAACTAGACCTTTGCTTAAGCTCATTTGTTGACTTTAACATCCCTTCCAAAAACATCATCAAAATCTATCTAGATCAAACATCAAACACCACCTAAGGTTCTCCTTAGTAGAAGCATCATCCAATCTATTTCCAAATCTTTTCAAAACATCCTCAAACAAACAACTCATCCCCACTCTTTTGGTCCAATTTTTTTTGTGAAAATCAATTTCTTCCACTATTACCATCTTTAGGTTTACACTTTTTGAAGATTTATCTCTCAAAGGTCAAAATTTATCCAAATCACACCATAATTTCTTTTCACCTTTGGATTTAGATTGTAGGGAGTACACTTTCTTGTACCTAAATCTTATCACATTTCATCACCACATCCTCTTTGGGTCCAATAAATTGAATCACATTCTCTAAGGTCTCAAACTTCATCCACCTCCACAATAAAAAATCCATACACTTGCATGTCCATAACTAGATCCCAACACAAGAAGAATCAAGAGATGGCAAACTTTAGACACAATATGGGCATAGGAATGCCCCAAACTGACCAAAACAATACACCCATTGGCCAACAAGTATTCAACATATCCTCAGTCTTCCAAATGCCATCATGTGGTCCCAATGAAAACTCATTCACGTTCTTACAACCACCACAACCACAACCACCGTAACCACCCATCCAAAACACCACCACCATTAACCAAATAGATCAAGAAGCCCTAAACTTTACCCAAGATCCCGACAATATGGACATGCTTGATAAAGTTCCAAGAGCATATCTGAGTAGATACCTTGACTTCCTTCTCAAAATTGGTGCCCAACCATCCAACAACACTACATCATTCCAACCATCCATGTCCAACACCAATCCCATGACATCCTCTCAACCATCTACATCAAACACCAACCCTACCATATCACAAACCTCAAACCTCGCCATATCTACTACTCCTACAAATTCTAATACTACCATGTCCACAACTCGCACCAATGTATCAACCACATCCAATGTCTCCAATCCTACCATCTCCAACCCCATTGTTACATCTACCACCATAACAAACATAACCACATCCACTCCCCAAATCACCATAGGCATCCATAGCAACCCCACGCACATGAGTGCCTCCACTCAACCCCAACACCCTAGCATACATGAGTCAATTCTTTCCACAACCACCTCACAACATGGTCACTCCATCGAATACCAATCCATCCCATGTCAACCCATCCAATTTCACATATATACAAAATCTCGTAGTATCATCCACACAACATAACACCCATCCACAATTACCACTGCATATCCTCCAACAACTTCAAGCATACCAACAATACCTCATTCAAATTCAAAACACAATCCCGCAAGATCAAAATCTCATACCCAAAACCAACACCTTACCTACCAAAATCCAAACCAAACAAACCAATACCAAACCCCGCCCAACCTACAACACCTCATCAACCAACAAACCTACATCCCACAAACACTACCCACTTCAAACCTAACAACCGTGGTACAGACCTTGATCTAAAAGGTAGATGATATGCAAACTGGGGGCAAGTGCAAACAATATTCTTTTGAGGATATTTGTCCCTACCCATTTGATGAGACATTGTACATGCCACCATTTCCAAAAAAGTTTGAAACCACTAAATTTGACAAATACAAAGGCAAGGGAGACCCTAGGGACCACCTAAGGGAATTTTACATTGCTTTCCTCGAAGTCTCAAACAATGACACATACCTAATGAGATGTTTTCCTAGAAGCCTAGGTGGTCAAGCCACCGAATGGTTTGCACACCTTCCTTCGGGCATTAAGACTTTTCCTGAGCTTGCAAAAAAGTTTGTCAACCATTTCTCCTGCAATGTTGAACATGAAATATCTATGATAGACCTTTGTAATACCAAACAAAATAACAGAGAATCCTTCACTTCATTCTTGCAAAGATGGAGAGGCTTAGCAAGAAAACTCCCATGGCCGATCCCGAGAAATGGTTAGTCACCATGTTCGTGGCTAATCTTAACCAAGAAATGGGCTTCCATTTACAAATCATCTGCACGTCCACTTTTGAGGAAGTCATCAACAAGGGCACCACCATCAAGAGAGCCCTTATTGAAAAGGGTTTAATTAAGCTACACGAAAACAAGCATTACAACAATAACAATAACTACAACAACAACAATAAAATCAATATCAATGCTCCAAACATAAGAAATTACAATACACAATCAAATGAAAAACCTCACTTTTGGGGCAAGAGCAAAAAAACTCTCAACGACGACGTCACTAATGTGAAGGACATCCAAACTGTGCAAAATCAAGTGCCTCTGAGTGCACCCATCACTAATAATGTAAATATTCACAAATGACCCGAAAAACAAAATAAACCCCCTCAAATGAAATTTACACCTTTAGGGAAACCAATCAAAGACATCTTGAATAGATGCCTAAAAGATGGTTTGATAACTCTCCCACCCATTAAAACCTATAGAAAAAATCAAGTCAAACCTCCGTGGTATAATGAAAATGGTTATTGTGACTACCACTGCATTGTAGGCCATAAGACATCCGATTGTATGAAAATAAAACATTATGTGCAAGATCTCATAGAAAATAACAAAGTAAGACTTGAGGAAATCCTGCAACAATCACCCAATGCCAATCTAGGAGCTTACAAGGATCATTTGCCTAATCACAACAAAGGAAAAGCCTCATCCTCTAATCAAGCGTACAACATCACTCCACCTCCCACTTCTTATGATTCCATTGTCAAACCGATAGAAGCCTCATCCAACCATGTCAACACAGTCACCATTCAATCTCAAGCACCCGATTGTTCCATCACTACCCATCATGGTTGTGTGTCCATACGTATGGCTCCTACCATTGACCAAACATCTCCATCCACATAAAACCCTCAACCAAACCCTTCATCCATCCGTCCACCATCAACCCAAAAGTACAACCTCCTAGATCATATAGGAAAGACGCCCACTCAAATCTCCATTCTTGAACTTCTCCGTACATCTCCCCTCCACAAGGACATCCTTGACAAGGCCTTAACAAAAACCTAGGTCCCCACTAACCTGAATGTGGAACAATTCTAGGCCATGGTGGGTCATATCACCTCACCTCACCATCTGAAATTCTCCAAGAAAGACCTTCCCGCATCTGATGGATCACACAATGACACCTTACACATCGAAGTTTGCATCCATAAACACATCATAAAATGAGTCTTAATAGATGGTGGCTTCAGCCTGAATCTTTGCACTCTTAAGCTATTAAAACACTTAGGATACTCTGATGTGGTTGTAGACTCCAGTGAAAGTATAACCATAAAGGGATATGATGATACAGAAAGACTCTCTGAGTGCACCATCAAGCTCCCCATCCAAGTAGGGCAAAAGATCTTGGAAACAAAATGTCAAGTTCTTCACCTCGACCTCCCATACAACATTCTCCTCAGCTGACCATGGATACACACCATGCAAGCCATTCCATCCACATATCACCAATGCCTAAAATTTTTGCATAACGGTGTAGAAGTAACCATCTACACTGATCCCCATCCCTTCTAGTACCACAGTTTCTTGGAAGGGCATGATCTCACTTTCTACCCTTACAACAATGCTACCATAAAACCCACATCCCAAACTAATCCTACAAGGTCATCCCATAATAATGGGTTACACTTTTTGGCCAAGCTTGAAATTGAAATCAACATTTTGAACTAAATCTTCACTTTCTAACACCTATAGCCGCTAAACTGTTAGGAATTTGAAGATGATGCAAACTAGTGATTTGTGAGATTTTGTTTATAGATTCTAAATACATTTTTTTAAAAAAAATTGGAGTTAAATTGTAAAATTTTTTGCGTCTCCTTTGATAACTAGTTTTTAATAGGAAACAACATTTTTTTAAAGTGATGTGTATTCTGTAGCACATAACTTTTTTTCTACAAATGATAAAATTATGATTCTTTTGAATTTAGATTGGTAACACTGATATATAAGGCATGCATTTGGTTTCATAATGTTTTGTTGAATATTTTTTTTAATTAAGTTTTGAAGTCAAACCAATTATAATTTAGACATAGGCATATTCCATAAAACATAACTTTTTCTGTATGTATTGAAATTTAATTTTACTTTTTTGTTAAAACAAGGACATCAATACCTAGGGCATAGATATTTTTCACTAATTTTTTCACTAAGTTACTAATTTTCCATGTGTGTAGAACATAGAACTTGATGTTCGGTGAAAAACCTACATTCACAAGAAAAAAAATAATAATAATCAAATTAAATATATTTGAAATTATACTTTTTGAGATGCTTATAATAAGGAATACATACAAAACATAAATTTTAAATGAATTCATTTGATCCCCCAAAAGGTAAATCAAAAGTGGTTTTTTATCAACATTTTGATAGGTGTAGAGGAGACTCCATTATAGGTATGATTTAAAACTAGCGGGGCTCTATCCAAGGGGGTTTGATCAAACCATCTTCAATTAAAATACTTTAAATGGAACCTTTCAAGGCTTAAATCATTATATTTTCTAAAAATTTGTTATTTCAGCAAAAATCAGGATGTCCTAGAAAGTGTAACCCATTATTGTGGTAGCACCCTACATCGTTCGCATCATACATTGACCCTTCTAATATCGCCACCACATCCCAAAAACCACCACCCCCCGAGGTCAAAATCAAAATAAGCGACATGGGATGTGGGGAATATGACCTGCACAGAACCTTTTGTGTAGGGACATTACCCAATCCTAAGACATTCGTTGCCCCAAAGGAAGAAGTCTCAATGGTTGTTATCAAGTGCAAGCCATCTCCAACCTTTGAAAAGAGACACTTTCTTGATCAAGATGTACATGAAGACATATCATCATGGCTGTATAAAGATGAAGAAACAGAGCAAGAAACCCCTACCATACCATCCAAAATTTATGGCGAAGGGTTAGAAATTGTCAAATACATGGGCTACAGAGGGCAAGACAGTATTGGCCTCCATGAACAAGGGATCATAGAACTAATTCAGGCAACAAGGAACCCCTAGACTCAAGGATTAGGCTATGGAAAACCATAGCGTATCCTCACTAGTGGCAAGTGTATCTTAGGCAAGGTCGTTGCGGTCTCCCCTATGGTCGATAACATTAACGAAATAAATCATCAAGACTCCTTTAGTGACATCACCAAGCTCTTTGAGTCCTCCATCTACACCATTTACAGTATAACCAGCTTAGCCTCCACATCCAATGACTTGTCCCTTGTATACCTAGACCTTATTGATTGGGACCAACAAGGACCTTCATTCTTTGATGTAGCACCAAATGATGAAGCCATAGAAGAAATGATGGGGGTTAGAGATCACTTCCCCATGGGAGATTATAGAGCTAGGTACATCATGGAACTTGACAGGTCTGCCTATTTTGGTGAAACCACCCATGCTTCTGGTCGCAAAAATAAAAACAATGCCCCCTAGTGAATACAACCCCGTGGCACTTTTGGGAAAAGAAAAAGTAAAAATAAAGGATGTATCTTCTGGTGAAAACCTCCATGAGGTGCCAGAAGATGGAAGCATGGGCCTTCTCAAAATAGAGAAGGTATATCCTGACAGATCATCGATCCTTGTGGAGCCATCACAAGAAATGAACCTTGGGATAGAAGAAGTGCCAAAGATCACTTTCAGGGCAGAGTATCTTACCACAATAGAACATGAAAACTTCTTATCTTTCTTCAAACACAGAAACCGTAACTTTGCATGGACCTATATAGATATGCCAGGGTTGGATCTTCCCTTGGTTGTTCATCATCTCATAGTGCAGCTTGATACAAAATCTATAAAACAAAAGCTAAGAAAGATGAATCCTGAGGTGGCGCTCCTTGTTAAGGCAGACTTGAAGAAACTCCTAGATGTGGGGTTAATCCAACCGATAGATTATCCAGAATGGGTCTCTAACCTAGTGCCAATGGCAAAGCCTGATGGTTGAATCTAATGCTGCACAGATTTTAGGGACCTCAACAAAGCCTGTCTAAAGGATGACTTCCCACTACTAAACATTGACATTATAGTGGACCTTACTGTAGGGCACGAGATGTTATCATTAATGGATAGTTTTTAGGGTATAATCAGATCAAGATTACAGAAGAAGACTAGCATAAGACTTCCTTCATATGCCCGTGGGGGATATACTATTGGGTGGTGATGCCATTTGGCCTAAAAAATGCAGGAGCAACATATCAATGTGCCATGATAGTAATCTTCCATGACCTTTTCCACCACATCATGGAGGACTATGTAGACAATCTATTGGGAAAGTTGAAGATAAGAGAGGAACATTTAGATGTGCTGGCAAAGATCTTTGACAGACTATAGCAGTATAATGTGTGACTAAATTCAAAGAAATGTGTCTTTGGGGTCACCTCTAGAAAACTTTTGGGATACATAGTCTCAAGAAGAGGGATTGAAGTTGATCCCACCAAGGTCAAAGGCATCATAGAGATGCCTCCTCCAAAAACACTCAAGCAGCTCTGAAGCCTAAAAGGTAAGCTCCAATCAATCAAGTGATTTATAGCTCAACTTGCAGACAAATGCCAGCCATTCTAGCACCTCCTCTGCAAGAATGCAGCCTTTATATGGAATAGTCACTGAGGAAGCATTTGAACAACTGAAAGGATACCTCACTAATCCACCTATCCTAGTGTCACTGAAGAAAGGAGAGCCCCTCCTCTTGTACATTCCAACAACAGAGACTCCTATAGGAGCCCTCTTGGCATAGCATGACGAACAAGGGAAAGGAAGAGCTATATATTATATCAGCCACACCTTGGTGTCCTATGAGCTCAACTACACCCCCATTGAACGAGCATGTTTAGCTGTCATTTTCACCTCACAAAAACTGAGACACTACATGCTCAACCATAAGACCAAGCTCATTGCCAAGATTGATCCGTTGAAGTATCTACTAAATAGAGCCACTCTCACAGGAAGAATGGCCAAATATGTAATGATATTGAGCTAGTTTGAAATTGAATACACAGAAAGAAAGGCTATCAAAGGACAAGTCATTGTTGACCAGTTGGAAGAGGCACCTATCCCCATGGAGCATCCTACACTTGTAGAATTTTTGGATGAGTCTATAATGATTGTCGCATCAACAACAAAACCATGGAAAATGTACTTTGATGGGTCTTATACACACTGAGGCTCAGGGGTAGACATTTTGTTTATTACTCCTCAAGGAGACACCATCCCCAAGTTGTTTAAGATCAAATTTCCAAGCACAAATAATGTGGTAGAGTACGAGGCTCTTATCAAAGGTCTTCACATGACAATTCAATGGAAGATTGACAAGCTAAAGGTCTATGGAGACTCTCAACTAGTCATCAGGCAAGTGATTAATGTCATGCCCACATGTCCCATGCGGTCACAACATGCAACACACATTCCATGTCCACATTTGTCATGTGGTCATAACATAAAATATCAAAAACTTTTCCGCATGCCCCTAGAAACCCCCTCGCACGTGGCTGCGTGCTCTGTGGCAATACACATAAGGCGTAAACAAGTCAATCGTATACTCAGGGATGTGCACCTTACTATGCAATCCCCTATGTGATGATAGCCGACTAGGGGGTTAGGTGATGTGATGCATGTCGCTTCTAGGGTTAGAGTAGTTTAAGTTCAAAACCCTAAGTTTCCTAGGTGGGTGGAATGATTATGACTGAATCAAGATCAGACCTAACTATAATGCAATAATAAAATTGACAAATAAAATGCATCCGGTGATATCATGGTCGCATGAGAAATGGAGTGATCAAATGATGTTTCGAAAATGCCATGAAATGAGACCCTAAAATCTAGGAAAAATTCGACAGCATAATGCGTTTTCAATAATTGCAAAAAAAATAATTTAAAAGAAAAACTCCAAAAGAAAATAAAGTAAAAATTAAAATAAATAAACATAAGGAAAAATTAAATAAATCTACAAGGTTAAATAAATTGACCAATCAACTAAATATTTAAATTCGAAAATAATTAAATATCTAAAAATAAACTTTAAAATTAAGTCCTTTAATAAATATAATTTCAACCATTATATTTATTAACAAACTCAAGAATAATTGATAAGGGGAAAAATTAAAATATCTCTCATCGTAAAAAAAATAATAAAATCGATAAAATAAAAATTCAAGTAAGAATCTTCCCACCGCAATGATTTTATACATGCCAAGGAAAAAATTAAAATAAATGCCCAAAGTAAATAAATTACAAGGGACACACTTCCCATTAAAATAAATCAACCCGTTCCCCACAAAATAAATTTCCCACATGGAAACAAATCCAAACCCCAAAATAAATATTAAAAAAAAAAAAAACCCCACTTAAATGATACCAAGGAAGTCAACAATTCAAAAAAGCCCCAAAATCAAAAGAGAGGGAAAATAAATTCCTGTGCACATAGAATGAGAAAAAGGAATTTAAATTAATAATAAAAACAATCAACCTCACATTTTCCACTCAACCTAATTCCATTTTACTTTAGTTTTCTAAGAGCAAAGCCCTAATATTATTTTATTATATCCTTATGGAAAACCCTACCTTTCTCATTTATTTTCCTTTCATTTGTTTTGTTTTTTCTCTTTCTTTCCTTCTTCCCTCCATCTCTTTTTTTTGTGTTGCTCCTTTGTAGGTTGGGGATTTATGTACTCATGGGTGCCATAGAGGATCTACCAGAGGTATACGGGTTATGTATTTATTTAGGGTTTCGTTCATTTATTATTGTTATTATTTTCTTTTAAAGTATATATATATATATATATATATATATATATATATATATATATATATATATATAGTAGTTTAAAGTTACATATATACCCATTATATATATATATAAGCATGAGTATTTTTATATTGTAAAATATTTACCAGGCAAAGAGGACAGCTAAGGGCCGGATGGCACGAAGAAGAGACAACTGAGTTTAAGTCGCCGCTGCCGTTGGAGCTACTGCCACCACTGTAGGGTTTAAGGGAGGGCAAATGGAGGTGTGGGGGCTAAGCAGAGAAATGGGGGGGTGAGGTGTGGGGAGGGGGCCGTGCCTCCCCCCACACCCTTGGGTGTGGGGGGAGGCACAACCCCCTCCCCACACCATAGTCTACATCAAAACAGGGGGGCGATGGGTGGTGGCCATGGCCGCCGTCCATTGCCATGAATTTTTTTTGTTTCTTTCAACAAGACACAGACCCAAAATATTTAGGGTTCGACGTATTAAATTTCATTTTATGTTTCTCTTTAAGAATAGTTTGGCATAAAATGTTTAAATATATATGTATATTTAACTATATATATATTTAAATATATGTGTATATATATACAGTGATATACATGTATACAGATTTCTCCACAATACAGTTTGTTTAATATATATATATATATATGTATATATGTTTATATGTATATATGTGTATATGTATATATGTGTATATATATATGTGTATATATATATATGTGTATATATATATGTATATATGTATATATATGTATAAATGTATATATATATGTATAAATGTATATATGTATATATGTATATCTAACTATACATATATACATATACATATACATATACATATATATATACATACATACATATATATATATACATACATACATATATATATACAATCTTATAATGGGATGGAATAATCCATATTTGAGACATAAAATAACCAGTAGAATTTTATTTTTTTGCAAATGATTTAAACAGTATTATCCTTTTTTTATTTTTTGCAAAAATCACACATTAACTAATTTATTTTTTTCTTTCCCTTTCAGATATAAAATGACAGCAATGTAAAATTTATTTTCCACATATCATGCAACTGAAATTTAAACAACACTATTGTTTTCTTTTCTATTTAACATACAACCATTTTAAACTACAACAAATAAAATTTCATAGATGAAAGTAAAATAAACAACAAGCTATATTTTCTTGTCTCAACTTCCCAATAAACATATAAACACAACAGCAAGTTTACAGCAACCAAATTTTGAATAAATTTTGAAGACTACTCGCAAATATTTGCTTACAACAACCAACACAAAGGATAGTAATGATTTTGACAAAACTCTACGAGGCCTCTAAGGCCATGGCTCAAATCAGCCAACTAAAATACAACAAATGAGGCAAAAAAAATGAACTTCTCCAAAACTTCATTTTCTCCCAAGAACACCTGCAATAAATATACAACAATGGGGAACCAAGCCATGAAGGAACGCCCTCCTCCCTACCATAGAATCACTAGTGGGTCACCCCTGATCTGGGGAGGTAGGATTTCACAGGGTTTTGCACACACACCACAACAAAATAAATTTTTTGAAACACACAAAAATTCAACTCCTATGGATATGCACAAACAAAACTCAATAAATTGAGTTTGAAGGGGGTAGGGAAGTGGACCCCTCAACTCAAGAGGCCACCTCAAGAACTCCAAAGATCACATAATCCTCAAGGCCTCAAGCCAAATACATTTTCCACCAAAACTCAAAAATCACAATGGCACTCATGCCAAATCACATATTGTTCCCAAAACTCATATGATGCCCTCAAGGCTAGAAATAGTGCAACACAAAGGAGATGACCTCGATGAGGTTCGCTCTCCCCTACCCCAAACTAGTTGAGCCTTTCCTCCAAAAATGGAGGTACTCTCACCACACCCATCCCAACAAAAAAATAAAACGACAACACTCATAATTTTCAACCACATACACAAAAAAGAAAACAACATAAGAAAAAAGGGTAATGACCATAGCCATGGAGCTTACCTTCAAAAGCCCTAAAATAGAAGCATGTTTGATGAAGAGCTCCAAGCTTCCCAAAAATTTCTC
The DNA here is from genome assembly GCA_027924645.1 of Cunninghamia lanceolata. NCBI lineage: Eukaryota > Viridiplantae > Streptophyta > Pinopsida > Cupressales > Cupressaceae > Cunninghamia > Cunninghamia lanceolata. The sequence continues at coordinate 3,274,798 of BSBN01001185.1, read as the reverse complement.
CAACTCTCCAAATTTCTCTAACACTCTCAAAACCTCCAAGAATAAAATAATTTTTAAAAAAAAGAACCCCACACTCCTCTCCAAGAGGAGGTAATATAGGCCTTCCAATTTGGCCTTGAGGAATGAGAAGGTGACACTTGTCACCTTCTCCTTCCTCATCCCATGCCACTTGCAAGGGAGAAGGAGTGTGAGGGTGACAAGTGTCACCCTCCAATTCCATTCTATCCCTCACCTTATACACTTGTGCTCTCACACATGTGTGAGAGACCAAGTCGTGAGGTGGCAATTCCCTTCAAGCCTCCATGAGGATAAGGGATGCCATATGGCATCCTCTTATTCTTCAAGTGGGTCATCTCTCTCCAAGATGCTCTGACATGTGTGAGAGTCTTGGAGGGAGATCCCACACACTTGGGAGTCTTGAAGACCTCCCAAGTCTTCTTGGTGAAGGGATCCCCAAACTTTGGGAAGGGAGATGGGTCTTTCCCAAAGCATGACTCATCTCCCACCCTTAGCCAATTCAAACTTCGTCACTTTGACTAAACTAGTTTAGTGTGACCAAAAGTGAGTTACCCTAAGGTTTAGTGAGTCAAAATTGACCCTAGACCCAAGGGTTACCACCTAGGGTAAGTTTGGGACACTAAGGTACACCTAGGGAGGCATAAATTCACATTTAAATGGCCTAAAAACAAAAGTAATACCAAGTGGTGTAAAACAAATGTAAATATACAACACATGAAATAAATCAATCTAATAAGGGTGAACATAGGCCAAAATAATTAAACCAAGCATGCACTAAACATCACCCGATCAAACATGATCCTCATCCCTCTTGGGAATGGATCAACTAAACAGGGAATACCATTTGTGTGAACACTACCTTTGATTTCCCATGGCCTAGGAATATCATCCTGCACAACTAGATCAAGTGTCAATCACATCATGGATAATCATAGTCGAAGTAGCTGAAATTAAATTCATGTCATTGCATACAACATTAATCATTTACAACATAATTTAATATTAAAACTACATCATCTATCCAATGTCTCATAATCATCATCCAATAATATATCCACATAATGAACTTGAAATCACATCAATAATCATAATCAACTATATCTCATATATCTACATCAGCATAACATCAAAATATGATCAAATCAAACCACCACATGTCTAATCAATGTCTACCCAAAAGTCAAGAGCTATAATCTAATCTGGACTATGAAAATAATAGTCTCTAACAGTTAGATAATGTCATCAACTAAAATGTAAACGATCAAAATAGGGAAGTGAAAATAATTCGCCTCACAAATAATGAGTATAAAACTAAGGATGATATGCTCCTGCCTTACAAGAGAATGGTGGATGATTTCAAAGATTATTTCTATGGAATCCATTTTGAGCAAATTCTAAGGCTAAACAACAAAGCAGTGGACACGATGGCTACAATAGGATCCCGAGTAGATATGAAGAAAGATAGAAAGAAGTGTGAGTTCCTAATCATAGAACTCCCCATACTCGCCTATGATGTTCCCCAAGCAGAATTGGTGTGCGAAATCATTGGTCCTCTCTCCCTATTGTATCAATAAATGTACATGTACCTCCATGATAACATTATCCCCACCAACCTTTTAGCCTCCCAACAAAAAAGCTTCATCCGTCGAGCCTCCTGCTTCATTCTCATAGGTGACACCCTATACAAAAGGGGTCTTGATGGTACCCTTCTACGATGTTTAGACTATAGGGAAGTTGAAGTGGCCTTACAAGAGGTACATGAAGGCATTTGTGGGGCACACTTGAGTGGACCTACCTTGGCTAAAAAGATCTTGAGAAAAGGGTACTTTTGGCCAACCATGGAATGGGATGCCTACCAATTTGTGAAAAAGTGCTTACCATGTCAACAACATGGGGATCTCATCCATGCGCCATCATAGGAATTGCAACCAATCACAACTCCGTGGCCCTTCTCACAATGGGGGCTCAACCTCGTAGGAAAAATCCATCCACCATCCTCCAATGACCATAAATTCATCATCACTACTATCGAATACTTCACCAAGTGGGTGGAAGCAATCCCACTCACCTTCACCACTAGAATTCAAATATCCAAGTTCATCCTTCACTACATCATATGCCACTATGGCATCCCCCATTCCATTATCACAGATAATGGGAAACCATTCACAAACCAAGAAGTCCACACCCTATGTGAGAAATTCCAAATCCAACATCACTTCTCCTCTCCATATTACCCTCAAGGTAATGGTCAAGACAAAGCTTCAAATAAAACTATCTTGCACATCCTGAAGAAAATAGTTAATGAAGCATATCGTGATTGGCACCTCCAACTCAATCCCACCCTATGGGCCTACCATACCAGTATTCATACACCCATAGGAGCAATGCCATACTCCCTAGTATTTGGATCTGAAGCCATTTTACCTATTGAGGTCAAGTTTCCATCCCTAAGAGTGTCCTTACAGAACATAATTACTGATGAGGAGTACCGAGTTGCAAGGCTGCATGAGCTGGAGCTATTGGATGAGAAACACCTGGATGCACTCAACCATCTGCAGGCCTACCAAAATTGCCTACAGAGAAGCTACAACAAGAAAATCAAGAACTACAAGTTTGAAGTAGGTGACCTTGTCCTTATGAAAAATCAAAAGAATCTACAGGAATGCCCTAAGAAAGGAAAATTTGAGCCCAATTGGTTGGGACCCTATGTCATCATCATTAGCTATGGATCAGGAGCATATCAGCGTGCAACACCTGAGGGGAAGCCTCTGGATGAGTCTATGAATATTATGCATCTAAAAAGGTTCTATGCATAACCCATCCAGTATCCCAAGCAAAAAATAGAAAAAAATAAAAAAATAGAAAAAATAAAAAAATCAAGAAAAACCCGAGTGCAATAAAGGCGTCCAATGGTGAAAATCACTTTGGTGACGACTTGGATTGGTACCATGGTGAAAACTTGTTTTAGGCGCCATGTGTAGCGGTCGGTTCTACCATCTAATAAGCTCTATTCTCCATCATGACACTCCATACAAAAACACCTTCCATGGCTTGGAATTCTGAAACATTAATCACCCACCATGCATCATCCCACCCAAGGTTAAATTGTGATACAAAGATCCTTGTAAGCTCCCCACTATATAGCTAAAATCAAAAAAATCCAAAAATATTAGAAAATAAGAAAAATCCAAAACAATAGAAAATTAGAAAAATTCAAAAACATTAGAAAATAAAAAAATCCAAAAACATTAGAAAATCAAAAAATGCCAAAAACAATATAAAATCTCAAAACACTAAAAAAATAAAAAAATTGCAAAAAAATTCCCACAACATCAGCACAGCTCCCAAAATCATCACAATCACCCAAAATCATCCAAACCGTCATCAACACACCCATCCCAAATCATTCCCACATCATCAAGTCTTGCTAGAACTACATATTCATCTCACCCGCATCTTGAAAGTACCTTGATCCCATGGACACAGGGTATGTAGGCAGTCTAGAATACGAAGGAAGTGTCTAGTACTCAGGTACATAAGATGCACCCATCCAACCCATTTGGATGGTCTCTACTTACTGAGATTGCTAGATCCATCAAATGATACACATGCTAAGTATACACTTGAAACATCACGCCTCACGTAAAAATCATAAATCAACATACCAACTATAATCCTTAAACATGGCTCGACTATCCTTTTGCCCACCTTTAGAAAATTATCCAACAAAATCCAACCGATTCGCATCCTAGGATATATCATTCCCACAATGGACAAGAATCTGGCATCCTATCAACACTTATCTTGGAAAGAGAACATAATGGCTATTTGTATCTTTTTGTTGGTCCTTTTGATTATGGATTTTGATCTTCTTGCCTTGCTCTAGGGTATTTTCAAAGCTACCTTGATCTCATTATATCACGGTATGTGGCGGATAACACCTGGAAGAGACATGGTCATTATTTTTGTATGCTATGCTTGTGGGTTGATTTCATTAATCTAAGAATATTATTCATATCTTGAAGCTTGGGTTTGTTCTAGCATGATGTGCCTTATTTGCATATATAGACAATAATGCATTATATGTACTATGAACACTCATGGCTATGAGTTCCCTTCACTTGGCTAGGCAAGGTTATACTACCTTGGGCATGCATGAAATTAACCTATTGTTTGTGGGTCTAGTCCATACATTTGTGGGATATATATCATCACCTAGGTCATCTCATACCTTTGTGAAGTGTATCCTACATTGCTACAATAAATCAAGAAATGCTCTTAGTTAATCTTATGCAACTACTATATCTAGCTCAATTCATTTTCCAAAAACACTCATCCAATCATACTATCCGGGCCTAAATTTTAATCCTCCCATCCATTCCCCCCACCCCCAATTATTTTAACCAACCCCTCCTCTCTCATCTACCCTCAACTTATCCCAACCAGCCTAACATATCCCCAACAGAAACAAATCCCCACTCAATGATGTGGCATGTTGTGACCTAGGAACTCCCTTTTCCCCCATCCCAATCCCTTCCCCAATCTAAGCATACCTAGCCTAACCTTACCTGACCCATAAACCAATCCCCCTCCCTACCTATCCCCTACCACCAAGCCCCATCACCCAGGGTTGAACAAAAACATCATGTGTGTCATGACTTGATTACATTAGAACATCTGTTGCATTATCATAACCATTTAAACCATTACATTTTCATTTTACCAGTTGCATACGTAATATATGTTTATTAAGATAAGCATATATTTCCATTCCATTACATTTTTCATTCATAATAAATGTTTATTAATTTGAACATTTATTTACATTTCACATTCACATCATAATCCATAAATCAAAACATGCATACATCACATAGATAAAACATAATATCATCATATAACATCTATGATCTATCATTATTATAAATCTTGTTGTTATTACATGCATACAGAAATCTAACTAATAAATGGAGGCTTGATTTAGTACTTGATATGATATGATTGATGACACCAACTGTAGAGCTATAATTCACATTCTACATCCTTCCAATCTGACTAAACATCCATCATGACATCACCATAGGCAAATCATAATGTCATATCCATCACATGCATCATTAGCACATCCATAGCATCTCATAAAATCATCACATCATCATCATATATACATAATCCATAAAATGCATGGCATCCATAAACATAAACATAATGCATCCATAAAAATAAGCATCATCAAGAAACATAAATGCATACATCCATCCATAACACATCATAAATTTATAAATCATCAGCATCATCATAGATCATCAAAGTCTCATAATACATAAAATATACATCACTCAAAATAATACAAGTCATGATACAATAGGCCTCAAAGGGCTTAAAAATATATACAACACTATACATCAGCCCTGGACTGATGAACTTCTACCTGACTCAATAGGGGATCCTGGCCGTGGCTGTGACTGAGGCTATGGTACCTGTGGTGGAGGGCCCATCAGCTACTGCACTGACTTAATGGATCTAGATCTATGAGACCCAGACCTCTGTGACCCACTCTGCTGGCTATAACTTAGGATCCTCTGACCCTCCAGAATAGCTGAACAATAAGCTATGTGGTAGTACTCAGCTCACTGACTCTACTCTAGAACCTGTACCTCCAAATCCCCAATTTGCGTCTGTAACTGAGCAATCTGCATTTGCATCAGTGTTAATACAGGGCCCATGCCTATTCCTACTACAACCCCTTGTAGGCTAGCCACCAGCCCCTCTGCCTGCTGAGCTCTATCCTCTGCTACCTACCACTGAGCCCTCTCTCCATCTCTCTCACCTATTAGGGTAACTATCTCACCCTATGCCTATGCTAACTACACATGTAGCACACTCATCTGCCCATCAAACCCATCCAGTAATGTAGCCATCCCCCACAACTGCACTACTTGACATCTCAGCTCTATAAGGTCTCCTATAGGCTGGCAACATGTCCCCGTAGGGTCTCTATCTCCTCCTCATCCTCACTCTGAGGCCACTGATAGGATGAACGCTCTCTTGGCCTTGAACCTCCACCTACCCCCAAACCTCCTTCCTCTGGCCTGACTACTTGCTGTGTTGCAACAGCTACCTGCCTCTACTATAGTGGTACATATGGTGGGGGCATAAGCTCCCTATCTGTCCTTTGCCTCTGTTGCCCTGAGCCCTGCTATTGGGGTGCCCTCTGCCTCAACCCCTCTCCCACCTGAGCCTGCTATTGGGGCAACTACTGAGCCCCCTACCTATCTCTATCTTGGTACCTGCACTAGTGGTACCTCCACCTATCCCCCTCCTCCAGCCCCTACTTATCCAGCTGCTGCTACTGCCAAAACATCAATCAGATCATCATCATCCCCAACCTCCACCTCCTCCATCACAATATAATCCTCAATAATCTCATCCCCCTCTGATCCAACATCATCTTTCATGACTATCTCCTCTATTGAATTTGTAAATCGCATGGGCCGCCACATCTGCCACCAAGTCTTATAGGCCATCGTGGTACCTACATCTCTAATCTCGCTCCCCCAATCCCACATCACTAGCTCCAAGGTCACAAAGTATGCTATGGTAACCTATGGCTATATGGCTAGGGGCCACCTATGTGCATCTGAAGGAGTCCATGTAAATATGGCCATCAGATGCGAAACATCCTATTGTAATCCAAATTGCTGCATGACCCACGACGACAGATACATGTCAATAGTGTAAGGAAAGCACAGGTGTGGAAAATAGCTTCCCTAATGTTAATTCTAAGGGGATAATGTAGATAGGTAACTTTCAAAAGAAAATAATAAGATAAATACACCAAAGAAACAAAATAGACAACATAGACAACACAGACTCTAGTATTACGTGGGAAAACCCTTTCGGGTAAAAAACCCACCACCACAGTAGAGCAATCATTATTACAGTAAAATGGAATTTACAATAAAGATCTCAACTTGCTCTTCTGTTCAATCCTATTCTTTGTACCAGATCACATATTTCATCTTCACATGCTACAGAAAATAAACCGTACAAAAATAGAATCATCATCACAAACAATGATGCCAAAAGATTAGTTTTATCTCTAGTCTACAAGAGCATAAACGGTTACACAACTGTTTCCCTAACTGAAAATGAATCAACTTCTTCTAGCATCGCTACTTATGTGACAGTCGTAACTGTCCACATTCCGTAAGACAAAAAATCCCACATGCACCAGGTTGCGTTTACTATTCTGGTTTATAACCACAATCAATCCATAAGTCTATCATCGGCAATTTTGTTACCGACGAAGCCAACCTACAAACCCATCAGCCTAACAAACTCCATCAGTGATCGCATTTCATATTCCACCAATATACAAAGTCACCCCAATCCCTCAGTTTAACACCCTTCATCGGATAGACACTTGCCATCGGCCCAAACGATTTCCATTGTTCCGATGAACAATCTCTTGCCGATTAGTGTTGAACTATCGAAGTAACAAAAGCTACCAGAGCCACTTCAGAACCTTTCGCCAATTAACAGACTTAGGCCGATAACCTTTCTATTGGAGTGACCTCTGTCCATTGGCCCAAAGACTTTAAGCTATGCCGATAGTTGATCTCTCGCCAACCACCAGATGAACTCACCCTCAGTGAAACCATTAGCATCGGAAAGATGTTCAACACTTACTTTGATGGATTAAATAAATGAGGTCCAAGTAGTAACTTGAGACACACGTTCTCTTCAAATAGTACAGTCGACTCAACCCATTAGGTACCATGGCTGGAATGTGTAGGGCATATGAATGTCATCATTTGGGCATGGCTCCACCCTGATATAAGAATGCCAGGTAACCCAAATCAAGTCATCCAGTACTCTCTACCAGTATCGTACCTACCCCATGTAAGTATACTCCACATCTCGATATAGAAATAAAAAAGCCTTGAACGGGCAGTGGAAATATCCACATCTCAGCCTGGTGATCAGAATATGCTCCCAAGCCCATACATGTCATAATGTAACATTGGCTAATAGTGGTGAATCACAATTATAATGTCAAAAAATGTCCCCTTGGGGGCTTTACCCTTATCAGGTTTAGCTCCTAGGTCTTTTTAATGCATTTAGGACATCTTACTTCATAATTTGGTATCTCGATGGAATGAGCCCTAGGTATCATGGAAAATTGGACCTAGGAGGACCCCTTGATCTTGACCCTACCTAAAATAGGGGGGAGGGATTGGGCGCCCATGCCCTAGTCCTACCCTATTTTGAGGTAGTCCCAATTTTTGGGTGTCATCTTGTGACCGTTATTTGGGTCCTATGCCGACACGGTAAGTTTGAATTTATGAAATCTTGGCGGGAGTGTTTGTAGTTGCATATAAAAGCATGTTTAGGCATTCGTTTGTAAACTAGATGGCAATTGTGATGTTGATGCATTCTCAAGGTGATTCAAGGCTTTCATTGTGTTGCAAGAGCAGATTTGTGTGGTTTATGTGTTTATATTTGTAGATTTGAGCATCCATTTCCTCATGGAATGAAGAGCATCTTCCTCCCATGAGATCTTCACTACAAGGTGACATTATATTGTGTTTTCATCATTATTTCCTTTGGTTTTTTGCCTCTGCCTCACAAGGGCACGCACTCTCTATTTGACAATGGTGGTCGGAGACTTAAGTGTCCTCTAAGGCTTTACTGAGGCAAGCCTCTAAACACCACAACCCCCTCCCAAAGTTTTCATGATTGCAGGTTACAGGTTGAGGTGTTGGATAAAGTGAAGTTGCGAGAAGGCATCTTGAAGTGTTAGGATTGTAGAACAGAAGGAAAAATAGCACCCTAGACTTGGGTGCCCACTCATTAGTCCTCCGACTTCTGTGACGGGAAAATCTCTGGAACAATAGGAAAGAGTTACAAACTGAGTTTCTAGATCTTGATAGAAACTAGGGCCTTGGACTTGGGCTCCTACTCTTGTGTCCCTAACTTTTCCACTTCAGAACCGCAAAAATAGGTACTCTGTGATTTGTCATTTTACATCCCTCTATAAGAGCTTTTTTTGTAATTCTTCTGTTTATTTTCATATTTGCGAAATTAGGGTTTTAATGATCAATTGAGAATAAGAGAAGGAAAATTGATAATTAAACATCCTAATCCAAGTTTCCCTACATACCATAGTGACCTAGGGTATAATAGTGCGTTGCCACTCGACCCTAGATCCTTGAATGTTAAGGGTGAAAGGAGGATTCAAACATCTAAACACTAAACATTGAACAATCCCAATTTTACTCTAAACATTTTGGTGAACTTGTGTTTTTGGAAATAAATTGCAACTTTCTAAGTGTGTGTCTTCATATTTGGATTGATTTCATTCATTCATATAGTCTTTCATCTTCTTGCATTGAGAAAATTACAAAAAAAATGAAAAATTTGCAAACCCTAGCTTGCATTTTCGAATAGATTACTAAATTGCATCAATTCTTTCTAAATTTTGCTAATTCATGATTTTTACATCAGATCTAATATAAACTACAGAAAAACACAAAAAATCAATAATTTGCATTGCATTTTCATCATTAATTTGCTATGCTTTTGTAGAAATTTTGACAATTTTCATATAACCTAGTAATTCCAAAATCTAGGTTAGTAGGCAAAATCTTCTTTCATATTTTTCTACTAATTTTAGAGGCTCATTAAAATTATAATTTGTCTATAGTCTTGCATTTTAGTATAAATTTGTATTTTTGAATAGAAAATTTTAGCAAAAACTAGCAATTGATTTAGATTTTAATTCATTTTCAGATCTGAGATTAATTTATTTTCACTATAAATCAGACTTCAAAAAATTCATATTGCATTTTGTGCCAAGATCTCAAACCTAGGGCTTCAAAATCACCGATTTTCACTACATTTGACCTTATTGACTCTCTAAACATGCACCATAGGCATGTTGTGAAGGGTATTTTTGCATTAATTGGATGTTATTAGGGTAATCATTTTCTAAACCTCCTAAAAATCTTCACAACACCCTTTTAACAGGCTCTTATATTAAAAATTTGATGAAAAACTACACATTTTAACTATTTTTGCCCTAGGGTTTGACCTAGTTTGCACTCCAAGCATGTTTTGATCAATTTTATGGATTGAGGTGACTGATATCATTTATTTTATTTTCTATACCTCCTAAAATTCATTACAACACCTGTTTCACTAGGTTTTGGAATTGAAAAACTGTGAAAAATAGCCTATGTTTCCTATATTTCACTAGGGTTTTACCTTAAGTGGCACTAAAAGTGTGTTGTATTGGGCATTTTAACATTAAGTAACTATTATTACTGATATAATTTTCTTTCCATCATCACTTTCCTCACAACACCCTTTGTTATGCTCTTTTACATTGAGTTTTGATGAAAAAAGTGCCTGTTTCGACATATTTTCACTATAGTTTGACTTGGCATTATCTTAGATTTGCATAAAGAGTGTGTTGAGAAGGATCTCATTGCTGTTTTGGACTAATATAAGACATATAATTTTTTGCCCCTAATCAAAATCCTTACAACACCCTTTGTTTCACTTATTTGCATTGGAAAAAGTACAAAAATCAAGCATTTGAGGCTATTTTGGACATATCATTTTGCACTTGCCTTTGATATACTTTTAGAAAAAATTTAAAATATGATTTGAGAATATAAACATGGCCTCTAATAACAACAGCAATAATAGGTTCCCTCCTGGACCATACATAAAAAGAAGAGCACCTAAACCTGAAATTGTGTTTACACCTCATGATAGAACAGTTGGAGACTCTAAAGGACCTCTTTACATCACTGTGAAAATAATGGGAAATCCTATGGATGGAACTCTTATTGATCCTAATTGCATTACTAATGTCACCACTGAAGATTTCCTCTTTTCACATCAATTAGTACAAGGTTCTTATGATCCCTCAAACATGATGATTAAGACACATAAGGGAACCTTTATTAAGCCTTTGGGTAAGATATCATTGTTGGTAACACTATCTGGAAAACATGTCAAACAATGGTTTGATGTTGTCCTTGTCTTTTACCTCTTCTAAATTAAATTGGGACACCCTTGGCTAAAAGAAATGAAAGCTATCCCTTTAGCAATAAACCATTGTTTAAAATTCCCTTTTGATGGACGTATGATTTATATCCCTCACAACAAATATAAACCTTTGGTTGAGAAAAAGTATTACATATTGGATTACTTTTAGGATAAAACTAAAATACCCAATCCTTCTAGACAAGAAACGACAAAAGATAAATAACCCACATGTGAAGAGAACCTTAGACCGAAAGGACGAGGTCCCTATGCTAAGGTTCCTCCCCCAAAATCCTTAGAAGGATCCAGAGGTCATTATCAACAACAAAATATTCCACCTAGACAAATGAGATTTGATCTTGGTGCTTCATCTTCTAAATTGCACAAACCTATGAAAGAAGATAGCCCTATCTTACAAGAGATAAGTGGTAAAAGAAAATGAAATAGAAAAGTAAGAGAAAGAAGAAAAAGAAGACAAGCTTATGCTATAAACCTTGCCTCTCAACAAGAAAACATTGATCCTAACATTAAACCAAACAAAGATGACCATAACAACGAACAACATGATGAACAAGACATGAATTTGGCTATGATACCTTATGTCCCGCTTTCCTCCAACATTAGCGAGTGGGAAGATGACCATGATGATTTCTTATAGACAACATCTAGCCTGACATGGGCCCTATAGGTAAGTATCTCTAACCCTTTATCTCTCTCATGATGTGCTTCTCCCATGATGTGTTATGTGTTGTTTAGACCTCTTGGGATGACCTCGGATTCTCTCGTAAGGTATGAGATACTAGGAGACTGTCTCTTTTGTGACCTTCTTCTATTTGTATCACCATTCTTCTATATTGCCTCTCTCTCTAATTTCATTGTTGTGTGTTGTGTCTTATGGACATAGCATTGTGGTTGGTGACTTGGGGGTGTTGGTGCTCAATCCGACTGGATGCTTATTCCCAGTTATCCCTACAAGGTAGCCATTAATGATCAACAGGATCTCTGGGCCAATGGCCAACAGTATAGGAGATAGACTCTATAAATATCTCCTCTTCTTCTTTAGGCTCTGCACAACCAAGGGGAGTATTCCCTATTCAACATCCATGAGATGTGCTTATGGACTGACTGGGATGTTGATACAAAGCAGATAAATCCTCCTTTATGTAGACCAAAACTATGAGATAAGTGCAAAGGGGCTAGCTTTGGGCCTATTTTTAGTTGTAGAAAGAGGATTTGGGTCCTAAACTACTCCTAAAGTCCTAATTGTTTGATTTTGATGTTTAAGTTTGGTTTCAAGTGGATGCAAAACTAGGACCTTGGGTATAACCTCAATACAAGACTAGATTGGTGCTTATCTAGGACTCAGAGTCAATAGATGTACACATGTGAATGGCCTGCATGAACATATACCAAAGACTGGATATCAAGGGGTTTTGTAGTATCTACCTTACAGATACATCCCAAGATAGGGTATCCTACTACCTCTACTTACAATATCCTTACTGCAATATGCTGTTCCCAGCCCTTGGTATAAAACATTTAATCTACTCCTTGAGCAGAAGTAAGAAATCAAGCATTCAATACAACAAACCTATATTCTAGAGTCATAAACACCCCTTAGATGCTTAGATTCAGAAGAAGAACATACTCAGTTTGGAGACAGATGACAGAACACATGCAATATAGCATTACTCATTTAAATTAACATGATATCAGTGGGTTGATGCAGAAAACATACAACATGAGACTCATAAACTCACAAGACATCTAGAAAAGGGCCACCAAAGAAGTTGTATTGTGTCACAACACCAAAATTTTGTCTAGTTTTCAACAACAACAAAATGAGTGACCCCACCTGTTATATACAGCAGGAGGGTCCTCATCATTAATTACATTGTAAAAGTGAGAAGTCCGCTAGATACAGTTCCTTCTGAGGAAATGGCACTCAAATATTGAATGCAGTAGGTGGAAGAGGAGACATGGAGTCACCTCGAGCCATGTGCCATCACCTAGGGATTCACACCTTTAATTGGGTACTAGATCCGTTCATGCCTTCACCCATACCCTATAACATCTACCATTAATGGCACACCAACCCGCAGCCATCGGGAAATAGAACATACTATGCATTTCATAGCTTTTCCCGCCAAGAGACATCACCCTGATATTTCAAAATCATGTGAAAACCAGTTATCCCACATGCACCCTGTAGTGACCTCAACACTTTATATACTAGGCTGTGAGCATATATAATGTCGGTGATTTTGCTCCCGACGGCACTAGTATAAATGTTCATCATCATCCTTCCGCATGATAACCTGATGTGAAATATCAGGGTGATATTTCACATCGCCCTGATGATAGCATCACGTGATAAGAAACATCATCCTGATATTTCACCCTCATTCGCACAACCTGATGCATCGAAGGAAGATCCTCCTACTTTGCCAATACCGTATGTCTCGCCGATGATCCACCTGATCATGTCTGCAAATATCCTAATGATGTCATTGTCATATTGTAAGATTGGGGCGATCCTTGTAAGATGACCGATTTTAAAAATACGACCCCCCATCCTCATTCAAAATATCGGGCCAGATTGAAAAACTTGGAATATGACCCCACTAGACCTTGATGACATCACCGTCATATTGACAAAATAGGGGGATATTCGGAAGATCACCCGATATGTGAAATATCACCCCCTCTGCAAAATATCTGGCTGCACTGTAACTTCATTGTAACATTGGGGTGATGTTTGAATATGACTGATATTTGGAAATATCACCCCCCACTTCAGAATATGATGAAGCTGACAGATAAGTGGATATCAACTGACATAAGAATGACGTCGGCAGCATCAAGGTGATAAAATAACATCAGGGTGATTTTAACTAAGATCACCCGATGTTCAAAATATGATGACCCCGCCACGAAAAGTCAGGTCACACTTAGAACCTTGCAACAATAGCATCAGGATAATCTTAACTAAGATCACCCGATATCAAAATATCACCCCTCGCAGAAATATTAGGGTGATAACTGGAAACATGATGATGATGACCTCCTCTGAAGAAAATATGATGCTAACACTGAAAAAGCTGAGGAGGCCCAAAGACTTAGAACCTTGACAGTCATAACTTCTTCTCCAGGCCGAATTTCAAGGTGACATAAGAGGCAATCATGCTTGGAATTTTACACTTCACATGGAAGGCTTCTTAAAGCAAGATTCAGACCTTGAGCTTTTCAGATCTCTAACCTTAGGACCACAAATATACTTGACATGATGCTCATGCATACTGAAAAATGCAGCATAGACAGAAATCTTGACATGTCATAACATCATACCACAAAATTTTTAGGATTTGAATGAAAAATATTGCAAACGCTCAAGCTCAAAACCCTAGACATAAATGGGTACCAACACAGGCTCCGATTGGGGACGTGTAGGTGCAAGACTATAGCGAGGACCAGACTACGTTGGGGCAGACCAGACAAAACACAAACGCAAAATAACACCAACTATACAAGGCATGTACAAAACATGTACATCCAGTTTACAATGTGCACAAAGAAGCCTCATTCATGAGAAATAGGCCTTAAGGAATTTACCGTGCACAAGCAATTCCAGTAATTGACCATCTAGGGTCTAGAGGAAGTAAACATCATCCTCATGGGTGTTACTGATTTGATATGGGCCCACCCATAAGGGCTCAAATTTACCATGCTTGCCCCTATCCTGATTCTTTGCATTCCACATAAGGACCATGTCACCTATCTGAAACCTTCTTTCTATAGTCCTTTTGTCAAATAGATACTTCACCTTTTGCTATTTCATGATATTTGTCCTGTATGCCTCCCTTCTAATCTCATCAAGTACAACTAGCTGATTTATTCTCTCTGTCATTGAGTCTTCAATTTCCTCATCATTTTCTTGTACAAATTTATAAATTGGCAGGAGGTTATTTATAGGCAACCTAGCTACTGCACCATATACCAACTCAAAAGGAGACCTTCCAGTTGCTCTTTTCATTGTCACTCTGTCAGCCCATAATGCCATCTTCAGCTTTAAATCCCAGGCTCTTTTATTTTTATCTAACACCCTCTTGATGATTTTCATGAGGCTTTTGTTGCTTGACTCTGCCTGACCATTTCCCTGTGGATGATATGGTAATGCATATGACAAGTTAATTCCATATTTGTTGCAAAAATCAACAAATTCACCTGATCTAAAGCACATTGCATTGTCTATGACCAACTTGACTAGTACTCCAAACCTGATAATAATATTTTCCAGTATGAAATCCATAACCACCTTACTTGTAGCTCTCTTAGTTGGAATGACTTCAATCCATTTAGTAAAATAATCAGTAGCAACTAAAATCCAACTATGTCCTCCACTTGATTTTTCTGGGATTTCCCCTATAAAATCAATTCCCCATTGCTGAAATGGAGATTCTACAATTATAGTCCTAAGGGGTAATGCACCCTCATATCTTAGCTTCCCTGAGAACCTTTGGCAAGAGTCACATCTCCTCACCAACTTCTGTGCATCCAAGAAAAGAGTTGGCCACCAGTATCTTGCTCTATGAATTTTGTGGGTTGTCCTAGCAATGTAATGTCCACCACACATTCCATTGTGCAGATCACTGAGAATATCCTTAGCCTAATCTTCATCCACACATCTGAGTAATACACCATCATGATCTTTCCAATACAACTTTCCTTGGACAATGATGTATTTAATAGCTTGTAGCTTAAGGGTCCTCTTCTGGATATCACTGAGGTGGGGAGGACAATTCAAGTTTTGCAAATAATATACTATGTCCTTATACCACTCAGATTCTGATACATTTATAACTTCATTATGTACTTCGTTTACTTGGCATGCCTCTAAATTTGACTCTGTCATTATCTTGGCTAAGCCTTGTCCTCTTACCAGCTTAGTGATCTGTACCTCTATGTTGAACTCCTGCAATTTGTTTATCCACCTGCATCTTCTTCCTATTACCTCCTGTTGAGTGAAAATATCCTTGACTGCTGCATGAGCCACATATGCAATTACTTGTGAACCTACCAAATATGGCCTGAAACTCTTCACTACTCTAACTAGTGCATATGCCTATTTCTCCATGATGTCATACTTTAATTCAACAGCCTATAATGACTTGCTAAAGAAAGCAATAGGCAGCTCAAAACCCTCTGCATTTTTCTGTAGTAAGCAAGCAATAGTATGAAAAGAAGCAAAAGAAAACAACTGAAATGGCTTAGAAAAATTAGGAGACTTTAACACAAGAGCCATCTTTATAGCTTCTTTGATATTTTGAAATGATTTAGTTGCTTCATCTTCCCACCTAACAGTTGCATCTTTCTTCAACATCTTGGAAATGTTCCTTGTAGTCTCTGCAAAATTAGGCACAAATCTTCTAACAAAATTAATTTGCCCAAAGAAGGACTGAACATCTTTCACTGCTTTAGGCATCTGGTTTTTGTCAATTGCAGCTACCTTTTCAGGATCAATCTTGACTCCACCATTGGAAACAATATGCCCCAACAACTTTCCTTCCACTACCCCAAAACACTTCTTTGGGTTAAGTGAGATGCCATACTCTAATGCTCTAATAAAAATATGTTCTAAGTGCATGCAATGTTGCTCTTCCCTCTTTGAATAGGTAGTTAAATCATCCTGATATACAGCCAAGAATGAGTCAATCAATCCTGCAAAAGCAACATCCATTGCCCTTTGAAATGTAGCACCTGCATTTGTCAGTCCAAATGGCATCCTCACATATACATAGGTTCTTGGTGCAGGAGCTTCAATTTACATTTCTTTTTCAAATATAATATTTTGTGACCTTGTTAATTTTGGTGTTTTTCCTAAGGCTTTGAAAGCCATTTCTTGTTTTGTAATAAAGACTTAGTCATTTGTTTGACTAGTCTAATTTGGAGTTATCTTAGACCTATTTTCTAGGAGGTTTTCACTTTAGAAACTTGTTTTTTATGACAAACTTCCTTTTCCATCGATTTACTGCCTTCATAGGTAGTTGTACGGATAGAATAGGAAGTGCAAGAGTTGGGGAAACTTCCTATAAACTTGAATCTGCTTAAACATGCCAAAGATATATAGAAAGGAGTTTATGAAGAAAAAACTGTGTTTTTATATTTTTTTCTATGAAAACAGTCTTTGTACGGCCAAGTACGGATTGCTAAGGAAGTAAATTTTTTAAAATGTTTTAGATCTTGGATGTGTCTCTCATTTGCAAGTAATTTTGGTCTTTGAAACATTTGGTTGTGTTAGTTTCATCTCTTTTTGTATATACTGGGTTAAACCCTCTTTGCCTAGGGTTTTGAGGTAAAATGGAGTTCTTTTCCTCTATCTTCTGAAGGTGAACAGTGATCTTTTGATGGGATGGAGGAAATTATAGTAGTTTTCATGTTTTTGATGTTTGATATGTTGTTCTTCTTTCATAGTGGTTGGCATGCCTCTATCTAGTCAAAACAATGACTAGTTAGTTAAGAAAGGTAGAAGACAGTAGGAGTGTTAGAAAACAGCCAAAGATTTGATCAAATGATGTTGATCTCTATGCTTTAGAAGGAAGGTAGGTCTGCATAACATCCCTACTAATCCAGACAAGGGATCCTTGATACCCATTTCTCCCATAATCTCAAACTAGACTGTCTCTAGAGGAAAAAAAACCACAATTGCTGATAAAATTACAGTTTGTTCTTCCTGTACGTGGTGGTACGGTACGGCCTGCAACTTTGAAGAATGGCATACATTTAATGCAGGTATATGGAGTGTGCATTCAAAGGAAAGTGTCAATTGGAGTCTTGAAGGGTTAGGTTTGACTTATCTTCTCTCATATGCTACAAGGTTAAACATTCTTGAAATGCTGTCATAAATAGTCTTGCCTCTGTCAGAGCAGTAGTATGTACTGTGTCAGTAGATCCTATCCTTAATGAATGCATGTGGTGGTTGAGGTGTTTAGATCCTAGTATAAGAGGAGCTGATGCAGGGTTAGCTATCACAAAGAAAGGAGCTGTCTCTTTGAGACTATCATAGGACAATCAAGCCTCAAGTTTCTGTCCTCTGCCCTTTAAACCACAATGTGGGCCTGCACATAAGTAGTTGGTTGTTTTCTCACACCCAATGTGAGTATGCATTAAGCATTGAGGGTCACTTGAAGTCTTGGAAGGGGGTTGAAGGCTTAAGTCCTTGTTTATGCTACAAGAGAAGGGCTTCCTCTTTAACTCTGTAAAAAAAAATAGTCATACAGAAACTTGTTGTCCACTATTGTATTAGGAATGGAATGAGAGTTTTTGGTCAAGTTCATGCCTAGCATAAGTTAGTATATGTTGATTTGTGTTGTTGATCATGTTGGTAGAGGTGTGGGTAGGAAGTTGTGAGTCAAACCAAGGTGGTTGTGTAGAAAGGTGGGATTGAGTAGTAACTCTCCAAGGTAAGAGTTGGATAGCCTGTGAGGAGGACACTAGATAGTGGTCCTAGGCTAGATAAATCTCTGTATTAGCCTTGTGTAGGCTTTATTCTCACAAACACCTTTGTAAACCTTGTAGAAGGAAGTTAAGTTCATTGAGTGAACTACAACCTTTCTATCTTCCTCTACATCATATTGGTATCAGAGCCAATATTCTGATTGAAGAAAGTGTATGTTAGAACAGGAAATTGAAACAGAGGCTAGTACAATGCCTCCCAAGACAATGAGTCAAGATGCCATCAAGAAGTTGGTGGAAGAAATGGTTGAAGCAAGACTTCAAGAAGCAAAATTGTAGGAAGAGAAGAAGTCTAAGGGCAAGACCAAAGAAGAAGGAAGTTCTTCAGACACAAATGAAGAAACAGAGGCAAAAGAGGATCCTCAGGAGCAGGATATGTCTGCAGATCAGAAAGCCTTCTTGAATGCACTTAAGGGTGCTCATGGAGACAGTGGTGATGCCAAGATGGAGGTGCCTACCTTTCATGGCAAGTTGGATGGAGATGTCCTCATCGACTGGATAGAAGCTATGAGCAACTTCTTTGATTATAAGGAGTTTAATGATAGCAAAAAGGTCAAGTTTGCCAAGACAAGGCTAAGAGGTTCTGCACTTGTATGGTGGAACTATATGCAAAGTGAGAGGGAGAAGATTGGGAAGAGTCCCATCACTAAATGGAGCAGAATGGTGGCTACGCTCAGAATCAAGTTCATGCCACCTGACTATGAGATACAAATCGTATGGAGATTTCAGAATTTGAGACAAAAAGACATGGATGTGGCTGCCTACATAGAAGAATTTCATAGACTTAGTATGAGGGCCAATCATAATGAAGATGGAAAAGGGATCGTGGCTACGTACCTGAATGGATTGAAATACAATCTACAAGATGAGATAAGTTTGGTGTTACCAAAGACAGTGGATGAATGTTTCCTATTGGCCTCAAGAGCTGAGGAAAAGCTAAGAAGGAAGGGTGACCAAAGTGCCAGAGGTAGAGGAGAGGTAGAGGCAATTTTGGTCGTGGACAGTTCAACAAAACTGAAAATAACAGTCAACAAGAAACACAATCAACAACAGAGCATAGAGGAGGTTTTAGAGGTGGTAGAAATCATAATGGCAGAGGTAGAAATGGTGGAGGTGGTAGAGGACCTAGAGTCTTCACTGGAAGATGTTATGGCTGCAACCAAGTTGGCCATACAATGAACAAATATCCACGGAAAGCCAACAACTCTCATGATGATGGAAAGAGAAATCAGTTAGTGAAAGATGATGACTATGAAAGTGTGAATTCACCAATGGGAAGTGTTGCACCTGTTCTAGATGGAGAGAGTATGCTGATAAAAAGGTCTATGTTGAAGATGCCATTGAAGCAAGAGCCTCCTCAGAGAAAGAATCTTTTCAGAACCTAAGGCCTAGCCTATGGGAAACTTTGCAAAATCATAGTGGATTTAGGGTCTACTGAGAATGTGGTATCCACTGAAATGGTTGAGAAGTGCAAGTTGAAGAGGCTGCCTCATATCAGTCCTTACAAGATTTCTTGGTTGAACAAGAACCAAAGTTTCATGGTGGAGGAACAAGCTTGGGTTGAATTTGCAATTGGTGACTACAAGGACAAAGTACTATGTGAAATCATCCCTATGGATGCATATCACCTGCTTCTTGGTTGTCCATGGCAGTATGATGTTAAAGCTCAGCATGATGGTGAGAAGAACACTTATGTCATCACCAAAAATGGAAGGCCATTCAAAATGGATCCTTTCTTGGAGCAGCCCAAGGGAAAGGAAAATAACAGCAATGTCATGTTAGTGAATGGACATGAGTTCCTAAATATCTTGAAGGAGAATGACAACTAGGGATATGCCTTGGTCATGAAGCCCAAGGGTGGATCAGATTAGCAAGATCAAAAATAGAAGGAGATTCCATTGGAAGTACAGCAACTTCTGGATAAGTATCAAGACCTTGTGGTAGAGGAAGTTCCCAACTCCTTACCACCCATGAGGGATATTAGTCATCAAATTGACTTAATACTTGGTGCTACATTGCCTAACAAGGCTACATATGAGCTAACCCCATAGCAAAATGAAGAGGTGGCAAGGCAAATTCAAGATCTTCTGGAGAAAGGGCTGATTAGGAAGAGTCTAAGTCCCTATGTAGTTCCAAATGTACTGGCTCCTAAGAAAGATGGAAAGTGGAGGCTATGCATAGATTCCAGGGCCATAAACAAAATCACCATAAGATACAGATTTCCAATAAGGATTGAAGATCTCTTGGATTACCTGGGAGGATCATGCTATTACTCAAAGATTGATTTGAAATCTGGATCAGACAGGGAGATGAATGGAAGACTGCTTTCAAGACCAATGAAGGTCTTTATGAATGGCTTGTTATGCCATTTGGTCTTAGCAATGCACAAAGTACATTTATGTGCTTGATGAATGAGGTATTAGTTGAATTCATTGGTAAATTTGTTATTGTTTATCTTGATGACATACTAATATTTAGCAAGACAAGGGAAGACCATGTGAAGCATGTTGGTCAGGTGTTGGCAAAGCTGCATGAGCACAAGTTGATGATCAACTTAGACAAATGTGAGTTCATGAAAACTGAACTTGTATACCTAGGATTTGTCATTTCTAATGGCTATTTAAAGATGGATCCCTCTAAGGTTGAGGCTATTCTCAGTTGGCCTACCCCAAAAATAGTGGGAGATGTGAGAAGTTTCCATGGATTGGTGACTTTCTATAGGAAGTTTATCAGAGGTTTCAGTCACATTAGTGCTCCCATCCTCAACACCATCAAGGGTGGAGTCAAGTGTAGATTCCAATGGACAAATGAAGCTGATGATAGTTTTGAGTTGTTGAAAACAAAGGTGGCTGAGTTACCTACCTTAGTACTCCCTGATTTTGATAAGGTATTTGTTGTTGAGTGTGATGCAAGTCAGCAAGCTATTGTTGTTGTTCTTAGCTAGGAAGGGCATCCAGTAGCATTCTTTTCAAAAAAGTTGAATGAAACCAAGCAAAGGTATTCTACCTATGACTTAGAACTCTATGCAATGGTGCAAGCTCTTAAGAAATGGTGATATTATTTGCTTCCCAAGGAATTTATTGTGTTTACTAACAATCATGCTTTAAGCTTTCTTAACAGTCAAGAAAAATTGAACCATAGACATGTTAAATGGATGGAACAGCTACAAGTTTATACCTTCACAATTAAGCACAAAAGAGGTGTCTCTAATAAGGTGGCTGATGCATTGAGTAGGAGGTTGCTTCTTGTTCATGAAATTCAGTTAGAAAGCATGGGTATTGACTGTTTAAAAGAGCTATATAAAGAAGATTCTGATTTCAAAGAGGCTTATGATGTTTGTGTGAACTTGGCTAACACATTCTATGGAGAGTATGCAGATTTTGTTTTGCAGGAAGGCCTCTTGTTTAAGGGCAATTGCTGTGTGTCCCTAAGTGCTCTATGTGGGACAACATCATCAAGGAGAAGCATAATGGTTCTTTAGGAGGACATTTTGTCTTGGACAAGACACTAGAACAAGTCACATGGTTCTATTTTGGCCAAAGGTGCAATCAGATGTGAGAAAATATGTAGCTACCTGTGCAATCTGTCAAAGAGCCAAAGGTGTGTCTTCAAATGCAGGTCTATACCAGCCCCTTCCCATTCCCAACAGACCTTGGGAAAGTATCAGCATGGATTTTGTGCTTGGGTTACCCAGGACAGCCAGAGGGGTGGATAGTGTGTTTGTCATTGTTGATAGGTTCAGTAAGATGGCTCATTTTGTGCCATGTAAATGCACAAATGATTCATCTCATGTTGCAGGTCTATTTTTTAGAGAGGTAGTAAGGATGCATGGTTTACCATTGTCCATTGTAACTGACAGAGATTCTAAGTTTGTAGGTCACTTCTGAAGGAACTTGTGGAAGAAGTTGGGCACACAGTTGTCTTTTTCATCAGCCTACCATCCACAAACTGATGGTCAGACTAAGGTGGTTAACAGGTCTCTTGGAAACCTTCTAAGGTGCCTTACAAAGCAGCATGGTTTGGCATGGGACTTGGTTATCAGTCAGGCTGAATATGCCTACAATGATTCAAGGAATAGGAGCACTGGTAAAAGTCCTTTTGAGATAGTTTATGGCTTTCATCCAAGAGGGCCACTTGAGATGAAAGATCTCCAAGGTTGGGATAGAAGGAGTGCACTTGGTGAAGAGTTTGTTGCCTCCATGAAAACAGCTCATGATGAAGTCAAGTTGTAACTAGAAAAATCAGTCACAAAGTACAAAGAAAAGGTAGACTTGAAGAAAAGAGAAGTACAGTTCAAAGTTGGTGACTTAGTTATGGCATATCTAAGGAAAGAGAGGTTAGCAAAGGGTCAGCTAACTAAACTCCTGATGAAGAAGATTGGGCCATGCAGAATAGTGCACAAATTTGGTCCAAATGCATATGAGATTGAGCTACCAGATGGCCTGGGTATCTCTCTAATTTTCAATGTTTGTGATCTTTTTCCTTTTAGACCTCCATTGCCTAATGAAAGTGGATCAGATGTGGTGGCTCAAGATACTGATTGGATCAAGGATTTGCCTCCAAGCAAACCTTTACAGTTGGAGTGCATTCTGGATTCCAAAGTTATCAAGAAGACTCAGAGAGGTGTCTATAAGGACTACTTGGTGAAATGGAAGGAGCTTCCTGATTCAAAGGCCACCTAGATGACCGAAGTAGATATTCTGAAGCATGGCATGACACTTCAACAATTAGCAACTCAAGGGACTTGAGTTTTTCCCACAGGGGGAGTATGGTGCAGGAGCTTCAATTTACATTTCTTTTTCAAATATAATATTTTGTGACCTTGTTAATTTTGGTGTTTTTCCTAAGGCTTTGAAAGCCATTTCTTGTTTTGTAATAAAGACTTAGTCATTTGTTTGACTAGTCTAATTTGGAGTTATCTTAGACCTATTTTCTAGGAGGTTTTCACTTTAGAAACTTGTTTTTTATGACAAACTACCTTTTCCATCGATTTACTGCCTTCATAGGCAGTTGTACGGATAGAATAGGAAGTGCAATATTTGGGGAAACTTCCTATAAACTTGAATCTACTTAAACATGCCAAAGATATATAGAAAGAAGGAGTTCTATGAAGAAAAAACTGTGTTTTTCATTTTTTTTCTGTGAAAATAGTCTTTGTACAGCCAAGTACGAATTGCTAAGGAAGTAAATTTTTAAAAATGTTTTAGATCTTGGATGTGTCCTCATTTGCAAGTAATTTTGGTCTTTGAAATGTTTGGTTGTGTTAGTTTCATCTCTTTTTGTAAATACTGGGTTAAACCCTCTTTGCCTAGGGTTTTGAGGTAAAATGGAGTTCTTTTCCTCTATCTTCTGAAGGTGAACAATCATCTTTTGATGGGATGGAGGAAATTATAGTAGTTTTCATGTTTTTTATGTTTGATAGGTTGTTCTCCTTCTTTCATAGAAGTTGGCATGCCTCTATCTAGTCAAAATAGTGACTAGTTAGTTAAGAAAGGTAGAAGACAATAGGAGTGTTAGAAAATAGCCAAAGATTTGATCAAATGATGTTGATCTCTGTGCTTTAGAAGGAAGGTAGGTCTGCATAACATCCCTACTAATCCAAACAAGGGATCCTTGATACCCATTTCTCCCATAATCTC
This sequence comes from Cunninghamia lanceolata, assembly GCA_027924645.1. NCBI lineage: Eukaryota > Viridiplantae > Streptophyta > Pinopsida > Cupressales > Cupressaceae > Cunninghamia > Cunninghamia lanceolata. The sequence continues at coordinate 3,250,568 of BSBN01001185.1, read as the reverse complement.
AAACTAGACTGTCTCTAGAGGAAAAAAAACCACAATTGCTGATAAAATTACAGTTTGTTGTTCCTGTACGTGGTGGTATAGTATGGCCTGCAAGTTTGAAGAATGACATACATTTAATGTAGGTGTATGGAGTGTGCATTCAAAGGCAAGTGTCAATTGGAGTCTAGAAGGGTTAGGTTTGACTTATCTTCTCTCATATGCTACAAGGTTAAACATTCTTGAAATGTTGTCATAAACAGTCTTGCCTCTGTCAGAGTAGTAGTATGTACTGTGTCAGTAGATCCTGTTCTTAATGAATGCATGTGGTGGTTGAGGTGTTTAGATCCTAGTATAAGAGGAGCTGATGCAGGGTTAGCTATCACAAAGAAAGGAGCTGTCTCTTTAAGATTGTCATAGGACAGTCAAGCCTCAAGTTGCTATCCTTTGCCCTTTAAACCACAATGTGGGCCTGCACATAAGTAGTTGGTTGTTTTCTCACACCCAATGTGAGTATGTATTAAGCATTGAGGGTCACTTGAAGTCTTGGAAGGGGGTTGAAGGCTTAAGTCCTTGTTTATGCTACAAGAGAAGGGCTTCCTCTTTAACTCTGTAAAAAAAAATAGTCATACAGAAACTTGCTATCCACTGTTGTATTAGGAATGGAATGAGAGTTTTTGGTCAAGTTCATGCCTGTCATAAGTCAGTATATGTTGATTTGTGTTGTTGATCATGTTGGTAGAGGTGTGGGTAGGAAGTTGTGAGTCAAACCAAGGTGGTTATGTAGAAAGGTGGGATTGAGTAGTAACTCTCCAAGGTAAGAGTTGGATAGCCTGTGAGGAGGACACTAGATAGTGGTCCTAGGCTAGATAAATCTCTAAATTAGCCTTGTGTAGGCTTTATTCTCACAAACACCTTTGTAAACCTTGTAGAAGGAAGTTAAGTTCATTGAGTGAACTACAACCTTTCTATCTTCCTCTGCATCAGTTCCCCATGGAGAGTAGAAGGCAGTCTTGAATTGCTCTGATTCCTTTACCTTCACCTGATTGTACCCTAAAAATCCATCCATCATGGATAGGAGTTCATAGCCAGTCAAATTCTGCAACATGGCTTCCATATTTGGCAATGGATAATTATCCTTAAAAGAGGATACATTTAGGTTTCTAAAATCAACACAAAGTCTGATATCACCATTCTTTTTTTTGACTGGGACAAGATTAGACACCCAAGTTGAATGTCTAATAGGCATGATTATTCCAGCCTCCCTAAGCTTCATAAGCTCTTCTTGCATTTTTGGAGCTAAAGTTGGGTTGATAGGTCTCTGTTTTTGTCTAAATGGTTTAGCTCCAGGCTTCAAGGGGATCTCATGCTAGAATAAATCCTCTCTATAAGCTTTTAGGTCCTCATATGACCAGACAAAGACATGTTTATACTTTCTCAGCAATGCAATCAACATAGCTCTGATATGTGGCTTGAGCTGTTTGCCAATATATACTTTTTTGGGGGCATGAGATGTCCCCAAGTTTATCTCCTCTAGATCATTCTTATTTGTTGGAGATGACTTTGTAACAAGTTGGTCCATATTGTCAAAAGCTCTCTCTAAAGCAACCAGGCCTCTAGGGAGTTTGTTTGTCTTGAGTTAAATCACCTCCTTCCCTAAGAGAGTTTCTTTTCCATCTACAATCTCTACAAAATTCTAAAAATCAATTTCTTGGTTCTCATACTCATCAATACAGTGCAGAAATCTTAGCAAATCTTTATCATCATCAAACACTTGCTAGTTGCACACATTATCTGGCATTGCAGGTCTGAGTTTGACTTCAACATTTGTAACATCTACTAGAGTGATATCATCTGGCCTAATGGCTACATTGGCTAGAAAATCTGCCATGAGATTCTTTGACCTCTCTATCCAATTTATTGAAAATGCATCAAACAATTCTATTGTATCCCAAACAGCATGCTTATATTGTTTTAACCTCTTATTCTTTGATGCATACTTATCTCTAACTTGGGAAACAATAATCTCTGAATCACCAAATACCCTGAACATCTTAATTCCATGCTTTAGAGCTACATTCAATCCTAATAGTAGAGCCTCATACTCTGCAATATTATTTGTACAGGAAAACTTCAACAAGGAAGAGAATTTGAGAATCTTACTAGCTGGAGACAGAAAAACAATCCTAGCTCCTGAGCCTTCTTTTGAACAAGCTCCATCAAAATACATGGTCCATATGTCCTGTTGGTCCAATTCTTGAATGCACGTATCTACCCTTTTATGTTCTTTATCACTCAAGACAACTCTGAAATTCTCACAATCAGTATCTACAAAACAGATGTGCTCCTCTGCATTCTGATCCTCAATTGTCTCCAATGACTTTTCTTCTCTAATCAGTTTGACATCCTTGCCATTCATAGGGATCATAGCATATGACAAATCTAACTGCATACTCCCACCGATCAATGCTGCCCACCTTCTTGAAAACAGCATGCCATACTATGGCTTGATATCAACAACTGTTATGTTCATCTTGTAGGTCTTTTCAGGATATGCTGCCAGTCTGAAATCAACATCTTTCATGATTCCAATGATAGGTACCTCTCTAGCATCCATGGCATAGCATTTCCCACATGCCTTATCTATCTTTAACCCAGCTTATTGCATGATGGCCAAAGGCATGATGTTTGTGGATGCTCCTGAATCAAGCATACAGTTCTTAATTACTTTTCCATTTATGACAAGGGAGACATAAAATGGTTCCACTTGTGAAGGACATTTTGTCATGGTCATCCCCAAATATACCTCAGGAACTTCATCTTCATCAATATGTAGGGCATGTTTCTTACCCTGAGGTTGATCAATCTGCTTGGCTTGACATGGTGTTCCTGAGATTAAGGACATAGCCTTACTTCTGAACTCTTCCACTTTCATCAGCTCCATTAGTGGAACAGAGACTTTTATTTGAGACAAGACCTGAGTGATATCAAATGAAGCATAATTTTGAATAACAGTTATAGCTTGCTCCACCATTTTACCTCTATCCTGAGATGATCTAGCTTTAGTTTTTATGGCTCCTTGATTGTCATTCTTGCTCTGAGAATTTCTACTTTGATCCTCAACCTAGGGAATTCTACTTTCTGGTCTTGGAGGATCATGACCTATTTTTTGCTTAAAGTTTTACTTATTATTGTTCCATTGTTTCTTTTGTGGTTCAGCCCCTTTATGACTGTGCACTGGCTGACTTACAGAGGCACTTTCTTGTTGATATGGATTTCCTACCCGAGCCCTACCTCTGAGGTTATAATTGCTTTTGACTTGAGCTACTACTGCTGCTGTGAGGGCTCTAATTTCTTCATCAGAAGGTCTCCTCAAATTACTCAGGAAATTAGGTGAATCCTGAGCATAGGCATAATTGTCCTCTTCATCCTCATCATATGGGAAATGTTGGCAAACCTGAACTTCATTATCTACACTTGCATTATCATCATGAGAAGAGTATCCTCTGTTTGTAGACATTATATTGACATTATCATCTTCCATGCAATGCGGCTCATTACATTCATCACAGGTGACAACATTATTGTATAAAGATTGAGCAATCATGCATTGTGACAGTGAGTGAGGCATCTGACATATGATGCACCATGGGGTGTCATTAACAATATTGACAGCCTTCTTCAAAGGATTAGGTGTCTCTTTGACATGTTGAGTCCTCTGATTTGAGTTATTGTGTGGAAGAATAGGATTACCATTATGCCAATTGGTATGATATGGCATGTCATGTAATGATGGTCTTCTTTCTTGCCTTTGGTAAACTGGTTTGTCAGGACCTATCCCCTTTTCATTTTTAGCTATTCTATAACTTAGGTCCTTAACAACATTTGTCAATTTATCTATTTTATCCTCAGGAGTAGATGTATTACCTTGGATACTCTGAGATTTAGTGTTTGGATTTTGTAGAATTTTCACATCATCCCTTCTATTTGTCTTACCAGATGCTTTTTTGTTATTTTCAATATTTGTTACAATCTTGAAGGCATCCCTGAGGCTGTGAGGTCCCTTATCTCTCAATCCATAAGCTGTCTTGGCATCAAAAGCATTTATGTACAACACTATGCACATAGGTTCATTAGGCCTCAGGTCCTATGGCAATTTGTTCAATACCTTAGTGAATCTAGCATTGAAATCAGCAACTTGTTCATTTGATCCTTTGGCAATGCCAGTGAATTCATTAATGAAGAAACTAGGATCAGTTTTGTCACCATATTGTTCCTTGAATATTGTCTTGAAGTCATCCCATGATGAAATGCTTCTGTTAGGTAGACCTTTGTACCATTCCTTGGCTTCATCAACTAAGGATTGCATGAATGATTTCATGAAAACATCCTCATGCTCAACCTCAAAGTTGTCCATGATATTCTAAAAAGCCTTTAGATGATCTTCACCTGACACAGTATTATTTCTTAAAAATTTAGGCACTTGCAGCCTCACATGCTTGTCAATAGGATTTGGATAACCACGAATGCCATCAAAAACTAGTTGTCTGAATCTATTCAATTGCATGGGTTGCCTATCAAATTGGTTGGCATTGACATTTCTATTTGCATTCTGATTTCTTAAATTATTTAATGGAGCTCTAGCATTATTTGCATTCTGTCTTTGATCATTATGTTGGTCATGGATTTCATTCCTTTGCTGATTTCTCTGCACATTTGCATTGCCAAGGGTAGGAACTGAATCATTCTGAGCAACTCTCAAAGCTTGCACTTTTTGTCTCATATCATCTCTGATTTTCACTGCCTACAAATATTCTATTTCTGCCCTTAAACTCTTAATTTCATTAGCTAGTTGTTCTTCTCTGGGCATAGAGGAGGATGGTCCCATTTCATTCTGATCATCATTATCATCTCTTGGAGACTCAACCTCTTCAAATCTATCACTGGGATCCAAGAAAGGACGTTCCTAAAAAACTTTTGACCTTATTCTCAGAGCACCACCCTACTGTTTCTCATATACATTTTGGATTTCAGATTCTGTGTTTGAAAAATAAGGCATTGTTTGCTCTGAAGATCATGGATTGTCCTGAATAAATTCATTTTTTATGGGGCTAGGAGAACCATCTTAACTGGCTCAAACAGTCCCTTTTTTCCTATACATCATCTTGCTGGGTAACTCTTCAAACAAAGTATTATGTTGGGATCTTCTCCCCTGCATACAAAATTTACTTTACCAGTTGGGAGATTACTTCAGAGTCGCCACCTATTACTAGGAATTATTGTCTTTTGGAATCAGGGTTGCTTTCACTTCACATCCCCAGTGGAGTCGCTAATTTCTGTTGGCGACTCGGATGGGCACACAGATACTATATTTTTTTATTAACTCCCCAGCAGAGTCACCAATTTTTGTTGGTGTTCAATCTGACTGGATGCTTATTCCTAGTTATCCCTACAAGGTAGCCATCAATGATCAATAGGATCTCTAGGCCAGTGGCCAACAATATAGGAGATAGACTCTATAAATATCTCCTCTTCTTCTTTAGGCTCTGCAGAAGCAAGGGGGTATTCCCTATTCAACATCCATGAGATGTACTTATGGACTAACTAGGATGTTGATACAAAGCAGATAAATCCTCCTTTATGTAGACCAAAACTGTGAGATAAGTGCAAAGGGGCTAGCTTTGGGCCTATTTTTAGTTGTAGATAGAGGATTTGGGTCCTAAACTACTCCTAAAGTCCTAATGGTTTGATTTTGATGTTTAAGTTTGGTTTCAAGTGGATGCAAAACTAGGACCTTGGGTATAACCTCAATACAAGACTAGATTGGTGCCTATCCAAGGCTTGGAGTCAGTAGATGTACACATGTGAATGGCCTGCATGAACATATACCAAAGACTAGATATCAAGGGGTTTTGTAGTATCTACCTTATAGATACATCCCAGGATAGGGTATCTTGCTACCTCTACTTACAATATCCTTACTGCAATATGTTGTTCCCAACCCTTGATCTAAAACATTTAATCTACTCCTTGAGCAGAAGTAAGAAATCAAGCATTCAATACAACAAACCTATATTCTAGAGTCATAAACACCCCTTAGATGCTCAGATTCAGAAGAAGAAAATACTTAGTTTGGAGATAGATGACAGAACACATGCAATATAGCATTACTCATTTAAATTAACATGATATCAGTGGATTGATATAGAAAACATACAACATGAGACTCATAAACTAACAAGACATCTAGAGAAGGGCCACCAAAGAAGTTGTATTGTGTCACAACACCAAAATTTTATCTAGTTTTCAACAACAACAAAATGAGTGACCCCACTTGCTATATACAACAGGAGGGTCCTCATCATTAATTACATGGCAAAAGTCAAAAGTCTACCAGATACAGTTCCTTATGAGGAAATGGTACTCAAATATTAAATGCAGTAGGTGGAAGAGGAGACAGGGAGTTACCTCGAGCCATGCGCCGTCACCTGGGGATTCACATCTTCAATCAGGTACTAGATCCGTCCATGCCTTCGGCCATACCCTGTAACATATGCCATTAATGGCGCACCAACCCGCGGCCATCAGGAAACAGAACATACTATGCATTTCATAGCTTTTCCCGCCAAGAGACATCACCCTGATATTTCAAAATCATGTGGAAACTAGTTATCCCACATGCAACCTGTGGCGACCTCCTCAACACTTTATATACTAGGCCGTGAGCATATATAATGTCGGTGATTTTACTCCCGACGGCACTAGTATAAACCTTCATCATCATCCTTCCACATGATAACCTGATGTGAAATATCAGGGTGATATTTCACATCGCCCTGATGACAGCATCACATGATAAGAAACATCATCCTGGTATTTCACCCTCATCAGCACAACCTAATGCATCAGAGGAAGATCCTCCTGCTTTGCCAATACCGTATGTATCACTGATGATCCACCTGATCATGTCCACAAATATCCTGATGACGTCATCGTCATATTGTAAGATTGGGGTGATCCTTGTAAGATGACCAATGTTAAAAATATGACCCCCCATCCTCATTCAAAATATCGGGCCAGATTGAAAAACTTGGAATATGACCCCACCAGACCTTGATGACATCACCGTCATATTGACAAAATAGGGGGATATTCAAAAGATCACCCGATATGTGAAATATCATCCCCTCCACAAAATATCTAGCTGCACTGTAACTTCATTGTAACATCGGGGTGATGTTTGAATATGACTAATATTTGGAAATATCACCCCCCACTTCAGAATATGATGAAGCTGGCAAATAAGCAGATATCACCTTGACATAAGAATGACATCAGTAGCATCAAGGTGATAAAATAACATCGGGGTGATTTTAACTAAGATCACCCAATGTTCAAAATATGATGACCCCACCATGAAAAGTCGGGTCACACTTAGAACCTTGCAACAACAGCATCAGGATAATATTAACTAAGATCACTCGATATCAAAATATCACCCCCCATAGAAATATTAGGGTGATAACTGGAAACATGATGATGATGACCTCCTCTGAAGAAAATATGATGCTAACACTGAAAAAGCTAAGGAGGCCCAAAGACTTAGAACCTTGACAGTCATAACTTCCTCTCCAGGCTGAATTTCAATATGACATAAGAGGCAATCATGCTTGGAATTTTACACTCCTCCACATGGCAGGCTTCTTAAAGCAAGATTCAGACCTTGAGCTTTTTAGATCTCCAACCTTAGGACCACAAATATACTTGACATGATGCTCATGCATACTAAAAAATGCAGCATAGACAGAAATATTGACATGTCATAACATCATGCCACCGAAATTTTAGGATTTGAATGAAAAATATTGCAAAAACTCAAGCTTAAAACCCTAGACATAAATGGGTACCAACAGGGGGCACCCTCCTACATGACTGTCCCTAAGACACTAGTTTCTCCTCTCTTATTTATTATTTCCCTTCCTCTAGTATTTCCACCTAGCGAGCGGATGATGACAAAAATTTATACTAGTGTGGACCTAGTGTCCCTTTCGAGAGCAATCATAAAAATGGACTTAGTTCCTAATATGATGATGGGGTTGTATATTTTATCTGATGCTTGGCTAGTGGAAGCACTCATGCTTTCCGCATAGTGAATTTCATGATGTTTCTATCTCATTTACAAACCTTAACAATACTGCTGCTCTGCGCACCTTTGTTTGTCTTTGAATCTAGCCTTGGTAGTACTCAATTCAGAGAGCTTCGTGATATAGTCCCATGGTTATCCTCAAATTCTAAATTCATAGTATAACCTTGGCTCTTTGTGTGGTTAATCATATGCATCGATGTTGTTGTTTATCATGATGTTGTGGACACTAACATGTTTCTTGTAGGGATGTGTTTGTGGGAACATTTGGCAATTGTAAAGTACATGTCACCTCTAGGGGGCATGGGCTTTATGAGAGATTGTGTTCCCTTGTGTGTTTACTTCCTACCTTAATGTGTTTGATATAGATACCTGATATCAACCACCTTAAGGTGGGGGCATATATAAGGTAAGCTATCTGTTATAGATGTTTGCAATGTGTTTGTACTCAGATGCAGTTTAAAGACTAGGGCGATGAGTGTTTCCTACATCATGAGTTTGTTTGCAATGAATCAATCAATCATGTAAGCCCTCTGTGGAGGTAGGATATCACGCATATCCTTTTTTAGAGAAAATTACATCAACCTGTCATTTTCAAAAGTCCTCTATGTAGGTGGGGAGTGGTTATGTGACTAACTCAACCCTTAAGATTGTCTTCGGCAATTATTGTGGTGAAGCCCAATTGTCGGTGTGTGCCTGTAGTGTGCCTGAGATAGTGTTGGACCTAGAAATAGGAACACTTCATTGCTTGTCTACTGTGTTTTCTCTATGTCTTCAAGTGTGTGTGTTTGGCATGCTTTCTTTGTTTGGCATGTTTGTTGCCCCATATGCAGTCTAACGATTAGCATGATGAGTGCCTCCTACATTTTGGGAAGTTTTACATGTATTGCATGTGTGTTGCCCCATATATGCAGTATAAAGACTAGTGCGATGAGTACTTCCTACATTATGGGAGGTTTGTTTAGTTTCCACTATTTGCATCTGCATTTCATATATATGAGAAAAAGAAAAGAAAAGCTATCATTCCTGTCTTCCATGCATTTGTTGTCTTCTCTGTGTTCTGCATGACTATAACTATATTCTCCGTGTTTTACGTGCTTGTTACTATTTTCTATGTGATTGGCATGTCTTCTTAGTGCTAGGCATGTTTGCTATGTTTGTGAACATACTTTAATGCATGTATTGGCCTCACATTTATGCATACATTAAAGTGGGGGCTAAATGTAACGTTCAAATTGTAATGTCAGAAAATGTCCCCTTAGGAGATTTTCCCTCATAAGGTTTAGCTCAGTCTTTAGAGTGCATTTAGGACATTTTAGTTCATATTTTAGCATCCCGATGGAATGAGACCTAAGTCCCATGGCAAATAGGACCCTGCCTAAAATAGGGGGGAGGACTTGGGCACCTGTGCCCTAGTCTTGCCCTATTTTAGAGCAGCCCCAGTTTCTGGGTGTTGGTTTATGACCGTTAGGAGGTTATTTTACTAACACGGTAATGTTTGATTTTTAAAATCTTGGTGGTAATGCTTGTAGGTGCATATATAAGCATGTGTAGGCATTCATTTGTAAACTAGATTATTATTGTGACTCTAGGCATTCTCAAGGTGATTCAAGGCTTTCTATTGTGTTGCAAGAGCAGACTTGTGTGTTTTGTGTGTTGATATTTGTAGATTTCAGCATCAATTCCTTCATGGCATGAAGAGAATCTTCCTCCATGAAATATTCACTACAAGGTGACATATCATTGTGTTTTTATCATTGATTCCTTTGGTTTTTGTCTTCTACCTCACAAGGGCATGCCCTCTTTATCTGACAACGATGTCCAGAGACTTAAGTGTCCTCCAAGGATTGACTGGGGCAAACTTCTAAACACCACAACCCCCAAACCATGTCTAGTGATTGCATGTTACAGGTGTCGCATCTGAGAAAAGTGGAGTCGCAGGAAGGCTTGGAAGACATCAGGGATTTAGGATCTAAAGGAAAGACGGACAAAGGAGCACTTCTGGGACTAGGGCGCTCGCTCTAGTGTCCTCTGAAGGTAGATTCTAGAAAATAGAAGTTATAGGGCTGATTAATGTCTGAAGGAGGTCCAAATTCCCTAAAAAAGTAGGTACCTTGGACTTGGGTGCCCGCTCCAGTGTCCTCGACTATTCCGCTTCAAAACCTCAAAAACAAGTATTCTGTAATTTGGTATTTTACCCCTATCTATAAGAGCTTTTTCCATAATTCATTAATTTGTTGTCGTATTTGCTTAATTAGGGTTTTAATGGTCAATTGAGCATAGGAGAAGGAAAAATTGATAATTAATGCCCTAATTCAAATTTTCCTACATCTAAAAGTGACTCTAGGGTATGATAGTACTTGCCATTTGACCCTAGATCCTTCAATGTTAGGGTGAAAGGAGGATTTTAACATCTAAACCACAAAAGATTAACAAATCTAATTTTACCCTAAACATTTTGGTGAACCCATGTCTTTGAACTTAAATTGCAAATTGCTGAGTGTTTGTCTGCAAATTTGGTGTGATTTCATTCATTCATATAGGCATTTACTTTATTGCATTGAGCAAATTTAAAAAAAAAAACTAAAAAATTAGAAAATAAAAAAAAAATTGCATTGTTGGGCTTATTAAATTGTGTCAGTTCTTCCTAAATTTTACTAATTCATGATTTTTGCATCAAATCTAATATAAACTATAGAAAAATACAAAAATTCAAAATCTTGCTTTGCATTTTTATCCTTTAATTGCTAGGGTTTTGTGGAAATTTTGATAATTTTTAGATAACCTAGTAATTCCAAAATCTAGGGTTCGTAGGAAAAATCTTTTATCATATTTTTCTACTAATTTTAGAGGCTCATTCAAATTTTCATTTGTCTTTAGTCTTGCATTTTAGTGTGAATTTGCATTTAAATTTAAATTATTTGCATTTTTGCATTGAAAATTTCAACAAGAACTAGCAATTTTGGTGCAATTTCATTAAATTTGCATGGGAATTTTACATGATTAATCTTGAAAATCATTTTTAGATCTAAGAGTATGTAATTTCCATAAAAAATCAGACTTCAAACCATTCGCATAGCATTTTGTTCCAAAATCTCAAACCTAGGGCTTTTAAAACAACAATTTTCACTAATTTTGGCCTTATCGACCTCATAAATTTGCACCTTAGGTGTGTTGTGAAAGATAGTTTTGCATTAAATTTTTCTTATTAGGGTAATAATTTTATTCCCCTCATAAAAATATTCACAACACCCTTTTAACATGCTTTTGTAGTGAAAAATTGGCGAAAAACTACACATTTTGACAATTTTTGCCCTAGGGTTTGACCTAGTTTACACTCCATGTGTGTTGTGATCAATTTTGTGGATTGAGGTGACTGATATTATTGATATTATTTGCTTTACTTACTGAAATTTATTACAATACCCCTTTTGCTAGGTCTTGGAATTGGAAAACTGTGAAAAATTACATATTTTGCTATATTTTCACTAGGGTTTGACCTTAAGTGGCGTTAAAATCATGTTGTGTTGGGTATTTTGGCACCACGTGGCTGTTATTCCTAATATTATTTGTTTTCCACCATCATTTTCCTCACAACACCCTTTGTTATGCTCTTTTGCATTGAATTTTGATGAAAAAGTGTCTATTTTGACATATTTCCCTATATTTTGACTTGGCATTACCTTGGATTTGCATGAAGAGTGTGTTGAGAGTGGTTATATTGATGTTTTGGACTGATATCAAACATATAACTTGCTTCCCTTAACTGAAATCCTCACAGTATCCTTTGTTTCATTCACTTGCATTGAAAAGTATTGAAAAATCAAGCATTCTGGGCTATTTTTGCTCTTGTCTTTTGCACCAATTTTGAAAAGACTTCAAAATCTGATCTTACATTGGAATGACACCTTCATGTCATTTATCAATGGTATCTTTACATGCAATTATCAAAGATCTTGATTTTGACCAATTTTTAATCCTCGTGGGTGAACATCCTTTGATATTGGAATATTTAACCAAATTAACCTATAGGAACACTCATGAGAACGATAACAGTAAAAAGCTTTTTTCTACCATAGAGTGTGATGATGCTGTTGATGTACCTTCCTTTCATCCTGCTACTCTCCTTGGCCAAGATGTAGTATTATTGGATGAGAAAAAGGTCTCTCACATTAAATCCTTTGGGGATGGATATTGGGTGCAATCAAGAGGGAAACAATGTTAATTCAATAATCGTTAATAGACTTCATAGCAATATTGCTAAAATGATTGTCTAAGGGGTACTTAGTGCACCGTCTTGCTTAAAACTAGTGATTACGGTTCAAGGTGTTCAAAATGTGTTACAACAACTACACCATAATGTGATTGCTCACACATACAACACCTGTAATTACAAGAAAAGTAAGCAAGAACCACATGTGCCTATCTCTCTTCTATGTTCTCAACCTATGCTCCCTCAACCACCTCGTCTTACTCATAAAAATGGTCAAGAGTATGATCTTGTCAAACAGTTTCACACTATTCTGCCTAAGATCTCTCTTTGGGATTTAATACAAACGTCACCTACATACCATGGAATGCTCCAAGAAGCTTTACCAAATGTGATTGTCCCACCGACTAGTAAGCCTAATGATGTAGTAGCTGTATTGGATAGTATGAATGAGACAAAAATGGATATTATCTTTCAACCACATGAATTACCATCTATTGAAGTCCAAAACCAATATGATCCACTTATAATCTTTGTCACAATAAACAAAACTTTGGTAAAATGGGTTATGATTGACACTGGATCATCTCTTAACATTTGTAGCATTGACCTACTACACAAAATCAAGGTCGATACATCACAAATCACACCAAATAGCATTAACATTCGTGGCTTTGATAATGTTGGATGACAATCCGTGGGCACTATAACTCTACCTATACAAGTAAGACCTGTGCTTGTGCCTACCCTGGTTCATCTCATGCCTTGTTTTTTAACTTACAACATGATTCTTGGTAGACCTTGGATTCATGCATTGGGGTAGTTCCTTCCACTTTGCATCATTCAATCAAATTTATATTCAAAGGTAAACTTCACACTATTCATACTGATCCTGAACCAGATAACTATTTACATATTAAAAAGCAAAAACATGTTCAAAACCATATAATCGTAAACAAATTGCGAGGTGATCCATTAACAACAAATGTTGTGCAAGACTCTCAACCATCGAATGCATTTGTTGGTTATGATTGGGGTTCATTGGATTTTAATCCTTGCAGTATAGGGGAATATAAAATTAATAGCTTCTACACATCAAAAGTTGCATCGATCTCACCTAAGCAATCTTATGAAGCACCTCAGAAAAACAAAGCTTCCTGGGTAGAAAACAAAGATAATACTCTCACACTACAAATTATGACACCTATGAGGCTTCACCTTCTTCTAAGGAAATGACATCCCTTTATGGTCAAGGATTTAAAATCCTTTATAACACTTGTGAATATGAAGGTAAGGGATGTGGTGTAAATCAACAAGGGATCCAAGTACCTATATAATCTGCTTCAACATGTTACTCAAGAGGCATTGGATATAATCCTTTCAAAGAAAAGAAAGCCTCTCATCATCCTACACTTAATGTTAATTCAACAAGATCAAAATAGCATGACAGATATCCTAAATATGTAGGTTCTTAATGGTGGTACCCTAACAAGTAATTATCTCTAACCCTTTATCTCTCTCATGATGTGCTTCCCCTTGTTGTGTTATATGTTGTTTAGGCCTCCTGGGATGACCTCAGATTCTCCCTTAAGGTTCAAGATACTAGGAGACCTCCTCTATTGTGACCTTCTTCTATTTGTATCATCATCCTTCTATATTGCCTCTCTTTGATTTTGTTGTTGTGTTGTGTGTCTTATGGACATAGCATCGCGGTTGGTGACCTAGGGGCACCCTCCTATGTAAATGTCCCTAAGACACTTGTTTCTCCACTCTTATTTATTGTTTCTCTTCCTCTAGTGTTTCCACCTAGCAGGTGAATGAGGACAAAACTTTATACTGATGCAAACCTAGTGTCCCTTTTGAGAGCAATCAAAAATTGGACTTAGTTCATAATATGATGATGGGGTTGTATATCTTATCCGACACTTGGCTAGTGGAAGCACTCATGCTTTCCACATACTAAATTCTATGATGTTTCTATCACATTTACAAACCTTAACAATACTTTTGCTCCATGCACCTTTGTTTGCCTTTGAATCTAGCCTTGGTGGTACTCGATTCAGAGAGCTTTGTGATATAGCCCATGGTTATCCTTGAACTTTGAATTCCTTGTATAACCTTGTCTCTTTGTGTGGTTAATCATATGCATTGATGTTGTTGTTTATCATGATTTCGTAGACACTAACATGTTTCTTGCAAGAATGTGTTTGTGGGAACATTTGGTGATTGTAAAGTACATGTCACCTCCGAGGGGCATAGGATTTACAAAAGTTAGTGTTCCCTTGTGTGTTTTCTTCCTACCTTAACGTGCTTGATATTGTTGCATGATACCAACCACCTTAAGGTGGGGGCATATATAAGGTAAGCTATATATTATAGATGTTAGCAATGTGCTTATCCTCAAGATTATGCTAGTACGATGAGTACTTCCTGTATCCTGAGTTTGTTTTCAATAAATCAATCTACCTATTGCATATACCTCCTTTTCACCATAATGCATCTTTGTGATGTAGGTGGGTTTGTATACTTTTGATCTCATACCTCCTTTTCACTCTAAGGCATCTTCGTGACATGGGTGGGGTGGTATGCCATGCTACCTTTTCACTGTAAGGTGTCTCTGCGACACGGATGGGATTGCATTTTCAAAAGTCCTCTGCAGAGGCGGGGAGTGGTTCTGTGGCTAACTCAACCCTTAAGTATGTCTTTGATTATTGTTGTGGTGAAGCCCAATCATCAATGTGTGCATGTAATGTGCCTAAGATGGTGATGAGCCTAAAGATAGGGAACACAGCATCGCTTGTCTGTCATGTTTTCTCTGTGTCTTCAAGTGTGTGTGTGTTTTGGCGTGCTTGCTTTGTTTGGCATCTCTGTTACCCCATATGCAGTATGGATTTTGGGAGGGTTTGTATGTCTTGCGTGTGTGTTGCCCCATATGCAGAGACCAATGCCCTCGACTAGTGCTTCTTGCATTTTGGGAGGTTTGTTTACATTCCAGTACTTGCATTTGTATTTCATATATATGAGAAAAAGAAAAGAAAAGATATCATTCCTGTCTTCCATGCATTAATGTGTCTTCCATGTATTTGTTGTCTTCTCTATGTTTTAATGATTGTAATTGTCTTCTCCATGTTTTGCGTGCCTGTTACTATTTTCTATGTGATTGGCGTGTCTTCTCCTTGCTTGGCATGTTTGCTATGTTTGTGACCATACTTTAATGCATGTATTGGCCTCGCGTTTATACATACATTAAAGTGAGGGCTAAATGTAATGTTTGAATTGTAACATTGGAAAATGTCCCCTTGGGGGCTTTTCCCTCATAAGGTTTAGCTCCCGGGTCTTTAGAGTGCATTTAGGACATTTTAGTTCATATTTTAGCATCCCAATGGAATGAGACCTAAGTCCCATGGCCAATAGGACCTAGGAGGACCCCTTGAGCTGTACCTTGCCTAAAATAAGGGGGGAGGACTTGGGCACCCACACCCTAGTCCTACCCTATTTTAGGGCAGCCCCAATTTCTGGGTGTCAGTTTATAACCATTAGGAGGTTATTTTGTCGACACGATAAAGTTTGATTTTTAAAATCTTGGTGAGAATGCTTGTAGGTGCATATATAAGCATGTGTAGGCATTCATTTGTAAACTAGTTTGTTATTGTGAACTCTAGGCATTCTCATGGTGATTCAAAGATTTTTATTGTGTTGCAAGAGTAGACTTGTGTGTTTTGTGTGTTGATATTTGCAGATTTGAGCATCAATTCCTTCATGGCATGAAGAGCATTTTCCTCCATGAAAGTTTCACTACAAGGTGACATATCATTGTGTTTTTATCATTGATTTATTTCATTTTTGGCCTCTACCTCACAAGGGCGCACCCTCTTTATCTGACAAAGGTGTTTGGAGACTTACGTGTCCTCCAGGGTTTGACTGAGGCAAACCTCTAAACACCACAACCCCCAAACCAAGACTTGTGATTGTAGGTTATAGGTGTCGCATCCAGGAAAAGTGGAGTTGCAGGAAGGCTTGAAGAAATTAGGGATTTAGGATCTGAAGGAAAGATGGACAAAGGAGCACTTTTAGGACTAGGGCACTCGCTCCAGTGTCCTCCAAAGGTAGATTCCAGAAAACAGAAGTTAAAAGGCTGATTAGTGTCTGAAGGAGGTCTAGATTCTCTGAAAAAGAAGGTACCTTGGACTTGGACACCCACTCTAGTGTCCCTGACTGTTCCACTTTAGAACCCCAAAAATAGGTATTCTGCAATTTAGTATTTTACCCCCGTCTACAAGGGCTTTTCCGTAATTCATTAATTTGTTGTTGAATTTGTTTAATTAGGGTTTTAATGGTCAATTGAGCATAGGAGAAGGAAAAATTGATATTTAATTCTCTAATCCAAGTTTCCCTACATCTAAAAGTGACTCGAGGGTATGACAATGCTTACCATTCGACCCTAGATCCTTCAATGTTAGGGTGAAAGGAGGATTTTAACATCTAAACCATAAAAGATTAACAAATCCAATTTTACACTAAACACGAATATGTCCCCTTGGGGCTTTTCTCTCATATGGTTTAGCTCCTGGGTCTTTTGCATGCATTTAGGAAATCTTACTTCATAATTTGGCATCCCGATGGAATGAGTCCTAGGTATCATAACAAATTGGACCTAGGAGGACCCCTTGAGCTTGACCCTACCTAAAATAGGGGGGAGGACTTCAGAACCTGCGCCCTAGTCTTGCCCTATTTTGGAGTAGTCCCAATTTTTGGGTGTCATCTTGTGACCGTTATTTGGGTCCTATACCAACACAGTAAGTTTGAATTTATGAAATCTTGGTGGGAGTGTTTGTAGTTGCATATAAAAGCATGTTTATCAATTCATTTGTAAACTAGATGGCAATTATGATGTTCATGCATTCTTAAGGTGATTCAAGGCTTTCATTGTGTTGCAAGAGCAGATTTGTGTGGTTTATGTGTTTGTATTTGCAGATTTGAGCATCCATTTCCTCATGGAATGAAGAGCATCTTCCTCCCCTGAGATCTTCACTACAAGGTGACATTATATTGTGTTTTCATCATTATTTCCTTTGGTTTTTTGCCTTTGCCTCATAAGGGCATGCAGTCTCTATCTGACAATGGTGTTCAGAGACTTAAGTCTCCTCCAGGGCTTGACTAAGGCAAGCCTCTAAACACCACAACCCCCTCCCAAAGTTTTCATGGTTGCAAGTTATAGGTTGAGGTGCTGGACAAAGTGAAGTTGCAGGAAGGCTTCTTGAAGTGTTAGGATTGCAGAACATAAGGAAAAATAGCACCTTGGACTTGGGCGCCTGCTCATTAGTCCTCCAACTTCTGTGACAGGAAAGGGAAAATCTATGGAACAATAGGAAAGAGTTACAAACTGAGTTTCCAGATCTTGCTAGAAATTAGGGCCTTGGACTTGGGCGCCTGCTCTTGTATCCTTGACTTTTTTGTCTCAGAGCCCTAAAAATAGGTACTCTGTGATTTGTCATTTTACATCCCTCTACAAGAGATTTTTCTATAATTCTTCCGTTTACTGTCATATTTGTGAAATTAGGGTTTTAATGGTCAATTAAGCATAAGAGAAGGAAAATTGATAATTAAACATCCTAATCCAAGTTTCCCTACATCTCACAGTTACCTAGGATATGATAGTGCATTGCCACTCAACCCTAGATCCTTGAATGTTAAGGGTGAAATGAGGATTCAAACATCTAAACACTAAACATTGAACAATCCCAATTTTACTCTCAACATCAATGATAAACCACTATATGCATCTCATGATAGAGTTGCACTAGCATACAAGGTCCCCAAGCATACACTGTCCCATGTCAAACCATCCCCTCAATCACCTCTCCCCATCCAACTGGAAAGCCTTTGCTACGGCGATCAGGGATCACTACACCTCCAATCAATGCACACATGAATAATGAGAAATGATCTTCACCCACTCCTAGTGTCCCCTCATAACTCATCTCTCGACTCTCTGATACCAACACTATCCGATCATGGGTAAATACCTGACCTCCTCGTATCATACACCACTCACTGACCATGGATGGGTATCTTGAGGATGCGATAAACATCCTCAACTATAATCGTAATCTTACCTATAGGAAGCAGAAAGGAGCATGTCTCGAGGTGATAGTGCTCTAGGAGAGTTACCATCAGAGCTCTATGAGCTCGTAGCACTAGCATCTTTGCGGGTGTCAAAAGCTCTAACCTCTCCAATCAACCTTGAGTAGCATCATCAAAAACATCAAATAGCTCCATCACTTAGGGAACACATCGCTCCCGCAAGTACACAATAAAAGACATTGTCTCTTGCATCCATAAATGCTTGTCAGAAACCTACCTATCCTTCCAAAACCAAACCTTTCACATCACATTTCTGTTGTTGGAATCCAAATCAATTTTGGTGCCACAATACACCTCTTTTGAACCAACTTTACAGATGGCACTACCCAAATCCCATATGGCGCTGGAATAGAATATAGTGCCACTATGCAGAGTTTCTGTACCATTTCATAACATTGCACCACATTACCTTTTCACACCAATCCAAGGGATGATGCCGCTTTTTCCTATAGCGTCAATCCAGAGGAAGGTACTACTTTCCAATATGGCACTAATCGACAAGATAGTGCCTCTATAGAACATTGCACTAATCCAAAGGATCATGCTACTTCAGCCCTGTTTGGTGCTAATTCGCCAAACCTTAGCCCTGTTGGCACTCATTTTGACCTGGAGGCTGAGCTTGTTTGTTGGAGGGTTTCTTCCTTCAAATCCTAGGTGTTCCTGTTCATCGGCAAGAGCTTGGTCTATCGGCATAGGCATTTTGAGGTTTGCCGACAGCTTTGGTCATACCGACGGAGATGGGAGGCCGATGTCTATTGGTGAGACTATTGCTATCGGCAGAGGGGTTTTGACCTCTGCCGATATCGTTTCTTTGGCTGATGAGGATTTGGACGTTGTATCTATCGGCGTGAGCGGTGTTATCGGCCAAGGAGTTTCTTGTTGCTCCGATGGGTAATGTCTTGCCGAAGGACTTTCATCGGAGTGAGTGGGAGTATCGGTGAAGGGGCTTGATGTTGCTCTGATGGCCTTGGTCTGGCCGACGGGAGCATTGTGGCTTTGTGCATCGGTTGGACTGTATGTTTGGTCTCGCCGATGAAGTATTCATCGCCAAGACTTTGGCTATCGGATGAACGAGCAAGTGTTGGGCTGACAGTTGGGGGTCTGGCCGATGGTGGTAATAGGGTGTGGTCATCGGTGTGAGTGGTATCATCGGCAGAAGATGTTTCTGCTTGGCCGACAGTTAAGGGTCTCGCCGACAGGGGATGTGTGTATCGGAGAGACTGATGAGGTCGGTGAGAGTTTGTTTGGGCGAGCCGATGGTGTTGGTCTCGCCGACGGAGTGTTGTTTGAGGTTTCATCAGAGTAAGAATGCGTGTCGGCGAAGGAGCTTTTGGCTGGCCCGATGGTCTTTCTCTGGCCGATGAAAGGAATGTGTAATAGGCATCGGCAAGACAACTGAGGTCGGCGGGAGATTTTTGAGGAAGGCCGATGGTATATGTTTGGCCGATGGGCTTTTGGAGAAGGCTTATGCGTCGAGCGTGGCAAAAGCGCTCGACACTTAGTATGCATGCGGCCCCGTTTTTAAAGTAGTGGAAGGCTCTCCACACCATGCATGTGGGATTTTTGCCCTTGCATTATTTTTGAACCTGCGAAGGAGGCGTTTTGGCGAGAAGCCTCATTTTGACTGCAGCGACAGTTTTTCAGGTGAAGTGCGGGTGGTTGAGCCATCAATGACTGTCGTGCAGGGGTATGGGTGATGATACAAATGGTGAAGCTACCTGATCATGAATGAAGACTTCCAGATAGTGGCGCGTGGCTCGAGGCCCCCCCTTTGTCCGCTGCATTAATTTTTCTGAGCACCATTCCTCTGTGGTATCTGTATCTGGCAAATTTTGATATTTTGTCATGTAATTAATTGCGGTGGTACACTTTCTGGCTGTTATATGCAGACTGTGTTACCATTTTTCAGTTGTTGAAAGTTGAACATTTTGGCTCTGTAACACAATACAGTTCGTTTTGGTTGCTCTGTACAACTAAACCTGTGAGTTTATGTATCTCTTGTTGTATGTTTTTGGCATGAACCCACTGATTTCATGATTAATCTTATATGAGAAATGCTATCTTAGCATGTGTTTTGTTAATTCTGTCTCCAGTATTGCATGTACTCTTCTTCTAAATCTGGATATTTGGGTAATGTTTAGATTCTAGAGCATAGAATTCCTATGTTGAATGTCTGATCTTTTAACTTCTGCTCAAGGGGTAGATTAAACTATTTTTAGGTTGAACATTGGGAAGGGTATACTGCAGTAGGGATGCCATAAGTAGAGATAACTTAACACTCTGTATTGGGAGATATCTGTAAGGTAGGTATCACATATATCCCCCTGAAATCTAGTTTTAGCTGTTCATGTTGATCATTCATAGGTGTATGTCTATTGACTCCAGGCCCTGGATAGGCACCAATCTTGCTTTGTGTTTGTGTAACAACCATGTCCAGCTTTGCATCCAAACTCAAAATCATAATCAAACTCTAAAACAACCATTAGGACAGTAGAATTAGTTTTAGGATCCTCAGTCCTCTGTCTACAACTGCAAATAGGCCCAAAGCTAGCCCCTTTGCTCTTATCTTTCAGTTTTGGTCTACTTACAGGAGGACTTATCTACTTTCTGTCAGCATCCCAGCCTTTGTATGTATATCCTCATGGATGTTGAGTAGGGAATACCCCCCTAGGTTTTGCAGAGCCTGAAGAAGAAGAGGAGATAAAATATAGAGTCTATCTCCTACACTGTTGGCCCCTGGCCCAGAGATCCTGTTGATCACTGATGGCTACCTTGTAGGGAAATCTAGGAATAAGCATCCAGTCTAGGAAAAAACCAACAAGCCCTACGTAAGATTGCGCTAAAATAGACGATGGTGCCAAAATGTGATGTTTTGGTACCCATTCACCTCTTTCCTATCCTAAATGGATAGTGCCAATCCAGAGGATGGTGTTAATCCATTCCCCTTTTTACGCTAGGTGATCACCTGATAGCGCTAAAACCTAAAACCCCATTTCCTGACACAAAAAGTTGCAACAAAGATAAAAAATGACAGAGCTAGGGTTAGGGTCTACCTGGGATCCAACCTCTGCTGATCTCCTGTATGGTCAGAATCACTCGTAAATGTGATTGAAACATGGGAACATGGGGTTACAGTTCACCATGTCCTCTTCTCTCCTTCTTCCAAGTGGCTCTATGTGTGCAAATGTGGCATTCTTAGGGCCCACTCTTCTAATTATAGTAAGCCATGTCATCCCTCCATGTAGTTTTTCCTCCCCAGGGTGCAGATCACAACCATTCTCCTATTTTTTCTTCCTATCATCCTATTTTTCCATCCTCTATCTGACTTTCATCTTCGTTTCATCCTTTCAAGAGCTCATCCAAAAAAAAATTATTTTTCTGCCCGACCTCTCGAGGGGGATCCCTCACTCATCTTATTCCTTCCCAGCAGATGTGACATGTTTTTCTTTGACCTGACACCACTTCCCTACTAGGTCCAGACGCCACGTCAAAGAGGGGCAACTGTAGACACCTAAAAATGTCTTCATCATCTAATCGATTCCTGACATCCCTAAAAATACCAATTTCCCTTCTAATCAATTAATTAAATTTTTATTTAATTGATTATGCCTTCATTAGCTAATTTTTCATCATTCTATCCCCTACAATTGAATCAATTAATTCAATAGTTCAACCTTACTCAATTAATTAAATAAATATGCAATATTTATTTGGTTAATTCCCCCCTTACTAAATCTAATTAATTAGTTAAATCATGTTTATCTTATTAATTCGGCCTATTAATCAACCTATGCCTACCCTAGATAATTAAATATCTATTATTTAATTACCTAGCCTAACCTACATGACCCTAGACCTAGGATTAATTAAATAAAACCTTTTTAATTAATCTCAACCCCTCACTAAGCCATTTCCTAATTTATTCCAGCCATATTAATTAGGCTAATAACCTTGATTAAAATGGTCAAACCCCAATTAACACCCTTCCCCACAAATCTCAAATAAAAAATTATTATCTATGCCACATAAAATAATTTTTTACACACACATGTCATAACCCTCATTAAACCCTCTTACACGTCATAAACATTAATATCCACTCTTCCCTAAATAAATTTTTAATTCATTTTACTCTTCCCCATGTGAATTTTTAATCCATCTCAGCCAACCTCATTTACTCCACCCCTTTCCCAAGATGAATTTAAAATTCATCTTTATTCCTAGCGCTCCAATTTCCAAGATGAAACCTAGGCCCTCCACATCACTTTCATCCTCCACCATTTATCTTCTAAATCAATCTCAACCATTAGATCAGAATCTCTCCAAAATACCTATAAATACAACATCTTCCAAGCCATTTTATCATCCAATTTCTAAGTAGTGTTACTATGCTAAAAAATCTCTTGAGCTCGTTTGTGAGTTGCATTTTGAGAGAGCATTTCACATAGAATCCATCATCTTGGGTATATCTAGGAGTTCTTGGGTGCAAGCTTCTACAACCCTATCTTGGATTTGTGGATCATAGTGAGGTATAACATTTCTTTATGCAATTATTTTATGTTTTTCTATCTCATTTTAGTTTCGCTAATCACAAGGGGAACAATCAAATACAATCAACTGATCTATGTAAGGCCTCTGAACTCTATGAACTCAGCTGCTACAAGTACATCAGGCATGCTTGTTTCAATTTAGAGAAGTCCAACTCGAGGTTATGAGTGGTGCCATCGATGCAATTCATCAACAATTCCAAAACAATAGATTGGTTGGTCTACTGTGCAGGCTATAGTGGAACAAAGGTTGCAGGCTTAATGCATGTTTTTGAATTGGCAAGTGGATGATGCTACCCTATTTGATGAATTGCTCAGATATATTGTAGATGAAGAAGGCATGCAGATGCCAATGTTAACAGCAGTTCTGGAGTAGCAACATAAGGACATGGAAAATGATGGCAGGATGTTGCAGGTTGAGACTGAGCATGACAGTTAGGGTCTAGATCATAAGGAAGAGCAAATATGTTGCTCTATGTTGAAAAGTGCAGAGGTTGTTGATGCAGATCTATTTGTGGAGCTCCCATATTTTATTGAAGATAATGATGTGGAGATTAAGTATGGGCAAGAACAAATTAAATATGTGTTCTTGATTATCAAATAGGGATATCAATTCCTTGATGGAGGAGATTTCTCCATCGGGCATGTGTAGGGCTCATTTCTTGAGCCTAATTCAGAAAATCATGAGCATCTTGTTCATAGGGTGGAGATAACCATATTTCTAGTTGAGCTACAAGGATTAGAGCATTCAGACCACCAGAAAGAGCAAAAAGAGTCAAAGTGGAGGCATGAGATCAACTCTATTGATTTACATGTCTGTTTAGGGTGAAAAAGGGGGGAAATGTTTTGGTTTAGGTTTCAAAAGCAAATCCTCCCTTCTTCACCAAACATTCAAGGGCACACCAACCAAGTTGAATCTCCACTAGTAGGAGAAATCAACAATCATGTTGAAATGCCTCTTGGAATGATGCGGAAGTTCAGATGTATCAAACAATGTCATAATTTACTGCTCAATTTCACTTAAAACCCTAAATATGTAAAATAATAAGCAAATTATCGAATTATGGTGAATCCTTTTAGATCAAGGTGAAGGACAGAGGTACTTAGCTTGCTATTTTTTAAAATCTAGAAAGTTGAACAGTCAGGGACATAGGGACTAATGCCCTAGTCCAAGGTACATGTTTCATCATAGAATCTAGAACTTCTCCCGACACTGATCAACATTGTATCTTCCATTTCTGCCTCGAGAAAAATGGAAGACATGGGGACTAATGCCCTAGTCCCAAAATGTTCACCAGAGTCCTTTGCTTATAAAATACCGAATCCTTGATGTTTGTAATCTCCTTTCTACAACTCCACTCCCTGAAACACAGTACCTGTAACCTGCAATCACAAAGAAGTGTGGGAGGGAGTTGTGGTATTTAGAGGCTTGCATCAGTCAATCCCTAGAGAGACATTCAAGTCCTTTGAACATCATTGTCAGATAAGAGTGCATATCCCTGTGGGATAAAGGCAAAAATCTAAATGATAAATGATTGAAAACATAATAGATATCACCTAGAAGTGTAGATCTCATGGAAGGAAGATGCTCTTCATGCCATGAGGAGATGCAACCAAATCTACAAATATAAACACAATAACAACAAAGTACTACTTTGGAACACAATGAATGCCTTGAATCAAAATCACAAAATCACAATACTCATCTAATTTCCATCTAGTTTGCAAATGAAACCTAATCATGCTTATAAATGCAACTACAAACATTCTCACTAAGAATATCATAATTCAAACTTGAGGTGTTGGTATAGGACCTAAATAATGGTCATAAAATTGACATTTAAATATAGGGTAGACCTAAAATAGGGTAGGACTAAGGCACTAGAGACCAAGGCCACTCCCTCATTTTTGTTCAAGGATCATCAAAATTGGATCCCCTAGGTCCTATTTGCCATAAGACTTAGGGTTTTCTCATCAAGAGTCAAAATTAGCATGTAAGATGCTCTAAATGCATTATAAAGACCTGGTAGCTAAACCTTAAGAGGGAAATCCCCCAAGGGGACATTTTTTGACATATCATTTAGCCCCCACTTTAATGTATGTATAAATGCAAGGCCAATATATGCATTAAAGTACGGTCAACAAACATAGCAAACATGCCAAGCACGATGAAGACACGCCAAACACATCAAAGACAAAAACAGACATGTAAAACACAAAGAAGATAGTTATAGTCATGCAAAACATAGAGAAGAAAACGTTGAATAAACACAAAACACAGTGAATACAGTGGATGCAGTGATTATTTTCTTTTTTTTTCTTTTTCTTATATATGAAATGCAAATACAAGAAAGGTAAACACACAACCCATAATGCAAGAGGGACTCATCACCATTGGTCTTTAAACTGCATATGGGGAAACAAACATGCAATACAAATCTCAGAGTACAGGAGGGACTCATCACCTCTAGTCTTTAAGACTGCACTTAAGAACAAACATGCCATACAAATCAAGCACGCAATACAAATCCCAAAATATAGGAGGGACTCATCGCCACCAGTCTTTAGACTATGCTTGGGAACAAACATGCCATACACACACACATGAAAGACACTGAGAAAACACATCAGACAAGTGATGGAAGAAACCTATTGGTAGGTTGGTAGGCATCTCAGGCACATTACAAGAAGACACCGATGATTGCGCTTCACCACAACAATCATTGAAGACACACTTAAGGTTTAAGATAGTCTCAGATCCTCTCCCCACCTCCGCAAAGGAATTTTAGAAAATGATAGTATTGTGCAATCTCATTGAGAAATACTCCATCCTAGCCTCCGTAGAGGGCTTAATAATAAAAGGATATACGTGATATCATGCCTCTTTAGAGGGCTTAAATGATTGCAATAGATTCAAGTTTTTCCAAACACAATTTGCTAACATCTAAATTAGACAACTTACCTTATATGCCCCCACCTTAAGGTGGTTGATATCATGTATCGATATCAAGCACGTTAAGGTAGAGGGAAAACACACAAGGGAACATGATCTCTCACAAGGCTCATGCCCCCAAGAGGTGACATGTACTTTACAATCGCCAAATGTTCCCACAAAGACAAAATCTCCTGCAAGAAAAGGTGTTAGCATCCATATAATCATGATAAACAACAATGCATGTGATAATTCACATAGAAAGCCAAGGAAAGCAAGATCCAAGATAGACAAACTGCACAGAGCAGCAGTATTGTTATGTTTTGTAAGTGCGATAAGATAACATCAAGATCACACAGAGTCATTCTACTAGCCAAGCATTGGATAATATGTATCAACCCCGTCATCATGTATGGACTAGGTCTATTTTTTGATTTCTTGTTGAAGGGAGACTAGGTCCACATTAGTATTATATGTTTTTCATCATCCTCCTACTAGGCAGAACCACTAGAGGAAGGCAAACAATAAATCAAGAGAGGATAAACAAGTGCCTTAGGGACAATCATGTAGGAGGGTGCCCTCAAGTCACCGACCGCAACGCTATGTCCATAAGACACAACACACAACAATGAAAATAGAGGAGAAGCAATGTAGAAGAATGATGATACAAATAGAAGGGTCACAATGAAGGTGGTCCCCCAGTATCCTTAACCTTACGAGAGTATCAAGGGTCATCCTAGGAGGCCTAAACAACACATAACACATCACGAGGTAAACACAACACAGAGGTAAAGGGTTAGAAATACTTACCTATCATGACGACCAAACTAACCTTTATCAACAATTAAATCAATGCCATTTTTCCATGGATGAGGTGAATTCTCAACTTTCTCCTTGTCCACCTCTATTATACCAATTATTTCATCATAGTTCAGATAGTCATCTTCATCGTAGTCATAATAAGCTTGCTATTCTATGAGATATCTTTCCACATTCACCAATGCTTCATCTTGGCCTAGGAGAGCATTGGAATTAAAGAAAGGTAAAGTGTTGGTAAGAAGTTTAGGTGTTGTATCATTATCATCCTAATCATCATAAGTTCTAGGTAATGATTCCAATTTGGTAAGAGAAGTTTTAGCCTCATCATTCTCAATATGTTTTGTTAAATCTTCTACTACTTGAGGGTATGAATTCATGAGAGATGTGTAATTGTCTAGATCATATAGTGGCATAACATTAGTTTATACAATATGTGTTAATCCTTGAACAACATTAATACCATCTTTTCCTTCTTTTAGTAACTCTCTTATGTTATGAATCATAGATATAGCTTGGTCCGCTGTCCTTTCATTTTCCACAAATACTTGAAAATTAGCTAGCTAGTTGTCAAGTGTGTTTATTTGCTCATCAGTTATATGTGTTATCACATCAATAGGATCCTCAACATCATGAAATATTTGTTCTTCTATTGTAGTTGTAGGAGGCATGATGTCTTGTAAAACTTGTGTCTCTCTTGTTATTGGGAATGTATAAGTGATTCCATTGTCTTGTACTAGTATATCCTCATGGGAAGAATCATTTTTGAAAGAATGACCATGTGATGCCCTATCATGCAACCCTAGAGTGTTAGATTAATAAGTGCAAAATTTATAGAAATATTTTTTTTGAAACAAATAAATGCATTATTCAGTAGATAATATTACATTATTGACAACATTTAACAAGTTACACAACAACAACACCTCTAGGGAACATAACTACATTAGATAAACATGAAATCAAAACAATATAAGTGACATACATTATAATACAACAGAAGATGATTTACATCATTCATTTGTAGAGATGAACAGTTACAAAAGTTCAAATACAAGATTACATGACCGATCACATCGGTTTCCAATATACAACAATATAATACAGTTATGAAGGTATACTACAACTCTTAAGATGCAGAACAAATCTGGAATTGGAAACACTTCTGTAATGTCCTCGAACTTGTACATCCAAGAAAACCAATGGATTAAGCTCTTCCACCCAACCATGTGGAACTCTGAGGTCCACCCCCCAGAGCTAGGAGATAACAATGAGGTTCCACTAAGTCAAGGATACAAGCAAACAGATAAAGGTTCGACATAGACAACTTAGATCATCACAAATCATCTAGACTACTCAAACATCAAGACAAGTCAAATCATCAAGACAAGTCAATCCTCAAGATAAGTTAATCCTCAAGATAAGTCAAATTATCAGGACAAGTCAATCCTCAAGATAAGTCAAATCATCAAAACAACTCAATCGTCAAGATAAGTCAATCATCAAGATAAGTCAAATAATCAAGACAATACTTCTCAAGATAAGTCAATCATCAAGATAAGTCAAATCATCAAGACAAGTCAATCATAAAGATAAGTCAAATCATCAAGACAATACTCTAGAGGATACAACAAAAGATAAAGCGGAAGTAACTTAGCTATAGTAGAGATAGTGTCATTGCATGGTCCTAGCATGGGTTATCTAGGCTATCTCTCACAAGAAACTGGCCCCCATCTATGGTTATCCTGGCAACCTCTCACTAGGCACTGGCCCCATAGGGTAACACATGCGGAGCCAACACATTATCTCATGGAGACAAGGAGGTCGACCTTGCCAACCAGGCCTGCTCATCTCATCCTTAGCCTATGAGAGCACTCAAGACATGGGTGAGGCATCATACTTATCTTGTTATGTGAATTACTACCCAACCCACCTAGATAGATTATTAAGTTATCATTTGATTACAACTTCCATGGGGTTACCCAGGCAGCCACTTTGGGCGCTGGCCATGAAAGCCACTCTCCTACATACAACTAGAAACCCTTAACCAACATCCAAAGACCAATAACATGCATGGACAAGGGACTATGAAGTATCTATCTTTTACAATCCAAAACATTACATAGACCATTTCAAATCCAAAACTCTCAACCACAAAACTTTCCCCTGTCCATTTCAAATCAAATAAAACATTTAATCAACAAATATGAAATTCAAAACAATAATTTTTCCCAATCCACATCAAGAGCTCATACCAAAAGACACATCGCCAATACATCCTTGCTACAATATCTCACTTGATTTCAAGGTAACAAGCTTCAGGAGCTAAAAAGATTTTAACCCAAATATCAATAGACAACTATCCAAAGCATGACACTTAACAACCTTGACCTCTCACAAAACTAACATGATCACCATTACATTAGGCTAGTCAAAACCTAACAACAAGACTCAAAACCAAAATAAATGCAATGACCCAATTACATCATTGATACAAATCGGTTCAAAATCAGCAATAAACAACAACGAATATATAGATATCCAAGACCCAATTACTAGAACACTTTTCAGATTAATTAACATGGATTCAATACAAGACTTTAACTCTCTCTTTTTAGTTAAATCATAAAATTACTTAAGATAACAATATTCTAATCAAATCTCAAGATCTATAATTCCCTCTATGATTTATTTAATAACTTACTACTACAATTCACATCTATTCACTTTTAAAAAGAATAACTATAATCATCCCAATCTCAACTCAACTGCAAGTAAATGTATGACCCTAAAAAGATATAAAACAAAAATGATTTTAAAACAATAAAACAATATTAAGATTCAAATCATGACATCAAGCTCCTACTATCTTACTGTCAAGAATGTTAGTCATAGTCAAGATGCATTAAAGTCCTATTACTACTACTAAGATCCCTCAATATAGAAGGTTACTAACAACATTTAAACTTATATTACTAACACCATCAATACCTATGACTTTAAAACAATGTTCATATACAAGTATCAAATATTCATTACCTACATCATCAATTTTATAAGGTTTCTATTACATTAATACACAATCCTAAGCAATCCTATTCTACTATAATAGTTACGAGGTTACTATCCAAACATGCCAAGTAATTATATCATAAGATAAACCTATTAAATTGCAAGGCGAAGCTTCTTCTCATCAACATTGCATAATTATACTTACCATAAACCCATAGCATAGGTCAAGCAATCTAATAGAGTTTTAAGACACTATTCCTATATTATTCGCTAACAACAACACTATAAAATTTTAACTCTCTTTTAAATAAAATTCTAATAATAATTCTATTCTAGAATTTTAATTTCATCTATTATTTATTTAATCAATACCATAATAACTCAATTCACAATAAATCTCTAATCTATTATTTATTAATTAAAATCAATGTACCACAAGATAGTATATGTAAGATAAAAAGAATATAACTACTAATTAACACAATATCTTTAATTTTAGAATTATAATATTATTTATCATTTGTTTAATAATTGGCATCACCATAAAATCTACTTTACATTAAAAGAAAAGCTAATTTATTTACTTAAAGAACTTGCATCTACTAAAACAACTTTATTTAAATAAAATTAATTTTAAAATAATACAACTCTATACTAATATTTTAAGATAAACTAATATTATCTTAGCACTATTTCCTTTTAATGAGTTTGATAAAGAAAGAAAGTCAATTTAACAATTTTAATAAATCAAAGCTACAAAAAGCACAAAGCAAGATTTAATAAATCAAAACTAAAAAAAACACAAAGCAAAATTTATGAGTTGCTCATGGACTTACAAATAGAAGTTTTCTAACTAAAGATTATATTTGCATACATTGTAAAATAGTACACCATCTAACATTTTTTGTAAAAAGAACTAGTATTGTCATTATAATCTAACACATATTAATATTCTAATTTATTTATTAGCTATCTTTCATCTATAATTTTATTTATCTATAACAACCATGAATATTGCTAATTCAAAACTAAACAAATTTTTATCTAACCAATTAAGTGAGCAGAACCATTATATAACTCAATAAATTTAATAATGATAATTACAAAATATTACAGATCTATCCTACCTAATTTTAAAAGTTATACTAATATTATCTTGGTCTCCAATATCATTAAATTTCAATGCACAATAAATCTCTAATTTATTATTTATTTGCTAAATCAAAGTATAACTAAACAAATTTATTACTTCAACATCTAAATAAATTTATATATAATAAGAACCTAACTAGTTTAACTCAATGTATAAGTAATCATATCTAACAAACTTATATTGGCTAAATTAAAATGATTATAATTGATTATTATTAATTCAAAACTAAAATCACAAAGCCAGATCAAGGATTTCCTATTAGAAATTTCTAAAACTGAACTTACATTTGCAAACTTTCTAAATCTGATTCTAGTCCTAAAAGCTATTGTATAACAAGAGAAATTTAATACATTGATAATACATGTTTTCAAAGAAGTCATTACCTGAAGTAATTCAAAAAGAAAAATGGCTTCGAAGGGAGAAATTATGGAGAGAAAATAATCTAGAAGGAAGATATTTGGAAGAAGACTTCTGAGGTTTATAACAAAAAATGAAGAATGGTCTACCAGGGAAGCCATGAGAGTGAGATGTCAAACAGATTTCAAAGATAGGGAATGAAGCCATTACCAAATTTCTTAAGATTCAAGAATTTGTCAGAGAGACCAAAGCATTTCTATTGTCTAGCAGAGGAGGAGTAAATTGAATATTTAGGAAGAAAATTGACTCCAAGAAGTTTGGATTTTAGGAAAGAAACAAATCTTATTTCTTTTATTATTTTATTTATTTATTTATTTTAATTTTGAATTTTGTGTTGATTGAAATAGCCTAGCATGGTTGCAAGGAGTATAAAATTTCAAAACAAAAAGTAGGGAAGGAGATTGTATGGCAGCAAGGAGGAAGTTTAGAGTTCAATTTTTTTTTGAAGAAGAAAATGTTGCTCAAGCCCCTCCAATACTCAGAAAGAATCAACAAGAAGTTTGACCCAAACAATCAACCCCAACAACACTAATTTTTATCATAGATTTTAGAAAAAGTTTAGGGAAATAAAGATAGAGGGAAATTTTTTGAATGATATCTCTGGCACTAGCAATTTCTTAGAGCCAACAATGGTTAAATTTGCATTTTCTGGCAAAGGATTCAGAGAAGCAAAAGCTAGTTAAATAGTTTGACAGTATTGAGAGTAGCAAGATGGAAGAGATAGAAATAGAGCAATTTCTCAAGAATTTCCAGTGATCAAACAACTATCATGCATAGAGTTACGGGAAACTTTGAATGGAGACAAGAAAATAAAGAGCCCACTGGACTAAGGAGTCAATTTCAAAGACATACCAGAGATCCAACGTGAATTTTAAACTTATATGACTGATACAACTAAACATACCTAAAATTTTGATTCCAGGCTATAAATTCCTCCAGCGTCCTCTAGTTCTTCCTTTGTTTCTCTTGCAATCTCTTTCCCCAATTTCTGTCTCACTTCCTTAGCACCAGCCCCCTCAAAATTTAAAAAAAAAAACCCAGATGCAAAAATAACCAAGAGACATAAATGTCCACTATTGCAAATCCATGATAGACAATCCCACTACTTTGAAGCAATAATTTTTTTTTTCTTAACATAGAGATTCCCCAAATTTACGCTGAAGAAATTAAAATTTTTACTTAACATAGAGATTCCCCAAATCTACTTTAAAGAAATTAAAATTTTTACTTAACATAGAGATTCCCCAAATCTAGAATCATATTCAACAACTAACAAACATTAAATTATTCACTAGTATTATTCTTTAAATAACTATATACTATTTAACTATAATAAATGCTTATGACTCATATTCTATTAAAAGCATTAAAATAATTAATTTAATATTTATTAAAAATTTACTTAAATAATATTCCTAATTTCATATTGCTAAATAATGACTAATAAATAATATTATAACTAACTTATTAACTAATAAAATTTTGCCTGTAAAACCAGATACAATTTCAGCAATAAAATAATATCATTCACTTATGACAAATGTCAATAGGACTTAATTATTAAAGATATTACTTTAATTCATAGATAAAATATTTCTCATTATTTCACAATTTACAGTATTAATTAATATTTACATAAATATCACTATATCAAGCCTATTATTACTATTATATTATTTTATTAAAACAATGTTAAATACTCATGACACAAATCTTATTCATTAAAACATTAAAATATATATTAATTTAATCTTTATTAAAAATTTACTTAAATAATATTCCCAAATCTCATTAATAATTTATGACAAAGAAAATACTATTTTATTTGACATATTAATAACATTATTAATATAATATTAATTCATTAATGCATTACCAAAATACACATAGGCTTAACTAAACAAAACTTGACAATAACTCCACATACCACTTGACGATCAACAACCTGAAGACTAAAACTAACCTAGGGAAAACCCCATGTTATCTCCTTTCAACAGTATGCATTGGCCAAGGGCACGCTCAGACCTACTAAGTTAGGTGGAGTCGATGCTCGGTACCTGCAACATGCATCAAGACGATAGGTTGTATACAACATACGCATATATATCAAACACACAGAGTCAGGGAATCACAACATAGTAGGGTGCTTGAAATGAGTAATACTACACTGTCCCTACTCACAAGCATAATAATAAACACAAACATCTCTAATAAGACAACAATAAATCCATATAGCATAGTAACATTATTCTGCATAATCAATTAACTATCAATTAACCATGTCACAACATAAATTGTAATAACAATAATGTCATCATAACACATGTCAATAACCACATTAGTCAACCATAGTCCATCATGAACATAATAAGCATAAACCATAAATCTAACCACTCAAATGTCTCAAAATTGTCTAAAAGCAATGGAAAACTATCAATTGACACAAGCCAAAATTGAGGGGCATTACATCCCCCCCCCTAGGATTAGGCTTACTCCTGGAAGCCTACAACAAGATAAAGATAGGGATCTCGCATCTTGACCTAGGCATCTTCATATACAATCATACCTCCGAGGGACAATTTCAAAATAAGAACTACTTAAAAGAAAAAGAATTTTAATCTACATAGTTTAAGCACTAGATTAAGTAATGGGCTCAATATTAACTAGAGTACCCAGTGTTCAAACTTGGCTTTGATACCAAATGTGATGCCTTATTAAGCAACCCTAGAGTGTTAGACTAATAAATGCAAAATTTACAGAA
The DNA here is from genome assembly GCA_027924645.1 of Cunninghamia lanceolata. Taxonomy (NCBI): domain Eukaryota; kingdom Viridiplantae; phylum Streptophyta; class Pinopsida; order Cupressales; family Cupressaceae; genus Cunninghamia; species Cunninghamia lanceolata. The sequence goes on along the minus strand of BSBN01001185.1, from coordinate 3,216,457 downwards.
TTTTTTTTTGAAACAAATAGATGCATTATTCAATAGATAACATTACATTATTAATAACATTTAACAAGTTGCACAACAACAACACCTCTATGGAAAATAATTGCATTAGATAAACATGAAATCAAAACAATACAAGTGATATACATTATAATACAACAGAAGATGATTTACATCATTCATTTGTAGAGATGAAGAGTTACAAAGGTTCAAATACAAGATTACATGACCAATCACATCAATTTACAATATACAACAATATAATACAATTATGAAGGTATACTACAACTCTGAAGATGCAAAATAAATCTAGAACTAGAAACACTTCTGCAATGTCCTCGAACCAGTACATCTAAGAAAACCAATGGATTAAGCTCTTCCACCCAACCATGTGGAACCCTGAGGTCCACCCCCCGAGCTAGGAGATAATAATGAGGTTCCATTAAGTCAAGGATACAAGAAAATAGATAAAGGTTTGACATAGACAACTCAGATCATCACAAATCATCTAGACTACTCAAACATCAAGACAAGTCAAACCATTAAGACAAGTCAATCCTCAAGATAAGTCAATCATCAAGATAAGTCAAATCATCATGACAAGTCAATCCTCAAGATAAGTCAAATCATCAAGACAAGTCAATCCTCAAGATAAGTCAATCATTAATATAAGTCAAATCATCAAGACAATACTCCTCAAGATAAGTCAAATCATCAAGACAATACTCCAGAGGCTACAACAAAAGATAAAGAGGAAGTAACTTAGCGGCAATAGGGAGAGTGTCATCGCATGGTCCTAGCATGGGTTATCCAGGCTATCTCTCACAAGAAATCAGCCCCCATCTATGGTTATCTTGGCGACCTCTCACTAGGCATCGGCCCCATAGGGTGACACATGCGGAGCCAACACATCCTCTCATGGAGACAAGGATGTTGACCTTGCCAACCAGGCCTTCTCATCCCATCCTTAGCCTATGAGAGCACTCAAGGCATGGGTGAGGCATCATATTTATCTTGTTATGTGAATTACTACCCAACCCACCTAGATAAATTATTAAGTTATCACTTGATTACAACTTCCATGGGCCTACCCAGTAGCCACTTTGAGCATTGGCTCCACCATGAATGCCACTCTCCTACATACAACTAGCAACCCTTAACCAACATCCAAAAACCAATAACATGCATGGACAAGGGACTACAAGGTATCTATCTTTTACAATCCAAAACAATACATAGACCATTTCAAATCCAAAACTCTCAACCATAAAAATTTCCCCTGTCCATTTCAAATCAAATAAAACATTTAATCAACAATTATCAAATTCAAAACAACAATCTTTTCCAATCCACATCAAGACCTCATAGCAAAAGACACATCGCCAATACATCCTTGCTACGCTATCTCATTGGATTTCAAGGTAACAAGCCTTTGGAGCTATAAAGATTTTAACACAAATATCAATAGACAACTATCCAAAGCATGACACTTAACAACCTTGACCTTGTTGATAATTGAGGGGGGGTGAATCAGTTATCCTAATAATTCAACTTTATGTGCTTTCTTAATAGTTAATGCAACATTAGATCAAATAAGCAAGCATAATCATGAAATGGAAATAACACCAATACACATGACAAAATGATTTTGACATGGAAACCCTGTTAAGGGAAAAACCATGGGGTGATTAACCAAGATATTATTCTCTATTAGAAGAATAGAAGATACAAAATGGCACTTGCCAATTAGGGCTTACTTCCTGAGCACACTGCTCACAAGAGGCTCACTTCCTACAAAAGACTTGATGTCAACAAAAAGAAAACTTAAACTGATGAGAAGCATCCACCCATGCTGAAGTTCAGTTCCGGTTAAGCTCAATAGACTAATCTGCTACACTTCATTCTTACTCTCCTTAAGTGCTGCTGTCCTCTTACATTTTGAACCTGTTTTTCTACATTTTATTCTTCTATTTTTATTCACACTTTAAATTTTATTCCACACACACTTTCACATCTAAATCCATCTTGTATATATATCCACACAAGTGATTTCAATGCTTTTCAAGTCACCATCTAGAATAGTCAATATTATCTCAAACTCTGGTCTGTCAGCTGAGACCTTACATACCAAGTAATGCGGATCAATAATATGCTTGTAGAAGTCTTTAATCATGTCGTCCAATCATGAATGATACCTAAAGAAACTTAGTCATTAGCAATATCTCTTCCAAATTTGGGTCTGACACTCTGCCGGTACAGTTCTTCCTCTGTCTATTCTGTCAAATAGGAACCCAAAACTCAAGTGCTCATATCTCTTCACCCTTCCATCACCGAAGGCTAAATCCTTAGAATCTATTAGTCAAGGTACTCCTCTTGACTTCCCCAAATCTGCACTTTACTGAAATACTTCCTCTGAGAGATCTGGACCTGACTGTCGGACCTTGCTGATTGCTCTGTTCTTGCTTACCAGATCATAACACTCTTTCAATCTGACTTCTAGTAGAGACTCATCATGTCTTGCAGATGTGTGAGATAACCTTTGTTGCCATCAATGACAACATCCATGAATCCATATAGTGTCTCTTGCCAACAATCTCCCCCTTTGGCATTGATGGCAACACTTAGTGAAAAATGACTAAGTGTCACACTATACTGCCCCTTGGCTGATGCTCTATTTTTATGTACATTTTTAGGAGCTCCCCCTTAGCTGGATTCCTCATTTTTCACTGCTCATCACTCCCCCTTTGACATCAATGGCAAAGGGTGGGGTCCGCACACCAAAATTTTCAAAAATTAAGCTATACTTAGTCAAATAAGTATATCATCCAGTTGTACTCTACATATACGTTAGTATATCTACAAAAGTGTTTTTCAATTGTACAACTTCAGTTGCCCAACTCAGCTTCATCTTGTCCAAAATTGATATGTGACCACTTAACAGGAATGCAAAAGCTTCTGCCTTCTTCAGATTTGTCGAATCATTTGTCTTGGCTATGGTTTGAGCATCACTTAGGGCCTCATGCATGGCCTCCAACTTAGGAATGATTATTCTTCTAAATTCATTTAACCTGCTGATTCTATTTTTCTTTTCTTTCTCTAGCTTCTTAATTTCATCCAAGACTACAATAGTCTGAAATTCTTGATTTACTATGGATGAGGTAAGTGGATCAAAATTTTGAGAAAGTTTTGTTAGTTTGATCTCCTGTTCTTTCATTTTCTTCTCAATCTCCATTGTTGCTTTGGACCATGATAGACAAAGTTTATATATTTCCCCACCATCTTTAAGAGCATTTTCTATGCTCTTTATTCCTATATCCATATTTCTTCTATCATTTGATATTAGACTTAGTACTTCAAAGAATCTTTTATCCAAAAACTCTTTCCGGACCTTCTCCTCAACTGATTTTTCTAAGGACTCAAAATGAGTGCTGACTGAACTAACAAGAGACTTAAGATTACTTGATGAGGAAGCCGATGAATCCTTTAGAAAGGATGGCATGATCTTTTCAAGCACACCGGATGCAGCTTCTATTAGCTCACAGTCTTTCATGTGAGACTTCAGGAGTTTTTCTTTTGCCTTTGCATTTGCAAACGAAGCTATCTTCATTGTTTGTACCGGGGAAAGAGAATCAAAATCAAATGGTCCTAGTAGAAGTTCTGGTTCATCAATTTTCATTGTCTCTTTGTTTAGGAAATCTTTGACAATTTTTGCAATGTCTCTTGCCGAAGATAGAGTTTTCTTTTCTTCTATAGTCTTAGAGCTGTCATCTTCTTTTCCCTTTACTTCATTTTCTTTCTCCTTTATTCTTTCTTCTCCTTTAGATCTGGAGTTAGCAGGGGAAACCGAAGGAGTAATGTTTGTTTGTTCATGAGCCACCTCTTCTGGAGTAGAGGATTCCAAGCCCTTATCTTTACCTTCACCAGTGTCCATTACTTCTTCTGTCATTTCCTCAGTAGATTCTTTTTCAACACTTGTAGCCGAGGGATCAACACCCAAGTCCTCTATAATAGGAATGTTGAATCTTGAGTATGCCTTCCGCAGGATTTCATCTGTTTCTTTTGCCACTTTATCAGTTTCTCCAAGCATGAGCTGATTCATTCTAGTCTTACTCCAAAACTCATCCTTGCAATATTTGAAGATCATATCCATTTGTTTTGGAGCAATTGAAGGGTAGAGCTGAATAGCTATCTATTCTCTGATTTCTAAGTCCTTAGCCATAGCATTTTCTTTTCTCATTTCAAGTTCCTCTTCCAAACTTTTAGGAATTAGAGAAATTATTTCAATCAAGGCTTTATTTTATGTGTTTAAGTACTTAACTGTGGCTTCCTCTAAGATTTTTCTATCTGCATCATTATATGCATCATAGAATTATGTTATTGGTTGCAGGTTCCCATCCATAGTAACAACTTTGATTACATCATCTAGGGACAGAGTAGGCTTTTCAACAAACTCTTCTGCCTCTGCCACCTTATCTGCACCGAATACTTTCTTCTTCTTCTTGAGCTTCTTGATCTCTTCATCAGATTTTATCTCTTCTTCATCTTTCTAACCGATATAAGACCTTGTGGCCTTTGTCTTAATTCTTTTCTCTACTTTACCGGATGATTTTGCTTTCAATTTTGATGTCTTTGAGCTCTTGTCAGTGGTAGGAGTGGACCTCTTAGAGGATCTTGTTTAGGTGGAGGCTTCTACCAGACCACTTTCCTTTTCAGCAGCTTCCTTCTCTTTATCTTCTCTTTCCACCTTCTCCCTATTTGCATCAAGTGTTTCTTTTGATATGCCAAATCTTTTGGCAACATTCTTGACTTCTTTTATCACTTTTCTCTTTATCTCTGGTTGTCTTAACTCCACATGGATCTTCACACTTAATTCTTCAAAGGTTCCAAACCTTTCAGTTTTGGGATCCTTTGGTTGACTCAACATGTGTTGAACATGTAGCTCCACGATGTTTTCATTCACCTCATACCCCATTGGCATGATCCATACTGTTCTTGGTTCCACTGCCTCCATTAGACACTAATTAGTCTCTACCATAAAGCATATTGTGTCTTTATATTTCTCAACTAGAGATTGTGGAATTCTCTCTCTAGCTTGCATCATGTTCTAAAGGGTTTTGAAGAAACCCCAGAGAGCTGAGTTTTGTGCTTTGATGTCACCAAGTCCATACAAATAATCCCTGATTTGTATGGCAACTCGTCTGTCATTCTGCCATACCCATCCACTAGTTCCAAGTAGCTCATTCATAAAGTAGAAGAATAGATAAAGTATTAGGCCACCAAATTTGAAGGAATTCTTCTTGTCCTTCTTTATCTTTTGCAGGTTTTCCAAGAGTTGGTTTAGAAGGAGCTCACAAAGGTTGTAGTCTGCATTTTTCCTCAACATTTCATAGGTAGTGTAGATAGCAGTTCCAGGTACTGAATTCTCCTCGCTAGAATGATATATCTTATAGCCGATGATCATGGATACAAACTTGACATCTGGATCAGTGATGTCTTCTATTGTCATTGCTCTTTTATCAAACCTAGATCTGGTAGCCTCACTTACAGTCAGATTCTTGACCGATTTGAGAATAGGTATATCACTAGATGAGTGCAAACTGGTAACTGCCCTAATGGCATCTTTTGTGATCTTGAATGGTCCATTCAACCACATGAAGTTGTCATGTATTCTGCTCAAGACATACCAGACCCATTCATCCTCAGCAAAGCAGGGGAAATGTATACATTGTGCAAAGTGCTTCTCCCAGAGGGCCTTGTATTGGGGTTTGAGCTCAAATGAATCATCTATTCGTTGTTTGTGGTAGATATCCCTCAATTTGGACTCTCTGAATTCTTTAATTTTTGCATGAATGTAAACCCTAATATCTTCTGTATACAAGACACCATGCAGAACATTGGAAAATGCTCCTAGGGGATCTACTTCCAAGGATTTGTAGGGATGTTTCTTGAATTTGGGGTGAGGCCTATCAGTGATCTTCACAATATTCAGAGTGGACATCTTTAAAAAGATTTGCAGAGAGATATTTAAGAACAGAAAATACCTTTTGCGCCTCTAGGTTTCATGGAGTGAGTCGGATTGATTTCTGGATGAATTGGCTTCTACAGATGATCTTTGATAGGTTTGAGGAACTTTTTTTGCAGAGCTTCTTTTTGTTTCTTCTTGAATGTAGAATCAACAAATGCTTAATGAGAAAACCCTTATATTGCTCTACAAACCCTAATATCAAGTTGCAATAAATGCTCAACCTAAGTCATTCTAGTTTGCCTTATTCGGATGACTTGAGGAACTGGATCAATCTTGATCTAAACATCTTGCAGATCTTCCAAATCTTAACCATAGTTTATTTAGATGTTTCTCTTATGAACCCTTTAATCCGCAGCTCTCCTTGTGCCAGTTCTGGCACCAATTGACTGGCTGGGGGAAAATGGTTTCCTTTGTGTCTCCCCTTGAGCTAGAGCTCACTTTTTAATTTTCAGAAGGCATATTAGCACCAGAGTCTGGTATGGATCCATCCCCTACATTCTCTATACTTTTCTTCATCCAAATCTTGTTCATCTCACTTTGAACTTCATCCGCATTCACTTTTTGTTTTCCCTTATCTTGATTCTGATTATGATGTACCGGACCTCTTTTGTCCTGATTCTTGCTTCTATAGAATTTTGCAATATGTCTGGACCTATTGCAAATTTGGAAAAAAAACATTTCTTTGCATATTTGATTGATATCCTCTTGATTTGCATTGATTAGCCATATGACCCATTCTATTGCATGCAAAGCATCTACCACTGAATGAATTGTTCATTTACATATTTCTGCATTCATGAGATTTGTGACCATACCTTTTGCAGTTGAAACACTGTTCAGAGAAGGATGTATTAGTCTGATTCATTCTCTTTCTGCACTAATTAGCTTTATGACCAAAGTTATTGTAGTTGTGGTAGTATCCATTGAAGGATGGATATCTTTGAGCATTAGGCTACCTTACCGGAGGTCTTCTAGGCCTGTTCCTTGGATTTTCTGATCCAAAATTCTTCTGACCGGATCTAGAGCTTTCACCTTTTTCATACCCTAGGCCACACTTGTCATCTACCCTCTTTTGGCTTTCAAGAAGAACTTCAAGTTGAGCAGAGCTTATCTTGAATTTCTCTTTGTATTCATTTGTTGTTTGAAGATCCCTTTTAAGAGAGACAATTTGATCCTCAAGTTTTTCTTCATTATCTTTGGCATCTTCAAGATCAGATTCAAGATGTCTGATTATTCTATCCATCTTGTGGCAGTCTTCTATTTTTCCTTGAGAGATTGTCTTAGATCATCTTCAGATTTTCTTCTTTCTTCAATTTCTTGGGTGAACTTCATAACTCCTGATTCCATTTCATGTATTACCATGATGATTTCTTTTGATAACTTTTCACATAACTTGGTTTTCTCTCTCAGATTTCCATTTGTATCATTGGCTTCACCTTGACTTGCTAATTTCTGAAGTAGTTCCTTTCTCTTTTTCATAGAGAGACTCAGTTTCTCTTTTAGTTCTTTTATGAAATCATCAGCCTATTTGAGTCTTTCCTTTAATTCATTGACTTTAGAATTTGATTACTCAAGATCATCAAGGGCAGACTTAAGTTACTCCCTTATACCATACACATCCATTTGAATTCCCAGATCTTCCTCAAGCTGTTAGGCTCTTGTTGGGAGGAACTTGGCGCTGATACCAATTGTTGATAACTAAGAGGGAGGAGTGAATCAATTATCCTAATAATTCAACTTTCTGTGCTTTCTTAACAGTTAATGCAACATTAGATCAAATAAGCAAGCATAATCATGAAATGGAAATAACACCAATACACATGACACAATGATTTTGACGTGGAAACCCTGTTAAGGGAAAAACCACGGGGTGATTAACCCAAGATATTATTCTGTGTTAGAAGAATAGAAGATACAAAATGGCACTTGCCAATTAGGGCTTACTGCCTGAGCACACTACTCACAAGAGGCTCATTGCCTACAAAAGACTTGCTATCAACAAAAAGAAAACTTGAACTGATGAGAAGCATCCACCCATGCTGAAGTTCAGTTCCAGTTAAGCTCAATAGACTGATCTACTGCACTTCATTCTTACTCTCCTTAAGTGTTGTTGTCCTCTTACATTTCGAACCTATTTTTCTACTTTTTATTCTTCTACTTTTATTCGCACTTAAAATTTTATTCCACACACACTTTCACTTCTAAATCCATCTTGTATATATATCTGCACAAGTGATTTCAACACTTTTCAAGTCGGCATCCAGAATAGTCAATATTATCTCAAACTCTGGTCTGTCGGCTGAGACCTTACATACCAAGTAATGTGGATCAATAATATGCTTGTAGATGTCTTTAATCATGTCGGCCAATCATGAATGATACCTAAAGAAACTTAGTCATTAGCAATATCTCTTCTGGATTTGGGTCTGACACTCTGCCGGTATAGTTCTTCCTCTATCTATTATATCAAACAGGAACCCAAAACTCAAGTGCTCATATCTCTTCACCCTTCTATCACCGGAGGCTAAATCCATGGAATCTATCAGTCAAGGTACTCCTCTTGACTTCTCCAAATCTGCACTTTACTGAAATACTTCCTCTGAGAGATTCGGACCTGACTGTCGGACCTTGCTAACTGCTCTGTTCTTGCTTACCGGATCATAACACTCTTTCAATCTGACTTCCAATAGAGACTTATTATGTCTTGTGAATGTGTGAGATAACCTTTGTTGCCATCAATGACAACATCCATGAATCCATATAGTGTCTCTTGCCAATAGACCTCTCACAAAACTCACATGATCACCATTACATTAGGCTATTCAAAACCTAACAGCAAGACTCAAAACCAAAATAAATGCAATGACCCAATTACATTGTTGATACACATCGGTTCAAAATCAATAATAAACAACAAGGAATATATATATATAAATCCAAGACCTAATTACTACAACCCTTTTCGGATTAATTAACATGGATTCAATAAAAAGACTTTAACTCTCTCTTTTTAGTTAAATCAAAAACTTACTTAAGATAACAATATTCTAATCAAATCTCAAGATCTATAATTCCCTCTATGATTTATTTAATAACTTACTACTACAATTCACATCTATTCACTTTTAAAAAGAATAACTATAATCATCCCAATCTCAACTCAACTGCAAGTAAATGTATGACCCTAAAAAGATATAAAACAAAAATAATTTTTAAAACAATAAAACAATATTAAAATTTGAATCATGACATCAAGCTCCTACTATCTTACTATCAAGAATGTTAGTCATAGTCAAGATGCATTAAAGTCCTATTCCTACTACTAAGATTGCTCAATATAGAAGGTTAGTAACAACATTTAGATTTATATTACTAACATCATCAATGCCTATGACTTTAAAACAATGTTCATATACAAGTATCAAATATTCATTACCTACAACATCAATTTTATAAGGTTTCTATTACATTAATACACAATCCCAAGCAATTCTATTCTACTGTAATAGTTACGAAGTTACTATCCAAACATGCCACGTAATTATATCATAGGATAAACCTATTAAATTGTAAGGCGAAGCTTCTTCTCATCAACATTGTACAATTATACCGACCATAAAGCCATAGCATAGGTCAAGCAATCTAATAGAGTTTTAAGACACTATTCCTATATTATTTGCTAACAACAACACTATAAAATTTTAACTCTCTTTTAAATAAAATTCTAATAATAATTCTATTCTAGAATTTTAATTTCATCTATTATTTGTTTAATCAATACCATAATAACTCAATTCACAATAAATATCTAATTTATTATTTATTAATTAAAATCAATGTACCACAAGATAGTATATGTAAGATAAAAAGAATATAACTACTACTTAACTCAATATCTTTAATTTTAGAATTATAATATTATTTTTTGTTTAATAATTGGCATCACCATAAAATCTACTTTACATTAAAAGAAAAGCTAATTTATTTATTTAAAGAACTTGCATCTACTAAAACAACTTTATTTAAATAAAATTAATTTTAAAATAATACAACTCTATTCTAATATTTTAAGATAAACTAATATTATCTTATCACTATTGCCTTTTAATGAGTTCGATTAAAAAAGAAAGTCAAATTAACAATTTTAATAAATCAAAGCTACAAAAAGCACAAAGAAAGATTTAATAAATCAAAACTAAAAAAAACACAATGCAAGATTTATAAGTTGCTCATGGAGTTACAAATAGAAGTTTTCTAACTAAAGATTATATTTGCATACATTGTAAAATAGTACACCATCTAACATTTTTTTTAAAAAGAACTAGTATTGTCATTATAATCTAACACATATTAATATTCTAATTTATTTATTAGCTATCTTTCATCTATAATTTTATTTATCTATAACAACCATGATCATTGCTAATTCAAAACTAAACAAATTTTTATCTAACCAATTAAGTGAGCACAACCATTATATAACTCAATAAATTTAATAATGATAATTACAAAATATTACTATCTATCCTACCTAATTTTAAAATTTAAACTAATATTAGCTTGGTCTCCAATATCATTATATTTCAATGCACAATAAATCTCTAATTTATTATTTATTTGCTAAATCAAAATATAACTAAAAAAATTTATTACTTCAACATCCAAATAAATTTATATATAATAAGAACCTAACTACTTTAACTCAATGTATAAATAATCATATCTAACAAACTTATATTGGCTAAATTAAAATGATTATAATTGATTATTATTAATTCAAAACTAAAATCACAAAGCAAGATCAAGGAGTTCCTTAGAATTTTCTAAAACTTAACTTACATTTGGAAACTTTCTAAATCTAGTTCCAGTCCTAAAAACTATTGTATAACAAGAGAAATTCAATACATTGATAATACATGTTTTCAAAGAAGTCATTACCTAAAGTAATTCAAAAAGAAAAATGGCTTGCAAGGGAGAAATTATGGAGAGGAAATAATCCAGAAGGAAGATATCTGGAAGAAGACTTCTGAGGTTTATAACAAAAAATTAAGAATGGTCTACCAGGGAAGCCATGAGAGTGAGATGTCAAACAAATTTCAGAGATAGGGAATGAAGTCATTACCAAATTTCCTAAGATTCAAGAATTTGACACAGAGACCAAAGCATTTCTATTGTCTGGAAGAGGAGTAAATTGAATATTCAGGAAGAAAACTAACTCCAAGAAGTTCAGATTTCAGGAAAGAAACAAATTTTATTATCTTTTATTATTTTATTTATTTATTTATTTATTTTAATTTTGAATTTTGTGCTGATTGAAACAGCCCAGCATGGTTGCAAGGAATTTTTAACACTAGAAAATTTCAAAACAAAAAGTAGGGAAGGAGATTGTATGGCAGCAAGGAGGAAGTTCAGAGTTCAATTTTTTTTTTTGAAAAAGAAAATGTTGCTCAAACCCCTTCAATACTCAGAAAGAATCAGCAAGAAGTTTGACCAAAACAATCAACCCCAACAACACTAATTTTTATCATAGATTTTAGAAAAAGTTTAGGGAAATAAAGATAGAGGGAAATTTTTTGAATGATATCTCTGGCACTAACAATTTCTCAGAGCCAACAATGGTTAAATTTTCATTTTCTGGCTAAGGATTCAGAGAAGCAAAAGTTGTTTAAATAGTTTGACAGTATTGAGAGCAGCAACATGGAAGAGATAGAAATAGAGTAATTTCTCAAGAATTTCTAGCGATCAAACAACTATCATGCACAGAGTTATGGGAACTTCGAATGGAGACAGGAAAACAAAGAGCCCACTGGACTAAGGAGTCAATTTCAAAGACATACCAGAGATCCAACATGAATTTTAAACTTATATGACTGATACAAGTAAACATACTTGGAATTTTGATTCCAGGCTACAAATTCCTTCAGCTTCCTCAAGTTCTTCATCTCTTTCTCCTACAATCTCTTTCCCTAATTTTTGTCTCACTTGCTTAGTACCACCCCCCTCAAAATAACAAAAAACCCCAGAAGCAAAAATAGCCAAGAGACATAAATGTCCACTATTACAAATCCATTACGGACAATCCCACTACTTTGAAGCAATAATTTTTTTTTTTTTACTTAACATAGAGATTCCCTAAATTTACTTAAATAATATTCCTAATTTCATATTGCTAAATAATGACTAATAAATAATATTATAACTAACTTATTAACTAATAAAATCTTGCCTGTAAAACCAAATACAATTTCAGAAATAAAATAATATCATTCATTTATGACAAATGTCAATAGAGCTTAATTATTAAAGCTATTACTTTAATTCATAGTTAAAATATTTTTTATTATTTCACAATTTACAGTATTAATTGTTATTTACATAAATATCACTATATCAAGCCTATTATTACTATTATATTATTTTATTAAAACAATGTTAAATACTCATGACACAAATCTTATTCATTAAAACATTAAAATATATATTAATTTAATCTTTATTAAAAAATTTCTTAAATAGTATTCCCAAATCTCATTAATAATTTATGACTAAGAAAATACTATTATATTTTACATATTAATAGCATTATTAATATAATATTAATTCATTAATGCATTACCAAAATACACATAGGCTTAACTAAACAAAACTTGACAATAACTCCACATACCACTTGATGACCAACAACATGAAGACTGAAACTGACCTAGGGAAAACCCCATGTTATCTCCTTTCAATAGTATCCATTGGCCAAGGGCACGCTCAGACCTACTAAGTCAGGTAGAGTCGATGCCCAGTACCTGCAACATGCATCAAGATGATAGGTTTTATACAACATATGCATATATATCAAACACAGAGAGTCAAGGAATCACAGCATATTAGGGTGCTCGAAATGAGTAATACTACACTATCCCTACTCACAAGCATAACAATAAACACAAACATCTGTAATTAGATAACATTAAATCCATATAGCATAGTAACATTATTCTGCATAATCAATTAACTATCAACTAACCATGTCACAACATAAATTGTAATAACAATAATGTCATCATAACACATGTCAATAACCACATTAGCCAACCATAGTCCATCATAAACATAATAAGCATAAACCATAAATCTAACCACTCAAATGTCTCAAAATTGTCTAAAAGCAATGGAAAACTATCAACTGACACAAGCCAAAATTGAGGGGCATTACAAACTAGAGGACAAGTTTATGTCATCATCACATGTAGTATATATAGGAGAAGTGCTATCAGTATTATCTTTTTCATTGATACTCATAGAGATGAACTCAATTAAGCTTTCTAATATCATGGGATGTTCACTCATGAGGTTTAAAAATTGGTCAAAAGCAAGATCTTTGATGAATGCATGCAAATATATCATAGAAAAATGACATGAAGGTGCCATGTGTATGGTTTCAAATGAGTGCCAAATCAAATTTCCAAGATTTTTAACACTTATGCCATAAACAAGCGCAAAAATATGACCTAAACTACCTGATTTTTCAACTTTTTCCAATGCAAATAAATGAAAGAAAAAGGTGTTGTGAAGAATTTAAAGAGGTACAACAAATGATATGCCTAATAATAGCCCAATGATGAAAAAATATCTTTCACAACACTCAGCAAGGTGCCAAAATTTCCAAAAACATGGGTTCACCATAATGTTTAGGGTGAAAAAGGTGGGAAAAGTTTTGGTTTAGGTTTCAAAGGCAAATCCTCGCTTCTTCCCCAAACATTCAAGGGCACACCAACATAGTTGAATCTCCACTAGTAGGAACAATCACCTATCAGGTTGAAATTCCTCTTGGAATGATGTGGAAATTTAGATGTATCAAACAATATCATAATTTAATGCTCAATTTCACTTAAAACCCTAAATATGTAAAACAGTAAGCAAATTATCAAATTATGGAAAATCCTTTCAGATCAACATGAAGGATAGAGGTACTTAACTCGCTATTTTTCAAAGTCCATAAAGCGGAAGAGTCAGGTACATAGGGACTAACACCCTAGTCCAAGGTACACTTCTCATCATGGAATCTGGAACTTCTCCCAACACTTATCAGCATTCTATCTTCTGTTTCTACCTCAAGAAAAATGGAGGACATAGGGACTAATGCCCTAGTCCCGAAATGTTCACTAGAGTCCTCTACTTATCAGATGCCAAATCCTTGATGTCTACAACCTCCTTTCTACAACTCCACTCCATGAAACTCAGTACATGTAACCTGCAATCACAAAGGAGTGTGGGAGGGGGTTGTGGTGTTTAGAGGCTTGCCTTCGTCAAGCCTTGGAGAGACATTCAAGTCCTCCAAACACCGTTGTCAGATAAGAGTGCGTATCCCTACAAGATAGAGGCAAAAATCCAAATGATAAATGATTAAAAACACAATAGGGGTCATCCCACAATAATGGGTTACACTTTTTGGCCAAACTTGACATTGAAATCAACATTTTGAACTAAATCTTCACTTTCTAACACCTATAGCCATTAAACCATTAGGAATTTGAAGATGATACGAACTAGTGATTTATGAGATTTTATTTGTAAATTCTAAACATATCTTTTTTAAAAAAATTGGAGTTAAATTGTAAAAGTTTTTGCGTCTCCTTTGATAACTAGTTTTTAATAGTAAACAACATTTTTTTAAAGTGATGTGTATTCTGTAGCACATAACTTTTTTTCTACAAAGGATAAAATTCTGATTATTTTAAATTTAGATTGGTAACACTGATATATGGGGCATGCATTTGGTTTCATAATGTTTTGTTAAATATTTTTTTTAATTAAGTTTTGAAGTCAAACCAATTATAATTTAGACATAGGCGTATTTCGCAAAACATAACTTTTTTTTGTATGTATCAAAACTCTTTTTTTTTTTGTTGAAACAAGGACATCAATACCTAGGGCATAGATATTTTTCAGAATCTTTTTCAATAATTTACTAATTTTCCATGTGTGTAGAATAGAGAACTTGATGTTTGGTGAAAAACCTACATTCACAAGAAATAAAAAAGAAAAGCGGGCCTGCAGGCCACTTTGGAAACATGTCTGAGATCAGGGAGAGTAAGGAACTCTCCCCGCGAGCAATGAAGCTCCTCTCTTGGAATGTTAGGGGCATTAATGCCCCTAACAAAAGACGCTTGATAAAGCGTCAATTAGATTCCTCAGGTGTAGATATTGTCATGCTCCAAGAGTCAAAATTATCAATTTCTCAAGCTGATAGAATTTTCCCAAGCTGGTTGAAATGGAAGTATATTCATTCTCCCTCTCAAGGAGCCTCCGGTGGGCTGGTTGTTCTCTGGGATAGTACAGTGTGTGCAGTAGAGTTAATTTGCTCTGTTCCAAATTTTCTTTTGGTTAGGATTACTTCTTCCTCTGTTAATTTTTGGTTATTTAATATTTATGGTCCTACTGCAACTAGAGAAAAAAAACATTGTTGGGATACTCTCACAGCACTTCTAGAGCATTTGTCTAGAGAGAAAGTTATTTTAGGGGAGGGATTTTAATGCTTTATCTTGTTTGTTAGAAAAGACAGGTGGAATCTCCCCACCCCAGAGGGTAATTGAGGACTTTAAGGGGTTCATAGCTGATAATGCATTACTAGATAGCCCGCTACTCAATGGGAGTTTCACATGGTCAAACAGGAGGAATGACTTTTTAAATATAACAGAAAGAATGGATAGGTTTCTTTTTTCTCCTGAATGGTGTCTTGAGGCAAATATTTCTGGTACTTCTATTTTTCCTTTTACAGCTTCAGATCATTTTCCTATTTCTGTTCAACTTGGTGTCACTTTCGGGAAACAAAAAAATATAAGGCCCTCATTCAAATTCCAAGCTATGTGGTTTAGAGATAAACATTTCTTATCCTTACTAGAATCCTGGTGGAAGAATGCTCCTTTTGTCAATGGTTCATGTATGTATTGGGTTAATAAACGTTTAAAATTTATAAGGAAAAAAATAATGAATTGGAATAAATCCTCTTTTGGTAACATTTTTTCCCAAAAAGAAGCCCTACAACTTCAATTACAACAGTTAAATGAAACAATTATCTCTAATGGCATGGATAATGCATCCTTTCAAAATATAAAAATGTTACAAGCACAATTAGAGGAAATTTTATCTCGGGAAGAACTCTTTTGGAAACAGAAATCTAGGGAAGTATGGCTAAAGGAAGGGGATCGAAATACTAAGTTTTTTCATGTCTCGAGCATGCTAAGAAGGCATCGAAATTCTATTTTCTCCATCAAAGATTCTATGGGTAACATTTTACATGATGCTTCTCTTATCCAAAAAGAAGGAATCAACTATTTTCAGAAACTACTCTCTAAAGATCTAATTCAGATCCCTAGTACAACTGTTTCTGAAGTCCTGGATCATATTCCTACTCTCATTTCCCCTGCAGATAATTTGGAATTGATGAAAAAGTTTACCATGGAAGAAGTTAAGGCAATAGTCTTCTCCTTAGAACCAGATAAATCACCTGGCCCCGATGGTTTAACTCCTCTTTTTTTTCAAAAATGCTGGGACTTTGTGGGCAAGGATATTTGGCTGGCTGTAGAAGAAGCTCGGCAAAATAGAACTGTTCTGAGAGAGATAAACTCAACATTAATTGCTTTGATTCCTAAAATCAATTCTCCTTCCTCCTTTGCTGATTTCAGACCCATTTCATTATGTAATACCTTTTATAAGATCATTTCCAAAGCAATAACGTTAAGACTAGCTTCACTAATTCCAAAAATTGTCTCTGATGAACAAGGCGGTTTTGTCCCAGGCAAGGAAACTTCAGAAGGTGCTTTGATCGCTCATGAGGTAATCCATTCAATTTATCAACACAAACTTCCTACAATGATGATTAAATTGGATATGCTAAAAGCTTATGATAAAGTATCTTGGGATTTTTTATTCAAAGTACTCCTCAAATTTGGTTTCTCTTCTAAATGGTGTAAATGGATCCAATTCTATATTACTGGTGTCAGTTTTTCAGTGTTGATTAATGGCATGCAATCTGAATTTTTTAAATCTTCTCAAGGCATACGACAGGGAGATCCTCTTTCTCCTTTTCTTTTTATTTTAATGGCTGAAGGTTTGAGTAGACTAATTCTGAGTCAGAATACTTTAGGTCATTGGAGAGGGATTAATATTCCTAAAATTCTTTTTTCTATCACGCATGCTTTGTTTGCAAATGATACTTTGTTGTTTGGACAACCTATGATGGAAGAAGCTAGAGTTCTGAAGGAAGTCATCTCTAAATATTGTTTAGTATCTGGTCAAAAAGTGAACAATAGTAAATCTAAAATTTTCTTTTTCTTCTCTTCTGATTTGGTGCAAAGTAGGATAGCTAAGCATCTTGGTTTTCAAATTGACACTTTACCCTCAAGGTATCTAGGAATCCCTCTGTTCTCAGGTTCGATTAAAAACTTGTTCTGGGATAAGCTTCTATCAAGTATAAAAACTAAAATATCTTCCTGGAAAGGCAAATGGCTTACTTTGGCAGGTAAACTTTTGATGATTAAAACAGTTTTATCAGCGATTCCAGTTTATTTGTTATCAGTTTTAAAAGTCCCAAAAACTGTACTTACTTTTATTGTGAATATGTTACGGAAATTCCTTTGGAATGGCACTAATTTATAGGGGAGAAAGATTCCACTCCTTTCTTGGGATAAAATATGCACTCCAAAACAATTTGGTGGAGCTGGCATCCATGATATTGCAGCTCAAAATAAAGCTCTCGGAGCTAAACTTGTTTGCAATTTGTATGAAAAATCAACTTCTAAATGGGGGAGAATAATGTATGCTAAGTATCTAGATTCTTTTAATCCTGAAAGATTATTTACTCTTCGAAATCCAAAGGCAGGTTCTCACATGTGGAATTTTTTGATACATTGTCGAGAAGTTATTTCTTCTTATTTATCTTGGGTTATTCACGATGGAAGTTCTGCTCTTTTCTGGGATGATTCTTGGAATAATAATCCCCCTTTAATTAACACAGAAGGTCTTCACGAGATTAAATCTTTGTTATGTCAGGTGTGGGGAACAAAAGTTAAAGATTATTATGAAGTTGATCCTAACTCAGCCTTTAATTCAGTAAAATGGAAAAACTTTGATGAGTTCATGATTCCAGAAGAACAAAAGACTCTTCTTAGGAATATTTTGAAGGATCGCAGACTATTTATCTCAGGTGAAAAGGATAAGTTAGTCTGGGCTCCTTCGAAATCAGGTCGTTATATAGTTAAACAAGGTTATCTAAGTATCACTAGTAAGGATTCTAATACACTTCTCTCTTGGCCTTATAAGCTTTGCTGGAGTGATTCATGTCTGCCCAAAGCAGGAGCTTTTTCATGGTTAGCATTGCATTCTCGAATCCTTACTAGCGATAGATTAGTTAAGCTTGGGGTTGCAAATCCCTTCTTATGTCCTTTCTGTCAGGAAGTGGAGGAATCTGTTGATCATCTTTTATTGAATTGTGGTTTCTCTTCACAGGTTTGGTCTTGGCTTATTTCTAGACTAAACTAGTCGGGTCCTCTTCCTTGTTCTTTACTACAAGTCTTTCAAAGTTGGCCTATCCTATTCTCGAAGTCTACTTTTTCTGCTTTGTGGATTGTTTCGCCAAGCATTGTCATTTGGTCTCTTTGGTTAGAAAGAAATAGTAGAATATTTAAAAGGGTAACTAATCCACTTCATATTGTGTTGGGCAAAGTTGAAACATCTATTTCAGAAGTAACTTTAGCATCCTTGTTATCAAAGAAGGCGGGTTCTCTTATTTTTACAAGCTGGGATAATATGATTTTGCAAAATTGGAAGCAGTTAAAAGTGCCCGATACTTCTTGCTTTAAGTCTGAAGCTTTGATTGATCATTCTTTTATCAAATGGATCCCTCCCACTGCACCTTTTGTCAAGCTAAATTTTAACGGTGCAAGTAGAGGTAATCCAGGAAACTCCAGTGCTGGTTGTGTTCTTCGAAATCAGCATGGAACAATTCTTAGAGCTTTGTCAATTAAACTTGGTACATTAACAAATAATGAGGCTGAGGCTTTGGCTCTAATTGCAGGCTTGAATTTAGCATTAAAATATGATTTTACTAACATCATTGTAGAAGGGGATTCATTGAATATTGTTTCAGCCTTCTCCAAGAATTCTTCTCCGAGTTGGAAAATAGATTATATTCTTAATTCGGGCAGAGATTTATTAAATAGGTTTCATTCATTTCAGATTAAGCATACTTATCGAGAAGGTAATCTTTTAGCTGATTTTCTAGCTAATATTGCTTTTAATTTTGATGAAAGTGCTATCGAATGGACTTTCGATTCTCTTCTTCAGATCCCCGGTATAAGCTATATTTTGGCCAAGGATTCAATTGATTAAGTCATGATATTTTGGTTCATTTTTTAGATTTTACGTTTAATCACTAGCATTATTCTATGGTTTACATGATGCTTAGCTGACGTCGTTTTAAGTTTTGTGAATTGTTTTCGAACGAACGGATTGTACCCTGTTGATTACTCCTTGAGGCGGCTGACAGATCTCACACATGGAAATTGGCATTTCATCATTCCTATCATTTATGAGACATGAGCAGCATCTTTTGCATTTACTTGGTTTCTTTTTTGTTCTCTGCTGCCGCAGTTGTTTTGTCCCATGTTATCTAACCTTCTTGGTAAAAGGTTCTGCTCTTTGCCCTGTTAGCTGTGTTAGTATCTTGTCTTCTATTATACAGCAAAATTTTTGTAGATTTCTATTGGTTCCATTCACCGAAATACTAGAATCTCTTGGCCAATCCGAAATTGGGAGCGTCCCCTTCTAGGCTGTTTTACTTCTAATGCACTGCAGGAAGTCTTCCAGGTTCATGAGGCATCGGTGGGTAATGCTATTCTCCAGGTTTGTAATCTACCAGCTCTTTCTACTCCAGTTGCTATTTATCCCTCTCAGGTTGCTTCCCACTTTTTGTCCAATGCAATGGATCTTTTGCAGTCTGGTGACAGGGTAAGGGATTTGGGGCTAAATTTTATCAAAATGTGCATTTTTTCGTTGATGTTTTTAATTCTGCTTTAGTTGATTATGATGTGCATGAAGGGTCTGCTCCTGTTGGAGGGTTATTTGACTACAGATGTTTGTTTCGAATTCCTGGTTTACACTGCCTATATAATGCTTTTTCGCATGGTCTTCGCAACAATTGTATCATCTCCTTCTGAAATTCCATTCACTGTCATAGGTAGGAATTGGGTCCTCAATTGGCAAACACGGCTATGGAAGTGTTTAATGTGCTGCTATTTTTGTTAAACTATGTGCCTCCTCCTCTGCCACCTCCTCCTCAATTTACAGAGGCTGATGAACACGTTGAAGATCAAGATTTGCAGGTTATTGAGATAGCAGATTAATGGGGATCTTGTTCAAGTTTTTTGGATTTTGTACCTGCCAGATGTTTTGTAATTCCTTTTTAAAAATTGTATATTCTCTGGCATGATCCCAATTTTTGGATCGAACTATGTTGTTGAGTCAATTATCTATAATCTTGTTAAACTTAGGCTATAACCGGAGGTTTTCTTTGCCGATTCTTTCCTACCGGTATGCCATTACTGAATCTGGCATTTTGTAACTCTTTTTATTAATATAATTTTAGTGGTTTAACCACTTTTTTGAAAATAAATAAATAAATAAATAAATATAATAATCAAATTAAATATATTTAAAATTATACTTTTTGGGGAAGCTTATAATAAGGACTACATACTTACAAAACATAAATTTTAAATGAATTCATTTGATTCCCCACAAGGTAAATCAAAAGTGGTTTTTATCATCATTTTGATAGGTGTAGAGGAGACTCCATTATAGGTATGGTTTATAACTAGTGGGGTTCTATCCAAGGGGGTTTGAATCTAAGGGGGTTTGATCAAACCCTCTTCAATTAAAATCCTTTAAATGGAACCTTTCAAGGCTCAAATCATTATATTTTCTAAAAATATGTGATTTCAACAAAAATCAGGATGTCCCAAAAAGTGTAACCCATTATTATGGAAGCACCGATAGATATCACCTTGAAGTGTAGATCTCATGGAAGGAAGATGCTCTTCATGCCATGAGGAGATGGAGCCAAATCTGCAAATACAAACACAATAACAACAAAGTACTACTCTGCAACACAATGAATGCCTTGAATCAAAATCACAAAATCATAATGCTCATTTAATGTCCATCTAGTTTGCAAATGAAACCTAATCATGCTTATATATGTAACTACAAACATTCTCGCTAAGAATTTTATAATTCAAACTTGAGGTGTCAGCATAGGACCTAAATAACGGTCATAAAACTGACATTTAAATTTAGGGCAGACCCAAAATAGGGAAGGACTAGGGCGCTATTTTGGCTCCCGATGAGAAAACCCTAAAGTTTTATGGAAAATAGGACCTAGGGGGTGCTATGTTGATGATCCTTGAACAAAAATGAGGGGGTGGACTTGGGTGCTAGCGCCCAAGTCCACCCCCTCATTTTTGTTCAAGGATCATCAACATAGCACCCCCTAGGTCCTATTTGCCATAAAACTTTAGGGTTTTCTCATCGGGAGTCAAAATTATCATGCAAGATGCTCTAAATGCATTCTAAAGACCCGACAGGTAAACCTTAAGAGGGAAAAGCCCCCAAGGGGACATTTTTTGACATAACAATGTCATTTCAAGGGGATGCCCTATAAGGCATCTAAAATAGCTAGAGACAGACTATAAAGAGCCACCACTTGTCATACTCACTCCTAAGCATGAAGTTGAGCATCCAAATAAGTGGGATCAACCCACTTACCCACTTCCAGGTAGCTACATTTTCAATCATTTTAAGTGGGTAAGTGCATTTGTTCCCATTCCTGGGGAGATGTTTTATCATTTTATTGTATGCCCATTCCTTCCCCACCTCCTATTAACTGCCCATAAGCATGTGAAGCATTGTAAACTCTCAAGAAAGGGAAATTATTTTGAAAAACCAACTAATGGCTTTGTTTAATGTTATTTCTGGTTGGTTAGTTTAGGTTTAGGTTAATTTTATTTCTTTTTTCAGTTTCCCTTCAATAAGTGTTTTTGCACAAGTAGTTTTCTCATTAGGAGGATGCTTTCCTTGTATGTTTGTCCTTGTTTTATGGAGGCATTTTCAGTTTGTTTGGTCATGAGGTTGTTTTCTTTTGACCCTGTTCCCAATGGAATGTATAAGGCAGCGAGATCCCTATGAGCAGGCAAACAACCCTACATAGTTGCCAAAATGTTGTCATAGTTTGCCCAGACCAAAATATTCTAGACCCCTTCTTCTATCAAAAAGATTTGATTAGAGAAAATCCCAAATAGGAGGTAAAACCCAAAATCCCCAAAATTCCTTGTGGATAATCCTTGCAAAAAACCCAGAAAAACCAAGAAAAATCTAGGTTCGGGGTTTAATTTTGGGACCCTTTTGGCCTTTATCAGCAAAAGTTCAGGTTCCTGAACTTGCAGAAAAACCACAAAATTGGCTAAGGCATGAGAGAGGTTTTTCTCCCTTTGGTTGACAAGGCAAGG
This sequence comes from Cunninghamia lanceolata, assembly GCA_027924645.1. Classification (NCBI taxonomy): domain Eukaryota; kingdom Viridiplantae; phylum Streptophyta; class Pinopsida; order Cupressales; family Cupressaceae; genus Cunninghamia; species Cunninghamia lanceolata. The sequence continues at coordinate 3,193,879 of BSBN01001185.1, read as the reverse complement.
AGTGGGCTTCATTAGAAATTGTCTAAGGCATGGAAGGAAAAGTTTCCCTTTGTCAGGAAATCGGTGGGAGACCAAACTAATGAAATAGTTTGGATTTACAAGAGTTCACTAACAGGTGACTTTGCCGATAAAAAGGGGAAAAGAAGAAATGGTTTGACAAGATAGATGTTCACTGATAATGAAGCAGGTTTAGCAAAGGCCATTTTTGCTAGCAAGGCAAAATGAAGATAAAAGGGTGCTAGGGGCTTGGTTCGCCAATAGCACATTTTGCCGATAGGGTGTAAAAATAAGAGGCCAAAGTTTGAGAAAAGAACATTTTGCCGATAGGGGCAAAAATCAAGCAAGTTCAAGAATGTGCAAAGTCATCGATAATGAAAGGATGATGAAAAGTGAGCCAAGGACAACTTTTGCTAATAAGGCAAAATAGAAAAAAGCAAGCACAGTTTGACAAGATGATATTTTACCAATAAGGGTGAAAGATACAAAGAAGGGAAAAGTTTGTTGGGCATAAGTTGCCAATAATGCAAAGGTAGCATCAGAAAGGAAATGACGAGAATAGAGCCATAATGGTCTATGAAGGCGAAATGGGGATGAAAATGAATCTTGATAGTCTAAAGGAGTAGCCAACCATGAAAACATAGAGGCACCATCGAGTAACAGGTACAGCACATTGAAGTGTTGTAAAAGCTTGCTCTCCCTAAAATCACGTAATTTTTTTGGGAGAGGTACTCAGCATTAAAATCATGCAGGCAAAGTCAAACATAGGTAGTTGAAATACTGGAGCTCTTCAATGTTGGGGGTACAAATGAAGTTGCAGAATGGATTTATAAGTACATGGAAGGACTTTCTGCATTCCCTCTTAATTGTGCCTAGCACCCATGCGTGCAGGCAAGCTATGTTGTAGAATTGCAGGCCCGTTAGGGTCATGGGTTTCATCCCAAATTTGTAGGTGTTTGAAACAAACCAAAAAAATTAATGAAGTGTGGGCCTGTCCTAGACCTATTGACTAGAATTCAATACCCACTATAGTAGAATGAGAATGAAATTGTTATAAATACATTTAAAAACAATGTATTTCTTTTATTTATTCTTCTGGGCTATTACAGGTTAGATAATTCTTGTGACCAGGCCTCTATAATGCAATTACATGAACCAACTAGATTTGATGGACTATGCTCTTCTACTAAGCCTCTCATGTCTCCAGTTGATATTTCAACAATGAATGTAACTGATTATTCTGTGCCTATTTCTTCTGCATAATTCTCTATCTTTTATAATGGTTATTTGGCCTCTACAATGAATACAAACTAATATTTTTGCATGTCTCGTGATACTTACACTATGTCTATTTTTTTGATTAATGTGAGCTATGTATTGTGGGAAAAACTATGCCTTTCAGTTATCCATTATCCTGTTTAGACCTCTGTTAGAATCAATATGACTCTATGTGAGTTCTTTTCAGTTTTGAGATTACTACTATGTTTAGTCAGTTGCAGCTAAACATCTTAATCTGGTGCATCACCTTCTTTAATTTCAACAATCCTTCTTACCCCTTTTGCCCTGCAAGCAGTAGCACTAAATTTAGTTTATTTCTATGAGACTTAAGCTCAGAAAGAGGAATCAACCTTCTCTAGAGGTCTGATCTCATTTGCAAAGGTCCCACACCTTGAGATCAGTCCCATTGTGTCATTGGAGTGTCTGAACCGGCTTTGAATAGGGTGTAATTTCACATGACAACCACTATCACTATAGAAGGAAATGTAGGCAAAGAAGGAATGAAGGGTTTGAATGTACCCTTAGAATATCTGAAGAAGAATCAACTCCATCAAAGAGAAGATGAATGCAATCAATAGTGTCTCCCAAATCTGCAATGTGGGACTCTATAAACAAAGATGAGATGTCTGGTAAGAATGTGTCCCAAGGAACTATATTTGGAAGACCAATATGAACCTCCTACATCACTACAATGCTGAGCTTAGAAAAAGCATGAGGAGGAGGAGGAGAAATACAAGGTTCAAGAACTAGATCAAATGTGAGAATACCTAGGTTCAAGTAACCAAAGTTCTCAAAATCAAATGTCACACAAGGAGTGTGATCAACAGCCAAAGGATCAAAGCCATCATCAAGTGCAAAGTCATAAAAAGAGTATAACCAATATGCATGATCAATCGTCCTAGTAGAAACAATCTCTCTACTCTCCAAGTCTCGAATGACAACTGAATCATGTGTAAATTCCATAGTCTTCCCTGCTCCACCGTGGGTGATCTGATAAATGGAAAGAAGATTGTTTGTCAAATGAGGTACACAGAAAACATTATTGAAAGTACCAACAGATCCCCTCCCAATTACATTCATGTAAGTATTGTTGCCCATCAGAATAGGTGGCATAACACAAGGCTCAAAAGAAGAGAACATGGACTATGAAGAAGCCATATGGTCAGAAGCTCCAGAATCAAGAAGCCATCTCCCTAATACAAGACATGTAGAAGCACAAAGAGCTTTACCCTTATTTTTCTATGACTCAAAAGCAAAACTTGCATGGCCTATTTCCTTGTTAGATCCTAACTATTTAAAATAGGAAGACAAAGAAGAAGAAGACATTCTAGAAGGTAGACCGATATTGTTCTTCTTAAGAAGATGTTTTAGTTCATCAATATCCTTATTATAAAAAGAATGTTAATCATGTCCAGTCCTCTTGTAATATGCACAAGTAGACTTCCCCTTCTTAGATGAGTCCTCGTTTGAAGAGGATTTGTTTTGTGCTTGATTTGTGTGTGGATTTTTCTTTAATTTCTTTTGTTCTTGTCAAAAGAACCTGGCTCTTTCTATTCCTTAGGCTAACAAGCCAACAAGGACTGAGTTTGTGATGGCTTAATGATACCCATAGAAAGAAGCTTAAGTTGTTCATGAAATAACATCTTAGAAAAAGATGCAAATGAAGGCATAGTGCATGCAACTCCCATAGTTAGTCTGCGAGTATGAAAGATAGAAACAAAACCAACAAATTTAGGACCAAGTTTGTTCAGTACATTATAGATTAACTGAATGTCCTTTTTCTCAATACCACATGCTTTACATTGTACTCTCAGATCATTAACCTTAGTTATATAATCCTAGATGTTGCCAAAGTTCTTAGGATCAAGGCTCATCAAATCATTGTCAATATGATAGCCTCTAACTTCATCAGTTGTACCATTCAATGTTTTCAATTTTTCTGAAGCATCATGTGAATTTGTACATGCTTCAATTTGAAACAAAAGATTAAGGGAAACAAAGCTACGAAGACATCCGAGAGCTTTTGTATGTTCAAGCATCTATTTTATCTTTTCCTTATCATTTGTGGGTTCAATTACCTTTTGTTCAACATATGGAGTATACCCAAGTTGCATTAGGGAGTTCCATGCATTTTGATGCCATGTTGCATAATTACAAGGTGTAAGCAATGGAACCTTAGAATGATCCATATGTGAAGGAAGAGAAGAGCACAAGTAAATAGACCAAAAACCACACCAAGAGACCCCCTTTTTCACTCAATCAAGAATCCCCCTCCCAATAAAATATGATTTGGCACTTTATAGATCAGTGCATTTACAATGCTAGAGTTGTTTTCTAGAGTTTTACAATGTCCAAAAAAAGACCCAAATACAAAATGTATAGAAATATCTCAAAATGAGAACCTCAAAATAGCACCAATTTATAGTGCTTAGAAAAATATCAGCTTTCAAAACAAAGAACTACCTCGATCTGAGATCGTATGTGAAAGTTACAATCGTTTGAAGTTTAAAAGTGAGAACTGTCCTTTAGATTTGATGAGAAAACTGAATTTCTAGAAAAGTATTATCAACTGATAAAAAACCAGTCACACCACTGTGAAGAGAAAAAAATTCTACCTCTTTTCAAAAAACATTTCACTGAAAAGACCTTTGTATGACTGAGAATGGGCCTCACAAAGTTTAGGTGCAAAACTAAAAATTGCAATAGTGAGGGGGTCTAAACTACAAAATTTTTGTGCCGCCAAATTTGGCGGAACTGCTGCCAACTTTAGTGGAATCTCCAAGAATAGAAAATCTCTACCAAAAATGGTGAACCTGCGAGAAGTCTGCCAAATGTAGAAGATTCCTAGCTAAATATAATCTATTGTCAAAACTACTGCTAAATATAGCAGAGGTGCCAAAAAAGGTACAGAGGTTGAGAAATAGGCACAGTCAGAATGAAATATTTTATAAAAAAATTATATGGCCATGAAGGTCGAAGGGTAGGTGCAGGGCCGAATAAAGATTTTTAATGTTTTAAAATTTTAAATTGAGTTGGGGGGTTGAAGCCACCCCCACACCCCACAAAAGGGGGATGTGCCTCTTAAGTGGGTGTGGGCCGCTTATGGGTATTGTGTACCCTCCTGCAGGTATGGGGACGTGTGCTTGCATAGGTACCCCAAAGGTACCTTTTTATTTTTATTTTTTTGAATTTTTTTGAATATGATTTTTAATTTTAACAATGATTTTTAAAAAACAAAACCTACGTAAAATCATATATATATAGGAAAATAAAAAATTAAGATTTTTTGAATCACCTCGAACTGTGTGCAAGGGCCAAGGGGTCCCTAGGCAAAAACTTATTGCCTTTTCAAACAATTGCTCTAATTTTGAAGATTTGACAGGCGATCCTAAGGTTTTTGGGCCTTCTAGATGTGATGGCATGGTTCATTTGGCCTCAAAATACTCTAAAAGATCAAGTACCAACCAGATTTGACATGCACCATCCAACTTCAAACCCTCATAAAAATGGCTTCTAGTGTCCAATCTGAATGAAACAAAGGGCTATTCTAAATTTTATGGAACCTCTAAACTCAATAGTGAGCTTAGAAATACTCCAAGAATCTCTCGAACCTACCTACACCACAAAGCCACATACAAAACCCTCCCCAGAATTTGGTATTTCTGTCAAGTTTTTCTGATTCCCTAGGTCATCATTGGATGTAAGAGAAGAGCATACTCAACTTTCAAGAGCAACCAAGATCTCAAATCCTATATCTTCTAAATGACTAGCCCTAGGCATTCACCTGCTCTGATACCATGTTAGATTTTGAAATGGAGATAGAAACCCAAAATCTAGAAAGCTAAAGGCAAGCACAAACAAAAGATCAAAATGGAGGAAACAAAGAGATCATATCAAAATAGTCTAAATAGATTGCTCGTAGAGGGGTGGAGGTTGCAAAACTGACCATTAGGGAGAGACCACCAAATGGTCTAAACATAGTAAATGCAACTCCCTCAAAGGATAATGACACCTCAAATAACCCACTCACCTAATTAAACTCACTTTAGTAACCTAAGCAAGCTTAGTAATATGTGTCAGAAAACCTTATGAAAAGGAATTAAAAACCTACACTAAAAAAATCCCCACACAAAATCCAAGCCATGGCAGGCATTGATTTGGTAATCCATCTGACAAGGGTCGTTGGTCCTTGGCATTTAATCATGTTTTCATGTGTCAAATTTAGGGTTGTGTCCTTGTCTATTTGCAATTAGGAATCCTATAGTTGCTAGTCCATCTAACTAATTCTGCTATTCTTATTTTCTCTGGAAATTAATACTACTGATTTATTTGCTATGAAAGTAAATTTTGAGACTACTGGAACAAAGCTAAAATAGTAAATTGCTAATATTGACCTATTCTAATCCATACAACTAAAACATGCATTTATCTATGTGAAAGAAATAACTATCTTCCTAAGCAGAATCTGAAACAAGATAATGAACAAACAAATACTAGCCTCATGTCTTGATGGTGGGAGTGGGCCCTTGCTCCTCACCCTCAGGACTCAAGACTAAGGCAATAAATCAATACAGGAATATAGTATCACAATCCTTCTCTAGTCTAATTCCATCAGTATACCTTGTATTCAAAAAGTATATATCAAATTGAGATTACAATAATTCTATATCATATCCCTATTCTACTTCTACCTTATATATCTATATCAAATTGAGCGATGAGATATCACTTACTCTAACTATCAGTTTATCTATGAGATAGCATCAATCTCTTATTCTATCAACTGTATAACTTTAGAGTAAAATCATGAAATTAAAATAGATTTTAGTGGTACAACAGTCCCACTAAATCTGGAGTCTTAGTTTCAAACAACAACTGGACAGTGAGGCCCTAAAATATAGGTACTTCATAAGTTTGTCGAGAACTCATGCAAAATCAATAAAAAGGGAATTAAACTTCTAGCAGTTAACTAGAGTCTTCACTCGATCACTCAAGTGTTGGCTGAGTAATCCTTGGAGCACTCCAATTACCACTAGAAGTGTTGACTGATAGCGGCGCTGGAAACTTTGCATTGTATTCAGGAGGGTACCAAAGGTGTGTACTTTTGTCTATAGCTCCAAAGATGTGCTTATGACTTCTATCCTTCTCTAGAGATGATTCACCCTTGGTCCTCTTATTTCATAATCTCTCCAATCATAATTGAAAACATCACAGATTGGTGTGGTATCCTTCATGCTAGCTCTGGAGACTGTTAGGACCATATCTGAAGATGCTCAAAATTGCCTTTGCCTAAACATCTGCACCTATAGATTCAAAAAGAGAGAATTTCTGCATATTTCCATTAAATTACTGCACATTAGTCCTTCAATCAAAAATCATGACTTTTGGTAATTCATCTCTCATTAATCTAATTAGAACAAATCTTATCAACCTACTATGGTATAATTACCAAGACAACGGAATAAGAAGAATAGAAAAGAGGGGTAAAAGGTGTATTATTATAGGTGCTACCTGGCACTCATCTGTTGATAAATGAGAGGGGTGAATCAGTTATCTTAATTAATTTAACTTTTTGTTCTTCTTTAACAACTAGTGCAGCATCAAAACAAATAAGCATCCATAACCATGAAAGCAGAAATAATCAATACACATAACACAATGATTTTGACGTGGAAAACCCTATTAAGGGAAAAACCACAGGGTGACTAACCCAAGATTGTATTCTCTATTAAAAGAATAGAAGTACAAAATGGCACTTGCCAATTAAGGCTCACTACCCAAGCACACTTCTCACAAGAGGCTCACTGCCTACAAGAGACTCACTGTCTACAAGTTATAAAGAAAGTAACAAGATACTTGAACTGATGAGAAGCATCCATAGATGCTAAGGTTCAGTTTTAGTTAGGCTCAATACACTAATCTACCGCACTTCATTCTTCCTCTTCTTGGTGCCACTGTCTTGTCACATACTGGACCTATATTATTGTTTCCACACTGCTCTCTTCTTTTCTTCATACTTCACAATACACCACACACACTTTCTCATCAAAATCCATCTGGTATATATATCCGCACAAAGGATTTCAGTATCTTTCTAGTCGGCATCTGGAATACTTAATATTTTCCCAACCTCTGGTCTGTCGGCTGAATCCTTGCTTACCAAGTGATGCTTATAGAATTCATCAATCATGTTGGCCAATCATGAATGATACCTCAAGAAAATTGATCACCATCAATATCTCATCTGGATTAAGGTCTGATGCTCTGCAGGTCAGTTTTTCCTCAATCTACTCTGCCAAATAGGAACCCAACACTTAGGTGTTCATATATTTTCACTCTTTCATCACCAGAGGTTCAATCTCTAGAATGTGTTAGTCATGGTACTCCTCTTGTCTTCTCCAAGTCTGTACTTTATTGAGATACTTCCTCTGAGAGATCCAGACCTAACTGTCAGACCTTGTTGCATGCTCTGTTCTTGGTCACTGGACCAAAATACTTTTCAATCTGACTTCTGGTATAGACACACCATGTCCTGTGGATGTGTGGGATGGACTTTGTTGGCATCAATGATAACACTCATGAAGCCACATAGTGTCTCTTGCCAACAATCTCCCCCTTTGGCATTGATGGCAACACTTATAGAAAAATGACTGTCACACTACACTCCCCCTTGGCTGATGCTCTGTTCTAATGTACACTTTATCAAAGCTCCCCTTTAGCTAGATTCCATATTTTTCACTGCTACTCACTCCCCCTTTGACATCAATGGCAAAGGGTAGAATCCACACACCAAAAATTCTAAAAAATCCAACTATACTTAGCCGCATAAGTATATATACATGTTATACTTACATAAACTGAAGTATATCTACAAAAGTTGTCTTCAATTGGATGAATTATGTTGCCCAACTCTGCTTCATCCTATCCAAAATTGAGATGTGACCACTCAATAGGAATGCAAAAGCTTCTGCCCTCTTTAGATCTATTAGATCACTAGTCCAGGTTGTGGTCTGAGCATCAGATAGGGCCTCATGCATGGCCTCTAACTTAGGGATAATTATCCCTCTAAGTTCACCCATCCTACTTATTATATTCTTCCTTTCCTTTTCAAGTTTCTTTGGTTCATTTAGAATGGCAATGGTCTGACATTCTTGGTTTATTATGGATGTGGTAAGAGGATCAAAATTCTGAGATATACTTGAAAGTTTTCCCTCTTGTTCTTTCACTTTCTTCTCAATATCCATTGTCACTTTAGACCAAGATAAACAAAATTTATATATATCTCTGCCATCTTTAAGAGCATTTTCTAAGCTCTTTATCCCAATATCAATATTTCTCCTATCATTTGTTATTAGCCCTTGTACCTCGGAGAATCTCTTTACCAAAAACTCCTTCTAGACCTTTTCTTCTACTGACTTCTCTAAGGAATCAAAATGTGTGCTAACAGTATTAACAAGAGATTTGAGATTACTGGATGAAGAGGCTGAAGGATCCTTTTGGAAGGATGGCATGATTTTCTCTAGCACATCAGATGCAATCTCTATTAGCTCATAATCTTCCATGTGAGACTTCAGAAGATTTTCTTTTTCTTTGGCTTGAGCAAAAGATGCTATCTTCATTATCTGGACTGGAGAGAGGGAATCAAAATTGAATGGTCCTTGAAGCAGCTCTGGTTCATCTAATTCCATCATTTCTTTTGTCAGGAAGTCCTTGACTATTTCTGCTGTGTCTCTTGCCAGAGACAAAGTTTTCTTCCCTTCTGCAGCCTCAGCACTGTCACTTGTGGTCTTCTATAATTTACCTTCTTCTCTTTCCTTTACTTCTTCTTGATTGATTTTCTCTTCTTTTCTTTCTTCTCCTTCAGTTCTGGAGTCAACAGGGGGATCCGGAAGAGAGATGTTTACTTCTTCAGGGACTTCCTCTTCTGGAGCAGAGGAATCCAAGTCCTAAGTATTTTCCTCACCTATATCCTTTGGCTCTTCTCCATTTTTCATAGTAGATTCTCCTTCAACATCCATGGCAGAGGGTTCATCACCTAAGTCCTCTATAATAGGAAGATTGAATCTATTAAAAGCATTATGGAGGATATCTTCTGTTTCTTTTGTGACTTTGTCAGTTTCTCCAAGCATAAGCTAATTCATTCTAGCTTTACTCCGGAACTCATCCTTGTAATCTTTGAAGATCATATTCATTTGTTTCAAAGTGATTGAAGGATAGAGCTGAATAGTTATCTGCTCCCGGATCTCAAGGTCCTTTACCTTAGCATTGTTCTTCCTTATTTCGAGTTCCTTCTCTAGGCTTTTGGGAATTAGAGATATGATTTCAATAAATGCCTTATTATAGATATTCAGATACCTGACTATAGCTTCTTGCAAGATCTTATGGTCAGCTTCATTATATTCATCATAGAACTTAGTCATTGGTTTTAGATTCCCATCCACAGTGACTGATTTGATGATATCATCAATGTGGAGAGTAGGTTTTTCAACAAATTCTTCTGTCTTTTCTTACTTGCCTTGGCCAGTAGAGGATTAACCAGATGTTTTCCTCTTCTTCTTCATTTTCTTTACTTCCTCATCTGTCTCTGTCTCTTCATCATCCTTGAGACTTGTATAGGTCCTTGTCATCTTTTTCTTTGTTCTTTTCTCTCCCTTTTTGGATGACTAGGCTTTCGATTTTGATGCCTTTTGGCTCTTAGAGGTGGCAGGTGCAGAGCTCTTGGAGGATCTGGTCCGGGAAGGGGCTTGCACCAGATCACTTTCCTTTTCTGCATCTTGTTTCTCTTTCTCTATCCTTTCCATCTTCTCTTTGTTGGCATCAATTGCCTCCTTTGATATTCCATGTCTCTTGGCAAATTCTTCCACTTCTCTTCTCACTTTTCTCTTGATTTTAGGCTGTCTTAGTTCAACATGAATTTTCACACTCAATTCTTGAAAGGTTCCAAACCTTTCTGCCTTAGGATCCTTGGGTTGACTTAGCATATGTTGAACATGTAGCTCTACCATTTTCTCATCTACTTCATACCCCATTGGTATGATCCAGACTGTCCTTGGCTCCACGGCCTCCATTAGACATTGATCAATGTCTACCATAAAGCACACTGTATCCTTGTATTTCTCAACTATTGATTGGGGGATTCTTTCTCTAGCCTACATCAAGCTTTGGAAGTTTTTGAAGTAACCCCACAGTGCTGTATTTTGTGCCTTGGCATCACCAAGCCCATACAAATAATCCTTGATTTGTATGATAATAGGTCTGTCATTTTGCCATATCCAGCCACTAGATCCAAGTAGCTCATTCATGTAATAGAAAAATAGATAGAGTATCAACCATCGTATTTGAAAGAATTCTTCTTATCCTTCTTTATCTTCTGCAGATTCTCCAAAAGTTGTTTCAGAAGGAGTTCATATAGATCATAGTCAGCATTCTTTCTTAACATCTCATAAGTAGTATAAATTGTTCTAGATACGGAATTCTCTCTGCTTGAGTGATATACCTTGTAGTGAATTATCATGGCGGCAAACTTGATATCCGAATCTATGATATCCTCAATTGTCATTGCTCTTTTATCAAATTTAGATCCGGTAGCCTCACTCATAGTTTGGTTTTTGACTAATTTGAGAGTAGGTAACCCACCGGATGAGTGCAGTCCGGTCACTGCCCTAATGGCATCCTTTGTGATCTTACATGGCCTTATCAACCATATGAAGTTGTCATGCACTCTACTCAGAATATATCGGACCCATTCATCTTTTGCAAAATAGGGGAAATGAATGTACTGTCCAAAATGCTTGTCCCTGATGGCTTTGTACTAAGATTTAAGTTCAAATGATTCATCTATTAGCTGCTTATGATATATGTCCATCAACTTGGATTCCTTGAATTCCTCAATATTCACATGAATGTATGCCCTAACATCTTCAACATGCAAAACCCCATGCGAAATGCTAGAAAATGCACCTAGGGGATCAACTTCTAGGGATTTATAGGGATATTTTCTAAATTTTGGGTGCAGCCTATCAGTGATCTTCACAACATTTGGAGTAGCCATCTTTTAAAGATTTAGAGAGAGGATTTCAAGAGTGGAAAATACCTTTTGCACTTCTAGGGTTCACGATATGAGCTGGATCGAATTGCTAGAAGAATCAACTTCTGCGGTTGATCTTTGAGAGGATTGAGACAATTTGTTGCAGAGCTCCTTTTCTCCTTTTTTTTTTGAATGCAAATGTGCAAATGATGAACAAAAGAACCCTTTTATTTCTGTACAAACCCTAATTCCATTTTGTAATAAATGCACAACTTAATTTATTCTGGTTGCTTTATCATGAGAGAGATCTTTCCAGATCACTGAGATGTACTTAGAGCTTGTTTTTAGTGATGAATTCTAATGTATCTTCTTTCCTCGAATCATCCCCTTTATCCACAAAGCAAGATGTTTTAGTTTAGAATCACACAGGATCAAACTGTGAAAATCTAGCTTATACCAGAAAACTGGCAAACCGGATCAATCTTGGAAGATTAGACTCTTCAAATCTTCTTGCAGATCTTTCATATCTTTACCAAGGCTTCTTTAGATGTTTCTCTGAGAACCCTTTAATCCGCAACTTTCCTTGTGCAAATTTCAGGCACCAATTATCTGGCTGGGGAAATTTGTTTTCCTTCTTGACTCCCCTTGAGCCAGATCTTATTTAGTTTCTGGAAGGAATACAACACCAGATTCTGGTACAGATCCATCCCCAACATTTTCTATACTTCTCTTTACCCAAATCTTGTTCATCTCTCTTTGAATTTCATCCGCATTCACTTTTCCTTTTCCTTTGTTTTGATTTTGATTTTGATGCACTGGACCCCTTTTATCATGATTCTTACTTCTACAGAATTTGGCAATATGACCGGATCTATTGCAATTGTAGCAAACAACATTTCTTTGCATATTTGACTAATCTCCTCTTGATCTACATTGATTATCCATATGTCCCATTCTATTGCATGCAAAGCATCTACCATTGAATGAATTGTCCATTTGCATATTTCTACACTCATGAGATTTGTGACCATACCTTTTGCAATTAAAACACTGCCCAGAGAAGGATGAATTAGTCTGATTCATTCTTCTTCTGCACTGATTTTCTTTATGACCAAAGTTATTGCAATTGTGGCAGTATCCATTGAAGGATGGATATCTTTGAGCATTTGGTTGCCTTACCGGAGGTTTCTAGGCCTATTCCTTAGATTTCCTAATCCAGAGTTCTTCTAACCGAATCCAGAGCTTTCACCTTTCTCATACCCCAAGCCTTGCTTGTCATCTACCCTTTTTTGGCTTTCAAGATGAACTTCAAGCTGAGAACAACTTATCTTGAATTTCTCTTTGTAATCATTTGTTGTTTGAAGATCCTTTTTTAGAGTGTCAATCTGATTCTCAAGTTGTTCTTCATTATCTCTAGCTTCTTCAAGATCAGATTCCAAATGCCTGATTATTCTATCCATTTTGTGGTAGTCTTCTGACTTCTCCTTGAGAGATTGTTTTAGATTATCTTCAGTCTTTCTTTTCTCTTCAATCTCTTGGGTGAATTTCATAACGCCCGATTCCATTTCATGTCTTACCATAATGACCTCTTTTGATAGCTTCTCATTTAATTTGTTCTTCTCATTCAGATCATCATTAGTATCATTGACTTCACTTTGACTTGCTAATTACTGAAGAAGTTCCTTTCTCTTTTTCGTAGAGATACTCAGTTTCTCCTTTAGTTCATTTATGAAATCATCAGCTTGTTTGAGTCTTTCCCTCAAGTTATTGACTTTAGAGTGAGATTACTCAAGATCATCAAGGGAAGACTAAAGTTGTTCCCTCATACCATACATATCCATTGGAATTCCCAAATCTTCCTGAAGCTGTTAGGCTCTGTTTGGAGGAACTTATGTCTGATGCCAATTGGTGATAACTAAGAGGGGGGTGAATCAGTTATCTTAATTAATTTAACTTTCTGTTCTTCTTTAACAACTAGTGTAGCATCCAAACAAATAAGCATCCATAACCATGAAAGTAGAAATAAAATCAATATACATAACACAATGATTCTAACGTGGAAAACCCTGTTAATGGAAAAACCACGACGCGACTAACCCAAGATTGTATTCTCTGTTAAAAGAATAGAAGTACAAAATGGCACTTGCCAATTAGGGCTCACTGCCCTAGCACACTACTCACAAGAGGCTCATTGCCTACAAGAGACTCACTGTCTACAAGTTATAAAGAAAGTAACAAGACACTTGAACTGATGAGAAGCATCCACACATGCTGAGGTTTAATTCTGGTTAGGCTCAATACACTCATCTACTGCACTTCACTCTTCCTCTTCTTGGTGCTGCTATCCTATCACATACCAGACATGTATTACTATTTCCACACTACTATCTGCTTTTCTTCACACTTCACAATACACCACACACACTTTCTCATTGAAATCCATCTAGTATATATATCAGCACAAAGGATTTCAGTATCTTTCTAGTCGGCATCCGGAATACTCAATATTTTCCTAACCTCTAGTCTGTCGGTTGAATCCTTGCTTACCAAGTGATGCGTATCAAGGAGATGCTGATAGAAGTCATCAATCATGTCAGCCAATCATGAATGATACCTCAAGAAACCTGATCACCATCAATATCTCATCCGGATTAAGGTCTGATGCTCTGCCAGTCAGTTCTTCCTCAGTCTACTCTACCAAATAGGAACCCAACACTTAGGTGTTCATATCTTTTCACTCTTTCATCACCGGAGGTTTAATCTCTAGAATGTGTTAGTCATGGTACTCCTCTTGTCTTCCCCAAGTTTGCACTTTACTGAGATACTTCCTCTGAGAGATCCGGACCTGATTGTCAGACCTTGCTGCATGCTCTGTTCTTGGTCACTGGACCAAAATACTTTTCAATCTGACTTCCAGTATAGACACACCATGTCCTGCGGATGTGTGGGATGGACTTTGTTGCCATCAATGACAACACTCATGAAGCCACACAGTGTCTCTTTCCAACATCATCATCCCCCCAAACTTAAAGGTTAGCAAGTCCTCTTACTCTTCATAATCTGGACTTATTTAGGTGGAATATTCTATTAGTCAAATTGAAATCATCTACATATGTGGGCCAAGTAGTGCTGTTTGTATTGCCATTCCCCCTGAACTGCTAAACCTGCTTCAACCATTCTTGAAATATGGCATCTTCCATTTGTTCAGCCCAGATAAGTAGTGGCTCAATAATGAGAGGAGGTCTGAAATGGCCACCTATCCACTATAGTTTTTATTTATCCATCAATTTGGACATTGTCCTGGCCTGCCTCATAAACAACCTTAGGTTGGTAGGGGACACTACTTCTCTCATTGTTTGTTCTATAGTTAAAGTGTTCCACCTTCTCTTTGCCAGTGGAAGCATTTGATTAGATAAACTATTTATGAGGAGACCAAAATCAATAGAGCATTCCTACAGATGTTTCTGATATAAAGGCAAATCTTGGTCCTACCTTCTAGGGATTAAACGTTTACCCTAAAATGAATCTCAAAAGCCTTGGGATTTGGACATTTTGTTAATAACTAAGAGGGGGGTGAATCAATTATCTTAATTATTTCAACTTTCTGAACTTTCTTAATAATTAGTGCAACATCAATTCAAACAAGCAAACATAAACATGAAATAGAAATACACATGACACAATATTTTTGACATGGAAACCCTGTTAAGGGAGAAAACCACAGGGTGATTAACCCAAGATTGTATTCTTTGTTAGAAGAATGGAAGTACAAAATGGCACTTGCTAATTAGGGCTCACTGCCTGAGCACACTACTCACAAGAGGCATACTGCCTACAAGAGACACACTATCTACAATTTATAAAGACTGTAATACAATACTTGAACTGATAAGGAGAATCAACATATGCTAGAGTTCAGTTCCGGTTAGGCTCTGTATACTGATCTACTGCACTTCATCTTTCCTCTTATTTTATCCTGCTCTTCTTTCACATACCAGATCTTCCTTTCTTCTTTTATTTGACTCTACTACTTTTCTTCGCATATCACTTCTAACCACAACACCTCTCATAACTAAATACATCTTGTATATATATCCGCACAAGTGATTTCATCACCTTTCTAGTCGGCACTCGGAATAGTCAATATTTTCCATAAACTCTGATCTGTCGGCTGAATCCTTGCACATCAAGTAATGTGGATCAAGCATATACTTGTAGAAGTCATCAATAACATTGGCCAAACATAACTTTTGCCTTAAGAACCTTTTCCATCATTAGTAACACATCCGGAATACTGTCTGATGTTCTGCCAGTTAGTTCTTCCTCTGTTCAAACTATCACTTGGGAACCTGACACTCAAGCATTCATATTTCTTTATCCTTTCCACACCAGAGGCTCAAACCTTAGAATCTATTAGTCAAGATACTCCTCTTGACTTTCCCAAATCTGCACTTCACTGAGATACTTCTACTGAGAGATCCAGACCTGTCTGTCAGACCTTACTGACTACTCTATTCTTGCTTACCGGACCTCAACACTTATTCAATCTGACTTCCGGTGAGGACTTATCATGCATTGTGAATGTGTGGGATAACCTTTGTTGCCATCAATGACAACATTCATGAATCCATATAGTGTCTCTTGCCAACAATCTCCCCCTTTAGCATTGATGGCAACACTTAGTGAAAAATGACCAAGTGTTTACACTATGCTTCCCCTTGGCTGATGCTCTATTTTTATATATATTTTCCAGAGCTCCCCCTTAGTTGGATTCCTCATTTTTCACTACTCTTTACTTCCCCTTTGACATCAATGGCAAAGGGTAGGGTCCGCATACCAAAATTTTCAAAATTTTATCTGTATAAGTAAATACATAAGGAATACTTACATATATTGAAGTATGTCTGCAACAGTTGTTTTCAATTGAATGAATTCTGTAGCCCAACTTTGCTTCATTCTATCCAAAATTGATATATGACCGCTCAACAAGAATGCAAATGCATCTGCCCTTTTTAGATTTGTTGGATCATTTGTCTAGGCTGTGATTTGAGCTTCTGTTATGGCCTCATGCATGGCCTCTAACTTAGGGACAATGATCCTTCTAAGTTCACCCATCCGGCTAATTATGTTCTTCCTTTCCTTCGCAAAATTCTTTATTACATTTGTGATTGCAAAGTCTGACACTCTTGATTTACTATAGAGGATGAGAGAGGATCAAAGATTTGAGACAGACTTAATAGTTTATCCTCTTGTTCTTTTACTTTCCTCTCAATATCTTTGGTCACTGTGGGCCAAGATAAGCAAAATTTGTACATATTTCTGCCATCTTTAAGAGCATTTTCCATGCTCTTTATCCCAATGTCCATAACTTTCCTATCATTTGTTATCAGACCCTGTACTTCGGAGAATCTCTTATCCAAAAACTCCTTCCAGACCTTTTCTTTAGCTGACTTCTCTAAAGAATCAAAATGTGTGCTAACATTGTTGACTAGAGTTTTGAGGTTACCGGATGTGGAGGCTGTGGGATCTTTCTGAAATGATGGCATATCTTTTCAAGCACTCTGGAAGCAACTTCTATCAACTCACAGTCTTCCATGTGAGACTTCAGGAGTTTTTCTTTAACCTTTGTATTAGCAAATGAAGCTATCATCATTGTCTGTACCAGAGAAAGACAATCAAAATTAAATGGTCCTTGTAGAAGCTCTGGTTCATCAATCTCCATTGTTTCTTTGTTCAGGAATTCTTAGATAGTTTTTGCAGTGTCTCTTGTCGGAGAAAGATTTTTCTTTTCTTCTGCATTCACAGAACTATCTTTTGGAGCTTTCTCCCCTTCCACAACCTTTGTACTGATATCTTCTTTTCCCTTCACCTCTACTTCTTTCTCCTTTATTCTTTCTTCTCCTTTGGATCTGGAGTCAACAGGGGAAACTGGAGGAGTGATGTTGGTTTGTTCATGGGCCACCTCTTTCGGAGCAGAGGATTCCAAGTCCTTAGCTGTTTCTACACCGGTATTCATTACCTCTTCTGTTGTTTTCTCAGTAGACTCTTCTGCAACACTTATGGTTGAGGGGTCAGTACCCATGTCCTCTATAACAGGAAGATTAAATCTTTTGAAGGCCTTCCGGAGGATCTCTTCTATGTTCTTGGCTACCTTGTCAGTCTCACCAAGCATAAGTTGATTCATCCTTGCTTTGCTTTTGAACTCATCCTTACAATCTTTGAATACCATATTCATTATTTTGGGGTCGATTGAAGGATATAGCTGAATTGCTATCTGTTCCCAAATTTCTAGGTCTTTTGCTTGGGCATTGTTCTTTCTTGTTTCTAGTTCCTTCTCCAAGCTTTTAGGGATCAGAGATATAATTTCAATGAATACTTTGTTGTAGATATTTAGGTACCTGACTGTGGCATCTTGCAATATTTTATGATCTGCTTCACCATAATCATCATAGAACTCAACCATTGGGTGAAGATTTCCATCCACTGTGATTGATTTGATTATATCATCAATG
This sequence comes from Cunninghamia lanceolata, assembly GCA_027924645.1. Lineage (NCBI taxonomy): Eukaryota > Viridiplantae > Streptophyta > Pinopsida > Cupressales > Cupressaceae > Cunninghamia > Cunninghamia lanceolata. Next base: position 3,176,065 of record BSBN01001185.1, on the reverse strand, counting down.
TGAAGAGTGGGTTTTTCAACATATTCCTCTATCTTTTCTTCTTCCTTCTGTCCAGTAGAAGGTTGACTGGATGTTTTCTTCTTTTTCTTCATTTTCCTGATTTCTTCATCAGATTCAGTCTCCTCTTCATCCCTTTGACTGGCATAAGCTCTTGTAGCTTTTGTATTTGTTCTTTTCTCTCCTTTGTCGGATGATTGTGCTTCTGGTTCTGATGTCCTTGAGCTTTTGGTAGTGGTAGGTGCAGATCTCTTTGATGATCTGGTCCGGGTGGAACGTTTTGCCGGAGCACTTTCCTCATTTTTCTTTTCTGCCTTCTTCTTCTCTTCCTTAGCCCTTTCCATCTTTTTCCTGTGGGCATCAAGTGCCTCCTTTGATATGCCAAGGCCTTTGGCAACATTTTCTACTTCTTTTCTCACCTTCCTCTTGATCTCTAGTTGTTTGAGTTCCACATGAATCTTTACACTCAGCTCCTCAAAGGTTCCAAACCTTTCTGCCTTTGGATCCTTAGGTTGACTTAGCATGTGTTGAACATGCAGCTCCACAATTTGTTCATCAACTTCATACCCCATGGGCATGATCCATACAGTTCTTGGTTCTACTGCCTCCATTAGGCACTGATCAGTCTCTACCATAAAACATACTATGTCTTTGTATTTCTCAACAAGAGACTATGGAATCCTTTCTCTTGCTTACATCATGTTCTAAAAATTCTTGAAATATCCCCACATGGCTGTATTTCTTGCTTTAGCATCCCCAAGCCCATGCAAATAGTCTCTGATCTGAATTGCTACTAGTTTGTCATTTTGCCATACCCATCTATTTGATCTGAGAAGCTCATTCATGAAGTAGAAAAATAGGCATAATATTAGTCCACCATATTTAAAGGAGTTCTTTTTGTCCTTTTTGATCTTTTGTATGTTTTCCATCAATTGGCTCAAAAGAAGTTCACAAAGATCATATTCTGCATTCTTTCTTAGCATCTCATAGGTAGTATATACTGCAGTTCCAGATACTGAATTCTTCCTACTGGAGTGATATATCTTGTATCCTATTATCATAGATGCAAACTTGATATCCGGGTCAGTAATATCTTCAATGGTCATTGCCTTCTTATCGAATTTTGATCCAGTGGCCTCAGTTACATGTTGTTTTTGACAGATTTGAGGACATGTATTCCTCTGGAGGAGTGTAAACTAGTTACTGCCCTAATTGCTTCCTTGGTGATTTTGCAAGGTTTGTTAAGCCATAGAAAGTTGTCATGTACCCTACTCAACACATACCGGACCCATTCATCTTCTCCAAAGCAGGGGAAATGAATGAACTGATCAAAATGTTTCTTCTGAATGCCCTTATATTCTGGTTTAAGCTCAGAAGCATCATCTATCAATTGTTTGTGATAGATATCCACTAATTTTGATTCCCCAAATTCTTCAATATTAGCGTGTATGTAAACCCTAATATCTTCTATGTGCAAAACACCATGCGAAACACTAGAGAAGGCTCCTAGGGGATCTACCTCCAAGGATTTGTATGGATGCTTCTTAAATATGGGGTGAGGTCTATCAGAGATCTTTACTATATTTAGAGTAGCCATCATCAAGGAATCGTACTGAGAGATATCAAGAACAAAGAATACCTTTTATGCTATTTAGGGCACATGATGAAATCTAGATTTAGTTGTATGAGGAATCATCTTGTTCTTTGGGAGAAGTTGTTGCAGAGCTCCTTTTCTGTCTTCTTCGCATGTGAGTGTACAAATGATGAGCGAATGAACTCTTTTGTTTCTAAGAAGCCCTAATTTTCATTCGGCAATAAATGCGCAACCTAATTCATTCTAGTTTGCCTTGTTTGTCTTATTCAGAGACAAAAACCTTTCTGGATCACTGAGACAGATTTTGAAGTTATTCTAGGAGAGTAGTGATAATCTATCATCCTTTCATTAGTCATTTGATCTATTTGCAAATTAAGACACCATAGTTTGAATCATACCAGACCATACTTGTAAGGAATCTATTTTTACTGGAAGACTATTTTACCGAATCAATTTTGGAAGGATTAGATTCTTCAAATCTTCTTGCGGATCTTCCAAATATTAACCATAGTTTATTTGGATGTTTCCCTTATGAACCCTTTAATCTGCAACTCTTCTTGTGCCAGTTCCAGCACCAATTGACTAGTTGGGGGAACAAGGTTTTCTTTGTGTCTCCCCCTGAGCCAGAGCTCACTTTTTAATTTCTAGAAGGAATATCAGCACCAGAGTCTAGTGCGGATCCACCCCCTACATTCTCTATACTTTTCTTCACCCAAATCTTGTTCATCTCACTTTGAACTTCATCTGCATTTACCTTTTGTTTTCCCTTAGCTTGATTATGATTATAATATATTAGACCTCTTTTATCCTGATTCTTGCTTCTACAGAATTTTGCTATATGACCGGATCTATTGCAAATTTGGCAAACAACATTTCTTTGCATATTTGATTGATATCCTCTTGATCTGCATTGATTAGCCATATGACCCATTCTATTGCATGCAAAGCATCTACCATTGATTGAATTATTCATTTGCATATTTCTGCATTCATGAGATTTGTGACCATACCTTTTGCAGTTGAAGCACTGTCTGGAGAAGGATGTATTAGTCTGATTCATTCTCCTTCTGCACTGATTAGCTTTATGACCAAAGTTATTGTAGTTGTGGTAGTATCCATTGAAGGATGGATATCTTTGAGCATTGGGCTGCCTTACCAGAGGTCTTATAGGCCTATTCCTTGGATTTTCTGATCCAAAATTCTTCTGACCAGATCCGGAGCTTTCTCCTTTCTCATATCCCAAACCACACTTGTCATCTATCCTTTTTTGACTTCCAAGAAGAACTTCAAGTTGAGCAGAACTTATCTTGATTTCTCTTTATATTCATTTGCTGTTTGAAGATCCCTTTTGAGAGAGACAATTTGATCCTCAAGTTTTTCTTCATTATCTTTAGCATCTTCAAGATCAAATTCAAGATGTTTGATAATTCTATCCATCTTGTGGCAATCTTCTGATTTCTTCTTGAGAGATTGTCTTAGATTAACTTCAGTTTTTCTTTTCTCTTCAATCTCTTGGGTAAACTTTATAACTCCTGATTCCATTTCATGTCTTACCATAATGATTTCTTTTGATAACTTTTCACATAACTTGGTTTTCTCCTTCAGATCTTCATTTGCATATTTGCTTGACCTTGACTTGCCAATTGCTGAAGTAGCTCCTTTCTCTTTTTCATAGAGAGACTTAATTTGTCTTTTAGTTCTCTCATGAAATCATCAGCCTATTTGAGTTTTTCCTTTAATTCATTGACTTCAGAATTTGACTGCTCAAGATCATCAAGGGCAGTCTTGAGTTGCTCCCTTAAACCATATGCATCCATTTGGATTCCCAGATCTTCCTCAAGATGTTAGACTCTATTTAGGAGGAACTTAGCTCTGATACCAATTGTTGATAACTGAGAGGGGGGTGAATCAGTTATCTTAATTATTTCAGCTTTTTGAACTTTCTTAATAATTAGTGTAGCATCAATTCAAACAAGCAAACAAAACCATGAAATAGAAATACACATGACACAATATTTTTGACGTTGAAACCCTGTTAAGGGAGAAAACCACGAGGTGATTAACCCAAGATTGTATTCTCTGTTAGAAGAATGGAAGTACAAAATGGCACTTGCCAATTAGGGCTCACTGCCCAAGCACACTGCTCGCAAGAGGCACACTGCCTACAAGAGACACACTGTCTACAATTTATAAAGAGTGTAATACAATACTTGAACTGATAAGGAGCATCAACATATGCTAGAGTTCAATTCTGGTTAGGCTCTATATACTGATCTACTGCACTTCATCTTTCCTCTTATTTTATCCTACTCTTCTTTCACATACTAGATCTTCCTTTCTGCTTTTATTCGACTCTACTGCTTTTCTTTGCATATCACTTCTAACCACAACACCTCTCATTACTAAATCCATCTTGTATATATATCTGCATAAGTGATTTCATCACCTTCTAGTCAACACCCAGAATAGTCAATATTTTCCATAAACTCTGATTTGTCGGTTGAATCCTTGCACATCAAGTAATGCAGATCAAGCATATACTTGTAGAAGTCATCAATAACGTCGGCCAAACATAACTTATGCCTTAAGAACCTTTTCCATCATCAATAACACATCCAGAATACTGTCTGATGTTCTACCAGTCAGTTCTTCCACTGTTCACATTGTCACTTGGGAACCCAACACTCAAGCATTCATATTTCTTTATCCTTTCCACACCGGAGGCTCAAACCTTAGAATCTATCAGTCAAGATACTCCTCTTGACTTGCCCAAATCTACACTTCACTGAGATACTTCTACTAAGAGATCCGGACCAATCTGTCAGACCTTACTGACTGCTCTGTTTTTGCTTACCGTACCTCAACACTTCTTCAATATGACTTCCGGTGAGGACTTATCATGCATTGCGGATGTCTGGGATAACCTTTGTTGCCATCAATGACAATATTCATGAATCCATATAGTGTCTCTTGCCAACACATTCCCTCTTAAGGAAGAGGCTTGTTTCTACATCCTTCTTTGTGTAAGCCTCAATCCTTTCATTCCAAATCTGATGATTTCTCATTGGTGACATGAATGCCCTGAGTTGGCATTCCCCTACAAAGTAATTGATAAGGAAGGTATGATCATTGATGAAAAAACCATGCAAATAAAGTTCACATAGGAAATCTCTATCCTTATTAGGAGCTTTCACGTATGCCTCCATGAATCATGCCTTAGTTTCTATGTCCTCTATTAAATCAGACAAAATCAAAGATATCTTTCTTTGGAGGATTTGTTCTTGCAAAAATAGAGCATAACTACCACTGGGAGGTCTATAAGATATGATCTCAAATGAAATGGAGGCTACTTGAATGACCTTTTTCTCTAAGGTTTGTACTCTCTGTGACATGGCAGTCACTACTCTTTGCAATTGTAGCATTGGTTTAGAGGTCTCATATTCTTGACATCTTCTTGCCCAATGAAACAGGACCTTAGGAATATCTATTGGAATTGGTCCTAAATATGGGTTTGTTTGAATCCCCTATTCCATGGTTGCAACTAGGTCAGTTAGCTCATGAATGTATTCTTCCTTATCATCTATTATGTTATTGGCCCATGCCAACTATTTGGCTTGACTTTGTATCTTTTCAATGAGTGCTGCAATTAATGTGGGACTATTGTCTCAAGCTTTCATAATATCAGAAATATTTTGTGTTGCTTCTTCTTCTTTTTCTCTGATACTTTTTGTTGCTTCTATTTCTTTGTCTCTAATTTCCACCTCTTTCTCTTGAATTATCTTTTGTTTGTCTTGGATTTCTACTTGCAGCCCTTCAATTATCTGATTTTGTTCCATTTCATTTTCCTTCATGACCTTTTTGAGGTCAATGATGATTAAGTTTTCCCCCCAGCAGTCTCTTTAGATTATCTATTTCTTGTAATAGCTATTGTTCCCTTGCAACCTTTATATCGTCTTGATTAGAGGGGTGAGAATAACTCCTTATTTCTCCCCATTATGTTCTTTCCTCTTCAAGGGTTTCCAAAGCTCTTTGCTCTACATTGTCATCTGCATCATCTTGTTCCTTCTCATCTTCCCCTACAATCTCCTTATCCTGAACTTCCTCTTGACTTCCTTCTCCTATTATTGGGGCTGATGAAGGTCCAGCCTCATCCATGGAAGTTTAGAAGCCCAAGAGAACCTCAGCTAAGAGAGCAGTATCCTTTTCAGCTTGAGTAAGCTATCTTTTTCTCTGGCTTCTTCGTAGCATAGGTGGAGATTGTGACTATAGTAGGTGCATTATCCTCATAGCCCAAAGAAATGGTGAAGGTGTCTTTGTCTACTATCTCTAGAGCATGGGAATGTTGTGGCTCTAGAGTCTAAGAACTTGGATGAATAGGTGACTCTGGGGAAGTTTCCTTAACTACTTCTCTTTGTTTCCTTTTCCTAATCAAAGGGATTTCATCTAAATCATTAGATTCTTCCTCGACCTAGTAGTGGCTACTAGAATTAGGTGTCTTTGAAGTTCTTTTTGCTTTCTTACTTTGCCTTGTTCTTTTCCTTTGCTTCTTGTGGCCACAAGTCTAGGTAGAGGCCAATGTAATTTCCTCTTGTATAATGACTGCTTCCCCTGTTTGCTTTGCTAGAATAAACTCCTCAGCCAAGGTCATCTTCCATTTTGCCGAGCGGGTCATATAGGAGAGTTTCTCTATAATAGGTTCTTTTAGCTATTCTGTGGCAGCTGAGACTTCACCCAAAACTTCTTTCCCTTTTATCTTGTTGCCAGTAATAGGGGCAAAAGTTGATGTTTCCTCCATTGTTTGTTTCTAGTTCTTGTCCTTTTTAGTAGCTGGGGAGGAAGTGGAAGGTATTGCTTCCTCATCCTATTGAGTAGAGGAAGTCTCATCTATACCCTGTGCCCTGTCTAGTGTCCTATCCTGTGGTTTGTTTTCTTAAAATGTTTGCCATAAGGCCTCCCCATTAGCTTGGGATAGGAAGTGATGTTTTACAATCAAGAAAATGAGGTCATGGTTTTTCATGGAACCCTTCCCCTGTTGATACTTGTCTGTAGAGGCTTTAATAGCAGATTACAAAAATTTTGGGATATTTATGCTAAATCTTGGATGGGCATGCCCATGCCTCAGAAAAATTAACATTTTCATTATTGGTCCTAAAACTATAGAAAATTGAAAATCACATGTAAAATATTCCATTAACCACATAGCTAGAGATTGCCATGGTTGTGGAAGTGAGGTCCTAACAATTCCTTTGACTTCATTTTTGCTTAAATGCAATTGTATTTCAGGTTCACCTTCTTCAGAGAAATTTTTAATCAAATCAGCATACAGGGTTTTAGATGGTAGAACCTCTCACCTTGTTTTGGTAGCCTTGAAATATGGATGACAATGGTGGATGAGACATTGATTTGAGTCCCTCTCACAATTGTTTGGTTATTCTTCAAGTTGCACAAGAAATCATCCCCAATGTATTCCTGAAATCCTTCAAACTTCTTGAAAAATTCTAACCACCCAGCATTCCTTAAGATGTCTGCTATAGCTTGATCTTGCAGCAACCCTATTACATTCTCTAGCTCTGACTTCTTTTTCACCCCCATTTTCCTCTCTTACTTCACCTCCTCTAGTTGAATCCTCTTCTAATTTCCTCTGTAGTTTTTTTCCTCTCTTTTTACTTTATGAACAATGCGGCAATAAAACTTGAAGATTATCCCAGAGTTTTTGAGAATTCTACAATCTTTGATTTGGGTTTGATCCATTAATTGCAACTTCTTAGATTATGGGAAGGTGGCTTGAGATTAGTTTGACATGATTGTTTAGTCATAATTGCAAGGAGTGTTATGACACTCTAGAGAAAGGTTGACAGTGTGGCAAATAAGACATGTATGAGTTAAAAGGGAAATAATGGTAGAGAAATGTGTCAAAGTAACTACACCTATAAATAGAAATGACAAGAGAGTAATAATTAATTTAATTCGAGAGAATTACTTGAATCACTTATCATGATGATGGCCTGATGTACTTGGCTGCAACCCCATGGCTTTGATGAGATTTGATGTGACCTGACATGTGAGCAGCTCCTTCATGGCTTGAACTGGCGTCAGCATCCTCATTGTCATGTGTCCTAAAATTATTCTCACTGAGTAGTTTGGAAATGACATGCTGTCAAGTGATGTCGAGAGAGAAATCCATGATGACTTACATGCAAAAGCAATTGTCTTTTTGATTACTGATGATGTGCATGCTGACCTCACCATTGTTTATGTCAAAAAGTGGAGGATGAGTCGTGCTGACCTCATCATATGATGTCCCCACTTTAATACTTGGAGAGGTGGGTCCCCTCTTTTTTTATTCCTTGAAATGATTCTTTACTCGTGAAGTGCTAGAGGTACACTTAGATTTCTATGGAGATGTGTTTTAGTAGCTCCTGGCATTTGATTGGCTGTGTAGATCAATTATTGAAATCCTGCAAGAAGAAGGGAACCACCCTTTACAAGTTTTCAATCCCCTTGGTCGAGAAAGATATCCATTTATTGGTTTTCCATCTTCCCCCCTTTTTTTCAGTTTCAATCTGTGATAGAGGTTGTGACCTATGTAACCAAGCACAAGTCCTTGGTAAATTCCTCCTTAGTTGATGACCTTTTATAGAGTCAAATTCTGTGGCCTTTTATAGAGTCAAATTATGTGGCCATTTACTAAGAATGAATCTATGCTTCCATCAATGGGTGCTAGCAAAACTAGTCCATTTTCATAATCTTCCCTTATTTGATAAGGGCCCATCCAATGAGTTTGTAACTTCCCTTTGAGCTCCTTGAACTTAGAATCATATAGGACAACCCAACTACCCTGTTGAAATGTCCTCCTTTTGATGTGTTGGTCATGCCATTGTTTCCTTTGATATTGAACAAGTTATGTTTGTTGTATGGCTTCTATATGGATTTCATTGAACTCATTGAGTTGAAGAATCATGTTATGTTGTGCTATAGACAATGGTAGACTAATATCTAATGAAGTTTTGAGTGTTTGTAGTTCAAATTCTATAGACAGAATGGGTTTCTTCCCATAAACCAATTCATATGGTGAGAACTTGGTTGTGGACTTCTAGGTGGTATTGTAATCCCAAACTATTTCAAGTAACCTACTAGCCCAATCCTTTCTATTCATGGCATCTATCCTTGTCAGGATATTTTTCAGTTCCCTATTAGTCACTTCCACCTACCCATTAGCTTGGGGATGGTAAGGTGAAGGCTTCCTATGTTTAACTTGATATAAGTCTAGGTCTATGAATGCTTTGATTACCTGAGAAATGAATTGAGGTTCTATGTCTAAAACTTTTGATCTTGGGGCTCCAAACCTTAAGAATATTTTGTTATAGAGGAAATCAACAACTATTTCTTCTCTTGCAAATTACAATGCCTGAACCTTAGCCCATTTTGTTACATAGTATGTTCATACCAGAATGTATTCTTTGCCTGATGATGGTGGAGAAATTAGTCCCACAAAGTCTAGACCCCATTTCTCAAATGGTTCCAACATTACTTGGGGATAAAGTGACATTTCCCAGGTAAAGGTTAGTTGACCCACCCTTTGGCACTGATCGCATTGCTGTACATACTTCTTGGTATCCTTATGAAGAGAGGGCCAGTAGTAACAAACTCCCAGAATTTTGTGGATGGTTCTGTATGAGGAATAATGCCCACCAGATGGTTCATCATGACATGCCCTTAAGACATAAAAAATTTCATCAACTTTTAGACACCTGCGTAAAATGAAATCAGAACCACACTTAAATAGTAAAGCATTTAACCATTTGTAAGATATGATTTCATTTAGTAAGTGCTTCTTTTGTTTTGAGGTAAAATGAGATGGAAAAAAGTCTGTAGCTAAAAGATTAGCTATGTCTGCAAACCAAGGTATAGTAGAGGAGATAGCAAAAAGATGTTCATCTGGAATTTTGTCCTCCACTAGTTGGTTTTCTCCACCTGAATGCAATCTTGACAGAAAGTCAGCAACCAAATTGATTTTTCCTAGATTATCAACTATGGTAATGTCAAATTCCTATAATAGCAATAACAACCTAATTATCCTTGCACTTACTATTGGCTTGTTCATTACATATTTGATGGCTGCATGATCAGTATGTACAAATATTTTGTATCTGGTGATATAATACCTAAATTTGTGTATAGCATATATGACTGCCAAGAATTCTTTTTTAGTTGTGGTATAATTTCTTTCTACAGAGGTAAGGTTTTTACTGATATAGTAGATGGCATGTATACCTTCTCCCTCCTCTTTCTATCCTAGGACTACCACAATAGACTCATTTGAAGCATCAGTTTGTATGTGAAATGACAGAGTCCAATTGTGCCCTTTCAAAATAGGTGTGATAGTAAGTTTCTCCTTAAGGGTTTCAAATGTTGATTGACAATCTTTAGTCCATAAGAAGTTGGTGTCTTTGGTAAGTAGGGCAAACATAGGAGCAACTATTCTTCTAAAATTTTCTATAAATCTCCTATAATAGCTTGCATGACCTAGAAAACTTCTAACATCTGTTTGGTTTTTAGGTGAGGGTAACTACTTGATCACTTCTAATTTGTTTTGGTCTACTTTGATCCCATTTGCTAAGATGTGTTGTCCCAATACAATTCCTTCCTCTACCATCATAAAGCATTTTTCATGGCTCAGAGATGGTTTTTTTCATAGCATTTCAACACCTTTTCTAGGTTTATGAGAGCTTCTTCAAAGTTGTCTCCATACACAGTAAAGTCATCCATTTAGACTTCCATGCACTCATTAGCTAATTCAGCAAAAATGGCTAAGACAAGCCTCTGAAATGTAGTTGGAGCATTACATAGACTAAATGGAAGAACTTTGTAGGAAAAAGTTCTCCAAGAACAAGTGAAAGTGGTTTTATCCTAGTCAGGTGCTACTTGAATTTGGTTATATCCACTGAACCCATTCAGGAATGAGAAGTACTTCCTCCCTGCAAGGTTGTCTAGCACTTGGTCAATGAATGGTAAGGGAAAGTAGTCCTTCTTTATGGCTTTGTTTAGTTCTCTCTAGTCAATACATACTCTCCACTTCCCATTCTTTTTAGGTACTATGACTAGGGGTGAGACCCATTGACTATCTGAGATTGGATATATAAACCCTGCTTGCAACAATTTTTCTATCTCAGTCTTAATAATATCTTTTAAAGTAGGATTCAATCTTCTATGGGATTGTCTGATAGGTTTGACATCTTTAGTGTATATATGATGAGTACAGATCTCAGGAGGGATGCCCTTCATATCTTGGTATTCCCAAGCAAAAGCTGCTATATGGGAAATTAGGAGTTTGATAAGTGTTTCTTCCTATTTTTCTGCTAACTGGGTGTTGATATTTAGTGTTTTCCTAGATTGTGTGATCTGATTCATAGATGCATTCAATCCATATCTTGGATTCATAGTATTGAGGGGAAAAGAATGTGGAAGCAACAAATGGAATGTGGCTAAGTATCTATAAAAGGTCTCTCCACAAGGAATAATGTTTGCTAGGGTATAATGAGTAGAAGTGAGAAATTCTCTTTTTGAATCTTGGGCTAGTTCTATTATATCCTTGCTAATAAGAATAATGGTGATATCTTCTATTGTATCATAGTTGATTTCTTCTTCTAACTCACCCAAATGTTCTTTGATGGTAACAATAGCTACTGAGGCACTATTTCCCATGTTATTTGGCTCATCTACCCACACTTTCCCTGAAAAATTTATTGATGGTTTAGCTGGAGGGTATAAAGAAATTTTCTTCAAATCTATTCCATTAGAAATGACCATATCCCCTATTCTAAAATCAATAGATTCTACTGATGTAGCTAGCCATGGCCTTCCCAATATCAATGGGTATGTATTTCTCTGGTTTCTAGGTTCTAATATCATAAAGTCTACTGGAAATTCCCATGATTCTACCACAACTGGAACATCAGTTATCACCCCTTTCAGAATAACTATTGACTAGTCAGGCAGTTGAAGGATTGTGGATGTGGACTGGACACCTGTTAGAGATGATTTGTCCATAGTGTGGACTATCATTACATTTATTATTGCTCCCAAATCAACCAAAACATTAGATATTTCCACCCCTGAGATATAAACAGTTATGAGAGGGTTCCTAGGGTCTCCATATTTTGGAAGGAACATTTCTCCCATTAGGAGGTCTACTATTTTCCCTTCCACCTGGATGGTGGCAGGAAAGTTTTTCTTTCTACATTGGGTCTTAACACAATGTTGTTTGATGAATTGGTTCAGTTCAAGCACATCTCCAATTGCTTGTAGGAGTGAAATTTCAATGTTCAATTATCTAATTTCTTGTAGAAGTTCTAATTCCAAGGTAGGTTAAACTTGTTTTTGTAGGACCTTTTTCTAAGGGACATGTTGTTTGAATCATTTTGGGTATGGTGTTAGTTTTTCTATCTCTAAAGTAACTCCAAAGATCTTAGTAAAAGTGTTTCCAGGGTGTTCTCTAGAGCTGTTCCTTTAGGAGGAACTCCAGAGTTATCCAAGGATGGCTCTTTTAGCATAGTTTTGATAGTAATCTCTGCTTGAAGTTGAGTGGATGGATATTTAGGTTCCACATCATTGGTTACTTCAACTATAGTTGGAGGAGATGGTCTTGGGAGTGCTTTCCCAAAATGCAGCTGGAGATTATTAGAATATATGGCATTAATACCAGCTATGTTTTCTTGTTCTGTCATGTAAATAGTTGCTCCTTATTTATTCCATGGGTTTGGTATAGGTTGGGCTAGTAAAGGTGGCTAGATAACAAGCTCATTTTGTGATTGTCCTTGTGTTTTTGGGGGTCCAGTTAGCAATACTTGTTGTTGAGGTTGGAAACATCGAGTCTGTCCTTGGTATTGTTGATTATAACCCTATTGAGGACCCCAATGAGGCTGCATGTTTTGTGATCCAAATTGTTGTTGCCATTGTTGATTTCCCTAGGGCAGATTTTGCCAATGTTGGTTCTGCCATTGTTGGTTTGGCCAATCTTGTTGTCCCTAAAGAGGAATATTTTGAGGCCCATGCCACACTGGATTCCATTGATTATTTCCCTAGTTTGAAGGGGCCCTATAAGAAGCTTGGTTTGGATACTGATTATAAGGAAAATTCCCAGCTTGTTTTTGTCCTACATAGTTCAACTCCTCCTCTATAATGGCATTCTTTTTAGTCAGCCTTTTTAAGGTTGGGAGCTCATCACACTGATTGGTAGGATGTTCCTTGTCATAGATCTAATAGATTTCTAATTTATCTAAAGAGCATTCTCTGAATAGGTTTTTGTTCTATATGGAGAGTGGTTAAGTTGTTCTATTGTGATCAGTTGCTCTAGTTTTTGTGTAAATCTCATCTAATGTGGTATTTAGTTTGACTAGAATATCTATTTCAAGATTTGCAATCTCCTCCATTAACTATCCTATTTCATTCTTCCCTTTGAAATATTTGGGTTTTCTCATTCCATCTTGGGTTCTGGAATAGTTCCTACTGATTTCTACTATAGCAGGCATATCCATTTTATTGATATTCCATTTTCCCATTAGATCCAGTGCCAGTTTTGATCCCTTGTCTAATCCTTTTACAAATAGGGTTCTAGCAAAATATTGAGCCACAGGATTGCCATACCTTCTCAAAGCAAAGTTGAACCTATCCACATAGTCTTCTAAGGTTTCATCCTCTCTTTGTTTAATTTTGAATAATTCCTCATTAATATCACTGACTCTACAGTAATCTTGGTATTTTCCCAAAAATTCTATCTCCATCTATTGCCAAGAATGGATGGAGTTTTGGGGCAAACCCATGCACCATCTCATAGTAGAATCTTTCAAGGTTGAGGGTAAAAGTTTGAGTTTTTTATTATCTGATCCATAATCATAACTCTAGCATACCACTTTGAATTCAAACAAAAATTGATCTGGATCCTCAGAAGCAAGACCTCTAAAATTTGGCAAATGTGAAGGTGAAATAATCTTTGTAGGGGCATTATCTCCAGCAGCTAGAATAATGGGATATGAGAAGGTTCTTGGATCCTGATTGTCCTCCTCATCATGATTATCATCCATGTCTGATATTGGTTATTCTCTTTGAGATTTGGTGTGGGGTTATGAGGAATTAGTTTCTATCAAAGGATCTACCTAGAATCTTTCTTGTAATTCTTAGATATATTTAGAGAGTGAAGGATTTTGAGGATTTGAGGAATTATTGAGTCAGGGTGCAGTTTCCAAGGTAGTTTCTAGGTGCCTTTCTTCAACAAGATTCTATGCCACCCTATTGCTTTCTCCTATAGTTTACTGCTAGGGTGTCTATTTTATGTATCTAACTTTTGAATCCCTAGATCTAACCATACATATTCAATTTATCCTAAAAACTATTAACTACATTTTCCTAATTAACACAGAATCCCTCACAACGGCACCAAAAATGACAAGGGTCGTTGGTCCTTGGCATTTAATCATGTTTTCATGTGTCAAATCCATGGTTGTGTCCTTAGCTATTTGCAATTAGGAACCCTATAGTTTCCAGTCCATCTAACAAATTTTGCTAATCTTATTTTCTATGGAAATTAATACTGTTGATTTATCTGCTATGAAAGTAAATTATGAGAATACTGGATTAAAGCTGAAATAATAAATTGCTAATATTGATCTATTCTAATCCATACAATTGAAACATGCATTTATCTATGTGAAAGCAATAACTATCTTCCTAAGAAGAATATCAAACAAGATAATGAACAAACAAATACTAGCCTCCTGTCTTGATGGCGGGAGTTGGCCCTTGCTCCTCACCCCTAGGATTGAAGACTAAGGCAATAAATTAGTACAGGAATATAGTATCACAATCCTTCATCAATCTAATTCCATCAGTATGCTTTGTATTCAGAAAGTATATATCAAATTGAGATTACAATAATTCTATATCATATCCCTATTCTACTTCTACCTTATATATCTATATCAAATCGAGCGATGAGATATCACTTACTCTAACTATTAGTTTATTTATGATATAGCATCAATCTCTTATTCTATCAACTATTTAACTTTAGAGTAAAATCATGCAACTGAAATAGATTTTAGTGGTAGAACAGTCCCACTAAATCTGGAGTCTTAGTTTCAAATAACAACTAGGTAGCAAGGCCCTGAAATATAGGTACTTAATAAGTTTGTCAAGAACTCATGCAAAATCAATAAAAGAGGAATTAAACTTCTAGCAGTTAACTAGAGTCTTCACTTGATCACTCAAGTGTTGGTTGAGTAATCCTTGGAGCACTCTGGTGCAGGAGCACCCCTTCAAAATAGAACATAAGTCTACTTTTAGTATGTTTGACTTCATGATGTAATAAGGTCCATTGGACCAATGCATATGTGTTTTAGGTCAATCTAGGAGGATGTGTAGGTTAGTTAGAAGTTTGTTATGCTAGTTGTCTTAGCTGTCTCCTCCCAGCTGCTTGGAAGCTCTCAGCCACTAGGAATCGAGTTGGTAGCACTCGCGAGGAGTTACTATTTATGCCCTAGATCAGTTTGTTTTAGGAAGTAGACTAGACAGTGGAGAATTGATAGTTTAGTGAGTTTTTAGCATAGCAGAAGTAGGACATTTGTGATACAGTGAGACTGTGAATCTTCTATGCATCTCTGTTATTGAAAATAAGAGGATCCCGTTGGTTTCATTTGTCTGGTTTGCAAGCTTTCTATATATTGATTCTTCTGGTTGCGTGCAAAATGGATTCATTCAACCATTCCACCGGTTGATTCTCTGAATCGGTGGAATGGACATGTATAGTAGTTTAATTTACATTTTTGTTTCTCTGTTTATGCATTTCATGTTCATGGGATCGATTGTTAGCATGCTGTGAATGATCCTAGCATTTTCATGTGCTAGGGTTTAGGAGGATAAATTTCTAAGCTTGAATTGCTTAGGAGATGATCCGGCCCGATTGACATGCTTTCTATGTGAAATTGTGAAGTTCTGAGAGTTTTGTCAAAAAATATACATTTGATGGATATACAACATTTGCATGTGACATTATAGACTGTGTATATCACATCTGCATCTATGCACATATCGCTATCTAGATCAGGTCTTGAAACTTATGGAAAATACATGTTTTGAAGGCATCAGGATAAAATAGTTTGGATATATATTTCTTGTATATATCATCGTCAGGATCATCATTTCGTGTGTATCCATCATCTGCATATCGTGGTTGTATGCTGGAGCATACATGCAGGTGAAGGTACAATCAAACGGGTCAACGGTGAGTCAAAGTCACATTTGCCAAAGAAAGGAGGAGGATCATCATTTGTTTGAACATCGGGGTGATGTAAGCATTAGAAGAGAGGTGCATGAGGTTGTCATCATCAGGATATATGGGAGGAACTTGATATTTTATATCCTGCTGATAAAAGATGCAGATGATGCCGAACATCATGATGCTGTAGATAGAGTTTGGCGGTAAGGTGAATAGTGATCATCAGGAGGATAATTGTGTTCACCGAATATGATGATGATGTTGGTAGGTGACAAGAGAGATATCTTGCCGATAGGAAATAGTATTAGCTATTTGGTGGGTTTAATGGGTTTTTCACCCTGTTTGTAAGCTTTTACTGTGTGGCTCTGCATCATAGTGGTATCAGAGCAAAAGGAAGGATCTTCAGGAAAAGATTTGAAGATAATAAGATGTCGGATGAAGAAGGAACATCAGAGTTTCTGGCAAGGATGACCAATGCTGAGTTGGCAGTTCTAGTAAAGAAGCAGATTGTCGAGAGCAAGGTTGTGAAGGCTTAGAATCAGGCATCGAAGGATGAATTGGAGAAGTTGAGGGATAGATTAGGTTCTGGTAAAGAAGAAGATAGGGAAGAGAAAGAGATCCCTAGGTGGAATGAGGAAGTCATTCCTGCAGACCAGAGACCTTTGATTAATGCCCTCAAATCCATGGAGAGGAGGACCATGGATGTGAAACTGGATTTGCCAGTGTTTACAGAAAAGATGGATCCTGATTCGGTGATGGAGTGGATAGACTCCCTAAACAATTTTTTTGAGACAGAGGAGATACCAGAACAACAGAGAGTGAAGATAGCCCAATCAAAGATGAAAGAAGCTACATTGACATGGTGGAATTTTGTCCAAGATGACAGAGTACAAGAAGGAAAGCGTAGAGTTGCTACATGGAAGAAGATGATGGCTTTAGTGAAGGAAGCCTATGTTCCATTGGATTACAACATCCAATTGCATAAGAGGAAGCAAAACCTGAAGCAGAAGGAGCTAGATGTCAGCTCATATACAGAGGAATTCATGAAACTTTGTGTGAAGACAAAAGTAAAAGAGAGTGAGAAAGAAAAGGTAGCCAGATACTTTAATGGATTGAGGTTCAACATTCAGGAAGATTTGAATCTGCATAATCCAGATATAGTTCAGAAATGTTTTTAGTTGGCATTAAAAGTGGAAGAGAAGTTAAAGAGAAGACAAGAACAGAACAATAGAGGAAGAGGTAAACAGCAAAGAGGTGGAAGAAGTCCTTTCAGAGGCAGAGGACATGGACATGGATATCAGGGAGAATCCAGTCATGACAACAGCAAGGGAAATAACAACCAAAACCAGAGAGAAAGTTACAACCAGCAAGGAAACTTCAAAGGTAGAAGACCTTTCAGAGGAAGATCCCAGGGTAGAGGATCTATCAGATGTTATAACAGTAACAAAGAAGGCCATATAGCTAGCAGATGTCCAAAAACGGCAACAAGTTCAACAAGAGAAAGGAGAACGAATCTGATCCAAGAACTTGATAGTCAAAGTGCAACAGGCTCTAATGCTTTTCAAAGTGTGAATGCTCCTGACAATTATGGATATCTAGAGAGTGGAGAATCTCTGATGATGAGAAGAACAATGACTACCATGAAGGTACTTGACAAAGAACCCCCACAAAGAAAGTCTCTTTTCAGAACCATTTGCAAAGCAGGAGGTAAGGCATGTAAAGTTTTAATTGATTCTAGTTCTACTAAAAATTTTGTATCTGATGAAATGGTAACAAAGCTTAAGCTTAGGAGATTGCCTCACCCATCCCCATATAAGGTCTCATGGCTTACCCAAGGTCAGCAAACAGTTGTAGAAGAACAGGCTTGGGTAGAATTTCAGATTGGAGCATATAAAGACAGGTTGTTGTTTGACATTACCAAGATGGATGTCTGCAATCTTTTATTTGGTAGACCATGGTAGTATGACTTGAAGGCACACCATGATGGTGTAAGAAACACCTATACAATCACCAAGGATGGTAAGGTGACAGAGTTACTACCATTGACAGAGAAGGAGGAGAAATCAAAAGGAAAAGAGGTGAAGGTAATGCTGATGGAAGGCAAACAATTCATAAAAGAAGTAACAACAGAAGGTGCAGTTGCATATGCACTCATTCCATGTCTGACAGTGACCAAAGAACAGCAGCAAGAAGTCAAGAAAGAGAAGAAGCAGAGATTCATCGACCCAGCTATCTAAGAGTTATTGGATAAATATAAAGGCATCATCTCTAATGGAATGCCAAGATCCCTACCACCTATAAGGGATATCAACCATTGCATAGATCTAATCCTAGGATCTACACTTCCAAACAAAGCAGCATATAAGCTAACTCCAGAACAAAATGCAGAAGTAGCAAGACAAATTGAGGAATTGTTAGACACAGGTCTGATTGGTAAAAGTTTAAGTCCATGTGCAGTACCAGCTGTACTAGCACCAAAGAAAGAAGGCACTTGGAGGCTTTGCACAGATTCCAGAGCTATTAATAAGATCACAATCAGGTATAGGTTTCCAATACCTAGGATAGAGGATTTACTTGACTGTTTGGGAGGTGCTAAGTATTTTACAAAAATAGATTTGAAGAGTGGTTATCATCAAATCAAGATTAGGCCAGGAGATGAATGGAAAACAACATTCAAAACCAATGAAGGGTTGTATGAGTGGAAATTTATGCCTTTTGGTTTGTCTAATGCACCTAGTACTTTTATGAGATTGATGAATGAGGTTTTGAGAGAATTCATGGGAAAGTTTGTCATAGTATATCTAGATGACATTCTGATTTTCAGCAACACAAAGGAAGAACATCGCAGACATATAGATTTGGTTCTCAAGAGGTTACATGAAGAGAAACTAATGATAAATTTGGACAAGTGTTGTTCATGCAGGAGGAGATCACATATTTGGGTTTTGTCATTTCACAAGGAAAGCTACAAATGGATAAGGAGAAGGTAAGTGCCCTTTTGTCTTGGCCAACTCCTAGGACAATGAATGATGTCAGAAGTTTCCATGGGTTAGCAACCTTCTACAAGAAGTTTATAAGAGGGTTTAGTCATATTTGTGCACCCATGCTTGATACTATAAAAGGAGGACAGAAGTGTAGATTTGCTTGGACTAAGGAAGTAGATGATTCTTTTGAAACATTAAAGAAGAAGGTGGCACAGCAGCCAGTCCTTGTACTTCTAGATTTTAACAAAATCTTTTAGGTAGAATGTGATGCAAGTCACATGGCCATTGGAGCAGTACTCAGCCAAGAAGGAAGTCCAATTGCATTTTTTAGTGAGAAGCTCAATGATGCTAAAAAGAGGTATTCATCATATGATTTGGAAATGTATGCTTTAGTCCAGTCACTCAAGAAATGGAGATATTACTTGATGCCAAAGGAATTCATATTATTCACAGATAATCAGGCTTTAAGTTTTATCAACAGCCAGGAGAAGTTGAACCACAGACACATGAAATGGGTAGAAACTTTACAAGCTTTTACTTTTACATTGAAGCATAAGAAAGGAGTCAAGAATAAGGTAGCAGATGCCTTGAGTAGGAGAGCTCTCATAGTCAACCAAATTCAGTTGGAAAGTGTTGGAATTGATTCATTGAAGACCATGTATGATGCTGATGAAGATTTTGGAGAGATATATTAGGTATGTACTTTTTTTGGAGATAAATATCATGCTGAGTTCTCTAAATTTCTGATCCAGGATGGATTGCTGTTCAAAGGTGGACAATCGTGTATTCCAAGGTGTTCTATGAGGTTGAACATCATTATAGAGAAACATCGTGGAGCTATGGCAGGTCATTTTGGTTTGGATAAGACTCTTGATCTTGTTAGAAGACATTACTATTGGCCTAAGTTACAATCAGATGTCAAAAAGTTTGTAGAGACGTGTGATATGTCAGAAAGCAAAAGGAAGATCAACTAATGCAGGTTTATATCAGCCTTTACCCATTCCTTCCAGACCATGGGAAAGCATAAGTATGGATTTTGTCTTGGGTTTACCAAGGACAAGGAAAGGATTTGACAGTGTTTTTGTTGTAGTGGACAAATTCAGCAAAATGGCACATTTCTTGCCATGCAAAACCACTGCTGATGCTTCATATATTGCAGATTTGTTTTTCAAGGAAATAGTTAGGATACATGGATTGCCATTGAGCATAGTGTCAGATAGGGATGTGAAGTTTATTGGTCATTTCTGGAGAACTATGTGGAAGAAACTTGGAACAAATTTGTCTTTTTCATCCACATATCATCCTCAAACGGATGGATAGACTGAAGTAGTCAATCGTTCCTTAGGGAATTTGCTCAGATGTTTGACAAAACAGCATGGAGAAAAGTGGGATAATATCTTATCTCAGGCAGAATTTTCCTATAATGATACTGTCAATAGGAGTACAGGGAAATCACCTTTTCAGATAGTGTATGGTATGCATCCAAGAGGAATTTTGGAATTGAGAGATCTACCTACAGCAGACCTTGTTAGTGCAAAGGGAGAAGCTTTTGCAAAAGCCATAAAAAGGTTCATGATCAAGTAAAGACCCAGCTATAGAAAACTACCTTGAACTATAAAGAATATACTGATAAAAAGAAGAAGGATGTACAGTTTGATGTTGGAGATTTAGTATGGGTTCATTTGAAGAAGGAAAGACTTCTTAAGGGCAAATATACTAAACTCATGCAGAGGAAGATTGGACCATGTCAGATTTTGAGAAAGCATGGATAGAATGCTTATGAGATACAACTCCCTCCAGATCTTGGTTTATCACCTATATTCAATGTATGTGATTTAACTCCATACAAGCATAATCCAGATGAAGAACAGGACCTACTATAGGATATAGCAGTTGATGACATTCCAAAACATGATCCCCCACAGATGCAGAAGGTGTTGGACACAAGAGTGATCAAGCAGACTCGGAACAAAAGCTATTTGGAATATCTGGTGGCTTGGCAGGGCAAACCTGATTCTGAAGCAGTGTGGATGACTGAAGAGTAGATCCAAAAACATGGTACATATCTACATACTCTCATCTCAAGTGGACTTGAGATTTCTTCTTATGGGGAGTATGGTGCAGGAGCACCCCTTCAAAACATAACATAAGTCTACTTTTAGTATGTTTGACTTCATGATGTAATAAGGTCCATTGGACCAATGCGTATGTGTTTTAGGTCAATCTAGGAGGATGTACAGGTTAGTTAGAAGTTTGTTATACCAGTTGTCTTATCTGTCTCCTCCCAGCCGCTTGGAAGCTCCCAGCCGCTGGGAATCAAGTTGGTAGTACTTGCGAGGAGTTACTATTTATGCCCTAGATCAGTTTGTTTTAGGAAGTAGACTAGACAGTGGAGAATTGATAGTTTAGTGAGTTTTTAGCATAGCAGAAGCAGGACATTTGTGATACAATGAGACTGTGAATCTTGTATGCATCTCTACTATTGAAAATAAGAGGATCCCGTTGGTTTCATTTGTCTGGTTTGCAATCTTTCTGTATATTGATTCTTCTGGTTGCAGGTGAAATGGATTCATTCAACCATTCCACTAGTTGATTCTCTGAATCGGTGGAATGGACATGTACAGTAGTTTAGTTTACATTTTTGTTTCTCTATTTATGCATTTCATGTTTGTGGGATCGATTGTTAGCATGTTGTGAATGATCCTGGCATCTTCATGTGCTAGGGTTTCGGAGGATAAATTTCTAAGCTTGAATTGCTCAGGAGATGATCCAGCCCGATCGACATGCTTTCTATGTGAAATTGTGAAGTTCTGAGAGTTTTGTCATAAAATATACATTTGACGAATATACAACATTTGCATGCGACATTACAAATTATGTATATCGCATCTGCATCTATGCACATATTGCTATCCGGATCGGGTCTTGAAACTTATGGAAAATGCATGTTTTGAAGGCATCAGGATAAAATAGTTTGGATATATATTTCCTGTTTATATCATCCTCAGGATCATCATTTCATGTGTATCCATCATCCGCATATCGTGGTTGTATGCTGGAGCATACATGCAAGTGAAGGTACAATCAAATGGGTCAACGGCGAGTCAAAGTCACATTTACCAAAGAAAGGAGGAGGATCATCTTTTGTTTGAACATCGGGGTGATGTAAGCATCAGAAGAGAGGTGCATGAGGTTGTTGTCATCAAGATATATGGGAGGAACCTGATATTTTATATCCTGCTGATAAAAGATGCAGATGATGCCGAACATCATGATGCTGCAGATAGAGTTTGGCAGTAAGGTGAATAGTGATCATCAGGAGGATAATTGTGTTCACTGAATATGATGATGATGCTGGCAGGTGACAAGAGAGATATCTTGCCGATAGGAAATAGTTTTAGCTAATTGGTGGGTTTAATGGGTTTTTCACCCTGTTTGTAAGCTTTTGTTGTGTGGCTCTGCATCACACTCCAATTGCCACTGGAAGTGTTGACTGATAGTGGCACTGGAAACTCTGCATTGTATTCAAGAGGGCACCGAAGGTGTGTACTTTTTTCTATGACTCCAAAGATGTACTTATGACTTCTGTCCTACTCCAGAGATGATTCACCCTTGGTCCTCTTATTTCAAGATCTTTCCAATCATAATGGAAAACATCAGAGACTGTTGTGGTATCCTTCATGTCAGCTCCGGAGTCTATTGGGACCATCTTCAGAGATGCTCAAAATTGCCTTTTCCCAAACATTTGCACCTATAGATTCAAAAAGAGAGAATTTTTGCATATTTCTATTAAATTGTTGCACATTAGTCCTTGATGTAGCCAACAACATACACTCAATAGAATTGTGCCATTAAACATATGAGAGCCAAAGATTTTAAAGTTGGAACATAAAAAAACTTCTATTCATCAACTCCACTGCTACAATGAGAGAAAACTCTCTTATATCCAAGAAAACAAAAAAACAAAAAAATTACCTTTTTTGGCAGCTTTTAACAATTGTCAGATTTTTGCCATTTTAGGTAATTTTACAATCATATCTTGAGAATCCATTTTTTTCCCAAAAGCTTCCTAAAACTAAGGTAGGACAAAAATCCAATTAATATTCTAAATTCAAAACATGAGTTTCGAGTTATTATAAAAGAAACTTTTAAAAATCTAGAAAAAAACACTAAATTGCCATTTTGAGGGCCAAGATGAAAGTTTCAAGCCCCGAAAAAGTGCCAAGATGAGGTCCAACTAACTAGTGTGGGTTGCGAAACCACTGGCCACCTCATAACGTATCCACTTGTAAAATTTTGTAGAAAACCCACATCCGAGTCAAAAGTTATGACCTCTTAAAGTCCCTGCATCATTCTCCTCTGGTTGAAAAGAACGCAGCTCCTGCAAGTGATTGTCTTCGAACTACCGCCACTTGACTAGATCCAACCTCTACACTTCCCACTCTGTAATCCACATGCTATCTGTTGGTGGTAGTCCTTCCCACTATACCAAATACTTGTTGTACTGCCCTTGCCGAGAGTAGATAGTGTTCTTATCAAGAACTTGTGCAATCTTTTCCTTCTTATGGGGAATGTGGTCGTGCCATGCCACTTCTGGTTGACTATCTTCAACATCATCCTCACCATGGAATGCATAGAAATAAGAAACATTAAACATTGGAGAAATATCGAGATCATCTGGTAAACTAACCTCATATGCATTATCATTGATCTTCTTTGTAATTTTGCAAGGACCAATTTCCCTGTACTTCAACTTGTGGTATGTTCCAGTAGGAAACCACTCTTTTCTCAAATATACCATCACTAAGCCACCTTCATTGAATCTCTAATGTCACCTACTAACATCTGTTGTATTCTTGTACCTCTCATTACTGACCTGCCACTTCTGTCTCATTTCTTTCTACAACTGTTGAAGGTGTTTTGCAAATGCTTCCCCATCATCACTAACCCTATCTTTCATTGGTAGCTGTACCAAATCTAGAACACCCTTAGGATTCCTACCATACACAATCTAGAAAGGGGACTTTCCTGTTGATCTATTAATAGAACTATTATAGGCAAATTTGGCCTCAGGTAATGCCATGTCCCATTGTTTTGGCTTTTCTCCAACAATACACCTCAACAAATTTCCCAGACTCCGATTGACTACCTTTGTTTGCCCATCCGTTTGAGGATGATAGGCACTACTAAACTATAACTTGGTCCCCAGCTTCTTCCATAAAGTCCTACAGAAATGACTTAGGAATTTGGTATCCCTATCAGAGGTAATAGTCTTTGGAACACCATGTAGTTGAACAACTTCTGAAAAAATAACTCTGCTACCCTCGTTGCATCATTAGTTTTCCTACAGGCAATAAAATGAACCATCTTCGAGAACCTATCAACAACTACAAAAAGAGAGTCATTACCTCGTTGAGTACGCGAAAGCCCCAACACAAAGTCCATGCTCAAATCTGTCCAATGTGTAGTTGGTACTGGTAATGGCATATACAACCCTATATTTTGTGAATGTCCCTTAGCCACTTGGCAAATACTACACCTTGTTACATACCTAGTTATATCCCTTTTCATCTTTGGCCAGTAATATTTATCTTCTATCAAGGCTTGTGTCTTGTCCTTGCCAAAATGTCCAACCAACCCACTACTATGAAATTTTCTAAGAATGTTTTCCCTCATAGAGCCAGCTGGTATGCATAGTTGTTTTCCTTTAAATAGACACCCATCTTGCATAAAATATTTACCCCTAAATTGATCCAAGTTACCAGATACTGGTGCCTTCAATTTTTCCACAATCTCCCAAAAATCATCATTAGACTCATACAAATTTTTTATGGCATCAAAACCAATCACCTCAGTTTCCATTGTGTTTAAAAGTGCAACACGTCTACTTAATGCATCTACAACATGGTTTTCTTTTTCAAACTTATTCTTCAACACAAAATTGTAACCCTGCAAGAAAGAGACCCACTTGGCATGCCTACTATTCAACTTTTTCTATGTGTTCAAGTATCTTAATGCAATATGATCTATAAACAATACAAACTCCTGGGGAACTAGATAATGTCTCCAATGCCTCAATGCTTGAACAATTGCATAAAATTCCAAATCATAAGTAGAATAATTTTTTCTCACTTCATTCAGCTTTTCACTAAAGAAAGCTATAGGTTGTCCAGCTTGGCTAAACACAACACCTATTCCCACATGGGAGGCATCACATTCTACTTCAATTACCTTATCAATTTGACAATGCAAGTATAGGTGCTTCTATTACCTCTTGCTTCAAGTACTTGAAGCTCTCCTCAATATCTGTGTTCCATACAAACTCCCTTCCTTTGGTGCAAACTATTATAGGGGCTACAATAATACTGAAATTTTGAATGAACTTTCGATAGAAAGTGGCCAAGCCATGAAAACATTTTACCTCTATGATGCTGCTTGGACTTGGCCAATCTAGAATTGCTCTAACCTTCTCTTGATCTATTTTGACACTATCTCTAGAAATGACAAAGCCTAAAAAAACCAAATTGTCTTGCATGAATGTACATTTCTTCAAATTGGCATAGAGCTTCTCCTTTCTTAACACACCAAAGATGATCCTCAAGTGTTGTAAGTGCTCTTCTTTGCTGTTACTAAATACCAAAATATCATCAAAATAAACTACCACAAACCTACCAATGTAAGGTCATAGTATAGTGTTCATCAATCTCATAAATGTGCTAGGTGCATTTGATAACCCGAATGGCATAACCATCCAATCATATAATCCGTCTCCAGTCTTAAAGGTTGTCTTCCACTCATCCCCTTCTCATATCCGGAGTTGGTGGTAGCCACTTCGTAGGTTGATCTTGCTGAAATATTCGGCCCCTACAAGAACATCCATCATGTCCTCCATATGACGTATAGAAAACTGATACTTGATGGTAATCTTATTAATGGCTCTTCTATTAGTGCACATCCCCCATGTTCCATCTTTTTTGGGGGTCAACAATGCTGGTACAACACATGGGCTGATGCTTTCTCTCACCACACCTTTACTTATGAGTTCTGTTACTTGCTTATTCAACTCTGTATGTTGTGTTGGATTCATCCTATAAGCTACTTGGTTGGGTAGAGTTGATCCTGGAATCAAATCGATATGATGCTAAATATCTCTCTTTGGCGATAGACCATCATGTAATTCATCAGGCATAACATCAACAAATTATTTCAATAGCTCTGCTACTTCTAGGGGAACTGAAATGTCTTCCTCTTCACCTTTTTTCAATACTAATGCATAACAACACCCTGTCACCTTCATTTCTTTAACAAGATCTCTTTCAGACAACATGGTTTCACCTTTTCCTTCATCCTTGAGAGGCAACAAAATCACCTTAGAGCCATCTTTCCAAAAGGTGTATGTGTTTTTCTCTCCATCATGTATGACTTTTCTATCATATTGCCATGGCCTTCCCAATAACATATGATAGGCATCCATTGGGACAACATCACACCATATCTCATCCTGATAGATCTTCCCTATGCTAAACTTAATTAGGCATCTTTTATCAATAGTGACTTCATTTCCCTTTTTAAACCATGCAATGTGGTACGAATGAGGATGTTTTTCACAGTGTAAATTCAATTTGTCTACCATTTCTTTAGAAACCATCTTTTCACAACTACCTCCATCAATAATAACTTGACATACCTTGCCACCTGAACTGCATCTAGTTCTGAAGATATTGGTTCGAAGCCATGAACCATCAGAGCTTTTGGCTTGTGTTTTTTCCTTCTCTAGAATCACTATTACTCTTCTCATCATGAGACTTTCTCCCACATCTGGTGGAACCTCTAGTTCTGTCCCTTCCACTTCATGTTGTGTTTGAATCAGGTTGTCCTCCTTGATTTCATTCCTGCATGTTATAATTTGAGCATTCAAATGCCCTATGACCTTCTTCTCCACATCTAAAACAAGTGAAAGGCCTTCTCTAGTCTTCCCATCCTCTACTGCTACCATAACCTCTACCTCTTTGAAATCCCCTTCCTCATTCTTGATTCAAAGGATCTTGTCAAGTATCTACTTATTTTTCCAATCCATTAGATGACTGTCCCCTGCCATAATTCAAACCTCCTTGAAATGGGGTTGATGTACCCCTTCTTCCTCCTCTATTCCTCTGATGGTATTGTCTGTTTTATTTTTCTTCAGCCTTTAGAGCCAATTGGTAAGCTTCTTCCATATTGTTGAGTCGATGCATGCTCAATTCATCTTGAATAGAGAATTTTAGGCCATTCACATATCTAGCAACCATCTATTCATCATTTTCTTGATGCTCTATATGTATAGATAGTGTATAAAACTCATTTGTATAATCTTGCATAGAAGAGAGGTTCTGCTTTATATTTTGAAACCTACGAAAAAGGGTTTGTGCATAATCTATGGGCAAAAAAATTTCTCTCAACTTCTTCTCCATTTTATTCCATGTCCTGATCTTATCCTTGCCTTTCCTTGTTCATTCCTTTTGTAGATGATCCCACCAAATCATTGCATGACCCTTTAATTTGGCGCATGTGAATTTTACCTTCTTTTCCTCTGTCATGGATTTCCATTCAAAAAAATTTCTCATATCATTCAACCAGTCTATCAACTCCTCTGGTTTAAGACTACCTGCATAATCTGAAACATCTACCTTGATCCCTTCATTTTTCCCTTCTAAGGCACTGAGCATCCTCTCTTCAAAACTCATGCCTTCTAATTCTTCTTCTTCATGTTTTGTATCTTGATTTGCACCTCCTCGACCTATCTCTTCTTTAGATTCATCGCCTCCTCTACCTAGTCTTTGATTTTCCATCCATGTTGTAAGTTTTGCTACTTGCCTTTGCAGATTTTGCATTTCTCTATGCATCTAGGCAAGACCGCCTCTTCCTCTTCCTCTCCCAGCCATCTTCTTGCTCTGATACCAGATGATGTAGCCAACAACATACACTCAATAGAATTGTGCCATTAAACATATGAGAGCCAAAGATTTGGAAACTGGAACATAAAAAAACTTCTATTCATCAACTCCACTGCTATAATGAGAGAAAACTCTCTTATATCTAAGAAAACAAAAACAAAAAAATTACCTTTTTTGGTAGCTTTCGACAATTGTCAGATTTTTGCCATTTTAGGTAATTTTACAATCATATCTTGAGAATCCAGTTTTTTCCCAAAAGCTTCCTAAAACTAGGGTAGGATGAAAAGCCAACTAATATTCTAAATTTGAAACATGAGTTTCGAGTTATTACAAAAGCAACTTTTTAAAAATCTAGAAAAAACACTAAATTGCCATTTTGAGGGCCAAGATGAAAGTTTCAAGCCCCGAAAATGTACCAAGACGAGGCTCAATTGACTAGGATGGGTTGGGAAACCATTGGCCACCTCATAACGCATGCACCTATAAAATTTCGTAGAAAACCCACATCTGAGTCAAAAGTTATGACCTCCGGAAGTCGCTGCATTAGTCCTTCAATCAAAAATCATGACTTTTGGTAATTCATTTCTCATTAATATAATTAGAACAAATGTTATCAGTCTACTATGGTGCAATAAGAAGGATGGAAAAGAGAGGTGAAAAGGTGTATTATTATGGGTGCTACCTAGCACTCATCACCATCACCAAAGAGAGGATCTCTCAATGGCATCATTGGGAGCATAAACATTAATAATCCCAAAGGAATTATTATTAACATTGAAAGGAGCCCATACATCCATGGTCAACCAAAAGTTAATGCCACATAGGCGAAAGAAAGGTGACAACACCTCTGCGACTAGCTTCATGGTTACTGCAAAGAAAAAACTTGAAGGCCAAACCAATTTGCATTCAAAAGAAATCAAAAATCTTGATACTTTAACCCAGTGAAGTTAGAGAATGTCAAGACTTAGAAACTGAGAATGAGCATCATGAATAAATTATTTCTGGAGGTCTCTTAGATCCCTCACATTCCAAGAAATACAATTCATTTAAACATCATTGAGGGGCATCTTCTCATTATCCAGTTGCTTAAGAGATGAATAACTATTTTGAAACAAAGAGTCAGGTGCTTCATAACTTCCAATTCAAAATTTAAGTTGCACATGCTACTTGTGATGAGGCACAAACTTACCATCCTCTAAATACCTAAATAGGCTTTGAGATATCTTCTACCTAATGAGAGGAGCGGAAGCATTTCAGGCACTAGAAACCAATGGCTATGAAGCAACAACTACAGGAGCTTTGTATGTTGTCACTATGCTTGACACACTTGTGGTGGCTGGATTTGAAAATTTCTATGCAAAACCCCCTTGGCCTGAAGGATGAGATGAGGGTTTAATATTTCCAAAGTTTTTGGTCTTGCAAGAGACCACTGTAAACCATCCTCCATCATTCTTTTCCTGTGGTGGCAGTTGAGTTGCAGGTTTTAGTCGTTGAGAAACCAACATGCAATCCTATATTTTATGGTCTGTATACTAAAACCTATACAAGGTGTTAGGCACATTAATATACTACACACTAAGAATAACAAGTTTGGTTGAATTGAATGTCTACAAATTCCTTGAGGTCTTTGGAAAGGTCGACCTCGACACAGACCCTACATTGGGGATGAACCACATAGAACTTATCGGGTTCTAAGAAAATAACTAGAACTGAAAGAAGAAGCTATCTAGCTAAGAAAATTCCAATAAGGCAAAGGAAGACCAGGGAATTCAACCTAAATGAGGACTTGAATGGACTTTTCATCAATGGCAGAAAAGTCATAGATCCACAGTATTAACACAAGGAGAGAAGAATGGACAAGCTAGGGGCACCGACTGAGAACAACCTCAGTGTGGTTGGTCTTAATGAAATGAAAAAGTAAAAATCCCTTAGTAAGTTTTTGGACCACATCAAGGTGAATCCCATGCGGGCTCCAGGCCCTACCAATCTAGTCATGAAGCATGCTTTCGGGGGGGACTCTACCCACAAAATACCTAATGAGAGTGAAATTCTCTAGCCATTTGCATGCATTATCAAACTTTGGAATCGGAAGAACAACATCTGGAGGTGGGTCGGGAGACTTACCTTGTGGAGTACCTTGGGGATGAATTTTTGAGGTTGTTTATGAGGGGGAGCCATTGATGTCCATTGTTAAATCTTCAGCTCTAGCAGCAACAACTACGGAGGAATGAAAGGTTGAAGACATATAAATGGGTGAAAAAATGCACTCAAGCTAAAGACACTACAATGTGCTACAATAAATGTGAGCGAAGGCAAAAAAATCCCTACAGAAAGCTATGGTATGGCATACACAAGGGAAACCAAAAGACCCTAGTAGAGAAAAATTCAATGAAATTTCATGTTTTTAAGTTTGAGCAACTTTATTTTATTTTATTTTATTTTATTTTTCAAAAATGAATATTCTAGAGTCTTTTGTAGGACTATCATTGTACCGGTTTGAGGTGGATGTAGGATAGTGTTTTCCTTCTAGCATGTTGAGGGAGAATTTCATCTAGGAGAGGATGATAGATGGCAACAGTGATGTAGATGAACCAAATGAGAGAAATCACACACACATTACATGAGTCTGTGGTATGATTGAATGATGTTACATGTAGGAAATACATTAGGGATGTTGTCATATTGATTGCCATTATGTCATTTGTTGACAAGTTGATTTTTGTCACATCAGTATGTGTATGCTTGGCTATTTTTGTATACTTTGAATTTGTGACAATTGATTAATGTTAAATTTTTAGATTATTTTATTATATTATTATTTAATTACTCCAAATCAACTACTATTATATTCTATTTTTGAATTTATGACTAACCTCATATCAATATCTACATATTCATAACTTGTTTGAGAGAGGACTGGAGATAAGGGCATTTATGCCAACTAACTCTTGACACTTAGTAGACAATTAAAACTAGACAAAAATATTAAATAAAGTAGTTAACTCCAAGCAAAAGTGTGAACCTAGAAATTTGTTAGCTAAGGAATAATAACGACCAACCTTTTTGGAAAAAGGGTATGTTCCATTCATGTAGGATAATAAGCCGAGAGCTTTCTCATGCACACACCAATAGTTTTCCTTAGAATAAATTGAAACATTATGTTTAGATTGTTGGTTAGATGTAAGGACTTGGTCATGCTATGTTGTATTGTATTTGTAGACCTTATTCCACTTCTTTGGTCTTGTGATTTGCATTATCAAAAGTGTTGAGTTGCCTTACCATCACCTCGGAATAGTACTAATCCTTAAGTAGTTTTGTCATCAATTTATAAGTCAAACTCTCTCCTAGCTAAGTGGTCAAATAATCATTTTTATGCTTTGCTTGATTGATACATAGGTATAGTTTGAGGTTCAAAAATCAAAAGTTTAGAAATGAGGATATAGGCAAGATTACCTATATTAATAGAAAAAATTTATTAAATTTGTTCTTTTATTTTCAAAGAGAAATAATAAGAAGAAAGACATGGCAAATTTAAGAGGAATTTCTACTAAGGAAGTGGGAATTAAAAACTTGATTGTGCTATCCCAAAATGGCTTCCACTCCTACTCTATTTTTTCAATTCTCTCCAACAAATTGGAGTGGGCAATAATGGAAGGATTTGGCATGCAATGTGCTGGTGAAAGAAGATACAAGAGAGGGTGTTGAACTAGGGAGAAAAGACGAGAATGCATCGACCTCTTGGAAACCTTTTGGAAAACATGTTATTATGTTGTAGAGGACATGGGTATAAATGGTCCTCTCATGTAGTCCTTTGATGATTAAAGATTGAGTTTAATACCTTTCCTTGAAGCATTTTGTTAAGTAGTTTGCATGTAGCTTGTATGTTGATTCATAACTATTGTGAGTAGATATTTTAGGAAACTGGGTTATTTCTTATTTATAGATGTGTACATAAGAAAATGAGAATAAAATAGAACAAACTAGACCAATATTAGCCTATTCTACTTATAATCTAATGCAACATCAAGATAGAGCAAAATGAATGCAAAATAATGAAGTTAAACAATTAACTACATGCAAACCTTGATTTTTTGATGTCCTCCTTGATGTATTAATGTGGATGGCTCCTCAAATGGACAACATAACATTACTTCTCATGAAGTCTTGGAGTGGAAATGGCAGAATTATGTTGCATTAAGAAGTTGTGTATTTCATGAAGGGGTGAGCTCCAATTTATAGATTTTTGGAGACTCGATTGGATGGTCAAGATTAGATTTGGAGATCAATGGATGAGGATTGTCGAGATCTCTCAAGCAAGGAGATCATGAAAAGTGTCATGATAGGATTGGATAAGAAGGGATTGTCAAGATTGGACTTTGGGAAGATTGGAGGGATGAGATTGTCTTAGTAGATGGGAGGTATGGGTTGGATTTGATTGGAATTTTAAATTGGGAAGCATGGGTACATGCCCAATTTAAAATTAGAGGAAAAGGGATGAGTTGGGTTAGATTTGAATTTTAAATTGGAAGCATGGGTACATGCCCAATTTAAAATTGGAGGAATAGTGGATGGAGGACAAAAGGACCTTTGTACATGGGTCCTTGACCATGCCTTTTGTAAGAAGGCCATGTGGACATGTACAAGAGGCCCATACCTTTGTACATTTGGGGGAATGGAGAGGATTTGACCAATATTAGATTAGGATTTAGTTTGTGCAAGTGGGGGATTAGGTTTAGGTGACCTAATCAAATGTGTAGAAAATAGGAATTAAATAAATACAAATATTTATTTAATTCATGGGATGGGATAAGGGGATATTACATAAATCAAATTTATCTAATGTTTGGACTATGGAGAAAGGGGATAAATGATTAATAAATCATTTTGGCTAGGGCTAGGTACTAATGCAAGTACCAATACACATATGAATGAATAGTAGAAAGTACATGAATAGTGATTTTGTCAATAAAATATTGTAAAATCACGGTTTGAAGGGTAGTTAATCAATTAATTGTCTAAACATGTTTATTCAATTAATGTGGTAGAAATAGTGATTTAAGGACATTTAGAGATGATTAGTGATGGTTTAGTGATGCATAGGGATGAATTGGGGATAAGTAGGAATGAATTAGGGATGTTTAGAGATGGTTAGTGATGGTTTAGGGATGACATGAAGAGTGGAAGATTTTAGGTGTCTACAATAGAAAATGAATTAAATCTATTGAATCATGATGCTTGATGTTGTTAGTTAAAGTACACATAATGTTATCTTATAAGCATTAGCGATCAACCTTGGTACATCAAGGTAAAGTGCATGTGAGTTGTCCTGTAAGAGAAGTGGTACATGGTCATAGGTGAGAAGACTAAATCATTTTATGCTAAAGATCTAGATGAACTCACTAGAGTTTTTCTTTTTGTACAGAGTCAATTTGTTTGGAAAGCAAGTAAGGGTTAAGCAATAATCTATTCTTATCTAAAACGTGAACCTATTTGATCTCTTTGAGATAAAAGTTATTTCCCAACTTAACTTAAAGACAAACTAGTCAAATAGTTGAATACCATGTTGTTTTATCTATTGGTAGAGATAAATAGTACAATTGAATTAGTGAGTATGATGAGTGTTGAGGCTTTTAATCAAGCATAATTAAGCTTGGAATAGGTAACCTATTCAATGAGATAGGGAATAGAAGTTTTGTAAGGTGGAATTATGGGCAACGACTTGTGTTCCAACCTAACTCCCTTTGTATTTCTATGTTATGTTCATATAATATCATTTGATTGATGAATGCTAATCACTTCATGAAGCATGAGTGATTATATTAAGTTATCTTGGCTTGTTAGTCTAATGTTATCCTAGCATATTTTTTATTCATAAAAGATTGCTAGTATTTGACATGTGTGTATTTGCATTGTAAATCTTTGTCAAATACTAGATTATGATATGTTATTGTTGCAAATTAAAATTAAAATTTTTCCTCATAAAACTGATTTGAGTTGAAATGAGTATGAAGCCAAGTAATCAATGGTTTGATATGATATAAACACTCAATCAGTGATGATGGCAAGTAGTATGAGACACTTGTTTATCATCACAGAAGGAGTGAACTATGAATTGGTTGAAATGGAAAAGATCGAGAAGGAACAATGAAATTGTTCACACATGTTCTGGAGTCACATGTTGGGTAGGTATGTTTAACAGGTGAACATATAAATATATATATATATATATATATATTCTTCCTATAAAGATGAAGAAATCTTATTGATCACATCTAGTGAGTCTTTGAAACTATTTAAGTAATCAAAATAAATTTCTTTGAAAATTAATTAATTTTTCTATACATAGAAAATTAACATTCACTGAGGTCTAGTAAGCCATCAAGACGACAAATTTTTCTAGTTGGGGAGGATGTCACAACCCATTTTCAATCACCTATTTTAGAATATTTAAATTGGTTAAATAAGTTTTTTAGGGATAAAAAAAATGGATGTTTCTAATGCTGAGGAATTTTATTTTGTTTTATATTTTGAACACAAATATTCTAGAATCTTTTGTTAGACTATCATTGTACCAATCTGAGGTGGATGCAGGATAGTGCTTTCCCTCTCACAAGCTGGGGGAGAGTATCATCTGAGAGAGGATGATAGATGGTGATAGTGAGGAAGATGAACCAAATGAGAGAAATCATACACACATTACATGAGTTTGTGGTATCATTGAGTGACATCGCATGTAGGAAATACATAAGGGATGCCATCATATCTATTGTCATTATGTATTGTGTTGACAAGTTGATTGTCGTCACATCAGTATGTGTATGCTTGGTAATTTTTGCATACTTGCAATTTGTGACAATTCATTAATGTTGAATGTTTGCATTAGTTTATTAAATTATTATTTACTTAGTCCAAATCAACTACTATTATATTCTATTTTTGAATTTATTACTAACTACATATCAATATCTACATATTCATAACTCCTTTGAGAGAGATGGAATGGAGATAAGGGAATTTATGCCAAATAAATCTTGACACTTAGTAGAGAATTAAAACTAGACAAAAATATTAAATAAAGAAGTAGTTAACTTCAAGTATGACTGTGAAGGGAATTTGTAAGATAAGGAATAATAATGATCAACTTTTGTGGAAAAAGGTACCTTTCATTCATGTAGGATAATGAGTTGAGAGCTTGCTTATGCATAGACCACTGGTTTGCCTTAGAATAATTGAAATGTTACATCTTTTGTTGGTTCTCTAGAAGGACTTGGTTATGCTATGTTGTATTGCATTTGTCGGTATTCCACTTCTTTGGTCTTGTTATTTGCATTATCAATAGTGTCAAGTTGCCTTACCATCACCTTGGAATAGTACTAATCCTTAAGTAGTGTTGGCATCAATTTTGAGGTCAAACTCTCTACTGCATAACTATTAAAGGAATTGTTTTTATGCTTTTATTGATTGATACATATGTATAGTTTGAGGTTCAAAAATTAAAATTTTAGAAATGAGGATATAAGCAAGATTAACCATATTAATATAAAAAAGATGTTAAACTTGTTCTTACATTTTTAAAAAGAAATAATAAGAAGAAAGGTGTGGCAAATTTAAGAGGCATTTTTGTAAAGGAAATGGGAATAAAAAACTTGATTGTGTTGGGCCTAAATGTATGCTACTTGTACTCCATTTTTTTGGTTCTCTCCAACAAACTAGAGTGGACTATAATGGAAGGAGTTGGCATGTAATGTGCTGGTGAAAGAAGAGAGAAGAGAGGGTGTTGAACAGGGGAGAAAAGAGGAGAATGCTTTAAGATTGGATATTGGTTTTCGGTAGATGAAAAAAGAGAAAGGTGGGAAAAAGAGCATGAGACAGGGCATGCATGAAAGAGGAGAGATTTGAAGAAAATAGTAGGAGAGAAGTCATAGCCAGGTATCTGCATTACTAGTTTGATTTCTTATAAAGAAGTGGATGTTTATGAAGTACTTTTCCAAGCAATATGCCTTGATGTTAATATAAATAGGGGTTTTTAGTTTTAGCATCGTAAATAAAGTTTTTCTTATGGGTATGTGCATGGAAATGGGAGACCAAAAGGGGGTCAAAAGTGGATACTTTTTTTGAAATTAGTAAAAACTAATCTTGGATGACAAATTGAATATAGCTACGCTCAAAATTAGAAGATGTGATAAGAACAAGATCTATAGTGCTTAGAATCTAGTTTCTAAACTATTATTTTTTTCTAAAAATAGTGGAGATTAAGGGGTTAAAATAGGGGGAGCACATAAAATTCTCTTGATTTTGTTAGAAAAATGTAACATAGCATCTAGTGTGATCCCCCTAAAATGTTGACTTTTATTAAGTATTTCACAAATTGCTTGGGTGGAAAATTAGATAAGAAAGTGAGAAAATATTTTTGGGTGATGCAAGAATTATGATGCAGAGAAGGGGAAGCATCTTGTGCTGATCTTAAAGGTTCTTTGATTGGTCATGGTTATAACGGACTATCTTCTCAACATGCATAGCTTGCATGATAGGCAAAAAGTGACATTTCATGGTTTGTATATTTCCACCACTTACCAGACCTTCCAACCACCTTGAGTCACTCTAGTTTGACCAAGTGATGCTTACAAAACTCACAAACTTCTCTAATTAGCTAATTCACTAGGTGTTCCTTCACAATGTAACTTCTTGCTACTAGCCCTTGGAATGTGGTTTTTAGGGCATAATTTACAAAAACAAGTGCAAAACTATGAACAAATCAACTTTTCTAGTACCCATTAAGCTTCTCTTTGACATATATTCCATGCAAGGTGTGTTGTTTTCTAACATATGGGTCAAACTAGGACTATTGCTGCTATCTTAAACCTAATTAGGCCTCTTCCTACTCCACAAGTATATGAAAACTCTAACCCACAATGAAAATTCTTGTTCTAGGGTGATTGGAGGATTTAACTATGATGGACAAGGCTAGTCTCGGGGTTCTAGCCACCACACATACCATACTTTCTTTAAAAGCCAATATGCATATGCTAGGATTGTCCAATGCATGATGATATTATACCTCATGAACACAAATATGCCCTTCACACTAATCCCCCTACTCCTGCATACAAACCCAATTGGAAGACATGCAAAAATAACCTATTGCATTCATTTTCATCCATAGTACAGAGTTGGAATGCTAGAAATCCATCGATTTGACAAAACCCTTACAAAACCCCTCTAAAATGCTAGTTTCAGACCTACTGACAGAAAAAAACATTATAAATTACTTCCTACTCAATCAAAATGAATCCAACCAAGTTTAAATGGAAGTGATCCATCCATTTAACCAACACTATGCATTAGGGGTCATGACTGAGTCGTACAGTATAGTACAGTTGCCTAGAACAACAATAAAGTGAAGAGAAAACAAAGCAGTTTTAGTAAAATCATTTGTAAATCCTTCAATCTTCATCAAATCTCCTCAAACCTGCTTCAATACATAGCAGACACCCTACATTTCATCATTTTATAGATTAGATACTATGACTGGCCTGTATTGATCAGGAAAATTGTAAAGAACATCAATACAAACATGAAATTGCAAAAAAGTAGGGTCCCTCTTCTATTATTTCTCCTCAAACTTCAATGATAATATTTTGCATCTAAGGAAGGCATAATATATTTGATTTCCAAGAAATCCACGAGTCCACTACTCTTAAATTGTGGAAAAGCCAGAAATTAAGGCATTAAAGCCTTACTACTAAAAAAATAAAAAGACTGTCCTAGTTTGTAGGAAAAAAAATGCAGACTTACTAAACAAAAATGACTATTCTCAACCTCCACTACATTTTCATTCCTCAAATGACTTTATTACATTATTTAGTCTCCATCACACAAAAAAAATTCAAAAATTTGACTTAATGAACATCCTAGGTGCACTATACCAATTTCTCTTGTCACCTAAGGATGATCCTAGTACATCACATGCTCATCTTGCAGCTTATTAGTGGTGGCTTCACTAAACATGGCCACATTGACTACAAATGGTGTTGCCTTAGGTGAAAAGGTTTCCTTGACTCT
The DNA here is from genome assembly GCA_027924645.1 of Cunninghamia lanceolata. Classification (NCBI taxonomy): domain Eukaryota; kingdom Viridiplantae; phylum Streptophyta; class Pinopsida; order Cupressales; family Cupressaceae; genus Cunninghamia; species Cunninghamia lanceolata. The sequence continues at coordinate 3,138,223 of BSBN01001185.1, read as the reverse complement.
TGTCCTAATTAGATGACCTCCTAACTCTTAGGGTATTTGATAAACATATGGCTTGTTTTACTACAATAGCCCATTTTCTAGTGTTTCAAACTTAGGGTGGAATTCATAACTGAAGTGGAATCTTTTGGCTTGATCTACATCTTTTAAAATATCTTCATTTTTTTTATTCCTCTTAATAGTATCCAAAGCAATTACCAAGGCCAAATCACATCCAGGTAGTAAGAGACAACCACTGTCTCTCACAATTTATCTACCTTATTTAGGAGTGATCTTGTCAATCTCCAAATCTATCTCTTTCATAAGGATTTGAGATTTAGACTAGTTCTCAAAGGTGACACCTAATTGTCCTCCCATTTGTTGGTTTTCCATTTTAGTCTTAACCTTCATTCTCAACACTAGAAATTTGAATTCCTCTATTTTCACAAATTCCTCATTAGACATTAATTTCTCATAGGCCTTTTTCCTTACATCCTCCATAGTAGGGTGTCTCTCTAATACAACTATAAGTTGGAGAGCTCTATTTTCATATTCTTCTTGCCTTAGAAGAGATATCAAGTCTGTGAATTCCCTCGAGATGTGTTCACCCATATCCTCAGTTTTTAAATTATCTACTAATGCATGTGTGTAGGGATCCTTTCCTTTGGCTCTCTATCTTACTGAACTAGAAGGTCTAAGAGGTGAGCAATAATCAAGGGCATCCTCCAAAACAAGAGCTTCTTCAAATTCTTGAACTGGTTGATCACCAACATGAGGGGAAGAAGGTATATGATCAAGGGGTGCCACATTTAGGTATATCTTGGATAAACTACAACAAAAGGATCAATTAGGTGATATATTCTAATTCAAAAATCCCTAAAGAGAAATCCAAGGATAGGTTTCTTTTGCATTTTAAATATTTTTCTCTTCACGTGTATCTTAGTAAACAAAGTCTGATTGAGAATTATCTAATCTAGTAGCATTTGACTCACTTAAACTTTGCATAGTTAAAGGAATGTAAGAGATTATTTTTTATGCCAATTGATGTATTCTAAATTTTATTAAGAGTATTATAAAAAGTCATTGTGTTCTCTAGTCCTTGATCCCTATTGTTGTGTGGCACATTATTGCATGAAATATTCTAAAAATGAAGAGGTATTATAATTTTTCCCTATGCATTGTGAATCATATTTCCATTATGAGTAGTTTGATATAAACATTATTTAGGCATATCTTGGAGAATTCCTACCTACACTTGTGATTCCTCTTGCATAAACAGGTTTGAACATAATTTTCATTTGAAGAGGGGTGTTTATAGTAATGATGAAATTTATGAACACTTGTCTTACCTTCATCTAAACCTTATTTGTTACCAAACAATGTGTTGTTGCAACTAGATAAAAAAATTATAAATCTTAGGCAAGATCATCTTTAGTTAGAGACTTGACATATTCCCTCATAATCTCAAAAGGTTCCAACATAGAAAATACCTTCTACTATTGATATAGAGGAAGTTAGATTTCACTAATCCCATAGCCATTGAACTTTGAGACCAGATGCCTAAGATTTATGGGAGCAATATGGAATTAGGTATCAAGGATCTTTAGGTTTTATAGAACTAATAATTGCTTGTGAGGTGGAGGATGAAGATGTGCTATTGAAACTATTTGTTCAGTCATTGAGAGAAGATGTGTGGGACTAGTATGATAGTTGGCATGATCATTCTATTTCATCATAGGTAGAATTTGAATCAATGTTTATTAAGTAGTTTGGTGATGAAGCAGACTTGAATGCAATACTCCAAGAGTTTACAAACATTCAAAAAAGAGATGATGAACCTATTTCTAATTTTTATTCTAAATTTAGAAAGGTTGTAAAAGAGATTCAATAGAATGTAGATATTGATGAATTTATGTGTTAGGCTTTATATTGTGAACCTTTTGATCCTAAATTAGCCATTATTTATCGAAAGTTGAATCCTTCAAATTTCTAATGAGTATTTAGTTTGATAGTTTACAATGAGGATCTCTACAAAGTTACAAACATTAAATATTTTCTACTAAATTACACTCATATTGTTGAGTCTACACATTCAAATGTTTATCCTAATAGCTTGGTTTCAAAAGCTTATAATGTTAAAATTCAAATAAAAACTAGTTGTTATGTCGTAAATTCTGCTCCTTTGTTGTGCAAGCACAATTTCACTATGTTTAGCACCTCCCTTTAGTGATCCCAAGCCTAGTTCATTTTTAGGTCTACCCTAAAGTCCTGATTGGGCCTTGAATCTATGAAATGTCATGATTTTGGTTAAAGTTTGGTTGTAACCTGAAAACTAATTTGAAATTTGGATTTAGCACCACCTTAAATACAGTTGTGTAACTTAATTTTCCCAAAGGGCCTAGGGCACCTAGTGCCCTACTCCCTTCCATGTTTTAAGGGAGGCAAATTAAGTCCACAAGTCAGCTTTTATGATGGTTAGGCTGACCCTAAACTTAAATCTTCTTTTTGATGCATGTTGTCATCTCTTTAATTCAAATTACTCATTTCTTAAGCCTTGTATAAAAGAAAGTAACCTCTTCATTTGAAACTAGATGTGATCTTGACATTAGATGAAGGATATTATGCTCTCTATGCTATTGAATTATTGCAGGTTTCTATTTGATCATGTGGAGTTCATCTTTGCTATTGGAAAGATTTGTATGAAGGCTAGGAAGTGAGATCTTGAGTCTATCACATTTTTTCCTAGGTTGAAGCATTTTGCATGATTGGGAGAAGGGTTGGAACCACCAACTTGAGATTGTCTTGAGTACCCTCCAAGGTATGGTTGCATCGCCTTCTTATTCAGTAAACCTTCAGTTAATCCTCATCCATGAAGGGAAGTTGCATGCTTCCTTGAGTGAAGCATCTTTTCTATCATTCTATCCTATTTTCTTGAGTCATATAGGGTTAGGGCTTGATATATTTAATTAGATCTTGCATGTTACTACTCACACTTAGGGTTTCTGAGCACACACAACATCTTGTTCTAGTCTTGGCTATCCGTGAGGTAGGAATACCGAAATGGGGGCTTGACTAAGGCAAACTCCTATATAGACACAATAATTTTTCCTTCTTTTGTGTGTGTAGATTGAAGTAACAAGTTTCAGAAGACAAGATAAGGGTAGAAGGAAGGTTTTGCAGGTATAGGTCAGGCAAAGCTCTAATTTTATACAAAACCCTAATTAGGGTCTAGGCACCTAGCACCCTAGTACCTCAGACATTTTAGGCTTAGGATCCTTCTCTACTCTATCTCTTCATCTCTTCTATCTTTTTCAGATTTTTTGTTTCTATTTCCCACAGTCATCTATAGGTTAATTTTGCTCATTTAGAATTTGATCTTTTTCCCTAGTTTTCTTGGTTGAATTTAGTTAACTTCTCCTCTATACAAAAAGAGGCAAAACCCCTATAGTTTGGCTCTCCCTCAAGGGTAGAAGCCAAGCTTGGTTTGCGTCTCAATGTTTATGGTAGAGGGTTTGACCTATTTTGACCCTATAGGCCAGATCTCTCTTTTCCATCAAACACTAGTAATGAGTTATTAATTCAAGATGACACATATTAAATGTCTCACACAATTGAGATTGATGAAGGGGAAGTCATATGAGAAGAATGTGAATCTAAAACATTTATTGACACACATGATTGCAACAATGATACTAATACAATTGAAAATAAGAATTTTGATACATCAAAAAGGAATTATATGGACAACAAATTGATTGTGAATTCATCAAATCATATACTAACAATATTTCCACTTGTTTGTCTATCATCACACATGTTGATTGTATTAGTTTGTTCAAGAAAGAAGAACCCAAAGTTTCTATCCCATCTTAGTTAATAATAAAAGATGAAGATGAATATGAAATTACAAATGTACTTGAGATTTTCTTAGCTAAATCAAATCATAAATCCAATAATGGATCTAGTGAAAATGAGAAAGATATAATAGAAGGGCAGTATGCAAAACCTTATTTCTTAGTTGAGATGCTTTAGCTATTTGGTTATGAAATAGAAATTTGTGATGAAGGTTCAAGTCACATGAAAGACACATATGAAGATGAGAAAATCCTCTTCAACGTGTGATTTATTCACACAACCACTTGAATATGAAACTTTTATTGGATATTTTCCAGTGTTGTTTTGGAGGAATTGGCACTTTTTCAATATTGACATGATTAAATTTGCACGTGTCATATCAATGATTTGTCTAACCCTTATTCTTTCAACTAGGAGGTGAATTATGATTTTATTGCACCTCATCATGTTGAAGGCTAGGTATTTTCCCCTTAAGTTGCTAAGCATGAAAGTTTTAAACTAGCACTTGCACCCATAGGAGGTTCAAGGAATATGCCGATAGGAACAACCGACAAGTTTAGAAAAATTTTCGGCTTGAATTTTTTTTACGGTGTGAGACAATTCTGAGCACTATAATGCTCACATATAAAATCCTATCATCTAATTTGATATAAAGATGAGGTTTGTGTGTGATACATTTCTTGTTCCATGATTTATGAGTCTTTTTATTTTCTATTTTACTTTGAAAAAAATGTTGAATATCATTTTGTAGAACTATGTAATCAAAACTTATGTGATGCAAGGAAACATTATGAACTTGTAGAAATTTGTAATTGTAGGGATAGAATGCAAAGTCCAAATTTGTTTTGTGTCTCCTAATGGTAGCAAGTTCACATATACATTTGGATACATTAGCATTAATGGTAATATTTTTTAACTAGGTAGTTCTAATGTTTTTAGAATGAGTTTGAGGAAATCATTGGAGAACAAAGTGTATGATAGATGCAAGTGTTGGTTTAAAAAAAATTAGTGACTTTAGGCCACAAGGGATAAATACAAAATGGAGAATTTATAATTTTTCAGGCTAGGTAGTTTCTAAGACTTTCTTGTTATGTTTCAGTTTGATGTCTAAAGATCTTGTTTAGGGATAACATTTCTTATACTTGCATGGGGCATACATTCCCAGCTAGAGCTAGTGTTGGCAATGATTTAATGTCATTACATTTCAAACACCTAGTTTCTAGTTTAGGTGACAGTCATATTTTTGGCCTAGAATGTCATGCTAGTGGCACAAACCATTTACGAATAGCTCAGGAAAAATTGTAAAAAATAAATCTAGGGACTAAGTGAGTTTTGGAAATTTCTCATCTGCCCCCAATGTAAATTTTGAGTCTCATAGATGAAAATTAAGTCCATGTCAATGGACCCTTGTGTTGTTATATGAAGCCTAATCAGACTCAGAGGATAAATTTTCCCCACTTTTATCGGTGCGGTTTCCCCACAAATCATTTAGCAAGGGAGTGCAGGTATATGAGTAATCCCAGATTGGAGCATTGGAATGCAATAAAATAGATTCTTAGATAGTTGAGAGATACATCCAATAAACACTTATGTTTTGGGGGCTCTAATACTGATTTAGCAGGTTATGTAGACTCAGATTTGGCAGGGGATATTGATACCAGGAAGAGTACTATAGGTTATGTCTTTATTGTAGGTGGGACAACGGTGAGTTGGATCTCCAAGTTGCAAAAGGTGGTTGCTTTATCCACCACAGAGGCAGAGTATGTAGCTGCAATAGAGACAAGGAAGGAGATGATATGGCTGCAATCTTTCATGGAAGAATTGGGCAAACAACAGGCTAACAATTCTTTGTATACAGACAATCAGAGTGCCATACATCTTGTAAAGAATTCTACCTTGCATTCAAAGACCAAACACATACAGCTCATGTATCACTTCATCCGATCAGTGTTGGATAATGGACAGTTAAGGCTGGAAAAAATACATATACATAAAAATCTAGTGGATATGTTTATGAAGGCAGTGACAAGGGAGAGGTTGAGCTCCTCTTTAGTTTTGGTTGGTCTTCAAAATTGAAAACAAAAAAAATTAGAACAATAGAGTCCAGGGTGCTTAATTCCAGTGGGAGCTACAGGGTCAGTGGTGTTATGATCAGTCTCCAAGTGGGAGATGATATGGTGTGGTGTCTGATCAGTCTCCAAGTGTGAGATTGTTGTTATATGTAGCCTAATTAGTATCAGAGGTTAAATTTTCCCCACTTTTATCAGTGCAGTTCCCCCCCTAATCATTTAATGGGGGAGTGCAGGGGGGTAGAACCCTCTTGCGGGGCCTAGGGGCAGAGCCCACGGTGGGGGTCTAGGGTCAATGCTCCCAACGGGGGCTGTTGGGGGTAGCGTCCTTGAAGAAAAAATTGCCTATTGTTTTATAAAGGCATCAAGAGTTATTTTTCTATTGGCCAACATAAAAAAACCCTATTTTGTAACCGACATAGTTCTTGATAAAAATAGCTAAGGCTTAGGGTTTCCATTGATATTATATTGTAGCATTTGTAGTGGCATTGAGTTCTAGAGATTGCTGGTTGTAATCGGTTTGATTTACTAGATCAAGTCTTGTTGAGTGCAAGGCCTTGACACCATAAGAGATGACGTTAGGATCGTGCCCCAAGTGACTTTGGCGGAATAAATAGCCCTCAGTCCTTAACTCTTAGCCAAAGAGGTTTCACCTTAAGGCTCATGCTCCCATATTGGGTAGCTAAACGATTATGTGGGTTTGATTAAAAAAAAAATTCTCCAAAAAAAATTGAGTCCATGACAAACTTTCTATTAAATGCTTTGAATTGACAATTTATAGACTAACACTTTTTAAATAAAGAAAACAATTTGATAGTATTCCTTGAGTGTCTACACCCTCCAATGATTACAACTTTGAAGAGTGAATTGGTGTGAAGATTTTAAAATTCCAAATTTATTTTATGCCTGCAAGTTTAATTAAAAATGAAATATTTAATTTTTGAGCGCAAATGCACTCTGCAGAACTTGCAAAGGCTCCATATAATTTGAGGTGACGGGGTTCTTTTGGGACGACACTTAAACTTTATGTGCCATGTGCTGGGTATTTTTTAAATTCAAAACATATAATTTTGTTTTAGTTTATATTTTAGAGGGGGAGCTCAATGAAATTTTAATTTTACGAACTGCTAAAATCTTTCGTGATATAAAAAGATTCTAATCACTGATGCCTTTCCTCGGGAACAATTTCTTATCAGCAGCTAATTTAAATTCCATGCTTGTCTTTTTAGCCTTCAGTGTGGCCGCCGGCTATTGTTGGATCCTCCTCCCTCTTAATGATTGGATATTGATTGCTTATTTCTAATGTATAATTAAGTTGCCAGCACATTGTTATGTTTTGAACAACAATATTTTTTATTTTTATTTTTTTTTGGGTGAAGATCAAGTTTGGAAGTGAATACTCAACAATAAGAATTACTAAATAATTCTTTGGTCATAATTTTTGAAAAATTACTAAATAACTTCCAAAAGCCACGGTGGGAAACAGTAAATAATATCTAGCATAATGCAAGTAAACATTGGCTGAAAGAACTCCAATATGGATGAATATTTCCATTTCATCAAGTGTTAATTGGAAGCCGTATTGTGGATTGTGTAGGCAACAAAAGAAAAGCATAAAATAATGGAAATAGAATAATACATCGCCATATGAACATAGTGACTAATAATAATAAAGATGACACTTCATTGAAGTTTTATGGAACGTTTAGTATATTTCACTTTCTCCCCTGTAGATAAGTAACACCAAGCTGGGATGGAGACTAAAAAATTATATATAATCAAGTTGAAACCTGATATAGTGAAGAAGCCAGTTATGAACGGAGTACCATGGATTTTAAAGCTTGGATCACTTGAGGCACTTGTATCTTGCTATAGGTATGGCTTTTGGGAATTCAATTTATTTATGGTGCTTTAGATGTTCAAGAGTTTGAATAGATAATGAATAGAGCACATAAGATAGGTAGGAAAACTATGCTGGACAGAGATAATCCACATAGAACATTTAGGAATGGGTCCCATGGAGGTGCTAGAGGATTTATTTTTGTGGAGCAAGGGGTCTCATGAAACTCAAAAAAATTGCTACAACATAAATTAGAATCTTTTCCTCCAAAATAGGGGCAGCTATTTTTTATTGGTTGATTTTCAGTGGGTGCATTTTAGGTGGGACTGAAACTTTCCTCCATAGCTTAAGCATTTTTCTACCAGTTTTTAAATTTCATTTTGGACAGAGAATTTTTTATTTGATGGTTTTTAATCTTTTTATTTGTAGGTCCTAAAAAATCTCTACTAAATCAATTAGCATTAATTTGAAAACCTCATGAGACCATCAACGTCCATAAGTTTGATAGCTTAAAGTTTTAAGCCTACCTGCAACTAAAAAATTCATGGGACCTCTTGTTTTAAAATGGTCCTAAAATTTTTCAGCAACACCTCTGAGATAATTAGGAAGCCCCCTCCATAAGACCGCTTCGTTACATGTGGATGCATAGCATTTAATAATGGTTGATTCCTAGGGCCAAACTTATTTTACTTTTCTTTATTTGCCAAATGCTCTTGGTACATCTCTCTCCCTCTCAATTGCAAACTTTTGATTTTGCTTCATTAGATACGTGGTATTAAGGCTTGTGGTGGGCCCTTGTGGACATGACAATGATGTCATAGGGATTAAAAGCTTTTTATTGTCATAATCATTAAATTTTTAATGGAATGAAAGTTTGGGTATGAATATCTTGTTAATATTTATTTATGAAATATTATTTCTATGAAGTATTTCGAAATAACAGGGTTAAAGTCTGAAATCGTTTAAAGGTTGGTATTGTGAATATTTAGTGTGAAAATGAAATAAACAATTTAAATTTTAGAACATATTAAAATTAATAGAGAGTGACAAAAATAAATGGTTTAAATTTTAGGGGATATTAAAATTAATGAAGAACAACAATTGATGGCATGCCCAAGAACATACCAAGATACAAATGAATTTATTAGTTCTTAAATTACTATCATTTCAACAAGCAAATGAATTTAATAGATTGATTTAGTAATTTGTGGCTTGTTTTGAACTAAATGCACTTAACTTTAATAATATAACATTTTTTACTTTTATACTTTCAAAAATTGTATGCTTTTTATTACAGTAAGTTGCAAACTAGGGTGCAGGTCCCTTTACAAAAAAGGCTAGAGGGCAAAGACAACCAAACAAGCCAGAAACAATGCTTTAACAGTAGATGGACAACAAAGCCTGAAAGGCTAAGCTACAAAATAACTTTAAAAATATCAAAACTTGACCTAGCAGGTCAAACACCCTTGGCTTGTGAGTAAGTCTAAGAAACAAACTTGGGAAGACCTCACTTCCTCCTCTAGACAATAGTCTAAAAAACATCATTATCTCCATCTGCAGAAATAGGAGATGAAGGAGGTGAAATTCTCACCGAAACCTCAGAAGGGGGCGGAGCATGGGGAACACCATCCCCCACATCAAACTTTGCACCTACAACAATAGTCAGAGACACAACATCATCAACAGGTGAGGCCCCTGTAGCAGTCCCAATAGCAACAACAACAGTAGGGGAGGACCCTGCTGCAAACCTAAAAGCACTAGCAATAGTAGGGGAGACCCCTATAGCAGTCCCATCAACAATAACATTAGGGGAGGTCCCTGCTAACACAGTAGCATCCCCAACAATAGACAGAGCCCCAACAACAATAGAAGTCATAGCAGCAGTCATGGCAACAGAAACATCAGCAACAACCATAGCCCTAGAATGGACTACCGAAGCAGGAATAGCAGAAGAAGTCACAACAGCAGTCCCTGCAGCAAAACCCAAAGGGATTGACGAATCAGGAATCACCCCAGCAACAAGGGTAAACCCATCATCATCATAGGAAGAATCAGCCTCCATTGAACTAAGAGTATCCCCGGCAACATCAACTGTGAGAAGATCAGGCGAAGCATTCTTCCATCATGAGGAAGGATGATGGAACTTTAAACAAGGGCACCCAGAAGCCAGATGGCCTATAGCAAAGCACCTACAACACCGAAAGGGAAGACCTTCATAGTCTAAAACCTGCCTCCAAGAACTATCAGCAACCTGCAGCACAATCTCTGCAGGGAGAAGCTTAAAGAGATCCAGATCTACAAGAACATGAGCATAAGTAGTATGAGAGAACAAGGAAATCGCTTGATCCACCATAATAAAATTACCCAATGAATTATCAATACCCATATAATAGGAATTACACCAAGAATGCATCGAAAGATTCAGGAGGTGAATCCAAACTGGCATTCTGTTGAAGGATTCGGTCAAAGGGTTAAAAGAGGGAACCCAAGGCTTGAGAAGGAGGGCATGTTGGCCCCAGAACCAAGCATGAGTATCCAAAACAACATTCTGATCAAAAACTGAATCAAAAATGACTACAAAGAAACCCTTTGCACAAGGGTAAATTTCTATTTTCCTCTCCGTGATAGGGTGCCAATGCTCTGAAATCCAGAGGTTTAAATCTACAAGCTTAGGCCACAATCGGTCAATTGGTCAAATCTACAGATCAAACCCTGCTTAGAAAAATAGTCCACATTTTTTAAAACCTCGTCCCCTAAGACCACTACAGGGGGAGGCAAGTCAAACTGAGAAACCAATCTCCTAGCAACCAGAGTAGCAGCAACATTAGAAGACTCCTCATGCCTCTGAGGAGAACTCTTACCAACTACATTTGCATAAGAGGTAGCAGCAATAGACGTAGTCTTATTCACAGGTAGAAACAGCTCACCAACAATCGTAGCCATGCCAGCAGCAGAGGAAATCCCTGTTATTGACCCAGCAGTAGACAAAACTTGTAGACTAGAAGCATTTACATAAGAGGCAGTAGTAACAGTCAAAATCTTAGTCACAAGTGGTGCTCCAACAGTGACAGAAACAGGTTGACCCTGCAAGCTCCCCTCTGTAATAGCCCCACCAACGGTTGAATCTTTAGTAGCTAAGCCTACAACCACAAACGACTCACCAACAATTGCATCCACACCAGCAGTAGAGGAAAACCCTGCTAAAGACCCAGCAGCAGACGAAACCTGGAAACTAGAAGCATGGGCAAGAAAAGGAGAGGGAGACTCCATTTAAGAATATATTTTATATTTAATATTTATTATTTTAATTTTTATTATTGACGATGTATAGGGATATTTTATTGTTATAATAATTATTATTAAAATTTAAATTGTTATTATTAAATTATTGTAATTTCAACAAGTGATTTTTTTGATGTATTGTGGATGCTTTTTAAAATTTTTATTACAAGATACATATGCATTTTTTATATTTATGTTTGTTATTAATTAAATTATTGTTAACCTCAAATAAGTTTTTGATAAAGATAAGTTAGCAAACAAGGGGTTGAACCCTTTACAAATAAGAGCCCCAAGGGCCTGACAAAACAGGCCAAAGCAGGCCACAACCAGAATAGAAACAGAACAAGAACAATAGACAGACAACTATCAAATAGCAGACATGAACTAGACAACCCCAGAACATGAGGGAACATATATTCAACTTCCTTGACCCTAGGTTGCGAGGTAGCGACAGATCTGGGGTGTCCTTTCTTTCTTTGCACGATTGACCAAGAAGACTTTGGGTCTAGGTCCACCGAGTGAGGCGAGAGGTGCAAATCCTCAACAACAACCACATGCAAGGAATCACCATGCACTGAGGGAGTTGATAGCATAGAAGAAGAGTTAGGGGTAGTCGAAGGACCAACAAAGGTGATCATCGAGGGTCAGGTAGACTCAGCCTAAACATCGACAACAATTCGAGGCACCAAAGGTTCCATTGAAGGGACAACCAATAGAGGATCTTGAGGAGACACAGTCTCTTGGGATGATTTAGCTAAGGAACGATCGTCGTCCTTGGAGGAACCATCCAAAGAGTGTTCTTCCACTAGGTTGCCATGCCCTTGCAGTGAGTGAGAGGGCAGTCAGAGGCAATATGACCAATGTAGAAACATCTCCTGCACCAAAAAAGAAGACCCTCATAATCCAGCAGCTATGCCTATGGTCTGTCCTCCACCATCAAGACCACATCTCCGTGGAATGGTTTGGAGATGTCCAAATCTATTGAAATATGAACCACCGCAGTACGCCCAAGATCCCAACTCATAGAGTCCACCTTCAAAAATCATCCAATGTTGTTGCCAATGGCTTCATAATAAGAATCCTCCCAAAACTGGAGAGGAAGATTCGCATGTCTAACCCAAACAGGTTCGGTATTCAGCAGCTCTGTAAGAGGATTGAAGGAGTGAGCCCAAGGATTGATGGACAACTCTTGTCCAGCACCAGGTCTCGCTCCTTGAAGGAAGCAAAGGTCACTATGAAGAACCCCCTAGCACTGGGAAAGAGTTCAATCTACCCAAAGACCAGAGGCTTCCAAGAGACTAGAACCCAACTATGGAGATTGGGGAGGAAGGGCCACAAGCCATTGAACCTGCAAACAACATGATGTTTCAAATAGAAACCCTCACTTTTAGAAATCTTAGGAACAAAGACCACAACAAGGGAAGCACGGGCACAAGGCATAGGCCTAACGCTAGCTTGTGAAGGGATTGACTAAGCACAAGTATTAGTAACAACATCAGAGAAGGTTTTCTGAGCATGAGCATTAACAACATCATAAAAAAATTTCTGGTGCTAGCCTGAAGTGGTCCGAACAGTGCCAGGACCAGCATTATCTGAAGAAAAAGTAGCACCAGGCAAATGGTTGCCTCCAAAAGTTAGCACAAAAGACTTCTACATATTGTTCACAGGTGTAGAGGGACAAGCACCAGCCAAAACCCCAACAAGAGGAGTAGGACCCCTGAAGGACTCCCGTACAGCAGGAGTGCATTGCCCTGCAACAATGTTAAAACTAGAAGAGACTACCCCTGGAAAGGAAACATGCAGATCTGGAGGGAAATATTCCCTAGGCAGCAAACATACCTCCAAACAATCCTACTTGTCCGTGCCTGAGTTTTCCTGCCCGACGCCATTCAGACCGGAAGCTCTCCCATTCAACGCCATTTTTTGAATCTTCAAATTGTTTATATTAAACTCAATTCAAATAAGTTAATGTCATGGGGCTCTTAGGAGTTTCAAACCTAGGAAAACAAATATTGCTTAGAGAGGATACAACCCACATAATAAGCAATATGGCTATGACTTTTACACTTTGTAGGCAAAATAACTTTGGGTTATGATGAGTTACCTCATCATAAACCCTCATGACAAATTTCTAGGGTGATTTTGCAGTCGTTGTCAATATCAATTAGCAAGGGTTTACAATAAGCTTTATATGTGGAAGTAAAGATTGGGATGGCCTTACGGTAGGCTTTGCCTAATTTGGCATGGGCCCTAAACCATTAGAAAAGAAATATGAGATTATGCATTTGAGCTTAACCTTTCCACATGCCTTGGTTTTCTTCTAGTCTTTAATACAATACTCTTGCATCCATAGTTTCACCTTTGTTTGATACTTTAGCCATTGCAAAGACAGTTCGATAAACAAATATCAATATAGAATGTAGAATTCTAGTAGAATTGGAACAAATCTTTGATTTCAGGGTCAACAAACAAGACAACAAGAGTTCCTCTATTTCAAATCATCAAGGTAGGTCAAGTTGCTTCCCATGGAAAATAGTTAACAAAGAAATAGGTTGCTAATCTATTTCCACATCTTTGTTGCACTTGCTTGCCATGGGGGCTATTGCTCTTCAAGGAAGGGTGATTGATTTGGGAGGGTCTATGTTAGTATATCATATGCCACAAATGTAAAGTGTTTTAACCACTAGTGCTATGTGGCATGCACCCAAGGTTTCATGAAGGGAAACCCTTTTACCTTTCTTGAAACTCACATACACCAACCGATCTACCATTATAGGCTAATACAACAGAAAGTGGGGCACATGACCATTCTTTCACAAGTCTCCACTATAATGGCCTAGAACTACACAGTCTTCAATATGTGGCCTACTTATGGCATGTACAAACTATTTCATAGCTTATTCACATTTTGGAAATATTCATTGTTCTTAAAAAATCTGTTTCCATATGGACCAATCCAACATTCATAGCTAGCAACTTTTTCTTGCATGGCACATAATGATGGAAATGCTAGTGCCCACCTAGCACTACATAGTGTTTCCTTGCATGATAGACTTAAATAGAGCTATAGCACAAGGTCTACACACTAAAGTCCAACCACAACCAAAAGAATTGATGACACCAAATTTGTAGATAAAATCACAGTCTCCTTGATTGCCCTATAGACTTTAGCTTCCATTTTGGGGGGAAATTGTACCATCATGGTTGGGGAAATATTTATAAGTGCTAGCATGTTGCCAATTCATAGGTTAGTTGTAGTTTTCTACAACTAAGATATATAGCTTGATATAAAATCCAAGCCTCAAGTTGAGAGACTAGTAACCGAGCTTTTGAGCATGATGCTTGATCTCAGTCTTGACTTCGTTAGAGTTATATAAGGGAGCATTTATGCATGTTTCAAGAGGAGTTGTACTTATGTAATTGTTAAGTGGGAAATTGACTTAGTATAGGAAGAAAGCTATTGTCCACATGATTCTAAGACTTGTCTTTCTTCAACATACATTGGCATTAGAAACATACGTGTGAATTTCATAGCCATATATGCAAATTGTCCATATGTACGGACATAACTTTATTCAACATCCTAATATTTGAAAGTTTGTGTATCTATTGAATAACACATGGATTGACATTAGACTTATATGTGCAAATTTCATAGCTATATATGCAAGTTGATCAAATGTAGTGATAGCTTTAATCAACACCCTTTAATTTTTATTCCACACTTAATTCATTTATGTTATAGAAAAAGACACTAGAATTGTATAATAATTGATTTAATTCATTAATATGCTCTTATCATATGCCAAAAAAAAGTTTTGTGGCTAAAGTGGATCTTAAATAAATGGACTAAATTGTATGCCAATACAAGTATTTTATGACTATATCAAGGTCAGATCTACCATGGTAGTTGAGGAATTTGCAAGTAATATACACAAGTTGAACTGCCATGATTTTATTTCCTTCTCAAATGTGTGTGTTTATATATGTATTATAGCATGATTAATCGTAGCTTTTGACAAATCCAATTATCAAATCATAAATCCCATATTGGGAGGAACCGCATCTCTTGTTGCAATTATAATTGTTTATTTTATGAGATACTAATTACAATTACAATTGTTTATTAGTTATTAATCTTTGTAAATATGTTAAAATATTTTATACTTATCTTTAACTAAGTAGACCCAAAAATATATATTTAAAAAATTATTTTTGTACAATTTCATTGACTGAAAAAATTATAATCTTATTACCAAGATCACAACAATTAAAAAATCAATTAATTATTTATACGATATAACCTATACTCTTACAATTAATTAGTCGATAGGCTTTTATATGTGAGCATTATAGTGCTTGAAATTGTCTCACATTGTAAAATTCATGCCGAAATTTTTTATTTGTGAGCATTTGATGCGCAGAAAATTGTCTCACACTGATTTTTTTAAAACTCATCGGTTTTCATCATGTCGGAAAAAAAATCTGCTATTTAGTGGATTTTTGGTGCCAAAATAGTGGAAATGTTGTCTTACGCCGCTTATTTATTTTTAGTTGCTAGTTTTTTCCCCATGTCAAAAAGTTGGTTTAAAGTGACATAGGACTTGTCGTGGAAATCAAAATGATGGCTACCCAGATTTAGAGAGATCTCAAATGAGTCTGATAGTTTGATTTTTATCTAACATTATTTTTTTCCTTTTTGGTTGCTAGAGTTTCTTCAGTCATCAGATATATTATATTTTTAATGCTCGATCCAATTTTATGATAAGAAATGATAAGACCATTTAATGGTTTGAGTGCATATTCAAGTTTTTAAGATCAAAATTGATACATAATTATCAACATACTTATGAAATGGATCTGATTCACTTCTGAATCATATCAATCTCAGGATGGTGTACATTGTTACCATTGGAAAGCATTATGCATTCATTTCATATCTGTCACGACCCTAGATCACCACCCCAGAGTGTATATAAATACACTTGAGTACATTAACAAGAACAATTGCAGAAGAGTTGGACTAACAATAATTTGAAGAATTGCAATAGATTAGAGTATGTTATTTTGTTTTTTGTTTTCTAAATTTTCTATATTTCCTCAAATCTAGTGTTTTTCAGTAACAATTCTATTCTCAAGATGTCAATCTTGAAGACTTCTTCCCATTCAATCAGCTGAGAGTTTAGAGCTGTAGCACAATTTAGGCACTTCTCCCTTCCATCGAGTCCATACTAGAGTTAAGTCAGAGCAACGGTTCTCCATCGCCAGCTTTCACTTTTCGATAGAGAAAATTTGTGTCTAAAAGGTGGTCTCTATAGTTCCCGAGAAGTGATTGACTCGAGACTACAGCGCAGGTCGAGAACATATGGTATATTCTACTATAGACATGGTTTTTATATTTTTTTCTTCTTGAAACCCTTCATTCAGTCTCTATTGTTGCTAGCATAGATCCACTGTGTGTTGGGTGTACTTCTTTGGCCAAAAAGGAACTAATAAAATCCCATTGTATGCAGTCGTGCATTGTTTTCATTCTATGTCGTCTCATTCATAATGGCACCTCCCTTTTTTAATAGTCTCTATTTTCATTGTAGATTTTGCTACATACTATATGAATCATAAATGCCTCATCTCCATGCTCTACTTGATAATAAAATTGAGGACATGTCTCTTTCTTCTCTAACTCCCATGCCTCCTTGCATCTTATTTTCTTTAGGTTTTATTGCTACTATAGGCTGTATGCTTGGTCATTTTATTTCTATTGTCTAAAACCTAAAATATAGTTGAACATGTGTGTTACCTTCCTTTTAATGTGTTTAACTACTTTATTAGGTATTAATCACCATAACATCCTTAGCTGTAATTCAAATGTGTTGAACGTGAGCGTGAACAAAAAACAAAGTTCTTTGGTTTTCCAACACAAAAATTAAAATATGTTTTGCTACAATTTCATTAAGTAGAGAAAAACTAAAATCCCATTACTTATGCTGAAATTTATTTCAATGCAAATATTTACATTGCCTCTTTCCTTTAATGTTTTTTACATGTACAGGTTTTTATCAAAAGATGGAGGTTTCTAATTTATGATTTTTAAGTAAAACAAGGATTCGATCTTATAGAGAATATAATGAGGGTGACCATACAAAAAACTAGGATGCAAGGATAGAGAATGAAGAGATCTAAGTCTGAAGGAACCCTTTTGTTATACAATGACTTCTCTAAATAGATTTTCATTACAACTCTTTTTAAGAAAATTGCGCTGTGGTCTTCTGTTTTGGTCATTATGGTCATTTTCCGCTAAATAGCCAGCCTCGTGGAAACCATTGTCTTTGAGTTAAAAGAATGTTATGTCACTAAAATACTTTAGATACATGGATCCATGTTGTTTGTGTATTGAAATCTGGTCACATAATTTCTAATTAAGAAGAACTACTGGGGGAGGGAAAATTAAGATTTTGTAAGTCTTTTTTACTTTTTGTTGTTATTGTTTAATATGGCAGACAATATGCAAAATTCAATTTGTGAGAAGACTTGCAACACCAACTACTTTTTCTTATGATATCCATGTGTTCCCTTGTGACCAAATTGGGGCCACTTGAGTTATTAAATAACTGACCTAACTAACAAATGGTTGTTTTACAATAAACTTACACTCTGATCAAAAGTTTTTGTCTTGCAAATCAAATTTTTGTATTTAATATTTATAAACATTTTGTGTTTCTTTGAGTATTGCCCCTTTTATCAAATTAAAAACAAAACCCAAGGAAACCCAATCTTCTTAATGTTCCCTTGAACTTCCTATCGACAAATTAGGCTTTTATATGTGAGCATTATAGTGCTCCGAATTGTCTCACACCATAAAATTCCTGCCGAAAAATTGTGTCGGTTGTTCCTATCGATGTATTCCTTGAACCTCCTATAGGTGCAAGTGATAGTTTATATGTGAACATTATAGTGCTCGAAATTGTCTCACTCCCCCTATGGGTGCAAGTGCTAGTTTTAAATGCATACGAGATTGGACTGGACTGTATAAAAGTTCTAAATGGAGGAGTAAGGCGTCAGGGATACCATCATCCCACACGGATTCCTTGTATATATTAACGACGTTGACGTCCGCCATAATGATTGAATTATAATTATGGCCCTTAAGCAATCCAACAGCTATCGTGCGACGCACATTTGCCGGTTTTACGAATGGTCACCTGGATATCAGTAAAAATCCCCATCGAGACCAGTCGTCTTTACCATATGGAGATTTCCAGAGCCGACGACTTAGATTGGCAAGAGATCCACAACCCTCATCCCTCCCGTCAGATTTAATATTTCCTAACCTATCACAAAACGGAGGTTTGGACACGGGGTGATACACGAAACCTAGGAACGTAAGAATGATGGCAGAAGATCGCTCCAGCCTCGTTACCGAGGCTAAATCCTGCTCGGTAAAGTACTCGCAAGGAGGTTACGTAATTTACGAGAAGAAAGGGAACACGGATCGAGACGGGAGATAGCGCATTCCTTTGACGTCTAAAAGGTAATAATCCCCCAGTGACGTGGTTTTGCATTTTTGCCGGAATATGCTCTGTGCTCTTTCTTTTTCCAGCTACCGCTCTTCTCTCGCAGTGTCGGTTGTCGTTAAGCGGAAAATGCTTGGCAAGGCCCAAAAAAAAAGAGCGGAAGAGGACATTTTCTAACTCTTTTAACATTTTCTAACTCTTTTAACTCAGTGTCAAGAAAGAGCTGCAAATTATTGGTATATTTGTTTGTGGAAGCCTCACACTTCATAATAAAGTGTTTTTCCTCCCTATATTGCAAAAAATACACACCCGTTCTTCCCATGTTTCTTTAGGCCTTTTCTACCGCCCTATTTCACACCAAAGTTGATGAGAGTTGGTTCTTAATTGAGTAATAAGAACCTTAACTCTCCACGAAATATATAAACTTTGTCGTTCAAGTATCTCTTATCCACAAAATTATTATTATTAGTTATTAGCAATCATACCTTAGTGTGCAATGGGTACGTCGAGAAAGGTTGTAGAAAATTGGAAATTGCACGTGCAAAGTATATTAATTTTAGTAAAACAAAATGAAACAACATCATTTGTTTTGCATAGCAAGAAGAAATAGAAGTCATGCTAGAAATAAAATAAAAGCAAAGTGGGTACGCAAGGATTGCAAAGTGTGTAGATAAAAGTAATTAGCGGTTCCTTTATAATTGGAGAAGAGAGCATATAGTTTTGTTGTTGGTCAATGATCATTGAAAGAATGTAGTGATATGTGTTGTTGTTCTACATTAGAAAAGAAATGGAATAAATTAAATATGTTGGCATGCATGCAGGTAAAATTGTTTTTGAATAGTAGTGGGTAAGAGCATGTATGCAAGTAAAGTTTTTTTTTTCCATCAATTATTTGCAAGTGATAGTGCCATTAATTGGTCCTCTTCTTGTTTCTCAAGCATGTCAAGCCCATCTAGTTGAAATGGCAAGCCTAGATACAGGCTTCACAAGACTTGCCATTCATCGGGATTATCTTCTTGCATTACATGTCCCCAGTCAGAAGGACTTTCATCATTAGTGTTTGTCAATGGATTTGGAGATTACGGTGCAAATTCCATGGATGGTGGCTATTTGAAATTCTTTCCCAATGGGTCATAATATCTTGTTATAATGAACCAATATCGTTGTGAATGTTTCTAAATGGTCGATATAGCAACAATTCACTCCAACAGAATGCTTGAAAACATTAATCATTTGTTGTTGGGATGGTGGTGAAATGAGGGGAGACTTGAAAAATAGTTGGTGTTAAGCGCTATTTCCATTTGTTGGACTTTTAAGGTGTTGCAAATGTCCATTTTTCAGCCACTTCAATAAGTGGCATTCTTTCCAATTATATTGATCGTGCCATATATGAATCAATGAAGCTTGGAGATGGGATGTTGCTATTGTTACAGATAGGTACACTTTATTGTGCAATGGGTACACTAAAGAGGTCTTAAAGGTGAATTGTTTGTTCCTTAAGAAACATAAGTGTAGTTCCCAATGGACACATGTCATCTTTGGATCATTGGCATGAAACAACTGATTCAAAGTCAATCTCTTTTCTTGTCATTAGATAATTAGCGTGAAAAGTACCATTTAATGAGGCAAAGATTGGAGCTAGATGATCTGAACCAACCCATACCAAACTCCACTTTGTACATTATAAAAGTACTGTAGCCTAATCTTTAAAATAGGGTTTTCCATTAGAATGCTTTATCATAGCCCTAAGTCTATCACACAACGGAAGATTTTTTGCTACTATGTTTATGCAGTTAAGCTTAGTTTTGTAATCCCATGATGGCTAATGTTTTTTTTTTTTAAGGAAATGTCTCTTCAATTGTCATGGGTGGTAAAGGTAAAATTTGGAAATAATTATTCATAGGAGGGTTAGGCATGTAGCCATGTTCTCTACAAGAAATTGAATGGTACTTTGAATCCACAAAATTTAGTTCAACATCATACATAAATAAGGATATGGTTTGTCCATACACCCTTTGGTATACTATACACATTAAAAGTAAAAGTATGATGGGTCTTGCTCAAACTCTTTAAGCTTCCACTACCAATGGACAAGGTGATTTGGAACTCCAAATCCAACCAATCCTTTAACATGGTGTGGTAAATGAAAATATATAAAAGTATATATGTTTATTTTCTATAGAGAAACCTTTGGAAGACATACTATTTATCGTTTGAAATGGTTTGTGTTATCACTTGAATTTGCACCTTGTTGTTGAAGCTTTTGGTAGTTCCAATGAACTTAGTGAAACATGGGATTGGCCTCAAGGTGTGGGACCTTGCAAATGAAACCAAACCTCCAAAGAAGGCTGGTTCTTCTTTCTGAATTGAAGATTCAGAGAAAATGACTAAACCTAATGCTACTAGTCATAGGGAAAAGGAGAAGAAGAAATTAAAATTAAAAAAGGGGGTGATGCACTAGATTTAGAGTGTTTAACTACAATTGACATAACAAAACAACGATCTCAAACACTAAAGGGAACTCACACAGACTCATGCAGGTTCAAACATACATTAAGCCAGAAAGACAAAACTATGAAAGGGACCATTTTATCTACAATACACAACATACATCTATCAAATATAAACATATTGTAGGAACAATGATAGAGGAAAAATTATCAGAACTTATATTGATCATAGAGGCGAAATAGCCATTACAAAGAGATAATAAACTCATTACAAAAATGTAATATACATAAAATGATAGGCTCTCATTCATTGTTGAACTGATATAGAGATGTGAGAGGCTCAGAAGAGAGCACAATCCATCAAATCCATCCAGTTCTAGAGAAAACTACAAGGTATGAAACTATAAATGAATCCTCTACCTGTGAAAATGACCCAAAGCAGCGAACCAACCCCTACAAATTCATATTTACATGCTTATATAACTTTTTCAAATTGTTATGCAACCCCCAAGCACTGAAATTTAGTCAACACATTTTGCCCATGCTGCATTAAATTTTGGCCTCAGAGGCCCTATCAAAACCAACAGATTGAGTGTGGATTATGCCTTGGCATGTCTGCAAAACTTGTAAAGGAGGATTGACCACATGTTTAGGTACCTAGCGCATTTAAGAGGGAAGGCCTGAATCTATTTCTTGATACCTGCAATACATGTTTCATCCACTTTTTCCCCCTTTTGTAGTAGCACATTGAGGATTTCCACTGTGTCAACCACCCGCATCTAACTTTGGCCTACAACATTAATTCTTGGGCACTATTATCCACCTACATCATCCTACAACAATGGCATTATTTTAGCACCTAGGAAATTGCACCTTTTATGAAGCTTTTACAACACTTTAAAAGTGTTGACTCTTAATTTTATTTTTGACACCTTTTCACATTTTGATTTTCACTTTTCTACATTAGCGCCCTTTGTATTTCCCCTTTATCACCAACTTTCTCCATCAATGAACTTGCTTTGGAACGAACCTTCCCTTTTTTCCTTTTGGCTTCCTTCCTTGTCAGTGACTTTGCCAATCGATGAACCAACTGGTTTGCAAACTGGCCACTTCACTGATAGGACCTTTTGCGCTTTATTCTTCCTTTTGCCTTGGCACTTTTTGACCTTTCTTTTACTTTATCAGTGATTTGGCTTGTCAAAAAACATGTCGGTCAGCAAACTGATAGGTTCATGAACCCCTAATTTCACTGACAAGAACTTCACCTATACCTTTTTTCCTTGTCTTTCTCTTGAAACTTCCTCCACTTTGCCTTAGGTTGATGGGTTTACTTGTCAATGAACTTGCCAATTAACGAACTGATAGGTTTGTGATCCTTTAAGTCCGACAATGCAAAATTGGCTAAGGTAAACCACTAAGAAGATTGTAGGATTTTTGGGGCAGAAATTTCCTTCCATTTAAGGTATCTCATATCAGATTTCTTTGATAGAAGGAATGCAAGATTTTAGAGTTTCTAGACTATTTGGCCTGAAGGTAAAAATAGGATAACATTTTGGCGACTATGCAGGGGTGTTTGCCTACTAAACAAAATGATCCATTGGCCTTATGCAATCCATTGGGCACAAAGTCAAAAGGGGATTGCAACAACATCTGAGACAGGGGTTGTCTAGACCAACACAAAATTGAAAATGCCTCCATAAAACAAAACAACACAAAATACACAAAACAAATAAGGAAAACAACCTCCTAATGAGGATGCAACCTATGCAAGAATACTTGGAGGAAAGCAAAACTACAAAAAACAAAACTTATCCTAAACCTACACTAACCATAAGACAATGACCTCAAACAAAGCCATTAACTAGTTTTTCAAAATAATTTCCCTTTCTCAACAACTTACAATGTTTTCCTAGCTTATGAACAACTAACATGATGTGGAAAGAGAATGGGCATGCAATATATTGATAAAATGCCACTCTAAAAAAATAAGCTCACGTACCCACGTGGGCTAATTAGAAATGCAACTGCTTGGAAGTGGATAAATGGGCTGATCTAGCCCTTCTTGATGCTCAACTTCATGCTCAGAGGTAAGCATGAATATTCTCTATCTATCTCTAGTTGAGCTAGATGTCTGATAAGACATCACCTTGAAACTATGCTTGAATAATCAATGGAGACCTCATGTTTTTGCTCTGATTCCTCATTAATTCATTGCTGTTCTGAATGCTCTAGTTGCTGCACATAATTTGGAAATATGGTTGCCTCCACCTTAGGAATAAGATGCTCATGACTTTCTAAATAAAGCTAAAAAAATGAGCCCTACACATGCTCAATGGTGAAATCTCCTCCACCAAGAAGCTGATATCCTTGTTGGATAATTAAAAGGAACTCTTCAATTTGTTCTTGCTCACACTCAATCTTCATAACATGATCTTCTATTAAATGTGGAAGCTCCCCAAGCAGATCCATGGCATCAATTTCTGCACTTTTCAATATAGGGCTACATATATGCTCCTCTTCATTGTTATACTTGGCCTCACATGTCAGCAACTTGTCATCATTTTCACTATCCTTATACTACTCCAAAACTACTGGCATCTACCTGTCCTCTTCACATTTAATGTGAATGGGAAGTTCATTAAATAGGGTGGTATTAGTAACCTCTAGAGTAATTTCCTTTGCAACCTCCTCCTCAATGCCCCCATCATTCGACTGCAACATCAATGGATTCTACTTGGGCTACCTCTATAGTTGCAGATTCTCACCATACAATTATTGCATTTCATTCTTGTTTATTTAATTAAAAGCATGGGAAATTTTTTCAAAGGAACCATAGTCTAGAGGATTTATCTTTGCAGATGAATCAACATTACCAACATGCTCAATGCATTTCTACTCCGACTGATTGGAGTTAGTTTCTTCTTGCAACATG
This sequence comes from Cunninghamia lanceolata, assembly GCA_027924645.1. NCBI lineage: Eukaryota > Viridiplantae > Streptophyta > Pinopsida > Cupressales > Cupressaceae > Cunninghamia > Cunninghamia lanceolata. Next base: position 3,114,308 of record BSBN01001185.1, on the reverse strand, counting down.
TATGATCTTTCAATTTTCATGTTGCATGATGACATCCTAACAATAGGTTGCTCTTTGTTTTCTTTGGACACCTTCTTCTCAAGCTAGTTTTCAATATGAGCAGGCTCTTGTGAAGGATAAGGGACCCTAAAACTTGGGAATTTGTAACTTTAGGGATGCTCTACTACAAGCTGATTCATGGTTGTAGAAGGGGTAGGTATAGAACTAGAACTAGAAACTTAGGCTGATTGAGCCTCTAATCTCTAGACCTTGGCAAGTAGTTGCCTCATCTGTTCTTATTTAGCTACACTCTACAAAGCTAGGTTCTCCTGAAAAGCTCTTTCTTACACATCCATTTGTTGCTGGTGAACAAAGGCTTGATGACCAAGCTCATCTTGCTATTGGTCATACCCCTACTCCTTCAAAACCTTATCCACCCTCCCTTACATGTCCATCATTATGTCCATGAGACTCATGTTATCAAAATCATAGTCCACTTGAGATGGGTTAGGAGGGTAATCATACTGATTAAGGACAAAGTGGTCTTCTTGGGGTTGATAATATGCATGATTAGGCTGCCAAGAATACAGAGCAGGGGTCGGAGGTAGGTAAGCATCATGAGGATGTTGATATCCTATTGTAATAAGGGAATATGGCATAAATATAGAGGCATCTTGGGCCTAAAATTACTGGTAAGGAGGTGCATAGACTGAGTTATGGCAAAGTGGAATGGAATAACCATAATTCCCATAAATATTTGACATTTTAGCGCGTTAAAAATCATAAATCATTCAAACAATCATGAACTAAGAATAAACAAATATGCCCCTCTGATAAATGAGCTCATACCATGGAGTCACTAGGTGGGTTGAGAACCCTGAAGGCTGGAAAAGACCAAGAGAATCACTGAACTCTAATCTTTGATGGATCTTTAAGCATTAGAATTGGTTGCACCAATAAATTTGTTTAGCAAAGTCACCATGGTGTTGGAGAGACTACCCTAAGTGGCAAGATGCACTGAAGAGCACACCAAAAATCTTCTATGGATGAGAAGCATCATCAAATAGGTCCCACCAGGCATTCCAGAACTATTATCACCTAAATTTGCACAATGTTGTTGAAGCTTTTGATAATTCCAATGAATTCAGTGAAACATGGGATTGGTCTCAAGGTGTGGGACCTTGCAAATGAGACCAAACCTCTAGAGAAGGTTGGTTCCTCTTTCTGAATTGTAGATTCAGAGAAAATGAGTAAACCTAATGCTACTAGTCACAGGGAAAAGAGGAAGAAGAAAATGAAATTAAAAAGGGAGGTGATGCACCAGATTTAGAGTGTTTAAATACAACTGACACAACACAACAATGATCTCAGACACTGAAGGGAACTCACACAGACATGTGTAGGTTCAAACAAAGGTTAAGGAAGAAAGATAAAACTATGAAAGGGACCATTTTATCCACAATACACAACTTGCATCTATCAAATAAACAGAGTGTAAGAACAATGAGAGAGGCAAAATTATTAGTTTATATTGATCATAGAGGCAAAATAGTCATTATAAAGTGAGAACAAACTCATTACTAAAATCAAATAGACACAAAATGATAGGTTTTCCTTCATTGTTGAAGTGATACAAATACGTGAGAGGCTTAGAAGAGAACACAATCCATCAAATCTGTCAAGTTCTGGAGAAAACCACAATGTCTAAACCTACAAATGAATCCTCTGCTTATGAAAATGACTCAGAGCAACCAACCCCTACAAATGTATCTTTACATGCTTATATAACTTTTTCAAATCATTATTAAGCCCCTAGGTGTTGAAACTAAATCAACACATTTTGCCCATAGTACATTAAATTCAGCCTCAAAGGCCCTATTAGAACCTCCAAGTTTTGAGTGTGGATCATGACTTGATGTGTCTATAAAACTTGCAGACGAGGATCACCCACACATTTAGGTACTTGGCACATTGAAGAGGGAAGGCTTGAATCTATTTCCTGATACCTGCAATACCTATTTCATCCACTTTGTCCTCCATTTCACTGCGTCAACCACCCACATCTAACTTTGGCCTACACCATTAATTTCTGGGCAATGTTATCCACTTACATCATCCTGCAACAATGGCATGATTTTAGGCACCAAGGAAATCATGTGTTTTATGAAGCTTTTACAACACTTTAAAAGTGTTGACTCTTAATTTTACTTTTGGTGCCTTTTCACATTTTGATTTTTACTTTTCTGCATTTGCGCCCTTTGTATTTCCCCTTTATCACCAACTTTCGTTGTTTGTGAACTTGCTTTGGCAGGAACTTGCCTTGTTTTCCTTTTGGTTTCCTTCCTTGTCATAAAATTTGCCAATCAACGAACCAACTAGTTCACAAACTGGCCACTTCCCCGATAGGACCTTTTGTACTTTATTCTTCCTTTTTCCTTGGCACTTTTTGACCTTTCTTCTACCTTATCAAAAGTTTGTCTTGTCAGTGAACTTGTTGGTCGATGAACTGACAGGTTTGTGAACCCCTAATTTCATCGACAACACTTCACCTATCCCTTTCTATCTTGTCTTTGTCTTGAAACTTCCTCCACTTTACCTTTGGTTAATGGGTTTACTTCTTGATGAACTTGCCGATTGGCAAACTGACAGGTTCGTGAACCTTTAAGTTTTCAAACAATGCAAAATGGGCTTAGGCAAAACACTTAAGAAGATTTTAGGATTTGAGGGGGAATTTCCTTCTATTTAAGGTATCTTAGATCAGATTTCTCTAATAGAATCAAAGCAATATTTTAGAGTTTCTGGACTATTTGGCCTAAAGGTAAAATAGGATAACTATTTGTTGTGATGGGTTTCATAGTAATCCTTTTCTAAATCTCCATGTTCTGTTATTAAATTTGATTTTTTACACATCCTCTAGGCTTTCATTCAATCCTTGCAAAACGAAACCATGGTTAGTATGACTAATCAAACTAATAACCCTAGGATTGTAATTGGCAACATTGAAGCCTACAATTAGTCCCATGTTGATTATGCAAACAAATTTTCTCCATATAATCAAAATAATGTCCATAATTTTCAATAATATTTTCAACTAACCTCTTCAATTTAGGGTAATACGAGTATGAAAAATAAGAAATTACTAGTCTATTTAAGTGCAGACAAGTACAAAATGGAGTATTTGTTACCAGAATACCATATAGGTCTATAATTGTCAACATCCATACTTGCAATTAGTTCCATGCTGATTGTGCAAAATAATTTGCTATATAGAATCAAAATAATAATAATGTCCATAATTTTCAATACTTGCTTTTGGTAGCCTCTTCAAATTGGGGTAGAAATTAGCTATGAAAAATAAGGAATTTATAATTTATTGAAGTCCAAATCAATATAAAATGAAAGTTTCATTATTATATCAAGTTACACTTGAATGCATTGCATGCCTTACATAAATCACAAATTGTGGAAATTCATCAAAAATAGAGGAAGCTCATCCCTTGTGTTCCTATTGTTGTCTATCAAATTATTATAGGGACTTCCACCTATTATCAAATCAAAACCTACAATTGAATCAATTATTTCATCAACTCTTTATCTATATATAAGCTGGTGCAGGGCACCATGTGAATTTCATGCCACCATGAGGCAATCTTGTAATATTTGAAGTCTTAATCATGTTATGAGTGTAATGAGGTCATGCTAGGACCATTTTTAATGTATTTAAGTCTTTGATTAGGTCTATAGGTGGTTTTGTTGTCAAATATTGTAAAATCTTGCAAATATTGTCAAAATTGCAAAAGTGCAAGAAATGGAATTGTTAGGGTTAGCAGGCAGAAGATATCAATTAAATGCAAATAAAGATTAAACAGAGAAATGGAAATACACAGAATTAATAATAGCGAAAGACAAGATTTAACGTGGTTCACCCAAACTTGGGCTACATCCACCAAACAGAGAGTTCAATATTATTATCCAGTAAATCAAACCGATTACAATCAGCAATCCCTGCAACTCAATACCGCTGCAAATGCTACAATACAATTGCCCAAACCCTAACCCTTGGCCACCTTTTATCAAGCCTTTTTTTTGGTTACAAAAATTAGGGTTTTCTTATGTCGGTCATAAAAAATAGGATTTTTTAAGTCGGCCCTAAAAATTTTTTTCTCAGGGGCTACCGCCCCCGAACCCCGGCGAGGATACATGGCTAGTGTACAGTACTTTCCTGATCAGTCGCCACCTACCAACAATCTCCCACTTGGAGACTAATCAGGCTCCACACCAAACAATCTCCCACTTGGAGACTGATCCTGGATGACACCGCTGCGCATGCAGCTCCCACTGGAAATAAGCACCCTGGACTCTACTGTTCAATGTTTATTGTGTTCAGTCGAGAAGACCAATCAAAGCTGAAGAGGAGCTCAGCTTCTCCCTTGTCACTGCCTTTGTAAACATATCCGCTGGATTTTCATCTGTATGTATCTTTTCCAGCCTTAATTGTCCATTATCCAACACCGACCGAATAAAGTGATACCTCAGCTGTATGTGTTTGGTCTTTGAATGCAAGGCAGAATTCTTTGCAAGATGTATGGCACTCTGACTGTCGGTATACAAAGAACTGTTAGCCTATTGTTTACCCAATTCTTCCATGAAAGATTGCAGCCATATCATCTCCTTGCTTGCCTCTGTTGCAGCTACATATTCTGCCTCGGTGGTGGATAAAGCAACCACCTTTTGCAACCTGGAAATTCAACTCACCGATGTTCCTCCTACAGTAAAGACATAACCTGTAGTACTCCGCCTAGTATCAATATCCCCTGCCAAATCTGAGTCCGCCTCCAAAACATAAGTGTTTATTAGATGTACCTCTCAAATATCTGAGAATCTATTTTACCGCATTCCAATGCTCAAATCTGGGATGACTCATATACCTGCTAACGATGCAGACATCATGTGCAATATCCGGTCTCATGCATACCATGGCATACATTAAACTTCCTACAGCTGAAGCATATGGGACCTTGGACATTTTTTCTTCCTCCTCTTGTGTCTTTGGACACATCTCCTTAGTCAATTTCAAATGACTAGGCAAAGGTGTGCTAACAGTTTTTGCATTCTCCATATGGAATCTCTGCAACACCTTTTCAACATAAGCAGCCTGAGATAGAGTCAATTTTCTATTCTTCCTATCTCTGCAAATTTTCATACCAAGGATTTGTTTTGCTGCCCCCAAATCCTTCATATCAAATGATTGTGATAACTGATGTTTTAACTCTCTGATGTGATCCATGTTAGACCCAGCTACAAGCATGTCATCAACATATAAACATAAAATAATGTAGCTGTCATTATCCAACCTCTTAAAATAAACACAATGGTCAGAATTACACCTACTGTAGCCTTGCTCAGCCATAAAACTATCAAATTTTAAATACCATTGCCAAGGTGCTTGTTTCAGGCCATACAAACTCTTCTTCAATTTGCACACTTGTTTCTCCTTACCTTTGACCTCAAATCCCTGTGGTTGTGCCATGTATATCTCCTCCTCCAAATCACCATGGAGAAAGGCAGTTTTCACATCTAGTTGTTCCAAATGCAAATCTTCAGCAGCCACAATACTTAAAATAGTACGAATAGAAGTCATCTTGACAACCGGAGAAAATATCTCATCAAAATCAATGCCCTGTTTCTGTGCAAATCTTTTTACAACTAACCTGGCCTTAAATCATTTCTTACCTCCATCTTCCTCTTTGAACCTGTAAACCCATTTGTTTGGTAAAGCCTTTTTACCTGCAGGTAACTGACATAATTCCCAAGTTTGATTTTTCAGCAAGGAGTCCATTTCTTCTTGCATGGCAAGCTCCCACTGAACTTGTGTATTCACCTGCATAGCTTCATCATACCCTTCTGGTTCACCAGCATCTGTTAACAAAATAGAATACAAAGAAGGAGAAAACCTTTCAAGAGGTCTACTTATCCTTGTTGACCATTTAACATGTTGGCAAGAGACACTATATGGATTCATGGTTGTTGTCATTGATGGAAACAAAGGTCATCCCACATATCCGCAAGTTATGGTGTGTCTCTACCGGAAGTAAGAATGAAGATTGTTGTGGTCCGGTGAACAAGAACAGAGCATGTGGCAAGGTCCGACAGATTGGTCCGGATCTCTTAGAGGAAGTGTCTTGGTGCAGTGCGGATTTGGGGAAGTCAAGAGGACTACCTTGAGTAGTATATTCCAAGGATTTAGTCTCCGGTGATGAACAAAGAAAAAGATATGAATAGTCGAGTACCGGATTCCTGAGAGACAGTGAGAACAGAGGAAGAACTGACTGACAGAGTATCAGACAATTTTCCAGATGTGTTACTATTGATGGTAAAGGTTGTGAAGGCATGAATCATGTTTGGCCGACATGATTAATGATATCTACAAGTATATGCTTGATCCGCATTGCTTGGTGAGCAAGGATTCAGTCGACAGAACAGAGTTTGTAAGAAACTAGACTGTTCCGGATGCCGACTAGAAAGGTGATGAAATTACTTGTGCGGATATATATAGAGGATGGATTTGGTTGTGAAGTGTGTAATGGTGTGATGATGTATGCGAATAAGTGTAGAACAGAGCAGAAGTAGTAAGAAAGATCCGGTATGTGAAAGAATAGCAGAATAAAGAACAGAGGAAAGATGAAGTGCAGCAGATCAGTGTACTGAGCCTAACCAGAACTGAACTCCAGCATATATAGATGCTTCCAATCAGTTCAAGACTGTGATTCTTATCACTTTGTAGACAGTGTGTCTCCTTGTAGGCAGTGGGCCTCTTTGTGAGCAGTGTGCTCGGGCAGTGAGCCCTAATTGGCAAGTGCCATTTTGTAATTCCTTATTCTTCTAATAGAGAATAATCTTTGGGTTAATCACCCTGTGGTTTTCTCCCTTAACAGGGTTTCCACGTCAAAAACTGTGTCATGTGTTTTTCATTTCATGGTAATGTTTGTTTGTTTGATTCAATGCTGCATTGATTAATAAGAAAGTTCAAAAGAAGAAATAATTAGGATAACTGATTCACCCCCCCTCTCAGTTATCAACAATTGGTATCAGAGCAAGGTTCCTCCTAATAGAGCCTAACAGCTTGAGGAAGATCTGGGAGTTCAAATGGATGCATATGGTTTAAGGGAGCAACTCAAGACTGCCCTTGAGGATCTTGAATAGTCAAATTCTGAAGTCAATGAATTAAAGGAAAGACTCAAACAGGCTGATGAATTCATGAGAGAATTAAAGGACAAATTAAGTCTCTCTATGAAAAAGAGAAAGGAGCTGCTCCAACAATTGGCAAGACAAAGTGAAGAAAGCAATACAAATGAAGAATTGACTGAGAAAACCAAGTTATGTGAAAAGTTATCAAAAGAAGTCATTATGTTAAGACATGAAATGGAATCAGGAACTATAAAGTTTACTCAAGAGATTGAAGAAAAAAGAAAAGATGAAGACAATCTAAGACAATCTCTTAAAGAGAAATCAGAAGAATGCCACCATATGGACAGGATTATCAGACATCTTGAATCTGATCTTGAAGATGCCAAAGATAATGAAGAAAAACTTGAGGATCAAATTGTCTCTCTCAAAAGAGATCTTCAAACAGCAAATGAATATAAAGAAAAATTCAAGATAAGTTCTGCCCAACTTGAAGTACTTCTTGGAAGTCAAAAGAGGACAGATGACAAGTATGGTTTGGGATATGAGAAAGGAGAAAGCTCCGGATCCGGTCAAAAGAATTTTGGATCAGAAAATCCAAGGAATAGGCCTAGAAGACCTCTGGTAAGACAGCCCAATGCTCAAAGATATCCATCTTTCAATGGATACTGCCACAGCTGCAATCACTTTGGTCACAAAGCTAATCAGTGCAGAAAAAGGATGAATCAAACTAGTCCATCCTTCTCCGGACAGTGCTTTAACTGCAAAAGGTATGGACACAAGTCTCATGAATGCAGAAATATGCAAGTAAACAAATCATTCAATGGTAGATGTTTTACATGCAATAGAGTAGGTCATATGGCTAATCAATGCAGATCAAGAGGTTATCAGTCAAATATGCAAAGAAATGTTATTTGCCAAATCTATAATAGGTCCGGTCATAGTGCAAAAGTCTGCAGAAGCAAGAATCAGGACAAAAGAGGTCCGGTATACAATCAGAATCAAGACAAGGGTAAACAAAAGATGAATGTGGATGAAGTTAGGAATCAGATGAACAAGATTTGGGTGAAGAAAAGTTCAGAGAATGTAGAGGTTGGATCCGCACCAGACTCTGGTGCTGATATTTCTTCCAGAAATTAAAAAGTGAGCTCTGGCTCAGGGGGAGACTCAAAGAAAATCCTGTTCCCCCAGCCAATCAAGTGGTGCTGGATGTGACACAAGATGCAGAGTAAAGGGTTTGAAGATACCAGTCCTGAGATGATCCAGACAAGATTTCAGAGGTCCGCATGAAGATATAAAGAAGTTGTGATCGATCAAGTAAAGACCTGTTCCGGGAGATGCTCCGGAATGACAGAGGACTACAAAAGGGTCTAGAGAGATTCGGAAGTACATTATTTTACTCTGCGGACTGGACAGAATGTTTGGGATGTTCTTGTAATGTGTCATCTCGATTTATCCATGATTGAAAGATCCGCATGATGTTCATAGATCAGGACTAATCCGGGATACTCCAAGCTATTCGGACAAGGCAAACCGGAATAAGATAGGTGAAGCATTTATTGCAAACATATATTAGGGTTTGCGAAATGATATAAGGGATTTCTCATAAATCATTTGCTCATTATGCACTCAAGAAGAAGCGAAAAGTGGAGCTCTGCAACAAGACTCATCAAGCACACCGAAGATCTCCTGCCGAAGTCATTACATACAGAAATCAATCCAGCTACTCCGTGCAACCGAAGACGCAAAAGGTATTTTCCACTTTCGATATCTTGCTACAAATCTTTTGAAGAAATGGCTACTCCAAATATAGTAAAAATCTTAGATAGGCCCTGACCTGAATTTAAGAAACATCCATACAAGTCATTGGAAGTAGATCCCTTAGGAGCATTTTCCAGTGTTCCTCACGAAGTTTTACACACAGAAGACATTAGGGTTTACATACATGCAAGCATTGAGGAATTTGGGGAATTCAAATTGAGAGATCTCTATCACAAACAACTGATAGACAATGCTTTTGAGCTTAAACCAGAGTATAAGGGTATCCAGAAGAAACAATTTGATCAATTCATTCATTTCCCCTGCTTTGAAGAAGATGAATGGGTCCGGTATGTACTGAGTAGGATGCATGACAACTTCCTATGGCTGGATAGACCCTGCAAGATCACAAAAGAGACAATTAGAGCAGTAACTGGTCTATACTCTTCCGGAGGGATACCTATCCTCAAATTTGTCAAAAATAACATTGTAACTGAGGCCACCGGATCAAAATTTGATAAGAGGGCAATGACCATTGAAGATATTTCTGATCCGGATATCAAGTATGCGTCCATGATAATAGGATACAAGATCTATCACTCCAGCAGGGAGAATTCTGTATCCGGAACTGCAGTATATACTGCCTATGAAATGCTAAGGAAGAATGTAGAATATGATCTCTGCGAACTGCTCTTAAGCTAATTAATGGAAAATATACAGAAAATCAAGAAGGACAAGAAGAATTCCTTTAAGTATGGTACTCTTATATTATGTCTATTCTTCTACTTCATGAATGAGCTGCCCGGATCAAGTGGATGGGCATGGCAGAATGACAAACCTATTGCAGTCCAAATAAGAGACTATCTACATGGGCTTGGGGATGCCAAAACAAGAAATACAGCCCTATGGGGATACTTCAAAAACTTCCAAAGCATGATGCAAGCAAGAGAAAGAATTCCCTAGTCTCTTGTTGAAAAATACAAAGACTCAGTGTGCTTTATGGTGGACACTGATCAGTGCCTAATGGAGGCAGTGGAGCCAAGGATTGTCTGGATCATGCCCATGGGGTATGAAGTGGATGAACAGATAGTGGATCTTCATGTTCAACACATGCTAAGTCAGCCCAAAGATCCAAAGGCAGAAAGGTTTGGAACCTTTGAGGAGCTGAGTGTAAAGATCCATGTAGAACTCAGGGAACCTGAGATAAAGAGGAAGGTGAGAAAAGAAGTAGAGCACATTGCTCAAGGCCTAGGCATCTCAAAAGAGGCACTTGATGCCAGCCGGGAAAAGAGAAGAAAATCTGAGGAAGAAAAGAAAGAGGCAGAAAAGAAAAGTAAAGAAAGTGTTCCGGTTGAAACTTCCACCCGGACCAGATCATCAAAAAGATCTGCACCTCCCACAACCAAAAGTTTAAAACCGGAAGTCCAGGCATCCGGTAAAAGATCTAAGACAAAAGCCACAAGGGCTTATGAAAGCCAAGAGGATGAAGAGGAAACTGAGTCAGATGAGGGAGTAAAAGAAATAAAGAAGCAGAAGAAGAAAGGATCCGAGAAACCCTCCACAGGCCAAGACAAGGAAGAAATGGCAGAAGAATTTGCTGAAAAGCCCACTCTATCCCTAGACAGTGTAGTCAAATCAGTCACTGTGGATGGGAACCTTCAACCAGTGGCTGAATTTTATGATGACTACAACGAGGCAGATCAAAAGATCCTGCAAGAAGCTATAATAAGGTACTTGAACATCTACAATAAAGCTCTTATTGAGATTATCTCTGAAATCCCTAAAAGCCTAGAAAAGGAATTAGAATTAAGAAAGAATAATGCTCAGGCAAAAGATCTTGAGATCCGGGAGCAGATAGCTATTCAGCTATATCCTCAAATTGATCCCAATACAATGAACATAATATTCAAAGATTGCAAAGATGAGTTCAGAAGTAAAGCCAGGATGAATCAACTCATGCTTGGTGAGACTGACAAGGTGGCCAAAGAGACAGAAGAGATCCTCCGGAAGGCCTTCAAAAGGTTCAATCTTCCTGTTGTAGAGGACTTAGGTGCAGAAACAACTGTGGACTTGGAACCCTCTGCTCCAGAAGAAGTGGCCTATGAACAGGCTAGCATCTCTCCTCCGGTTTCCCCTACAGTCTCTGGATTCAAAGAAGAAGTGAAATTACAGGAGAAGGAAGCAGTGGTGAAAGATAAAGAGGTTGACAGTTCCAAGACTGCAGAAGAAAAGAAAAATCTGTCTCCGGCAAGAGACACTGCACAAACTGTTCAACAATTTTTGAGCAAAGAAACAATAGAGATCGATGAACCGGAGCTACTACAAGGCCCATTCAACTTTGATTCCCTCTCTCCGGTGCAGACAATGAAGATAGCCTCATTTGCAAATGCTAAGGCAAATGAAAAGCTCCTAAAGTCTCATATGGAAGACTATAAGTTGATAGAGGCTGCTTCCGGAGTGCTTGAGAAGATTATGCCATCGGTCCAGATTGATCTGGCAGCCTCCTCTTCCGGTAATCTCAAAACCTTAGTCAGCAGTGTTAATACACATTTTGAATCTTTAGAAAAATCAGCTGAAGAAAAGGTCTGGAAGGAGTTTTTGGATAAAAGGTTCTCCGAGGTTCAGGGTTTGATCATTAATGATAGGAGAAACATGAACATTGGGATAAAGAGCTTAGAAAATGCTCTTAAGGATGGCGGTGAAATATACAAATTTTGTATCTCCTGGTCCAAGGTAACAGTGGACATTGAGAAGAAAATAAAAGCGCAAGAGGACACACTACTAAGCTTGTCTCAAAGTTTTGATCCTCTTTCTTCCTCTATAACAAATCAAGAATGTCAGACTATTGCAGTCTTGAGTGAAATCAAGAAATTGGAGAAGGAAAGGAAAAATAGAATAAGCAGGTTGAGTGAGCTCAGGGGGTTAATTGTCCCTAAGCTAGAGGCCATGCATGAGGCCATAGCAGAAGGTCAAATCATAGCCCAGACAAGTGATCCGAAAGATCTAAAAAGGGCAGATGCATTTGCATTTTTGTTGAGTGGTCACATTTCAATTTTGGATAGAATGAAGCAAAGTTGGGCTACAGAACTGATCCAACTGAAGACATCTTTTGCAGACATTCTTCAGTATATGTGAGTATGTAAATATGCGGCTATGTATAGAAAATTTTTGAAAATTTTGGTGTGCGGACCCTACCCTTTGCCATTGATGTCAAAGGGGGAGTGAGGAGCAGTGAAAAATGAGGAATCCAACTAAGGGGGAGTTCCAGAAATTGTATATAGAGCATCAGCCAAGGGGGAGCATAGTATAAACACTTAGTCATTTTTCACTAAGTGTTGCCATCAATGCCAAAGGGGGAGATTGTTGGCAAGAGACACTATATGGATTCATGGTTGTTGTCATTGATGGCAACAAAGGTCATCCCACATATCCGCAAGTTATGGTGTGTCTCTACCGGAAGTAAGAATGAAGATTGTTGTGGTCCGGTGAACAAGAACAGAGCATGTGGCAAGGTCCGACAGATTGGTCTGGATCTCTCAGAGGAAGTGTCTTGGTGCATTGCGGATTTGGGGAAGTCAAGAGGACTACCTTGAGTAGTATATTCCAAGGATTTAGCCTCCGGTGATGAACAAAGAAAAAGATATGAATAGTCGAGTACCGGATTCCTGAGAGACAGTGAGAACAGAGGAAGAACTGACTGACAGAGTATCAGATAATTTTCTGGATGTGTTACTGTTGATGGTAAAGGTTGTGAAGGCATGAATCATGTTTGGCCGACATGATTAATGATATCTACAAGTATATGCTTGATCCGCATTGCTTGGTGAGCAAGGATTCAGCCGACAGAACAGAGTTTGTAAGAAACTAGACTGTTCCGGATGCCGACTAGAAAGGTGATGAAATTACTTGTGTGGATATATATAGAGGATGGATTTAGTTGTGAAGTGTGTAATGGTGTGATGATGTATGCGAATAAGTGCAGAACAGAGCAGAAGTAGTAAGAAAGATCCGGTATGTGAAAGAATAGCAGAATAAAGAACAGAGGAAAGATGAAGTGCAGCAGATCAGTGTACTGAGCCTAACCGGAACTGAACTCCAGCATATATAGATGCTTCCAATTAGTTCAAGATTGTGATTCTTATCACTTTGTAGACAGTGTGTCTCCTTGTAGGCAGTGGGCCTCTTTGTGAGCAGTGTGCTCGGGCAGTGAGCCCTAATTGGCAAGTGCCATTTTGTAATTCCTTATTCTTCTAATAGAGAATAATCTTTGGGTTAATCACCCCGTGGTTTTCTCCCTTAATAGGGTTTCCACGTCAAAAACTATGTCATGTGTTTTTCTTTTCATGGTAATGTTTGTTTGTTTGATTCAATGCTGCATTGATTAATAAGAAAGTTCAAAAGAAGAAATAATTAGGATAACTAATTCACCCCCCCTCTCAGTTATCAACATAACATTCACTGGAGTTTGTGGTATTTCTGGTTGCTGTTGTGGAGCATGAGGAGCCACTGGAACATCACGATTTGGAGTATCATCCAGCACCACATAATCCTTTTCTTTCTTCTCATGTTGCTGCAACTGATCTTTGTACAACACCTTCTCATTGAATATAACATCCCTACTTCTCACAATTTTTTGATTTTCAAAATCCCAAAGCCTATAACCAAATTCATCAATGCCATATCCAACGAAGGTACATTTTTTTGATTTCGCATCCAGCTTGGTTCTATTTTCAGAATCTATATGTGCAAATGCTTCACAGCCGAAGGTTTTCAGAAAAGAATAACTCACCTTCTTACCTGTCCATGCTTCCTCTGGAATACCACAGCCCAAAGGAACTGAAGGACCTCTATTAATTAAATATACAACAGTATTGACAGCCTCTGCCCACATGTTTAAAGGTAGCCCAGCATGCAATCTCATGGTCCTTGCACGCTCCATTATTGTCCTATTCATGTGTTCAACCACTCCATTTTCCTGTGGAGTCCCTGGAACCGTTTTCTGCCTACAAATTCCATTAAAGGAACAATAATCTTCAAATTCTTTGCTGCAATACTCACCGCCATTATCAGATCTGAGACATTTTAATCTTTTACCTGTCTCATTTTCAACCAAGCTTTTCCATTTCTTAAATGTTTCAAATACATCAGATTTCTGTCTAGGAAATAAATCCAGACCTTCCTAGTTGCATCATCTATGAATGTAACATAATACCGAGAGCCACCAAAAGAAGATACCTGAGCTGGTCCCCATACATCTGTATGCACAAGCTCCAACTTTTCATTTTCTGTTTGCTTCCCATCTCTGAGAAAACTGACTCTCTTTTATTTTCCATACACACAACTTTCACAGAAATCCATATTAATACATTTCAGACCTGGTAAAACTTTCTTAGAATGAAGTACCTTCATACCTTTTTCACTCATATGCCCAAGTCTGTTATGCCACAGTGTTGTTTCAGAACCTGCAGCAACTTTTCCAGTCTCTTCCTGCAAACCTGCAGCAACTGTTCCTGAACCTGTTTGTTTTTCCTCTATAACATCTAAAGTAGAAGAAATAGTATGACCTGTACAAAGATATAAGGTGCCTATTTTGACACCTTTTGCTACTACTAAGGCACCTTTTGAAACCTTCTAATTTTTATCAGTAAATGTAACAGTGCAACCTTGTTCAGTTAGCTGCCCTGCTGAAATTAAATTCTTATTGAGCCTTGGAACATGCCTCACCTCTTGTTCAAATGGTAGCCAATGATTCCCATTCTGCAACTTAATTTTGATTCTTCCCTTTCCAACAATCTGACAAGGTTCGTTATCTCCCAAATAAACCAGCCCAAAATCTCCTTGGACATAATCAAGAAAATAACTTCTATGGGGCGTAGCATGAAATGAGGCCCCTGAATCTAAAACCCATGAATCATCAGCATTATCTAGGGAAAGAATCAAAGCATCATCTTCAGGTTTATTACTTACCACATTTGCTTCCTTATTGCCTTCTTGTTTGTCTCCTTCTTTATTTTTTCGAGACCAGCAATCTTTCTTCAGATGACCTGGTTTTCCACAGTACCAACAATCCTTCTGTCCTCTGGTTTGGGATATTTTGTCCTTTGATTTTCCTCGTGACTTCCCATGACCTCCAGAACCTTTTCCTCTCTCTTTTGATCTGCCCCTGCTTTCTGCATTCAAAACACTGCCTGATTTGGATCCACCTGAGCTTTTCTTACGAATTTCCTCACTCAGAATAACACCAACAACATCATCAAATTTTAGGGTATTTGAACCGGAAATAGAGTTACTAACCGCCATTACCAAACTATCCCAGCTTTCAGGCAATGAACATAATATCAAGAGAGCTCTAACTTCTTCATCAAATTTTACATTTACAGAAGTCAATTGACTGACAATCATATTAAATTCATTTAAATGACCTGTCATAGATCCACCTTCAACCATTTTCAAATTAAACAACTGCTTCATGAGAAATACCTTATTTGAGGCTAAGGGTTTTTCATACAATTTAGCCAAAGCTTTCATCAGACCATCTGTTGTCTTCGCTTCCGTTATATTGAATGCCACCGACGGTGCCAGGCACAACCGAATGGTTCCCAGTGCCTTTCTGTCAAGAAGATTCCAATCCTCATTAGACATTGTTGCCGGTTTCTTGGCTACTCCTTCCAATGGCCTCCATAAATCCTTTTGATAGAGGTAATTCTGCATCTACATCTTCCATAACTGATAGTTCTGCCCATTGAATTTATCAACCTTCATTTTACCCTCGTCCGCCATTGCTCCCACTCAACCGTGAGACTTTCCTGCAGACGATAATAGAACACAACCCACTCTGATACCACTTGTTAGGGTTAGCAGGCAGAAGATATCAATTAAATGCAAATAAAGATTAAACAGAGAAATAGAAATACACAGAATTAATAACAGTGAGAGACAAGATTTAACGTGGTTCACCCAAACTCGGGCTACATCCACCAAACAGAGAGTCCAATATTATTATCTAGTAAATCAAACTGATTACAATCAGCAATCCCTGCAACTCAATACCACTGCAAATGCTACAATACAATTGCCCAAACCCTAACCCTTGGCCCCCTTTTATCAAGCCTTTTTTTCGGTTACAAATATTAGGGTTTTCTTATGTCGGTCATAAAAAATAGGATTTTTTAAGTCGGCCCTAAAAAAAATTTTCTCGGGGGCTATCGCCCCCGAACCCCAGCGAGAATACATGGCTAGTGTATAGTACTTTCCTGATCAGTCGCCACCTACCAACAATCTCCCACTTGGAGACTGATCAGGCTCCACACCAAACAGGAATATGAAGAATCACTATGTAAAGTGAAGGGTTTTGGTCATTGGAAACTCAAGGGGAAGGTAACATAATTGATGTAATATGTTTAAAGATCCTTGTGAAGGTGAGAACATTGTATCTTGAAGCAATTTTGAATAAAAGTATTCTATTTTCTGTAGATTCAATGTTTTTTCTATTGGTTTAAGGGTTTGAGAGTATAAAAAAGGAATAAAAGGCCATTCTACCAATGGAAACTATTGTAAATCAGTGCAATGGGTTAGTTTAGGTTGTTTTTTCAATTTGATTATGTTTGCAGGTGTAGGGGAAGGCTAGTTAAATGAATTTGTTGTTGTACTAGTTGTTTTTCATGATTTTTATGCTTAATTTGATGGCTAAGAGTTGTGGTTTGAAGAAAGGTCAATGGTGAAGGATAAAAAATGGTTTAGTAAGCTTATGCAGACCATATTTGATGTGTTTGAGGTGTTAGTGAGGTGAGTAGAGGTCTGGAGTCTAAAGATCCAATAAACCCTCATGCAAATAAGCTTAATTAGGCCTCTAGGATAGCAAGACAATCATTTTTATGAGGTTACTTTCCAAAACAACTTTATCTGAGTTTGAAGTATGTTGAAAAAGGTTTAAAAGGGTATCTAAAAATGGTTTTAGGTTGTGGGTTTGAGTTGTTTATTGTAAGTTATGGCAAAAATACCTTGTTTGCTGCCCTAATTAAGCCTATTTGTAGAATTACTAGCCAATTTTAGTAGACTTCATTCCAAAGTAACCCTATCCCAAATAAAAATATGTTGTCAAACGACCAAATGGGTATCTAAAAAGGTAAATGCTTTGTGGGTTTCAGGTTTGCTCCAAAAGATATGCTGAAAAAACCAAGTTTTGAGGGCTATTAGAAAAAGGGGATAGTCATGAATGAAAGGCTATTGTTTGATGGTTCCAGACTTGAAAGGTGAATAAGTTGAGTTTTTTAAAGTGTTCTAGCCTCCTCTATATCAATTGGTATTAGAGATAGTTGATCTGGTGGATTGTGAAGTGTGTTGGTTGCAGGTGCTTGTGGTCCATCTTAAAGCTGCAAGAGAGAAAGAGTTATGAGAAGGTGTGTTTGCTATAGACATGGAAGATGTCTATGATCACTATCCTCTAGCAGAGATTAAGTTGGGGAGAAGGTGCAAAGAGAGTTACATTGCTAAGAGAGAGAGGGTAGAGGTGCATCTTCCAGGATCTCTTGTTGGGTAGATGGATGGTATGTTGTGAGAGGTCGTGTGAAGCAGTGAGAGAGATGGGTATATGCCTGAGGAAGAGCACATGAAGGATGCAGCCATGGAGATGCTAAAACAGAAGGTTCAACACCATTTTTAGAAGAAGAACAGGTCAAGGAGCAAGCATCAAATGAAAGACATCATTTAACAATGAAGAATCAGTTAAAGACAAAGGCAAATGTAAGTTTTCAATTGTTGGTGAGTGCAAAGACTACTTGGAGGTTGAAGAATGATATTGACAAGATTGAATTAATTGTGCAGCATTGTGTTTAAGAGGAATTAAGGCAAAATTTTGCCTGAGAGTATGGTGCAGGGCACCATGTGAATTTCATGCCACCATGAGGCAATCTTGTAATTTTTGAAGACTTTATCATGTTATAAGTGTAATGAGGTCATGCTAGGACCAATTTTAATGTATTTAAGTCTTTTATTAGGTCTCTAGGTTGTTTTGTTGTCAAATATTGTAAAATCTTGCAAATATTGTCAAAATTGTAAAAGTTCTTGTACAAGAAATGGAATATAAAGAGTCACTTTGTAAAGGGAAGGGTTTTGGTCATTGGAAACTCAAGGGGCAAGTAAAATAACCAATGTAATATGTTTAAAGAGCCTTGTGAAGGTGAGAAAGAGGAGATAACATTGTATCTTGAAGCAATTTTGAATAAAAGTATCTTATTTTCTATAGATTCAATGTTTTTTTCTGTTGGGTTAAGGGTTTGAGAGTCTAAAAAAGGAATAAAAGGCCTTTCCACCAATGGAAAATCTTGTAAATTGGTGGAATGGGTTAGTTTAGGTTATTTTTTCAATTTGATTATGCTTGCAGGTGTAGGGGAAGGCCAGTTAAATGAATTTGTTGCTGCACTAGTTATTTTTCATGATTTAATGCTTAATTTGATGGCTAAGAGTTGGGGTTTGAAGAAAGGTCAATGGTGAAGGATGGAAAATAGTTTAGTAAGCTTATGTAGACCATATTTGATGTTTTTGAGGTCTTAGTGATGTGAGTAGAGGTTTGGAGTCTAAAGATCCAATAAACCCTCATGCAAATAAGCTTAATTAAGCCTCTAGGACAACAGGACAGTCATTTTTATGAGGTTACTTTCCAAAACAACCTTATTCAAATTTGAAGTATGTTGAAGAAGGCTAAAAAGTGTATCTAAAGATGGTTTTAGGTTGCAGGTTTGAGTTGTTTATTGCAAGTTATGGAAAAAATACCTTGTTTGCTACCCCAATTAGGCCTATTTGCAAAATTACCAGTCAATTTTAGAGGACTTCATTCCAAAGTAACCCTATCCCAAATCAAAATATATTTTCAAGAAGCCAAATGGGTATCTGAAAAGATAAATGGTTTGTGGGTTTGAGGTCTGCTCCAAAAGATATGTTGAAAAAACCAAGTTTTGACGGCTATTAGGAAAAGGGGACAATCATGAATGAAAGACTATTGTTTGATGGTTCCAGACTTGAAAGGTGAATAAGTTGAGTTTTTTTAAGTGTTCTAACTTCCTCTACATGATATGCCTCTTTATCTCTCTATCTCTTTACCTCTCTCTCTATCCCTTATCTCTATCTCTATCTCTATCTTGGGTTGATTTAGAATTCACAATTTGGTCGAAGCCAACACAACTATCAATCTGATTTGACATAACATGTGATCTCCTCAGGTTGATCACATCCATGATTTTCTAGTATGTCCATCATCATGTTAGACTCCTTGAAAATGTGTCATGTAGAGAAATCTTAGATTTCATTCAGAGGTGTGAAATTATCAAATCTAACTTTTTGTGCAGTTTCCAATTCACTACACTTTGTTCTTGAACTCCTTTGGAGTTGAGGAAATAATTTGTGAATTAAGAAATTCACATATGGCCACCTCAATTATGTTTATATCATCTTCATAGCTTGTGTCTATCTTTTTCTTGATCTATCTCTTTTTCTATTCCTCTCTTTCAATCTCCCTATTTATCTATAAATTTCTCTTTAATTTTCTATCTCCTTCTCTTTCTATATATTTCTCTTTATCTCTCTATGTTTATCTTTACTTCCCTCTCTCCCTTTCTCTATCCCTTTTTCTTATCTGTCTCCCCTCTTCTCTTTCTTTCTCATCTCTCTCTCTCTACATCTCTCTAACTTTCTCTCTATCTCTCTTTACTCTGGCTTTCTCTATCTCTTTTCTCTCCCTCTCTCTTCTTCTCCGCCCCTCTCTCTTCCTCTTTCTCTCCTATTAATACTTTTTTTTGGTAGCCTCTTCAATTTGGGTGGAAACTTGGCTATGAAAATAAGGAATTTATAATATATTGAAGTCTAGATTAGTACAAAATGAAGGTTTAATTATTCTATCAAGTTACACTTGAATGCATTGCATGCATTAAATTAATTCAGAATCCATGGAAATTCATAGAAAATAGAGGAATGCTTTCCCTCTATCCCATCACTTGTGTTCCTATTGTTTCTTGTTAGATTATTATAGGTGATTCAACCTATTATCAATTCAAAACCTTGATTTGAATTACTCATTTCCTCAAGTCTTTCTTTTGTCAAATTCTGCACATCTTCCACCTCAATCAATTTACTTTTTTAATGTGTTTTTTTCACCAAAATTTTGAGGATAAGCTTGTTTTCTTTAGAATTTTTTGTAGTTACAACATAATTGAGTGGTATACCCAAACAATGCAAAGAAACCTATGAATTCCTAGTTCTAGAGAATAAAGAAAGACTATTGATCCCCTTTAGATAAATAGGCTTCAAAATATAAAAATGGTATTCTATAATGAACAAAGAGGTTTGACACTTATAAGGAGTTCATTGATAAATAGTCTAAGAAAATTCAGAAGAGCATGTGGAGAAGAAAAACAAAATTACATGAGAGTGGAAAATCCCAAAACAAGAAACACCACAAAATTACATTGATAAATAGTCTACCCTCTTGCATCCATGCATTGATCTTCTATACACACCTACAAATTTATTATATTGTACATTATAAATATAATAGAAATATTTAAATTCAAACTAAAATAAACAAACTCATGTACACATAATATATGAATATATATAAAGTATTAAATTTTCAAACAATGCATACTTGATATCTCCCAAAACACTCTATCTGGGATGTATCAGTTTGTTCCTGAAGATGTGGTGACCTCATTTGATGCAAAGTGTATTTTACACCATTCTACAACATCATGTGCATCTTTTATATGATCTCGCACATAATTCATTTGATGCTTTCTTAGAGCACATTTGATGCAAGCTCTTGCACCATCATGTCCACCCTTTCCATGACCACTCTCAAAGAAACTCCAAACATGTGGTATATTGTCATTTCGATGATATCTACTAGTACATAAAATGGCCTTGATGATTTGAATTGTGACACACATTCATCTGACCATACAAAATTGATGCAGGAGCATCCAATGGTGTAAGGGCAATCTTGCATAACCCAAAAAGAAGATAATTCAAAATCATTGTAGTTGTTTTCATTTTTTTCCATAATTAGTGTTTTTGGTTCCATAATATCCAAACTAATGATGTAGGACTTTCAGTTTTTTCCAAAACTGCTAAAAATAGCAACCTACCTGTTTTGGAAAGTGTACCTACTATTTTATGAAAGTTTGCATTTGGGCATGGATTGAAGTGAAAACTTACTGAAAGTTACATAATTGAAATATAAGACCTTTGGTGAAGGAATCAGGAAAAGATCATTTATGAACTAAAAGATATTAAAGTTTTTGTTTTCTGAAAAGCCCCTAAAAATTTTTGAAATGAGATATGAGGAACTAAAACATCCCATAACATCCTAAAAAGTTGAGGGAAATCCATTTACATATTTCTACTATGATAGTTCACATCATGAGCTTTCCAGTGCTTAAAACGGTTTGTCAATCAGACACCCGGATCAAAAGTTATGCTTCCCGGAAGTTGACCTACTTTTGGAGGGAGTTGCAAATTTCAAAATTTAGTTGGAGGCCACCAAAAAGTGCTATTTATGACTATTTTGGGAACCCTGGGTGGTAGTAGAGTCAAGGGGGCTAGTGTAGAGTCAAGAATAGGTGGGAAAATAGAAACCTTGGCCTATTTGGGGTTACAGAAGGCTGAAGATTCTAGAGTCTTGAGGTTGGGAAAGCTGTAATGTGTTGCAGCCAGTAGAGGATGCATCCTCTGATTGTAATTGACCTTCTGTAATGTAATGAATTGCCCAGATCAATAAAAGAAAGTTCTATTTTCTATGTTCAATTTTTGTTGTTTCATGTTTTGTGATTTACCCCCTTCATCAAGTGGTATCAAAGCAAGGGTTCCTGAGTGTGTAGATAGATCGCCGATCGTGAGGCAGTTAGCACTAGGACCTGAGGTTGTGGGTTTGCTACAGAGACCAAGATGCCTCCACAAAGAAATCATTTTGGGAGGAATGCTTTGATGGAAGAGGGTTTTAGAGCCCTGCAAAGGCAGATCGATGCATTACAAGAGGAGCTACGAAGAGGGTTTGAGACAAGGACAAGAGAAGAAAGCAAAGATGAAGCTAAAGAAGAGCTATCTGAGGAAGAACAAGAAGCTACCGGAGATCCTGTAGAAGTTAGGTTGTTGAGGGCCATTTCAAAGATTGGAAAGAGGCCCAGGATTAATATTTCTACATATTCTAGAGATTTGAATCCAGAACAACTTATTGATTGGATTAATGACATGGAGGAGTATTTTGAGTATGAAGATGTGGAGGACCCAGATCGGGTTAAGTTTGCAAAAACAAAGTTGAAGGGCCATGCCAATATTTGGTGGAAGGAGGTCCAATTAGAGAGGAATAGAAGAGGAAAAAGAAATATCACCAGATGGGATCAGATGGTGGAGAAACTAAAGAAGTAGTTCATTCTTGTGGACTATGAGATGGAGTTACTGAAGAAGTTGCAAGGACTGAAGCAAGGTAACAAGTCTATTAAGGAGTATACATAAGAGTTTTATAAGATTACTACCGGGACAGGCCATGCAAAGCCCAACAAGGAGAAGGTAGCCCGTTACATTAATGGGTTGAGGCCGAGTATTCAAGAGGAACTGAGCCTAGTCAGAATGACCACCATAGAAGATGCATACCAGTTTTACTTGAAGGTGGAAGAGAAGATGAATAAAAGATTTGACAGTAAGTAAAGGGGAAGAGGTCAAGGTGAAAAGACTGGTGGAAGACCCTATGGGGGCCGAAATGAAGATACAAAGAAAAGTGAAGAAGCTGACACCAGTTGAAATCAGAGAGGAGATAATACCTACTGCCCTCATGACCAGAACAATGGTGAGCAAATAGGAAGAGGAAGAGACCGACCTGGGCAAGGACTTAGAACAGGAGGTTTCAGAGGAACCTATTTCTAATGTGGAGAAGAAGGGCATCAAGCATACAAGTGTCCGCAACATCAAGGAAGGACAAATAGAAGACCTGAAGGTAATGCATGAGTTGCACATGTAGATGAGGATGCACATTCTAAGCATTCTGAAGATGTTGAAAGGGGAGAAACCCTAGTTGTCAGAAGAACCTTACTGAATGAGGAGAAAGAACCAAATTAGAGGAAGAGTTTATTCTGTACAAGGTGCAAATGTGAAGGTAAGTGTTGTGATATTATTACTGACAGTGGAAGCACTGACAATCTTATTTCAGAGGAGATGGTTGACAAGTTGAAGTTGACAAGAAGAAAGCATCCACATCCATATCAGATTGCATGGTTGCAGAAGGATCACAGAGCTTTGGTCAATGGGCAGTGTTTAGTGAAGTTCAAGATTGGGGACTACCATGATGAGGTGCTGTGTGATATCATACCGATGGATGCATGTCATATGATGTTGGGGAGGCCGTGGCAGTATGATAGGAACGCTATCCATGATGGCCATGCAAACACATATTCCCTAACAAAGGATGGAGTTTGTCATAAGTTGAATCCCTTGAAGGAGGTGGAAGAAAAGGTATGTAGTACTACAGAATTTGCTTGGTAGATGGTAAGAAATTTTTGGAGGGTATGAAGCATGAGCATCATTGCTTTACATTGATTCCTAAGATTAGTCAAGAGAAATGTGAAGATGTACCAGCAGAAGTTTCAGATATGTTGGAAGAATTTAAGGACATTATCTCTGATAATGTACCAAAAGGTTTACCACCAGTGAGGAAGATAATTCATCAAATGGACTTGATACCAGGAGCCAGTTTGCCAAATAAGGCTGCCCACAAAATGACTCCAGCAGAGAGTGAAGAGTTGAATAGACAAGTTTAGGAGTTGTTGAGGAAGGGATTGATAAGAGAGAGCCTAAGTCCCTGTGTAGTACCTGCAGTACTAGCACCAAAGAAAGATGAAGAGTGGAGAATGTGTATAGACTCTCGAGCCATCAATAAGATCATGATTAAGAATAGATTTCCATTACCCAGAATGGATGACATAATGGATTGTTTGAGTGGAGCCAAGTACTTCACGAAGATTGACCTAAAGACTGGGTATCACCAAATCCATATCAAAGAGGGAGATGAGTGGAAGACAGCTTTCAAGACAAAAGAAGGTTTGTATAAGTGGTTAGTCATGCCATTTGGGCTAACCAATGCACCAAGCACATTCATACAACTCATGAATGAGGTACTCAAAGAATTTTTGGGAAGTTTTGTTATTGTTTATTTGGATGATATTTTGATTTTTAGTAAGACTTGGGATGAGCATTTGATGCATATCAGAAGAGTTTTAGAGAAGTCGAGGGAGGAAAAGTTGCTGATTAATCTGAAGAAATGTAGTTTTACAAAGAAGGAGTTGGTATACCTGGGATTTGTTGTCTCAGAGGAAAGTCTTAAGATGGACCTAGAAAAAGTAAGGGCTATCATTGAATGGCCTATGCTAAGGAGTGCAAAAGAGGTAAGATATTTTCATGGTTTGGCAAGTTGTTATAGAAAGTTTATCAAGAATTTTAGTAGCATTTGTGCACCCCTAATCGAGACAATGAGAGGGGATAGAAAAGAGTTTAGATGGACTAAAGGAGAAGACAAGAGCTTTGATACATTGAAGTAGAAAGTCGTAGAACAACTTGTTTTGGCACTTCTAGATTTCAATAAGGTATTTCAGGTAGATTGTGATGCTAGTGGTAGTGGTATAGGAGCTGTTTTGAGTCAAGAAGGTAAGCCCATTGCCTATTTTAGTGAGAAGCTTAATGATGCCAAGAAAAAGTATTCTGTTTATGATCAGGAATTTTATGCAATAGTTCAGGCTTTGAAGAAATGGAGACATTATTTGTTGCCAAAAGAGTTTGTTTTATATGCTGATCATCAGGCCTTACAGTATCTTAATAGTCAAGGAAAGTTGAACCAAAGGCATTTAAAATGGGTTGAGTTTTTGTAGATCTATACTTTTGTATTGAAGCACAGGAGTGGGAAGTCCAATAGAGTTACAGATGCCTTGAGTAGAAGGTAAAATTTGTTGACATAAATGAAGATAGAGGTTATTGGGTTCGATGAGCTCAAAAGTTTGTATCCTAAAGATCCAAATTTTGCAGAGGCCTGGAAAGCTTGTTTGGAACCTATTACTTTGGATAGGACAAAATGATTGGATTTCATAATCCAAGATGGCATGTTGTTTAGAGGAATCCAATTGTGCATTCCAAGGAGTCCCATGAGAGAGAACATGATTAAGGAGAAGCATAGTGGAGGATTGGCTAGACACTTTGGTCGAGATAAGACCATTGCTATTGTTGGTGAAAATTATTTTTGGCCACAGTTGGAGCAGGATGTGAGGAAATTTGTGCAGAGTTGCAGAGTATGTCAGATGGCGAAAGGAGCAAGTCAGAATACATGTCTATATCAGCCACTACCTATACCAGAGAAGCCATGGGATGATATTAGTATGGATTTTGTTCTTGGTTTACCAAGGACACAGAGAGGACATGATTTGATTTTTGTGGTGGTGGACAGATTCTCAAAGATGGCACATTTTATTCCTTCCAATAAGATTAATGATGCTTTTCATATTACAAAGTTATTTTTCAGGGGGGTGGTGAGATTACATTGTCTACCAAAGAGCATAGTTTCAAATCGAGATACCAAGTTTATTGGTTATTTCTAGAGGACATTATGGAAGAAGTTGAAGAAAGATTTGAAGCTCAATTCTGCACACCATCCACAGACTGATGGACAGATGGAAGTGGTGAATAGGAGTTTGGGTAACCTACTACGATGCTTAGTAGGAGATGAGCCCAAGGGATGGGATTTGATTTTACCACAGGCAGAATTTGCTTACAACAATTCTGTCAATAGAAGTACTGGTAAATCACCATTCCATATTGTATATGGCAATAGCTCAAGAAATGCTTCTGAGTTAAGGAAGCTGGACAAAGGAGAAAAGACAAGTGTTAAAGCTGAAGACTTTACAGAACATCTGAAGAATTTGCATGAAGAGGTGAGAAATCACATTAATAAGATGAATATTCAATACGAAGCTAAGGCAGATTAGAAGAGGAGGTATAAGGAGTTCCAGGTAGGAGATGAAGTCATGGTTCACTTGAGAAAAGAAAGGTTCCCAATTGGAACATACAATAAGTTGAAAATGAAGAAATTTGGACCATCCAGAATCCTGAAGAAGTATGATTTAGGAAATGCATATGAGGTAGAGCTACCAAGTGGGATCGATATTTCCCCTATTTTCAACATTGCTAATTTATTAGAATATCATGAAGGTGGAACAGAGGATGGACCAATAGAAGCGCAATGGAGTATTTTGGCATCTACTTCAATGGAGGAGATAGAAGAGATCTTGGATAGCCGTGTGGGAAGAAGTACTCAGAACAAGTAATATGAAGAATATCTGGTAAAATGGAAAGGAAGGCCTGTTGAAGATTCTTCTTGGTTGTCTAAGGCTGAGGTTGACCATTTGGGTTTTCCTCATAGAAACATCTTAGACATGACAAGATCACTTCTAAAATTACCCTGGGTGTCTGATATAGGAGCATCCAGTGGTGTAAGGGCAATTTTGCATCACCCAAAAAGAAGGATAATTCAAAATCATTGTAGTTATTTTCATTTCTTTCCATAATTAGTGGTTTTGGTTCCATAATATCCAGAATAATGATGTAGGACTTTCAATTTTTTTCAAAACTGCTAAAAAAAGCAACCTACCTATTTTGGAAAGTGTACCTACTATTTTAGGAAAGTTTGCATTTGGACACGGATTGAAGCAAAAACTTACAAAAAGTTACATAACAGAAATATAAGACCTTTGGCGAAGGAATCAGGAAAAGATTATTTGTGAGCTGAAAGATATTAAAGTTTTTGTTTTCTGAAAAGCCCCTAAAAATTTTTGAAATGAGATATGAGGCACTAAAACATCCCATAACATCCTAGAAACTTGACAAAAATCTATTTGTGAATTTCCAGCGTGATAGTTCACATCATGAGATTTTCGGTGCTTAAAACGATTCATCAATCGAACACCCGGATAAAAAGTTATGCTTCCCGGAAGTTGACCTACTTTTGGAGGGAGTTGCAAATTTCAAAATTTAGCTGGAGGCTGCCAAAAAGTTCTATTTATGACTATTTTGGGAACCCTGGGTGGTAGTAGAGTCAAGGGGGCTAGTGTAGAGTCAAGAATAGATGGAAAAATAGAAATCCTAGCTAATTTGGGGTTACAGAAGGCTGAAGATTCTAGAGTCTTGAGGTTGGGAAAGCTGTAATGTGTTGCAGCCAATAGAGGATTCATCCTCTGATTGTAATTGAGCTTCTGTAATGTAATGAGTTGCCCAGATCAACAAAAGAAAGTTCTATTTTCTGTGTTCAATTTCTATTGTTGTGTGTTTTGTGATTTACCCCCTTCATAAAAAATGCTTTTCAATTTTTACACCCCTGCTTGCCAAATATTCCAAAAAAATCTTAAAGTAATGTTCTACAAAATGTGTGTCATGCTCTTTATCATCACTAATATAAAATTGATATTGTTTCTTAATGACTTGTGCTTCAAATGTATTGTCAACACCGTCCAAATCTAATTGTGCATGCCGATAACACACATGCACCATAATAGTGATCTGCACTGAAAAGTAATATTGTGATTGAATCTCTTTTTGATGTACAAAAGAGTAATTTTCTGCAAAGTCGACTACTGATAAAACTGTTCTAGGTGGGAAAGTATCTCTTAATGTTTGAAACTGTTGTGCTTGTCACTTAGCAAAAAAAAAATGATGTATGTATGGTTGTATTAATTTATGAAAAGTTTCCATAAATGTTCCACTAGGTATCTCCTCTTCTACATAATCTAACCTTGTGGATTCTTTCCTATTTTTTGTATGAAACTTTATGTAAGTTTGTAACGCTTACAATTTACCAACTTCATTGGGTCAATATCTTCATTTCTCAAAGGCAATTTAGCCAAATTTTGACATGTTTCACAAAGTCCTTTATGCAATTTATTTGACCAGTTGCATTATCATCATCTAATTTATCGCATAAGATGGATGCTATGAACCGACTTTCTCGTTTAGGAGGGGCATTTACAAAACCATCACTTTCTTCTCTAATCTTTCAAAACACCTGATAGTAGAGATCAAATTTAATATGATTATGTGACAACAACAAGTTTCAAAAACCTTGTTTATCTTCATATAATATGGCCTTAACCTTTCAAACATTATTTTCCCAATATTTATATGAGGATTTGAATTAAAAAACATCACATACATCTCATGTTGTGTTATGTCTAACCAATTTTTTGTATGTAGATCATGACTATTGGGCCAAGTTCTATGTTTGATAACATCTCTACTATTTGATAAAGGATGAGTATGATCATTCCAAAAGGTTGAGATCAAGTTCCTAACAACATCTTGAATCCTGTCAGTTCAAGGAGCTCTACACATAATTGCCCAATTGCCTTCCAAGGTACTATCATCCAATAATTTTCTCCTTTTCACATATTGTGTTAATGTCTTTCTACTAAAACCAATCTCAATTGAAATTGAAGACAATTGTCTTTTTTTGGAAATTTTTTCACTTAAACTAGATGTCAACATCACTCTTCTTGAAATGGACTTATCTACAGATCAAGATTGTTTCCCAATGGAAGCCAAACCTTTTTTAACATTTTCAACAATATCTTTTTCTAGGTGTGAATCTCTCCCCCTTTTTAATGACGAATCTACACCCAACAATTGTAATGGCTCATTTATCTCATTACTAAGAATCACAATTGATAACAATTGGGTTCGCTCAAGTGTATCAAGATTATTGAAATGATCAATTATTTCCTTTATAGTTTAATTCATTGACCTCCTAGTAGTATGTCTAGGTTGTTCAACATAAAATTTTAATTTCTCCATATCCATTTCAAGTAAATGATCTAAATTTCTATAAGAATTTTGTCTCTTCACCTCTTTAGCTAGATTCATACGCTCATCCATGGTTAAAGGAAGTGATCCTGACCCCTCTCCAACATCCATTGTTTGCGCTTGGGCCTCCTCTAGGCTAATATCAATTGTGTTCTTCAGGCTCGTTTGCTCCAATATCTAAATTTAGGTCGACTTCAGTTCATGTATGTTGTGTCTAGGTACACACAAAAGTCATATATACAAGAGAAAAATTTAGAATATTTAATTTAAATAATAATATCAAAACATCACACATCAAGGAAATACATATTAAATAAAACTTATAATTTAACTATGTCTTGATATATTTTAAAGAGCCTCCATATCAAATTACTATAAATTATTTATGTACATTTAATAACTAATATTTATGACCACAAGTGATATATATCCTCATGCACAAGTGACAAATATGAGAAAGATGTCGGTAGTTATACCATTTAGGATAAGTGTGTAAGCAAAACTAAAATGACTGTGTAATAATCAGACTGCACTTGTGGAGTCTCTGAAGTTGAAGCATCATTTGTAAACACCACTTCTTCTTTATTGACCTAGGAGAAGAGTGCATGTTCTAGAGCAATTTCCCCTTCTTTCTCTATAAACATACCTTGTATTTGAGCTACTAGAACCACATTTTGCATACCAAGTGATTGATATTGATATTGCACTGGTAGTGTTTCTATTTGCATTCCCTGTCTCTGATGTTCTACTATTTTTTTTGTAATTTTCTTCTAGGACAATCTTTGGGCATGTGGGTGTTATTACAAGGAAAACACCATCCATTTGATTCCTCCACTAAACTATTTTGACTAAAAACTAACTCTCTCTAAGAGTCATGTGTGATTTCCTATAATGGTGTCGAAACTGAAACAATCTGATTTGATGGCTGTGAATGACCAAACCATTGGGGTCCTCAATAATGGTTGGGTTGATGAGGAGGTTTAGCCCCTAGAATCCCTGATAAGGAGGCCTTGGTTAAGAGGCTTGTTAGAAGTTGTAAGATTAATGATTTAATTTGAGAAGCTCCTTAGAATATTCTTCATATCTTCCATCTCTGATGCTGGAGACATTGATACTAAGGTCGCTCAAATTTGGGGTGAGGGAAAGTGGTGCAGGGCACCTAGGAGTAGTCTGACACCTCAAGCATTTTGATGCATTTTGATAAGCTATGTTTTGTTTTGTTTTTTATGTGTTGTAATAAGGCTTTAGCCATGGATGTAAGGTCCTTTTTGTGTGGTCAAGATGATTGAGGTGACCATATAAACCTCAATCATGCTTAGTCCATCTGGACCCTTGTTGAGCCACTTAGGCCTAGTAGGTCTAATGTTGGCTTTTTGAGTTTGTTTGGGTTATTCAAGTGTTTTAGCATGGTCTAGGGATTATGATGGTGATTTGATTCCATTGGACAAGTAAAAAAAATTGCCATCCTTTTGTAAATGTAAAAACTCCATAGTGTCAAAGGTTGCCAATAGTGTCAATGACACATTGGCCGGTTACAACTTAGTTTGGGTGGTTGAATCTGCTTTTGGAAGTTGGATATTGACTAAGGATCAGTTCATAATGTTGTTTTTTCACTCCTATATGGCAGAGGAGGTCTGGTACAGAGTTTTGGGCATTCAAACAATAGAAAATAGTCATTTTTTCCTACTTTTTTTTACTGTGTACGGCCTGTATAGACTTGTCAGGTGAGAAAATGTTATTTTTTTAAAAGTACTTGGAGTCAGGGTTCAAATGCAACTAGTTTGACATCTTGAAGTGGTCGGAGTCAAAAGATATCAAATTTTCTTTCAAGACTGGTCTAGAAACCCTATTTTCTAGGGCAGTCATAGAAATCCGGCCCTAGAATTCATTCACACCAGTGAAAATTCATAAAAACTATTAAAATGTAGGCTAGGGATGTACTCTATAGGATTCCAAAAGCATTTGGCAGGGAGAGACTATTTTTGAATTTTAAGGTGATGCCCTAGGTCAAGTATTTCCTTGTATTTGACCTAATTTATGCTATTTAAGGTTGTAGATGATAGAATCCTGATAGGGTGAGTGAATGGATGGTGGCTTTGTGTTGTTTGGGCATGGTAGAGGCATTCCAAATTCCTGCCCCTGATCTATACACCTAATTTTAATCACTTGCTTTGTAACCTAGCCCTAAACTTATCAATTAGGCCTAGAGACCTAGTGAGTGTTCTAGATTGCTGGAGTAGAGTTAGAATAGGAGACTTGGAAGTTTGATAGGGTCCCTTAAAGGGTATCTAAAACCATCATTCACTTACTTGGTCATTTGGAATTTTGTCAAGTTGTGTTGAGAAAACCTAGTTTGGAGGGCTAGTAGCCTTACTAGTCAAGGTATAGGTTGGAGAGTTTTGGGAAGTTGGGGATCAAACCAACTGCATAGAAGGTGTTTATTGATCTGTCTTAATGTGTTGGAGAAGCCTTGAAGGTTGAGTCATTACCCGGATATCAAACCCTTCATATACCCTTGAATGTGCCTTTGGTTGCTTGGTTGAAGGCTAGGTGAAGTGGGTGAGTGGGCAAAGGACAATAGAGTAAACCCTTGTGTGTTGCTTCCCTTGTGCCACTCTACATTAGGTGGTATCAAAGCCATCAAAAGAGATGGGAGATAGAGAAGAAGAGGAGGAAGTCCCTTCAAGAGTGACCAATGCCGAATTGGCAAAGATAGTGAGAGAGCAAGCAACCAAGAACAAAAGGATGGAGGTTGAGATAGAAAATTTGAAGAAAGACAAAGGCAAGAAGAAGAAGCCAGAAGTCATCTTAGATTTAGATGAAGAGGATCAAGATGAAGAAGAAGAAGTGCCTATGGAAGAGCCACAAGGAGGCATCTCAGAAAGACAATTCCTAGATGCACTTGGAAAGTTGAGTAGAAAGGACACTAAAGGGGATTTACCTATGTTTCCTGGTAAGATAAACCTAGAGGAGTGCCTTGACTGGATTGAGGCAATGGAGAACTATTTTGAATGTGAAGAAGTGGCAGAAAATCAGAAAGTGAGGATTGCCAAATCAAGAATGAAAGGGCTAGCCTTGAGTGAGTGGGCAAAAGACAATAGAGTAAACCCTTGTTGTTGCTTCCCTTGTGCCACTCTGCATCAGAAAGACATACATGGGAGGATTGGTTTGTGGTGAATTGGGAATCTCCCCTTTGAATCAAGAGTGATAAGTCAAGTAATACAGACATAGGAGGCCTCAGAGGGAGATTTCCAACATCTATCAAGTTGTTTTAGCTCTTATGGCTAAATCATAGGCCATAAGAAGAGTCTGTCCTCCTAATGATTGAATCATAATTGATAATCTAAATTGAAAATTTTTAAATAAAATACAATCGACATACCTTCTATAGGTCAAGTTAGAACCAGAATTGGTTGCCAAGTTTTTTGGAATCTTATGTTGAATTCTATAATATCTTCTTGCGGAGCTCTTTTAATAGTAATCAGTTATCACAAAAGTGATGATCTATCTCCTTTTTCATTGAATCTACTAAAAATGCAACCCCAATCGGTCCCATGTATTGATGGAGTTCATCTAAAGAGATCAAAGTCTAGAGAGTTTCCCTTGAAAGATACAAGGAGCAAATTGTAAAGCTATGTTCTGATCTGTGACATGATGAACTATGCAAACATTTGCTACATCTTGCAAGTTTTCAACTGGAGTCTTGGAATCTTCTCTCATAAATTTAGGAAGTGTCTTTAGAGTGTTGGTCAGGATAGGATCCCATGTATCTAGGGCTACTGGGGGAATAAGCAAGCTACTGCTATTCCAATTGATGAAGTTCCTAGGAGGTGTAGGTGTAGCCATCTATAATGGTAATGTGCCTGATCTAGTCACCCTACTTTGAGTGATAGTCACCAATGGTGGTATCAGAAGTCTTGGATTATTAGCTAAGCAAGCTCTTGTTTTAGGTCCTTGGTTCATGCGATCTGACTTCTAATAAGGAAACTAAATATCTTGGTTCCATCAAGCATGCCAAAAACTATAGATGATTAAGTTTGCATCTAAATACCAACAATGGGAAATATCATTAATGTGGGGCTTGATTCATGAGCTAACCTCCATATTTTAAAGAAGTCATCTCTTCCTGGAATCTTTGAAATATGGAAGAAAAAGGGAGAAACACATAATAATAAAACAAACGTGGATAAAATCTATTTTATGGTGATGCGCCAAAACATGATCTCACACATAAATAATTAAATAGTACAATGCATTCATTTATTGGTAATAACACTAATTCATAGCCTTTAAAAGAGCGTAAATGCATGATTTTCCAGCAATCTCCAAATGTTCTTACTTTAATATTGAATCACATAGGCTAAAATGCATCACATACAACACAAAATAATCTTGAAACATACTAGCACAAAATGTCACCACTCTTCATTGTTGATCGGAGAACAAAATATGAAAGGCCAAAATATGCACAGACACATAGTATTCAATCTTTTTTGAGAAGTGCTCGTTAAGGCTTTTATAGAATTGCCTTTTGTTTTTTTGGTATTTTCTTGTCTATATTTTCTAAATTTTAAAACATAAAAAAACATGCTTATGTAAACCCATGTCCTATATTGGAGATTTTGTAAAGAAACAACAATTTACTAAGAATGAAACAAAAATCAAAATGTATCATTACTGCCAATGACTGCTCAGACTGTAGTTCTAACATCCCTCGACTCTATGAAAAATGAAACAATATGTTAACTACAGCTTGGACCAATGGTGCAACATCTTCTCCCTATCAGAAACCCTTTTCTTTGGTGATGCATAGTGTTAATGCATGGATATTTCTATTTCCTTCACTGGGACCCACCTGATGACGTGCAATGCCAACACGTGGATGCCTCAATGAATGGATTAGCAAATGGTGCAAAAGAACACCCTGACAAAATTGACAACACAAAAATGATGTACCAAGATGACATATGGATTCTTCTTTTTTCTTTTGAGCGTGCATGAAACTTGACAGGGAGACGAAACCGTCCCATGTAAACCTGTGACACCTTTGACTCTGTTTTCTCTAACAAAATTGCTCCATGCCATTTTTTCATTGCTTCTATTGATGACTCAAGATGTTTGATAGGATGAGCTCCCTTATATGACTCTAACCATTATCAACCGATACAAATGAAAAATTCAAAATGTAGGGCTTTTGTTCTACAAACACCATAACCTATACTTATCACTTCCTCCACATTATGGGCATCAGTTGGCTTATTCTTGCAATCATTCTTATTAGGCTACCACCTCAGAGCTCCATAAAGCCACCACTACTTTAGAAGTCTCACCCTTTGATTCCACCACTCAACTTTACATGGCTCATTTCTACCACCAAAAAGTAGGTTCCAAATACTCACATAGCATGGGGAGCCCAAATCAAAGATTTGCTTCACTATCTTAAGATTGGAGACAAGGTCTCAAAAGATTTTTTTTAGGATTTGCATTCCCATCATACTTCTCAATCTATTAAGAGAATTAGAGAGGAAGCAAATATTGAACAAGCTTCCTAACATTCTTTAGGATTTTTTCTAGCACTATGAGCAAGTTTTTGCTACTCAAGAGTATATTCTAGCTAAGTCAATTGCATTGTAATAGTGCCTTAATGTGGTCCTTTTTTTAGGTTTCTAATTCTTGGTGCATTCTTTGTGATCAGATTCTCACCAAAGATGACTTGAGGGAGGTTACTTTCCAATGTTCACCAACAAGGCCCCTAGTTTGGATGTCTTGTGAATTTTATAATTCCTTTTGGGAGACTATGGGTGAAGACCTTCACAAGGTCTACCTTGAGTGTTTTCATTCCATATCTATAGGAAACTTAATTATTAAGGAAAATATTAAGTTCATACCCAAGGTTTGTGAACCTAAATATATTTGGAAATGGTGGTCAATCACCTTATTGAATATCCTACAATATCATTCCCAAGGCTTTAGCTCTTAAGCTTTGACCTATGCTTGTGTTGGGAATTAAGGTGTCTTAACCTTACAATTCCTAGCATTGATTATTAGATTATTTATTTATTTGTTTGCCTAATTTTGTCTTTACTTGCACATCCTTGTTTTGTCATTTAGTTTGAGGTGGCATTGTGACATGTCATCCTACTTGTAATATGACATGGATGGTCAAGTCAAAAACATGTGGATTTAGGTGTCCTATTTGAGGTGGCACTAATATGCCATGTGTTGGCATCTTGTGTTATGACGAAGGAGTTATTTTGTATGACAGAATCTATGATGCATAAGAGCCATGTATAGAGATTCTTATGACAAGTGAAGACAACTGTCGAAGAGTATCTTTGCATGTGGAGAAGGCATCTTTGGGTGCCCAAGTTGGGTTATGACATGTTGTAAGAGGAATATGATATATTTAGTCTTGTATGACAGATTCTCTTACAACATTAAGTGTTGTTATGTTGCAGATTTTTATGACAGTTGTAAGATGTGTAAGAGCATCTGTCATTGCCTATTTTTAGCCTGGAACACTCCAATCTTGGGAATTCAAATATGCCATGTATGAAAGATGTAAATGAGATGTATGCATGTTGGACAAGTTTCCTTGGGTGTGTGAAATGGGCCATGTGGCCAAGAAGGACACCCATCTCTAGAAACTTCATGTTTATGCCTTGTAACTCTATATAATGAGGTGTTTTGGAGTAGTAGTTACATAGTGTTTGTACAGGTACTATTATGCTATTGGAATTACTCCAAAAATGACATTTGTAGACTCCTGGAAGAACTTGCATTGCAAGTGTATTGTAAACATTTCAGTTTTGATAATAGCATTGTGTAGGTTTTGGAGTGTGGGGTTTTTTACCTGAAAAGGTTTTCCCCAAGATATATCTTGTGTCTCCCTTGCATTCTTGTGTTGTGTTTTCTATTGTAATATCTATGTTAAACACATATTGAAACTATAATTGTAATGATTTAAAAGAATTTGCACTCTACTTCCCTCATTAGGTTGATGTAGGAAGTGTGTTTTGTGTTCCTTGCTTCCGTTCAATTGGTATTAGAGCTTGATCACCTTTGATCCTAGTTATTGGGTAGGGGGTTTTTGAGCTAATCTTTAATTGAGCGGGATTCTGTGCAAAGTATTCTGTAATCTTGTTACAGGAAGGAGATGGCAGACACAACTGGAATGATAGATTTGGAAAAGTTTAATGGCATTTTGAGTTGTTGAAACTTAAAATAGAAGACATGTTGATTGTCAGGAACATTGAGAGGGGGGGAGGTGAATCAATGTTCTATAAATCTTTTCTTGAACTTTTACTTTTAACCATTTCAAAAGAATAATCAAACAGAAGAAAAATATAGAATTCAACAGCATCTACAAAAGCATGACACATAACACCAGGATTTTACGTGGAAAACCCAAAAAGGGAAAAACCACGAAGAGGATTAGCTCTCAAATATATATTGCAATCTTTACAAAAATGATGTTCAGGCTTGGTCGCCCCATGGGCCTAGACATACTGGCTTACTGCCATGAAGAACAACTAGGTCTAGCAGGCTCACTGCCTCAACCCTAAACCTAGCAAGATTACAATAAGGGCTGTTAAACCCTGAGGGCTACTAAACCCTACTGGAGGCTCACTACCAGCTTACTACCTTGATGACAACAACATGCTTCCAATCAATTCACTCATTATAACTAAATATTGCTTAAGTATCGGCCACTATGCCAGGGTGCAGTCATTTAACAACTGTATTCTGAATCCCATGTCTTCATCACTGCTGATCCTCTAACTCTATTCCACTATTTGCACCTTCACATCACCCACACACTTTTCACACCACTCAACTGAATTTCATCACCTTTATATATCTGCATCATGATTTACTCCATAATCAGGTCGGCATCCGAGAAGTGAAATGTGTACATAAAAAGATGTACCTTGTTGCTCAATCTAATGCACTATGTGTCGCACAGACCCAAATCTTCTCACAAGAGTGTTCATATAGGTCAGCTCTAATTTTTAAATTACTTACCTAAGTCCTTCAAACATTAACTCTTCTCTGCATAATGATTTGCCTCACTAGTTAGCCTGTTCCTCAAGAATATACTTAACAACTTCATCTGATGTCTTACAACTTCTACTGCTGATCACAAAACACTTCTAAAATCATGTCAAAGACTCTTTATACATTCCCAATCTTACCCTCAGATCCATAAGGCATGATATCATCTTGCGGAGAAATGTGGACCATCAAAAATCAGACTCTATCTTTATCAAACTCTTTCAAACACTATGCCGGTACTTAGCAGCTTGTAGCTATCCTTCCGGTGAACTTCAAATCTCCCAACTCTAGAATAAGACACTTCATATAAGTGTTTACAACACCTCAAAACTACATAATGAAATACATATCAGCAGAGAAATGCGGATTACTTCACCATGCCCTGTTCACTATTCCTGCTATACCTTTGCTTGCCCGTAATTAGACATTTCTTCAAGATGTCTTCTAGAGAGGATTAGGACTTAATATATGAGGAATAACAATTTCAAACAACTAAGAACATCATACCTGAACCACATAACCAGATCATCATCTAGAAGGAGATGCGAAGTAGTCTACCATGTTGTT
The DNA here is from genome assembly GCA_027924645.1 of Cunninghamia lanceolata. NCBI lineage: Eukaryota > Viridiplantae > Streptophyta > Pinopsida > Cupressales > Cupressaceae > Cunninghamia > Cunninghamia lanceolata. Next base: position 3,076,889 of record BSBN01001185.1, on the reverse strand, counting down.
CTTCAACATACCACTCATTGTCTATACTACACTACATTGTAACTCACTTATTTCTTCCGGAGAGGCTAATTTTCTCAATGTCCTTAACATACAAGTCTTATAAACAAGTAATAGAACAAGATACAGTTGACACCAATGACAACAAGAATATGTTGACATCAATGATAACACTAATTAGGCACATACTTGCAACAAGACATGCTTGTTGATAGAGACCTATGGGAAACAATTTCCGCAACAAAACCAATGGCAATGGCTTAGGTAGATTGGGATCTCAAAGATCATAAAGCTAAGGGTCTTGTGAGACTCTATTTATCTAATTTTGTCCTATTAAATGTTCATGAAGAGAAGACTGTGAAAGAGCTATGGAAGAAACTTGGTGATGTTTATCAGGCCAAATCCCTGGTAAACAAGTTATTCCTAAGGAAGAAGTTGTATTCTCTAAGGATGGAAGATGGAGGATTGGTTGTAGATCACTTGAATGCCTTAAACATTCTAGTTGCACAGTTGACTTCTGTTGGTGTAAAGATGGAGGAGGAGGATCATTGTATGACCTTGATTTGTTCTTTTCCAGAATCATGGGACCACCTTGTCATGGACATTGGGAGAACTACAACCACCTTCAAGATGGATGAAGTGGTGTATTCACTATTATCTGAAGAAATGCAGAGAAAGTCTTCTAAGTTGGCTAAGGAGGCTCTTGTGGTTCATGGTAGACCCAAAGAGAAAGGGAAGAAGAAGGACAAGGAAGCTGAAAAGGCCAGATCCAAATCCCATGGGAGATCCAAATCTCTTGGAAAGTCTAAGGCACTGTGTTGGAATTATGGTAAGTCTGGGCATTTCTGAAAGGAGTGCAAGGAGGAGAAGAATAAAAAGAAGAAGAACATCTCCAATTTAGATTTTGACAAATCTCAAGATGATGGTGATGCTTTTGTTGCTAACTTGGCCACCCATGCATTGGAAAATGTTTGGTTGATATACTCTAGTGCTTCCTTCAACATGACCTCTCATCAAGGTTGGGTTACAAAGTATGAAGAATACGATGGTGGGAAGGTGTACTTGGGTGATGACTCTTTCTTGAAAATAGTTGGTTGTGGAAGAGTCTTGATCCAATTCCCTGATGGACGAGTGAAGGGGATCAATGGAGTTATGCACATCCCCAGTCTAGCACGAAGCCTTCTTTCTATAATTAAATTGAATGATGCAGGTGTGCAGGTTGTCTTCTCGGGTGGAGGATGCAAGATGACAAGAGGAGCTATGGTGCTTGCTAAGGGTACTTAGAGAGGTACTCTATTTTAGCTGGATGCATGCACTACTCAGTGCAATAGTTCTTCTATTTCAAAGAAAAGAGCTTTAGATTCTTCATCGTCACCATTGGAACCAACAATAAAGAAATGTGTTGCTTCAACTTCTGATGGTAGTGCTTTCTAGGTACCTAAGGGTGCTCATGCTTTGGAAATGAAACTTCTTGCTAAGAAGATAATGTTGTGGCATGAGAGACTTGGTCACATTGGTGAGAAGGGTCTTGGAGCCTTGAAAAATAAAAACCTCATTGAGGGGTTAAATGATTGCAATCTTGAGTTTGACTTTTGTGAACATTATGTATATGGAAAGAAAAATCGTGTTCAGTTTTACTCTAGTTCTCACAAGTCTTCTAGTGTATTGGATCTCATTCATTCTAATGTGTTTGGTCCTATGAATGTTCCTTAGATTTCTAAATCATTATATTTTGTATCATTTACTGATGATTATAGTAGGATGACATGGATTTATTTTCTCAAAAGCAAATTTGAAGTCTTTAGTCGGTTTAAAGAGTTTAAAACTTTTGTTGAGAATCAAACTGGTAAAAAGATTAAGTGTTTGAGAAATGATAATGGTGGCGAGTTTTGTTCCTTAGAGTTCAATAAGTTCTATAAAGAACATGGGATTGAAAGACATAAGACAATCCATACACCCCTTACAAAAATGGAGTTGCAAAGAGGTTAAACATAATGTTAATGGAGAGGGCTAGGAGTATGCTTAGTGGAGCTAGCGTCGAACAAAATTTTTGTGCTGAAGCTATAGCCACTATTTGCTACCTAGTTAACAGGTCTCCTACTTCAGTGCTTATTGATAAGACACCCTTGGAGGTGTGGTATGGTAAGAAGCCCTCATTGAGACATCTTTGTGTTTTTGGTTGTGAGGCAAATGCACATGTGCCTAAGGAGAAGAGGTCAACATTAGAGAACAAGGCAGTTAAGTGTATCTTCATTGGCTATGGTGTCGGTGTGAAAGGGTACAAGCTTTGGGATCTTGTGGCCAAGAAAGTTTTGTATATCAGAAGTGTTATTTTTCAGAGAGGTAACTCATTCTCTTGTTGTTTTGCAACCAAAAGAGAGAAAATAAAGAGGATGTGGTCCAGTTTCCTACTACCCCTGAGAAAACTAAACTAAAAGACCCTATTGGACCTAATGATGAGGAGAGCTCTAGCAGCTCTGAAAGTTTAGAAGAAAATGAAGAACCTCCACCTTAGCTTGTGAGGAGGTCCACATGAATCAAGAAGTAACCTGATAGGTTTATTTATTCATTGCTTGATTCTAGTTGTGCTTTTGCCTTGATTTCTAACACTGATGAGCCTAGAACTATGAAAGAGGCTATGGGTATGAAAGATGCAAGTTCTTGGAAGGAGGCCATGCAAGAGGAGATGGCTTCTTTGGAAAACAATAAAACTTGGGACTTGGTGCCTATGCCTAAAGGATGGAAACCTATTGGATGTAAATGGGTATTCAAGAAGAAATTTGGTGCAGATGGTAGTGCTGAGAAATATAGTACCAGATTGGTTGCGAAGGGATATTCTTAGGTGGAGGGAATTGATTATGGTGAGATTTTCTCTCCCATTGCAAAGATGACATTTATTCGGTTCCTGTTATCTCTTGCAGTAGCTTATGACTTAGAAGTGGAACAAATGGATGTGAAGACAACTTTCCTTCGTGGTGACTTGGAGGAAGAAATCTACATGTCACAACCAAAGCACTACATGGTGAAGGGTAAAGAAAATCTAGTTTGCAAGTTACAGAAGTCCTTGTATGGTTTGAAATAGTCTCCTAGGATGTGGTACCAAAAGTTTGATGCCTTTGTGTTGAGTATTGGATTTCTGAGATTGAAATCATATCATTGTGTTTATTTCAAATTTGACAATGATCACATTCTCATTATAGCATTGTATGTTGATGATATGTTACTAATTGGGAATGGTAAAGGTTTGATTTCTGAATTGAAGTCTTAGTTGTCAGCACAATTTGAAATGAAAAATTTTAGGGTAGCCAGGCACATTCTAGGGATGGAGATTAGAAGAGACAGAGAAAACATAAAACTTTGGTTAGGCTAGAGTAAGTATGTTAACACTATGTTGGAGAGATTTAGTATGGTGGATTGTAGACCATTGATTGTTCTTGTTACGATGGGGACAAAGTTATCTATTAATTATTGTCCAAAGTCTCCTTTTGAGATGGAGGATATGAGTAGAGTACCTTATGCTAGTGCAGTTGGTAGCTTGATGTATGCTATGGTCTGTACAAGACCAGACATTGCCCAAGTAGTGGGAGTTCTTAGTCAGTTTATGGCTAATCCTGAATGGGTACATTGGGATGCAATGAAGTTAGTGTTCAGATATTTGAAGGGTACTTCTAAGTATTCCCTATGTTATCATGGTTATCCTATAGGACCTTAGTATTCTATGAGTATTCGTGGATTTGTGGATTCTGATTGGGTAGGTGACATTGACAGCAGGACATCCAACAATGATTATGTGTTTACTATGTTTGGTGGTGCTATTAGTTGGATGAGTAAGTGACAACCTGTGGTTACTTTGTCCATGACAGAAGCAGAGTACATGGCAGAAACTCATGCTTGCAAGGAAGCCATTTGGCTTAAGAGGTTGTGTTCAGACATTAGTTTTGATGCAGGATAGATTACTATCTATTGTGACAGTCAGAGTATGATTTTCTTAGCAAAGAATCCTACTTTCCATGCTAGGACAAAGCACATTGATGTTCAGTATCATTTTTTTGTGATATGGTAGAAGATGGGAAGGTGATGTTGGAGAAGGTTGACACTTTTAAAAATTTTGCAGATGCATTGATGAAACCTGTGGGTAAAGACAAGTTCAAATGGTGTTCAGAGTCTATGGGCCTCTTGGCCCCTAGCAGTTAAATCTTGCCAATATATTTGCTCTAGCAAGGTGTTCAACAAGTAGGAGAATGTTGGGAATTAAGGTGTCTCAACCTTGCAATTCCTAGCATTGATTATGAGATTATTTATTTATTTATTTGCCTAATTTTGTATTTACTTGCACATCCTTGTTTTGTCATTTAGTTTGAGGTGGCATTGTGACATGTCATCCTACTTGTAATATGACATGGATGGTCAAGTCAAACACATGTGGATTTAGGTATCCCATTTGAGGTGGCACTAATATGCCATGTGTTAGCATCTTGTGTTATGACGAAGGAGTTATTTTGTATGACAAAATCTATAACGAGTAAGAGCCATGTGTTGGTGCCTGCATGAGCAGTTAGTTTTCAAGCATATAAAAATGTAGGCACCCTCCCAAAAAATCCAAAAAATTCTAAGTCTTTGGGCCTCCTCAGCATGTTTCAACATCAGCATCATATTTTCTTCGAGGAGGAGGTCATCATCATCATGTTTCCGGTCATCACCCTTTTGTTTCTTGCAGGGGTCATCATCATATTTTCTGCCTGCATGATCTTTCGCCAGGGTGATATTTTAACATCGGGTGATCTTAGTTAAGATCATCCTGATGATGTTGCTGCAAGGTTCTAAGTATGACCCGATCTTCTGTGGGGTCATCATATTTGAACATCAGGTGATCTTGGTTAAGATCATCCTGATGTTATTTTATCACTTCATGTTTGTTGTTTTATCACCTTGATGATGCTGACGTCATTCTTATGTCAGGGTGATATCCGCTTTTCTGCCTGTCTGCATCATGATATTTCTAAAGGGAAATATCCGCCTGTCAGCTTCATGCATTGTCTAGTGGAGGGTAATCATTTCAAATATCTGTCATATTCATATATCACCTCGATCTTATAGTGGAACTACAGTATAGCATGATTTTTGTACATGAGGATGATATTTCAAATATCTGATTATCTTCCGAATATCATCCTGATGCCGATATGGTGGTGACGTCATTAGGATCCGAGGGGGGTCATATTTTTAACATCAATCATCTTATAGAGATCCTCTGATATTTGTAAATATGACAATGACATCATCTGGATATGAGAGGGTACGCGGTAGGCAGATATGCTGATGACGTTAGCAAGATATGATAGTGACATCATCAAGATGTTCATCGGCCAGACATTTGGATCAGCTAGGCAAGAGGATCTTTCTCCAATGCATCAGGTTGTGCCAACGAAGGCGATTGTCATGCAGGCAATTTTTCATGCGAAGGTAAGGTTGGTCATCAGGGCGATATTTTATATCAGGTGATGCGAACGACGTGATACTTTCCCGCATGGTGATATTTTCTGTGGGGTGATATTTCACATCAGGGTGATGTGAATTATCAAGGTGGTCATCAGGATGATGATGTTGATGTCAGGGTGATATTTTCAGTATTCAGATATCATGTTGGAGTATGATGATGATGAAGCCTTGTACTAGTGTTGTCAGGAGCAAAAGCACTGACATCATATATGCTCGTGACCTAGTATATAAGGTGGTGAGGAGGTTGCCGCGGGGTGCATGTGGGATAATTTGATCCTGCATGATTTGAAATATCAAGATGATACATCTTGGCGGGAAACAGTTGCGATGCACAGTATTCTACATTTCCCAAGGCCGCGAGTTGGTGTGCCATTAATGGCAGTTGTTGCAGAGGTATGGGCGATGGCATGGACAGATCTGGTACCTGATTGAAGTTGTACATCCATGGGCAGTGGTGCAAGGCTCAAGATCCCTTCTTGTCTCCTCCCTTACCTGCTGCATTCAATGCGATGAGCACCATTTTCTCAATGTACTGTATCTGGCAAATTTTGAGTTTGCCTGGTGGTTAAGGCTGAGCAACTTCTTGTTGTATAAGTAGGGATGTGTTGCTCATTTGAAGGTTGTTGAAGGCCTGAGGCATTTTTGTGTAAATAATGAAGAACAAGGCATGATCTTGGTTGTTCTATCCCATTTTGGAGTTTATGTGTTGTAGCATGAGTGTATTTTGCACATATTTTCAGTTTCAGTGTTAATGTTATATGAAAAATGCTTATTGCATGTGTTTATCTGTCTGTCTCCTTTGTTGCATGCCTTTCCTTCTTTTAAATTTGGTTGCTAAGGGTTTCATAGATTCTAGGATATAGGGTTCTGTATCACATGCCTGATCTCTAACTTCCATTCAAGGAGTGGATTAAACTGTTTTAGGTTGAGCATGGAGAAGGTTGTATGTCTATAGGGATATCTGTAAGTAGAGGAAGTTAGATACCCATTCTTGGGTGATGTTTATAAGGCAAGCATCGGTCCAACCCCCTGAAACTTGAGTGAAAGTTGCAAACCATCTGCTATATATGTCTAGTTGACTCCTTGCCCAATAGATAGGCACCAGTCTACTCCTGGGTCAGTAGTTATGAGCTAAAACCCCTTGTCTTGCATCCAAGACATTATGTCCACCCATTTCATCACTTCCATCTGTTAGCTGTAGGAGTAGGATTAGGACCCCCTACATACCCTCATACCCAACCAGACACATATGTCCAAGAATGTTGCCAAACTTGTGATCTATCATGCAGATCTTGGTCCATACATGAGAGTATTCTACCTGTTGTTGTCAAGTTAGATCTTTATGTCATTGAGCTAGTCAAGGTTACATCTTGAGTTATAGGGATACCCCCCTTGGTGTGGCAGAACCAGAAGTGAAGGGGAGGCAGCTCACACAACCTCCTGTATTAGTTGGTTGAATTTGCCTATGCATTAGAACTGACAAACCCTAATGTTGATTCAGAAGAAAAACTAACAAATTGGTGACTCTACTGGGAAAGGATTGAAATAAAATAGAATATATTTGTGCCCATCTGAGTCACCAACAAAATGATGCTCTACTGGTGGAATGAACCTGGAAAAGTAGCTTTCAGTTGTTGAAGATTTTGTCCTCTCTGGACTGGTGGTGACTCTGCAAAAGATTTAAGTGCACATGAAAGGTAGATGTATGTTGTGTGATGAGAGATGTTCATATTTCTGCATCTAGATGAGAAAAGGTACCTAGCTTCTTCCCCTTTATATTTGTTGTTTACTGCATAAGTTAGATGCAAGGGGGAAGCCTTAGGTCTTAGGCAAACAAAGGATGTCTAAGAGTAAGATTTTTGTGAATCCAAGTATGTTTTATCCCATACTCAGTCAAGAAGGGGGTGAAATGTTGGATAAAAGAATAGAAGAGCTAAAAAATAGGTTGATATTCTTAGAGGCTAGGCAGGCCCAGTTAAAAAGCAGTAACCCTGTTGTGTCTGCTAGTCAGAAGGCTAAACCTCTTCTCAACCATTTTGATCCTCAGTTTGACCTTGAGATCATGGCATCATGTGAAGATAAAAGTGAAAATGAAAAGATATTAGTTGAGGATGCCATTGAAAGGATAAATGATGACTCCCATTACAAGGTTGAGGTGTCTGGTTCTAAAAATAATGATGTGGTTATGGACAGAAATGAACATCTTTTTGAATGGATTTGTGGAGATAATTGTGAGTATTGTGCTCAGGATAGAGAAGAAATAAGTACACAAGCTGATACTCCTCCACAAAGATAATCCATTGATGGTGAAGATGCATGTTCTACTGCCCATGAACTAATGGCATACCATGATGAGGCTGAGACACCTGGATCACCCATTTATGACACATGTGGTGATGAGGATCTATCTGAGTATGGTGAGGATCTGGACATTATTTTTGATTTTGATTTTGTTTTTCATTCTGATGAAAGAGAGGCCAACATACATCAGGCAAGTGACTGTAAAAATGTGCCTGATTGTAAAGACGTGCCAGAGCCTGATCTTTTCTAGCTTGGTGTACCTGATGATTGTGTGCATGATGTGCACAATTGTGAATTTGAAAGCTTTTCTTTTGATGTGCCAGCATATGAAATGAGCTCTAATTTTCCCAGCTGTGTGGTGGACTCTGAATGTTTCCTATTTTCAGTCCAACTAGGAGATCATTTTGCAATGCATACTGCTGATGCAGATGATGATAAGTGTTACATACCATTTGAATATGCATTACTTGATGAACGCTGCATCCACTTGTTACAGGGTGTTGAAGGTTGTCTGCATAGGGGTGATAGTAACAAGCTAAATCAGAGGGTTGAATATGTAGATGACAAGGTTTGTTTATGGGTAGGTCATGACAGTATCTCCAGGCTTGATCCAGTGTATGTAGATGAAAACAAGGTATTTGACAAGGGGAAATATAGGTTTTGCTTTTCTTGGTGGCCTTAGGCCATCAAGTGTGTTTGGTGATGCAGATTTGTAACTTTATGACTCTGTGCCCAATGGATAGGGGACTGGTTTGCATCCCAGAGATCTGTGGTTCTCACCATGCCTGCAAGAGGCATGCATCCCCAGACAGAGCCACTATTGGTGCCTACATGAGCAGTCAATTTTCAAGCATATAAACATGTAGGTACCCTCCCAACAAATCCAAAAAATTCTAAGTCTTTGGGCCTCCTCAGCATGTTTCAACATCAGCATCATATTTTCTTCGAGGAGGAGGTCATCATCATCATGTTTTCAGTCATCACCCTTTTGTTTCTCATGGGGTTCATCATCATATTTTCTACCTGCATGATCTTTCACCGGGGTGATATTTTAACATCAGGTGATCTTAGTTAAGATCATCCTGATGATGTTGCTACAAGGTTCTAAGTATGACCCGATCTTACGTGGGGTCATCATATTTGAACATCGAGTGATCTTGGTTAAGATTATCCTGATGTTATTTTATCACTTCATGTTCATTGTTTTATCATCCTAATGATGCTGACATCATTCTTATGTCAGGGTGATATCCACTTTTCTGCTTGTCTGCATCATGATATTTCCGAAGGGAAATATCCGCCTGTCGGATTCATTCATTGTCTAGTGGGGGCTGATCATTTCAAATATCTGTCATATTCATATATCACCCTGATCTTATAGTGGAGCTATAGTGTAGCATGATTTTTGTGCATGAGGATGATATTTCAAATATCTGATTATCTTTCGAATATCATCTTGATGTCGATATGGTGGTGATGTCATCAGGATTTGAGGGGGGTCATATTTTTAACATCAGTCATCTTATGGAGATCCCCTGATATTTGCAAATATGATGATGACGTCATCCAGATATGAGAGGGTGCATGGTAGGCAGATATGTTGATGACGTCAGCAGGATATGACAGTGACGTCATCAGGATGTTCATCGGCCAGACATTTGGTATCGGCTAGGCAGGAGGATCTTTCTTCGATGCATCAGGTTGTGCCAATGAAGGCGATTATCATGCGGGCAATTTTTCATGCGAAGGTAAGGTTGGTCATCAGGCTGATATTCAAACATTAGGGTGATATTCTATATCAGGTGATGCGGATGGCGTGATACTTTCCCGCGGGGTGATATTTCACATCGGGGTGATGTGAATTATCAGGGTGGTCATCAGGATGATGATGCTAACGTCAGGGTGATATTTTGAGTATCCAGATATCATGTTGGAGGATGATGATGATGAAGGCTTGTACTAGTGTCATCAGGAGCAAAAGAACCGACATCATATATGCTCGCGACCTAGTATATAAGGTGGTGAGGAGGTTACCGCGGGGTGCATGTGGGATAATTTGATCCTGCATGATTTGAAATATCAGGATGATACATCTTGGCAGGAAACAGTTGCGATGCACAATATTCTACATTTCCCAAGGCCACAGGTTGGTGCGCCATTAATGGCGGTTGTTGTAGAGGTATGGGCGATGGCGTGGACAGATCTGGTACCTGATTGAAGTTGTACATCCACGGACTGCGGCACAAGGCTTGAGATCCCTTCCTGTCTCCTCCCTTACCTACTGCATTCAATGCGATGAGCGCCATTTTCTCAATGTACTGTATCTGGCAAATTTTGAGTTTGCTTGGTGGTTAAGGCTGAGCACCTCCTTGCTGTATAAGTAGGGCTGTGTTGCTCATTTGAAGGTTGTTGAAGGCCTGAGGCATTTTTATGTAAATAATGAAGAACAAGGCATGATCTTGGTTGTTCTATCCCATTTCAGAGTTTATGTGTTGTAGCATGAGTGTATTTTGCACATATTTTCAGTTTCAGTGTTAATGTTATATGAAAAATGCTTATTGCATGTGTTTATCTGTCTGTCTCCTTTGTTGCATGCCTTTCCTTCTTTTGAATCTGGTTGCTAAGGGTTTCATAGATTCTAGGATACAGGGTTCTATATCACATGCTTGATCTCTAACTTCCATTCAAGGAGTGGATTAAACTATTTTAGGTTGAGCATGGAGAAGGTTGTATGTCTGCAAGGATATCTGTAAGTAGAGGCAGTTAGATACCCATTCTTGGGTGATGTTTGTAAGGCAAGCATCAGTCCAACCCCCTGAAACTTGAGTGAAAGTTGCAAACCATCTGATGTATACATCTAGTTGACTCCTTGCCCAATAGGCACCAGTCTACTCCTGGGTCAGTAGTTATGAGCTAAAACCCCTTGTCTTGCATCCAGGACATTATGTCCACCCATTTCATCACCTCCATCTGTTAGCCATAGGAGTAGGGTTAGGACCCCCTGCATACTCTCATACCCAACCAAACACATATGTCCAAGAATGTTGCCAACCTTGTGATCTGTCATGCAGATCTTGGTCCATACATGAGAGTATTCTGCCTATTGTTGTCAAGTTAGATCTTTATGTCATTGAGCTAGTCAAGGTTACATCTTGAGTTATAGGGATACCCCCCTTGGTGTGGCAGAACCAGAAGTGAAGGGGAGGCAGCTCATGCAACCTCCTATATTAGTTGGCTAAATCTACCTGTGCATTAGAACTGGCAAACCCTAATGCTAATTCAGAAGAAAAACCAACACCATGTATACAGATTCCTATGACAAGTGAAGACAAATGTCAGAGTATCTTTGCATGTCAAGAAGGTATCTTTGAGCACCCAAGTTAAGTTATGACATGTTGTAAGAGGAATATGCTATATCTAGTCTTGTATGATGGATTCTCTTACAACATTGAGTGTTGTTATGTTGCATATTTTTATGACAATTGTAAGCTACGTAAGAGCATCTGTGATTGCCTATTTTTAGCCTAGAGTGCTCCATTCTTGGGAAGTCAAATCTACCATCTATGACAGATGTAAATGAGATGTATGCATGTTGGACAAGTGTCCTCAGGTATATGAAATTGGCCATGTGGCCAAGATGGATGCCTATCTCTAGAAGCTTCCTGTTTATGCCTTGTAACTCTATATAATGAGGTGTTTTGGAGTAGTAGTTGCATAGTGTTTGTATAGGTACTGTTATGCTACTGGAATTACTCTAGAAATGACATTTGCAAACTCTTGGAAGAACTTGCATTGCAAGTGTATTATAAACATTTTAGTTTTGATAATACATTGTGTAGGTTTTGGAGTGTGGGGTTTTTTACCTGAAAAGTTTTTCCCCACAATATATCTTGTGTCTCTCTTGCATTCTTGTGTTGTGTTTGCTATTGTAATCTCTATGTTAAATGCATAATGAAACTGTAATTGTAAGGATTTAAAATAATTTTCACTCTACTTCCCTCATTAGGTTCATGTAGGAAGTGTGTTTCATGTACCTTGCTTCCTTTTAGCTTCCTTACCTAGTCCATCTTGTGTAGATAGGTTTTATTAAATCTAGATATATCTTGGATAATATAGTTTTTGTGTGGGAAGAGATGGAATGTGTTGGGAATTAAGGTGTCTGAACCTTTGCAATTCCTAGCATTTATTATTTGATTATGTATTTATTTATTTTCCTATGTTGCATTTAATTTAGTCATTTGGATTTGTCATTTAGTGTGAGGTGGCATGTTGAGATGTCATCCCACTTGGAAGATGACTTGGATGGACAAGTCAATACTTGAGAATGTAGGTGAAGATGACAAAGAGTTCACAAAGCATAAAAAATCAAATGAAAACCAAATCACACTGATTATACCTTGTAGAATGCCTTGTAAGTCCTTGTCACTCCTTGATAAGGCAGAGGAGCTTGCACCCTTGAACTCCTAGCTTTACACAAGTGATATAGAATTGAATGCATGGAATGCTCACAACACAACACAAAATGAACTTAATGGAGATGATTGGAGGCTATTTTGCCATGATAACACTACTTAAAAATGAGATGATAAAATGGCTTGTGAGAGCTCATATTTATAGGCTTTTTGGAGGAATTTTGATCCAACAGTGGAAATTGAGAGTTAAGATCAATGGTGGAGGATAAAAGACAAGATGGAGGGATGAGATTTGATCATGAAAATTGAAGGGTGGAGAATAAAAATGAAACTTTTATTCAATTTTGGGGAAGACTTTGCATTTAATGAAGATTAAGACAAGTGATGAATTGAGAAATCATTTTTGGGAGGATGTGGAATTAAAAATTACATTTTATGTGGGAATGTGAAGGTCATATGACACATGGGTAATTTTAGAACTCACATGTGTGAGCTCATGGCATAGAGAAGAGCTTAGCATGAAAATAGTAAAGTGAGGTGGAAGGGTCATGCGACCCATGAGATTATTTTGGAATTTTCAATTTGTGGGTTGTGTGAGAATGAGTTAATAATGCTTTGACCAAGTTAATCAAGGTGATTAACTTAATTAATGTGACTAGAAAAAAATAGTGAATTGGCTAATCAAGGTTTAGGATTAATTAAATAATGATTTATTTAATTAATCCATATCTAGGCGCTAGGTAGGCTAAGATAGCTAATTAAATAATAGCTATTTAATTAACTAGGCTGGGTTTAGGCTGATTAGTAAGGTAGATTAATTAAATAAGTAAGATTTACTTAATTAATCAGGTTTAGGAAAGTGAACAAATTAATCAAATAAATATTTGCATATTTATTTAATTAATTGGGATGATGTTAGTAAGGTATAATTTATGAAGTATGGATGAATGAATATGAATTTATTTAATTAATTGGATGAGAAATTAGTGATGTGAATGATGTTGAAGGATGGCTGAAGGGTTAAGACATTTTTAGGTGTCTACATTTGTGCCTCTTTAATGTGGTGTCATGACCAAGTAGGGAAATGGTGTCAAGTCAAAAAAATTTGCCCCAGCTGTCAGGAAGGAGTGAAATGGATGAGGGATGCCCCCTTGAGAGGTTAGGTGAAAAAATATGTTTTTCATGTGAACTCTCGAGAAGGAAGGAATGGTGGTAAAAGAAGGATGTAGGATGGAAAATAGGTTTGATAGGAAGAAAAACAAAGGAAAAAGGTTAAGTTTTGTGGCCTGGGGAGAGAAAAAGGTGAATGGGGGATGACATCGTGGCTATATATAGCAAGTGTGGGCCCAAAGTGCCACATTTGCATACTCTAAGATTATTGGATGAGGCAGGAGGAGAAGGAGACATGGCGCAACCTACATTCCCGCAATACCAACACCGATCCAAGAGGGTGTGAGACTATGACCTATCGACAGAGGTAGACCCACAGGTATGTCGGCTAAATGTAACTTTGTGATTTTGGGATTCAGGTTAGGTTATGGGTTTGGGAAATGGGTAGTTATGTATATTAGCACCATTGCACAACTGCGTAGCACTATTAGGGAATGGTTAAGCATGATCCTTTGGATTACTGCCATAGGAAAATGGGCAATTTTGGATGGTTTAGCACCATCCATTTAGGGTTTAGCGCTAACATCTCATTTAGCACCAAAATTTGGGTGTTTTCTAGTTTAGCACTATTAGTTAGTGCTTTAGTGCTATCCTCTCATTTAGTGCTTTAGTGCTATCCTTTTGGTTAGCACTAGGAAATGTGGGGTTTTTTAGGTCAGATAGTGGTTTAGTGCCATACAACCATGAATTAGCATTATACTCTCGTTTAGCACAAAAATGTCAGGGATTAGTGCAATCCTTTGGATTGGCACTATATGGCTAGGGATCGACACTTTCTTCTGGTTTAGTGCTATAAGGCTCTAGTTTAGTGCCATAGCATTGTTTTGGGAAAATGATTTCATTTTGGTGCTTTTTTGGATGTAGATTCTAGGTAGGATATTGCAATCATGAGAGCACTGTGTTTTGTTGATGATGGCATTAAGGTCATAGTTTACTCCAACATATATAGATCAGCTTGGGAGGACAGGGCTACAGATGATTTTTGAGATACTCTGAATACAGGCACATAGGGCCATGATGTCAGCCCTAGTGGAGAGGTGGAGTGAGACATGCTCCTTTTTACTTCCTATGGGTGAGATTATGATCACCCTAGAGGATGTATGGAGGATCCTTAGGACCCCCATATGAGGAGAGAGGGTGATTTATGAGGTACCCTCAGGAGCTACTATTTTGGATCGAGCATTTACACCAATCCATCCAATGTTCACCAGGGATTGATAGGAGATGAGATATACGTGGACTTGGGTGGCTGGGGTTGATCCGTTTATATTATATGTTTGTGGGTTAGTCTAAGGCATATTGATTCCTAATCAGTGGTCACGGGACTTTTCAGTTGGCTGGGGGAGAGTGAACAAGGTGATGATTACTTGAGATGCACTATTTTCATGGGGCCCATGTTTGCTAGTCTAGTTGTATCATGAGATGCAGCTGGTAGTTTATTATCTGGATGTGAGTTTGGGGGTGGGTGTGATACTGCTCCATGTGTGGGCATGGGAGCATATTTGCATCATGTGACCAAAGTGTGCTTACCATAGGGCTCGGTTTGAGGCCTATGTATTTTTGTACAGATTACCTATCCAACACACTCACATGGGACAACTGAGGTATTGGTAGAGATAGATTTATCACATGGATACAGTCATCTGATGACCATATATAGGTGTGGAGATGTGGTTGGATGACCACATTCATATGCCCTTCATATTCTGGCCTCAGTATATGATGGGGTAAGGAGACCATACGATCGAGAGGTACATTCTATCGCATGTGATGCGATAGTTTGGTCTAGTGTAGGACCTACCACAAGTCATGGATATATATGCACGAGGGCCTATAGATGTACCAGTGTGGCCTACATAGTTGTCACCACATGTGTCTTTTCTAGAATGGGTGGCACTACAGCCAATGTAGTGGGATTGAGGTAGCCAGATAACAGATGTGGGGATGACCTTGACTTACAATTTGTGGTGGCACTAGGTGAGGCCCATTCATCTTATAGATCCAGAGGCTAATCCTGAGGAGGAGGAGGAGGAGGGGGAGGAGGGACAAGAGGGGTAGGAGGGGGATGAGGTGGAGATTGAGTATGTTTATGAGGATGTGACCATTAAGGAGGGGCACGAGATAGATGTGTTGGCTATAGCAGCTATAGGATAGGTAGTGGGAGGAGGGCAGGCACCTAGTGGATAGGTTTAGGTTCCTAGGGGATAAGGTTAGATGGGATAGGTGCTAGCTCCTTAGGCACCTACAAGACAAGAACCATTATAGGTAGGCACCTCAAGTGCTGGGACATTAGGTGTGGGACCTTAGGAGCAAGACCATCAGGAGCATAATCTAATCCTACTTCATGTGCTAGCTGTCAGTGGGTTCAACATTAGGGAGATGAGGAGGAGGATGTGGTGACACTGCATGCCCAGGTAGCCAGTCTAGAGGACCAAGTGGTGAGGCAACAGTAGGATCTAGCATAGCTATAGACCTTACAGGGCATATAGGCCCTTTTGGATGGATTGAGTGGCGATGCGATGACAAAGATCTGTAAATTTAGATTCTACAGGCATAGATATGCCATCTTCAGAGGTAGATGTAGGTGCAGCTAGCGTAATTAGTAGCTGAGAGAGATGCAAAGAGGGTACAATGGTAGTGGATAGAGGTCTTATTGTAGAGAGTTGAGAGTAGGTATATCAGGTTAAGGCACAAGTGGTTCAGCTGCAGTAGTAAGCTACGCAGATGCAGGGTGTGATAGATGGTAGCAGCATGGTGAGGATGTGGGGAGACTATAGTGTTGGCAAGAGACACATTGGAGCTTCATGATTGTTGTCATTGATGGCAACAAAGTTCATCCCACACATCTGTAGGACATAGTGTACCTATACTGGAAGTTAGATTGAAGAGTGTTGTGGTCTGGTAAGTAAGAACAGAGTGTTGTGGCAAGGTCTGACAGTCAGGTCTAGATCTCTAAGAGGAAGTATCTTTGGAAAGTGTGGACTTGGGGAAGTCAAGAGGAATACCTTAACTGGTAGATTCCAAGATTTGAGCCTCCGGTAATGAAAGAGTGAAGATTTATAAGAATTCAAGTATTGGGGTCCTGTTTGGCAAAGCAGACAGAGGAAGAACTGACTAGTAGAGCATCAGACACTATTCCGGATGAGATTTTGATTGTGATCAAGATTATTAAGGTATCATTCAAAATTGGCTGACTTGTTAGATGACTTCTATAAGTATCTCTTTGATACGCATCACTTGAGAAGTAAGGATTTAGCCAATAGATCAGAATTTGGATAAATATTGACTATTCTGGATGCTGACTAGAAAGTGGATGAAATCCTTGGTGCAGATATATATATACCAAATTGATTTTGGTATGAAGTGGTGTTGAAAAAGTGTGGTGTATACGAAGAGAAGCATCAGAGCAAAAGGAAAGCAGTAAGGAAGGTCCAGTATGTGAAAGGACAACAGCATAATAGAAGAGAAAGGATGAAGTACAATAGATTAGTATACTGAGCCTAATCAGAACTGAACTCTAGCATGTGTGGATGCTTCTCATCAGTTCAAGGATCCTGTTATTCTTCTTACAACTTGTAGACAGTGAGTCTCTTGTAGGTAGTGAGCCTCTTGTGAGCAGTATGCTCGGGCAGTGAGCCCTAATTGGCAAGTGCCATTTTGTATTTCTATTCTTCTAACAGAGAATACAATCTTGGGTTAATCACCCCGTGGTTTTCTCCCCTAACAGGGTTTCTACATCAAAATATTGTGTCATGTGTATTTCTATTTCATGGTTATGTTTGCTTATTTGAATTGATGCTGCATTAATTATTAAGAAAGTTCAGAAAGCTGAAATAATTAAGATAACTAATTCACCCCCCCTCTCAGTTATCAACAATTGGTATCAAGGCCAAGTTCCTCCAAACAAAGCCTAACAGCTTGAGGAAGATCTGGGAATTAAGATGGATGTGTATGGTATGAGGGAGAAACTTCAATCTGCCCTAGATGATGTTGAGCAATCTAATTCTGAAGTCAATGAATTGAAGGAAATACTCAAACAGGCTGATGATTTCATAAATGAACTAAAAGGGAAACTAAGTCTCTCTATGAAAAAGAGAAAGGATCTACTTCAACAATTGGCAAGTCAAGGTGAAACAAATGATACAAATGGAGATCTTAAGGAGAAAACTAAGTTATGTGAAAAATTATCAAAAGAGATCATCATGGTAAGACATGAAATGGAATCAGGAGTCATGAAATTTACCCAAGAAATTGAAGAGAAGAAAAATTGAAGATGATCTAAAACAATCTCTCAAGGAGAAATCAGAAGACTGCCACAAGATGTATAGAATAATCAGACATCTTGAATCCGATCTTGAAGATGCTAAAGATAATGAAGAAAAACTAGAAGATCAAATTGTCTCTCTTAAAAGGGATCTTCAAATAGCAAATGAATACAAAGAGAAATTCAAGATAAGTTCTTCTCAACTTGAAATTCTTCTTAAAAGCCAAAAGAGGGTAGATGACAAGCGTGGCTTGGGATATGAGAAAGGTGAGTGCTCCGGATCTGATCAGAAGAAGTTTGAATTAGAAAATCCAAGAAACGGGCCTAAAAGACCTCCGGTGAGGCAACCTAATGCTCAAAGATATCCATCCTTCAATGGATACTGCCACAACTACAATAACTTTGGTCACAAAGCTAATCAGTGTAGAAGAAGAATGAATCAGACTAACACATCCTTCTCCAGACAGTGTTTTAACTAAAAAAGGTATGGTCACAAATCTCATGAATGCAGAAATATGCAAATGAACAATTCTTTCAATGGTAGATGCTTTCCATGCAATAGAATGGGTCATATGGCTAATCAATGTAGATCAAGAGGACATCAATCAAATATGCAAAGAAATGTTGTTTGCCACAATTGCAATAGATATGGGCATATTGCAAAATTCTATAGAAGCAAGAATCAGGACAAAAGAGGTCTGGTACATCATAATCAGAATCAAGATAAGGGAAAAGGAAAAGTGAATACAGATGAAGTTAAAAGTGATATGAACAAGATTTGGGTGAAGAGAAGTACAGAAAATGTAGGGGATGGATCTGCACCAGAATTTGGTGCTAATATTCCTTCCAGAAATTAAAAGGTGAGCTCTGGCTTAGGGGGAGACACAAAGAAAAACATTTTCCCCCAGCCAATTAATTGCTGTCGAAACTGGCACAAGGAGAGTTGTGGATTAAAGGGTTCATAGAGGGTCATCTAAATAAGCTTTGGTTAAAAGATGAAAGATCCACAAGAAATTTTGAACAAGTTAAAGACTAATCCGGTTCATCAATCATCCGGTGAGAAGTAGGTTTTTCACAGTTAAATCTGACATGATTCAAACTATGGAATCTTGATCTGTGGATAGATCAAATGATTAAGGAAAGGAAGATAGATTATCACTATTCTCTAAGAATGACTCTAAGTGTATCTCAGTGATCCGGAAAAGATCTATCTTAGAATAAGATAAACAAGGCAATCAAAATGAATTAGGTTGCGCATTTATTGCAGTATGAAATTAGGGCTTTCCTAGAAATAAAAGAGTTCATTCGTTCGTCATTTGCAAATTTGCACTCAAGAAGAAAAGAAAAGGAGCTCTGCAACAAATTGTCTCAAACTTTCAAAGATGAACCATTGAAGTCGATTCATCCAACAAATTAATCTGGTTCATTCAGCGAACCTTAGAAGTGTAAAAGGTATTTTATGTTGCTAAATATCTCTCTGTAAATCTTTTGAAAATGGCTACTCTGAATGTGGTGAAGATTTCTGATAGGCCACACCCTAAATTTAAGAAGCATCCATATAAATCTCTAGAAGTTGATCCCCTAGGGGCCTTTTCAAGCATTCCACACAGAATTCTGCATGTAGAAGATGTTAGGGCTTATATTCATGTGAATATTGAAGAATTTGGGGAATCTAAGCTGGTTGATATCTACCACAATCAGTTAATAGATGATTCTTTTGACCTCAAACCTCAGTTCAAGGCCATCCAGGATAAGCATTTTGCATAGTGCATTCATTTCCCCTGTTTTGAAGAAGATGAATGGGTCCGGTATGTGTTGAGCAGAGTAAATGATAACTTCCTATGGTTGACTAGACCATTTAAGATTACCAAGGATGCAATTAGGGCAGTAACTGGTCTGCACTCATCTGGTGGGATACCTATTCTTAAATCTGTCAAGAATCAAATAGTGAGTGAAGCAACCAGATCAAAATTTGACAAGAGAGCTATGACAATTGAAGATATCACTGATCCAGATATCAAATTTGCATCCATAATAATTGGTTACAAGATTTATCACTCCAGTAGGGAAAATTTAGTACTAAGAACTATAGTTTATACAGCTTATTAGATGCTAAGAGAAAATGCTGACTATGATCTTTGTGAACATCTTCTAGGCTGACTATTGGAGAACTTACAAAAGATCAAAAAGGACAAGAAAAACTCATTCAAGTATGGTGGGCTGGTATTATGTTTATTCTTCTACTTCATGAATGAGCTTTCTAGATCTAGTGGTTGGGTTTGGCAGAATGACAGACCTGTTGCAATCCAAATCAGAGACTACCTGCATGGGCTTGGGGATGCTAAGGCAAGAAATATAGCTTTGTGGGGATATTTCAAGAACTTTCAAAGTATGATGAAAGCTAGAGAAAGAATCCCCCAATCTCTGGTTGAGAGGTACAAAGATACAGTGCGCTTTATGGTAGAAACTGATCAGTGCCTAATAGAGGCTGTGGAACCAAGAATAGTGTGGATCATGCCAATACGGTATGAAGTTGATGAGAAAATTGTAGAGCTGCATGTTCAACACATGCTAAGTCAGCCCAAGGATCCTAAGGTAGAAAGGTTTGGAACCTTTGAAGAATTAAGTATAAAAATCCATGTGGAGCTCAAACAACCGGAGATGAAGAGAAAAGTGAGAAAAGAGGTAGAAGAATTTACCAAGAGGCATGGAATCTCAAAAGAGGCACTTGATGCACATAGAGAAAAGATGGAAAGGGTAGAGAAAGAGAAGGAAGAAATAGAAAAGGAAAGTGATCAGGTAGAAGCCCCCTCCCAGACTAGATCCTCTAAGAGATCTACACCTACAACTGCTAAGACCTCAAAGGCATCAAAACTGGAAGCAAAATCATCTGGTAAAGAAGAGAAAAGAACTAAGATGAAGGCCACAACGTCTTATATCAGTCAGAAGGATGAAGAAGAGACAGAATCTGATGAGGAGGTAAGGAAAATGAGGAAAAAGAAGAAAGTATCTGGTGAACCCTCTACCGGTGAAGACAAGGAAAAGATGGTAGAAGAGCTTGTTGAAAGGCCCACTCTATCCATTGATAATGTAGTCAAATCAGTTACTGTGGATGGGAATTTGAAACCAATGACTGAATTTTATGACTGCTATAGTGAGGCTGATCAGAAGATCCTGCAAGAAGCCACAGTTAGGTACCTTAACATTTATAATAAAGCATTCATTGAGATTATATCTTTAATTCCAAAGACCCTAGAGAAAGAACTATAAATTAGGAAGAACAATGCCAAGGCCAAGGACCTTGAGATCAGGGAACAAATAGCTATTCATCTCTATCCCTCAATCATGCAAAAATAAATGAATATGATCTTCAAAGATTGCAAGGATGAGTTCCAGAGCAAAACTAGAATGAATCGGCTTATGCTTGGAGAAATTGACAAAATAGCTAAAGAAACTAAAGAAATCCTTCAGAATGCCTACAAAAGGTTTAACATTCCTATCATAGAGGACATAAGTGATGAGCCCTCTGCCATGGACGACAAGGAAGAAACTACTGAGACAATAGTGGAAGAAGTAAAGGAGATAGATGAAGAAAAAGGCAAGGACTTAGATTCCTCTGCTCTGGAAGAGGAAGTCCAAGGAGAAGTAAATTCAGACTCTCCAACAGTCTCCGGATCTAAAGGAGAAGAAAGTATAAAAGAAAAATCGAGTCAAGAAGAACAAGGAAAGAAAAGAAGAGTCAAGGATAGAAAAAGCTACAGATGACAGTGGTAAGGCTACAGAAGGGGAGAAAATTTTGTCTTCGGTAAGAGACACAGCAGAAGCAGTCAAGGATTTCTTGACCAAAGAGATGATGGAATTTGATGAACCAGAGTTACTTCAAGGTCTATTCAATTTTGATTCCCTCTCTCCGGTGCAAACCATGAAGCTAGCTTCCTTCACTCAAGCAAAGGCAAAAGAAAAAATGTTGAAGTCTCACATGGAAGACTATGAACTCATAGAAACTGCATCCGGTGTACTGGAAAAAATCATGCCATCCTTCCAAAAGGATCCTACAGCATCCACATCTGGTAATCTAAAGTCTCTTGTAAATTCTGTTAGTACTCATTTTGATTCTTTAGAGAAAGCAACAGAAGAGAAAGTCTGGAAAGAGTTTTTGGATAAAAGATTCTTGAAATTACAAGGCTTAATAACAAATGATAGGAGAGTTATGGATATTGGAATAAAGAGCTTGGAAAATGCTCTTAAAGATGGTGGAGATATCTACAAATTTTGTTTATCCTAGAGGATATTGAGAAGAAAGTAAAAGAGCAAGAGGATAAAATGACAAGTTAACTCAAGGTTTTGATCCTCTCTCCACTCCTATAGTAAATCAAGAATGTCAGACTATTGTAGTCATAGCTGAAATAAAGAAGCTTGAGAAGGAGAAGAAAAATAGAGCAATCAGGTTAAGTGAACTCAGAGGGATCATTATCCCTAAGTTAGAGGCCATGCATGAGGCTCTAACTGATGCTCAGAGCACAGCCCGGACCAGTGATCCAACAAATTTCAAGAGGGCAGAAGCTTTTGCATTCCTATTGAGTGGTCACATCTCAATTTTGGACAGGATGAAGCAAAGTTGGGTGACATAAGTTGTACAGTTGAAAACAACTTTTGCAGACATACTATAGTATATGTAAGTATAACCTGTTTATATACTTATGTGGCTAAGTATAGCTAAATTTTTGGAATTTTGGTGTGCAGACCTTGCCCTTTGCCATTGATGTCAAAGGGGGGGTGAGGAACAATGAAAAATGTGGAATCTAGCTAAGGGGGAGCTCTAGAAAAATGTACATTAGAAGAGAGCATCAACCAAGGGGGAGTATAGTATAACACTTAGTCATTTTTCACTAAGTGTTGCCATCAATGCCAAAGGGGGAGATTGTTGGCAAGAGACACATTGGAGCTTCATGATTGTTGTCATTGATGGAAACAAAGTTCATCCCACACATCCGCAGGACATAGTGTACCTATACCGGAAGTCAGATTGAAGAGTGTTGTGGTCCGGTAAGCAAGAACAAAGTGTTGTGGCAAGGTCTGACAGTCAGGTCTAGATCTCTAAGAGGAAGTATCTTTGGAAAGTGCGGACTTGGGGAAGTCAAGAGGAATACCTTGACTGGTAGATTCTAGGATTTGAGCCTCTGGTGATGAAAGAGTGAAGAGTTATAAGCATTCAAGTATTGGGGTCCTATTTGGCAAAGTAGATAGAGGAAGAACTGACCAGTAGAACATCAAACACTATTCCGGATGAGATTTTGATTGTGATCAAGATTATTAAGGTATCATTCAAAATTGGCCAACTTGTTAGATGACTTCTATAAGTATCTCTTTGATACGCATCACTTGAGAAGTAAGGATTCAACCGATAGATCAGAATTTGGATAAATATTGACTATTCCGGATGCCGACTAGAAAGTGGATGAAATACTTGGTGCAGATATATATACCAGATTGATTTTGGTATGAAGTGGTGTTGAAAATGTGTGGTGTATGCAAAGAAAAGTAGCAAAGTTGAAGGAAGCAGTAAGGAAGGTCCGGTATGTGAAAGGACAACAGCATAATAGAAGAGAAAGGATGAAGTGTAGTAGATCAGTATACCGGGCCTAATTGGAATTGAACTCTAGCATGTGTGGATGCTTCTCATTAGTTCAAGGATCTTGTTATTCTTCTTACAAGTTGTAGACAGTGAGTCTCTTGTAGGCAGTGAGCCTCTTGTGAGTAGTATGCTTGGGCAGTGAGCCCTAATTGGCAAGTACCATTTTGTATTTCTATTCTTCTAACAAAGAATACAATCTTGGGTTAATCACCCCATGGTTTTCTCCCCTAACAGGGTTTCCACATCAAAATATTATGTCATTTGTATTTCCATTTCATGGTTATGTTTGCTTATTTGAATTGATGCTGCATTAATTATTAAGAAAGTTCAGAAAGCTGAAATAATTAAGATAACTGATTCACCCCCCCTCTCAGTTATCAACATATAGTGTAGTACAACAGTAGCTACAGTAGGTGTAGCAGCAGTTAGCTGACCAGAGAACCAAGGTGGAGTATTATTATGGGGCCTACTACACTACCATTCCTGAGGGGTAGAGAGTGATGAGTTATAACCAATGCAACCAGTCTAGGATATCAGGTTTGTAGAGATCTAGACAGTGTCAACAATCTGTACAGTAGCCACTACCTCCACAACAACCACCGTCTCAGCAATAGCAACCTGTGAGGCCACCTCCACCTTGACCACATAGATCTCCTCCTCGTTCTCCTACTAACTCTTCTAGGGGATCATCAGCCCATGGTTCTTGGATGGATTATGTATGTATGGATGTATGGATTATGATGCATTGCTATGGGTTATATGTTTTTTGATGGATGTATGTGATGATTTATGCATGTTTTGATGTGATGTTTATGGATAGATATATGCTTAGGTGTATGGATGTAATGCAAATGGATAAATATATGTTTAGATTAATAAACATATATTATGCAAATGGATGAATGAAATGTAAATGAGAATATATGCTCAAATTAAAAAACATATATTATGCAAATGGATGAATGAAATGAAAATGAAAATATATGCTCAGATTAATAAACATATATTATGCAAATGGATGAATGAAATGTAAATGAGAATATATGCTTAGATTACTAATTATATATTATGCAAATGGATGAATGAAATATAAATGAAAATATATGCTCAGATTAATAAACATATATTTTCATCTGAAACGTTGAGGCTAAAAAAACACTACATAATTTTTCCAGAAGCATCTACAATAATCAGCATGGACTGTGGAAATATCATGACTACAAAACATATATTATACAAATGGATGAATGAAATGTAAATGAAAATATATGCTCAGATTGATAAACATATATTATGCAAATGGACGAATGTAAATGCAATGGCTAATGGTAATGCAATGGTTAATGGTATGATGGAATGATATGATGGTATGAATATTTGTCATGATTCATTGTGGTTCTTAGAACCAAGAAAGATAGTTAGGATATGTTTGGGAAATGGCTAGAACAGGTTTAGGGATGGTTGGGATGGGTTTAAGAAATGATTGGGATAGGATTAGGGATGGTTTGGATGGGTTTGGTACTAGGTCTCGAGACGCCACATTGTTAGAGGGGGTTTGTCGGGATGGGTGGAGTGGTAGCCTAGGTATGGGATTGAATTGGTTAGGTCTTGTTCATCATTAAATGCAAAGTGATTTTGATGGTTGGGGAATGATGGGTAGATGAGTTAGAATAGGTTATTGTATTGATATTTTTGAGAGCATTCCTATATTTATTATAGAAAAAGAGATATTTTTCACCAAGGTATGAAGGACCAAGGTGATGATATATATATATATATATATATATATATATATATATATATATATATATATATATATATATATATATATATATATGTCTTTACATGGACTAGACCTACAAACAATAGGATGATCTCATGCATGCCCGATGTAGTATAATCCTACCTAGATGAGGGAAGGGGACTCATAGCATAAGTCCTTAGTACATAAAAGGTACGATTAACCTTAGATGCAAAAGGGGAACAATATATTAGAACCAAACCTACATCTTCAAGATATGAATACCATACTTGGATTAATGAGACGAACCCACAAGCACATCATACAAAACAATGATCATGCCTAATTCTAGGTGTTTTCTGCCATGTACCATGATATAGTGAGATCAAGGTATCTTTGGAATGATGCCTAAAATGAGGTCAAAGATAAAAACCAATAATCAAAAAGACCAACAAACCAAACAAATATCCATTGTATCTCTTGCCAAGATAAGTATTGATTTATTAAGATGGTGGATTATGCCTATTGTAGGAATGATATATCCATTAAGGCAAGAATTGGTTGGATAATGTTGGATAAAATTTGAAGGATGGACATAAATGATAGTAGGCTATGTGTCATGATTGTAGTTGGTTTGTTGATTGATGATTTTTTGTGTGAGATATGATGCTTCTTAGGAGTATGCCGAGCAAGTGTATTGTGTTTGGATTTAGCAATCTTGGGGAATAGGGACCATCCAAATGGGTTGCATGGGTGCATCTTTTGTACCTACATACTAGATACTTCCTTTGTATTCAAGACTGTCTACATACACTGTATCCATGGGATCAAGGCACATTAAGATGTGGGTGGTGATGAATATGTAGTTCTGGTTTGTAGTGATGATGTAGGGATGGTTTGGGGTCAATGATAAATAGGATGATGATGCATTTGATGAGTTGGATGATTATAGTGATTGGGATTGTTTTTTGGGAGTTTGTACTTTTTTTTATTTTTGGGGGTTTTTTAATTTTCTAATGTTTTTGGTTTTTTGTGTTTTTTTCTAATATTTTGGGATTTTTGGTGATTTTATGATGTTTTTGGATTTTTTCAAATTTTATGCTATACAAGGAAGGCATACAAGAGTCCACAGACTTAGGAATCCACCTCAGGTGGGGTGATGAAGGGATGGTTTGAGGTTGAGTGTTTATTCTTCCAAGCCATGGGATGGAGAGGATATGAAGTGATATGAAGTACTGAATGGTTACAAGGACTTATTAGATGGTAGGACCAACCACTACTTATGGTACCTGAGACAAGTTTTCACCATGGTACTTATCCAAGGCATCACCAGAGTGATTTTCACCATTGGACGACCTTATTGCACTTGGGTTTTTCTTGATTTTTGATTTCTTTAGATTTTTTTACTTTTTTTTTGTATTTTTTGACTTGGGATACTTGATGGGTTAGGCATAGAACTTTTTCAGGTGCATGATGTTCATTAGTTCATCTAGAGGTTGCCCCTTAGGTGTTGCTAGCTGATAGGCTCCTAATCCATAACCAGCTATGATGACATAGGGTCCTAACCAATTCGGCTCAAATTTTCCTTTCTTATGGTGCTCTTGTACGTTCTTCTAATTTTCCATGAGAACAAGGTTGCATATCTCAAACTTGTGATTCTTAATATTCTTGTTATATCTTTTGTGTAGATATTTTTGATAGGCCTCGAGATGATTTAGAGCAATCAGACACTTTTCATCCAGCAGTTCTAGCTCACTTAGGTGTGCAAATTGATATTCCTCCTTAGTAATGATATTCTGCAATGAAATTTTGAGAGAAGGAAGCTTGACCTCAATAGGAAAAATAGATTTGGAACCAAATACTAAAGAGTATGGAGTGGCTCCTATGGGGGTGCAAATGCTTGCGCGATAAGCCCAAAGGGCAAGATTAAATTGGAGGTGCCAATCACAGCTAACTTCATTAACCATCATTTTGAGGATATGTAAGATGGTTTTACTGGAAACTTTGGCTTGACCTTTACCTTAAGGGTAATACGATGTAGAGAATTGATGTTAGATATGGAATTTTTTTCAAAGGGTGTGAACTTCTTGGTTCTTGAACAGTTTTCCATTATTAGTGATGATGGAAAAGGGGATGCCATAATGATGTATTATGTGTTGATAACTGAGAGGGGGGGTGAATCAGTTATCTTAATTAATTTAACTTTCTGTTCTTCTTTAATAACTAGTGCATCATCAAAACAAATAAGCATCCATAACCATGAAAGTAGAAACAAAATCAATACACATAACACAATGATTTTGATGTGGAAAACCCTATTAAGGGAAAAACCACGGCGTGACTAACCCAAGATTGTATTCTCTATTAAAAGAATAGAAGTATAAAATGGCACTTGCCAATTAGGGCTCACTTCTCGAGCACACTGCTCACAAGAGGCTCACTACCTACAAGAGCCTCACTGTCTACAAGGTATAAAGAAATTAACAAGATACTTGAACTGATGAGAAGCATCCACATATGCTAAGGCTCAGTTTCGATTAGGCTCAATACACTGATCTACTGCACTTCATTCTTCCTCTTCTTTGGTGCTGCTATCTTGTTACATAATAGACCTATATTACTACTTCCACACTTCTCTCTACTTTTCTTCACACTTTACAACACACCACACACACCTTCTCATTGAAATCCATCTGGTATATATATCCACACAAAGGATTTCAACATGTTTCTAGTCAACATCCGGAATACTCAATATTTTCCCAAAGTTTGGTTTGTCAGCTAAATCCTTGCTTACCAAGTGATACGTATCAAAGAGATGCTTATAGAAGTCATCAATCATGTCGACCAATCATGAATGATCCCTTAAGAAACTTGATTACAATCAATATCTCATCCGAATTAAGGTCTGAAGCTCTGTCGGTCAGTTCTTCCTCAGTCTACTCTGCCAAATAGGAACCCAACACTTAGGTGTTCATATCTTTTCACTCTTACATCACCAGATGCTCAATCTCTGTAATACATTAGTCATGGTACTCCTCTTGACTTCCCCAAGTCCGCACTTTACTGAGATACTTCCTCTGAGAGATCCAGACCTGATTGTCAGACCTTGCTACATGCTCTATTCTTGGTCACTGGACTAAAATACTCTTCAATCTGACTTCCAGTATAGACACACCATGTCCTACGGATATGTGGGATGGACTTTGTTGCCATCAATGACAACACTCATGAAGCTACATAGTGTCTCTTGCCAACAATCTCCCCCTTTGGCATTGATGGCAACACTTAGTGAAAAATGACTAAGTGTCACACTACACTCCCCCTTGGCTGATGCTCTGTTCTAATGTACACTTTACCAGAGCTCCCCCTTAGCTAGATTCCACATTTTTTACTGCTCCTCACTCCCCCTTTGACATCAATGGCAAAAGGTAGAATCCGCACACCAAAATTCCCAAAAATCCAACTATACTTAGCTGCATAAGTATATATACATGTTATACTTTACATATACTGAAGTATATCTGCAAAAGTTGTCTTCAACTAGACAAATTTTGTTACCCAACTCTACTTCATCTTGTCCAAAATTTAGATGTGACCACTCAACAGGAATGCAAAAGCTTCTGCCCTCTTTAGATCTGTCGGATCATTGGTCTGGGCTGTGGTCTGAGCATCAATTAGGGCCTCATGCATGGCCTCTAATTTTATAATTATTCCTCTAAGTTCACCCATCCTACTTATTATATTCTTCCTTTCCTTTTCAAGTTTCTTTAGTTCATTTAGAATGGCAATAGTCTGACATTCCTGGTTTATTATGGATGTGGTGAGAGGATGAAAATTTTTAGATACACTTAATAGTTTATCCTCTTGCTCTTTCACTTTCTTCTCAATATCCTTTGTCACTTTAGACCAGGATAAACAAAATTTATATATTTCTCCACCATCTTTAAGAGCATTTTCTAAGCTCTTTATCCCAATATCCATAGTTCTCCTATCATTTGTTATTAGCCCTTCTACTTCAGAAAATCTCTTACCCAAAAATTCTTTCTAGACTTTCTCTTCTGTTGCTTTCTCTAAAGAGTCAAAATGTGTATTAACAGAATTTGCAAGAGACTTTACATTACCAAATGTGGAGGCTGAAGGATCCTTTTGGAAGGATGGCATGATTTTCTCTAGCACACTAGATACAATCTCTATTAGCTCACAGTCTTCTATGTGAGACTTCAGAAGCTTTTCTTTTGCTTTGGCTTGAGCAAAAGATGCTACCTTCATTGTTTGGACCAGAGAGAAGGAATCAAAATTGAATGGCCTTGAAGTAGCTCTGGTTCATCTAATTCCATCATTTCTTTTGTCAAGAAGTCTTTGACTGCTTCTATAGTGTCTCTTGCTGGAGACATAGTTTTCTTCCCTTCTGCAGCCTCAGCACTGTCACTTGTGGTCTTTTCTATTTGACCTGCTTCTCTTCCCTTCACTTCTTCTCCTTGATTGATGCTCTCTTCTTTTCTTTCTTTTCCTTCAATTCTGGAGTCTGTAGGGGGATCCAGAAGAGAGGTGTCTACTTCTCCATGAACTTCCTCTTCTAGAACAGAGGAATCTAAGTCCTTAGCTTTCTCTTTACTTGTCTCCTTTGTCTCTTCTGCAATTGTCTCAGTAGATTCTCCTTTGTCATCCATGGTAGAGGGTTCGTCACTTAAGTCCTCTATAATAGGAAGATTGAATCTTTTAAAAGCATTCCAGAGGATATTTTCTATTTCTTTAGCCACCTGATCAGTCTCTCCGAGCATAAGCTTATTCATTCTGGCATTGCTCTGGAACTCATCCTTGTAATCCTTGAAGATCATGTTCTTTTGTTGAGGAGTGATGGAAGGATTGAGTTGGATAGCAATCTGCTCCCAGATTTCTAAGTCTTTTACCATGGCATTGTTCTTTCTCATTTCAAGCTCTTTTTCTAAACTTTTGGGA
The DNA here is from genome assembly GCA_027924645.1 of Cunninghamia lanceolata. Lineage (NCBI taxonomy): Eukaryota > Viridiplantae > Streptophyta > Pinopsida > Cupressales > Cupressaceae > Cunninghamia > Cunninghamia lanceolata. Next base: position 3,046,908 of record BSBN01001185.1, on the reverse strand, counting down.
ATTAGAGATATAATTTCAATGAATGCTCTGTTATAGATGTTTAGATACCTGACTGTAGCTTCTTGTAGGATCTTCTAATCAGCTTCACTAAATCATCATAAAATTTAGTCATTGGTTTTAGGTTCCCATCCACAGTGACTGATTTGATGATATCATCAATGTAGAGAGTAGGCTTTTCAATAAATTTTTTTGCCTTTTTTTCCTTGCCTTGACTGGTAGAGGGTTCACTAGATGTTTTCTTCTTCTTCTTCATTTTCTTGACTTCCTCATTGGTTTCAGTTTCTTCATCATCCTTCTGACTTGTATAGGATCTTGTTGCCTTTTTCTTTGTTCTCTTCTCTCCCTTTCCAGATGTCTGGGCTTCCAGTTTTGATGCCTTTTGGCTCTGAGAGGTGGCAGGTACAGAGCTCTTGGAGGATCTGGTTTGGGAAGGGGCTTGCACTGGATCACTTTCTTTTTCTGTATCGTGTTTTTCTTTCTCTACCTTTTCTAGTTTTTCTCTATTTACATCAAGTGCTTCTTTTGAAATGCCATACCTTTTGGCAACATCCTCTACTTCTTTTCTCACCTTTCTTTTCATCTCCGGTTGTCTTAGCTCTACATGAATCTTTACACTCAACTCTTCAAAGGTTCCAAACCTTTCTGCCTTAAGGTCCTTGGGCTGACTCAGCCGGTGTTGAATATGCAGCTCTAGAATTTTCTCATCAACTTCATACCCCATTGGCATGATCCAGACTATCCTTGGCTCCACTGCCTCCATTAGGCATTGATCAATTTCTATCATAAAGCATACTGTATCCTTATACTTTTCAACTAGAGATTGGGGGATTCTCTCTCTAGCTTGCATCATACTCTAAAAGTTCTTGAAGTAGCCCTAGAGTGCTGTATTTTGTGCCTTGCCATCACCAATTCCATGCAAATAATCTCTGATTTATATGGCTACTGGTCTATCATTTTGCCATATCCAACCACTGGATTTGGGAAGCTCATTCATAAAGTAAAAGAACAAACACAGTATTAGCCCACCATACTTGAATGAGTTCTTCTTCTCCTTCTGGTGTCTTTTGAATATTTTCCAATAGTTGGCTTAGAAGAAGCTCACAAAGATCATAATCTGCATTCTCCCTTAACATCTAATAGGCAACATAGATTGTAGTTCTAGATATAGAATTCTCCCTGCTGGAGTGATATATCTTATAGCCAATTATCATGGATACAAACTTGATATCCAGATCAGTGATATCTTCAGAGTAGCCATCTTTCAAAAGATTCAAAGAGAGTTTTTCAAGAGTGAAAAATACCTTTTGCGCTTCTAGGGTTCCTGATATGAGCTAGATCGGATTACAGGATGAATCAACTTCTGCTGTTGATCTTTGAGAGGTTTGAGATAATTTAGTTGCAGAGCTCCTTCTCTCTTCTTCTTGAATACAAATGTGCAAATGATGAACAAAAGAACCCTTATATTTCTTCGCAAACCCTAATTTCACATTGTAATAAATGCACAACTTAAGTTATTCTGGTTGCTTTGTTCTCCTTGTCCTGAGAGATCTTTTCGAATCACTGAGATGCACTTAGAATTATTCTTGGTGAATATTGGCAATCTATCTACCTTTATCCAATCATTCCATTTATCCGCAGATCAAGATACCTCAAATTTTAATCATACTGGATCTAACTGTGAAAATCCCGTTCTTACCGAATGACTGTTAAACTAGATCATTCTTGGAAGATTAACCTCTTCTAAATTTCTTGCGGATCTTCCATATCTTTACCAAGGATTATTTAGATGTTTCTCTGAGAACCCTTTAATCTGCAACTTTCCATGTGCCAATTTCAGACACCAATTGACTGGCTAGGGGAACTTGTTTTCTTTTGTGACTCCCCCTGAGCCAGAGCTCATCTATTTAGTTTCCAGAAGTAATATCAACACCAGATTCTGGTGCAGATCCATCCTCAACATTTTTTGTACTTCTCTTCACCTAAATCTTGTTCATCTCCCTTTGAATTTCATCTGCATTCACTTTTCCTTTTCCTTTGTCTTGGTTTTGATTACGAAGCACCGGACCCTTTTTGTCCTGATTCTTACTTCTGTAGAATTTGGTAATATGACTAGATCTATTGCAATTGTAGCAAACAACATTTCTTTGCATATTTGACTAATATCCTCTTGATCTACACTTATTAGCCATATGTCCCATTCTATTTCATGCAAAGCATCTACCATTGAATGAATTGTTCATTTGTATATTTCTACACTCATGAGATTTGTGACCATACCTTTTGCAATTAAAACACTGTCCAGAGAAGGATGAATTAGTCTGATTCATTCTTCTTCTGCACTGATTTGCTTTATGACTAAAGTTGTTGCAATTGTGGTAGTATCCATTGAAGGATGGATATCTTTGAGCATTTGGTTGCCTTACCGAAGGTCTTCTAGGATTGTTCCTTGGATTTCCTGATCCAGAGTTCTTTTGACTAGATCCGGAGCTTTCACCTTTCTCATACCCCAAGCCTTGCTTGTCAGCTACCCTCTTTTGGCTTTCAAGAACAACTTCAAGCTGAGTAGAGCTTATCTTAAATTTATCTTTATATTCATTTACTATTTGAAGATCCCTTTTTAGAGTGTCAATCTGATTCTCAAGTTGTTCTTCATTATCTCTAGCTTCTTCAAGATCATATTCCAAATGCCTGATTAATCTATCCATTTTGTGGCAGTCTTCTAATTTCTCCTTGAGAGATTGTTTTAGATTATCTTTAGTCTTTCTTTTCTCTTCAATTTCTTGGGTGAATTTCATTACCATTTATTCCATTTCATGTCTAACCATAATGACCTCTTTTGATAACTTCTCACATAATTTGTTCTTCTCATTCAGATCTTCATTAGTATCATTGGCTTCACTTTAACTTGCTAATTGCTGAAGAAGTTCCTTTCTCTTTTTCATAGAGATACTCAATTTCTCCTTTAGTTCATTTATGAAATCATCTTGTTTGAGTCTTTCCCTCAAGTTATTGACTTCAGAGTGAGATTGCTCAAGATCATCAAGGGCATACTGAAGTTGTTCCCTCATACCATACATATCCATTGGAATTCCCAGATCTTCCTCAAGTTGTTAGGCTCTATTTGGAGGAACTTAGCTCTGATACCAATTGTTGATAACTGAGAGGGGGGGTGAATTAGTTATCTTAATTAATTTAACTTTATGTTCTACTTTAATAACTAGTGCAGCATCAAAACAAATAAGCATCCATAACCATGAAAGCAGAAACAAAATCAATACACATAACACAGTGATTTTGATGTGGAAAACCCTGTTAAGGGAAAAATGATAGTGTGACTAACCCAAGATTGTATTCTCTGTTAAAAGAATAGAAGTACAAAATGGTACTTGCCAATTAGGGCTCACTTCTGAGCACACTACTCACAAGAGGCTCACTGCCTACAAGAGACTCACTGTGTACAAGGTATAAAGAAAGTAACAAGATACTTGAACTGATGAGAAGCATCCATATATGCTGAGGTTTAGTTCCAGTTAGGCTCAATATACTGATCTACTACACTTCATCCTTCCTCTTCTTTGGTGCTGCTGTCCTATTACATACCAGACCTGTATTACTATTTCCACACTGCTCTCTACTTTTCTTCACACTTTACAACACACCACACACACCTTCTCATCAAAATCCATCTGGTATATATATTCGCACAAAGGATTTCAACATCTTTCTAGTTGGCATCCGGAATACTCAATATTTTCCCAAACTCTGGTTTGTCGGCTGAATCCTTGCTTACCAAGTGATGCGTATCAAAGAGATGATTATATAAGTCATAAATCATGTCGGCCAATCATGAATGATCCCTTAAGAAACTTTATTACCATCAATATCTCATCCGGATTAAGGTCTGAACCTCTATCGGTCAGTTCTTCCTCAGTCTACTCTGCCAAACAGGAACCCAACACTTAGGTGTTCATATCTTTTCACTCTTACATCACCAGAGGCTCAATCTCTGGAATATATTAGTCATGGTACTCCTCTTGACTTCCCCAAGCCCGCACTTTACTGAGATACTTCCTTTGAGAGATCCAGACCTGATTGTCAGACCTTGTTGCATGCTCTGTTCTTGGTCACCAGACCAAAATACTCTTCAATCTGACTTCCGGTATAGACACACCATGTCATGTGGATGTGTGGGATGGACTTTGTTGCCATCAATGACAACACTCATGAAGCCACACAGTGTCTCTTGCCAACATTATGTAGTGGAGGATGAATTTTGTGATTTGTATTGTGAGTGGAGCTGGTTTCTATCCACTTGGTAAAATATTTAGTAGCGGTGATAATGAATTTATAGTCATTAGATGAAGGTGGGTGAATTTTTCCTACAAGATTGAGCCTCCATTGTGAGAATGCCTAGACAGTTGTGATTGGTTGGAGTTCTTGTGATGGTGCATGGATAAGATCACCATGTTGTTGACATGGCAAACATTTCTTTACAAACTGAAGAGCATCTTGTTCCATGGTGGGCCATTAGTATCCTATCCTTAGAATCTTCATTGCTAGAGTAGGTCCACTAGAGTGTGTCCCACAAATACCTTCATGTACCTCTTGTAAGGCCACTTCGACTTCCCTAGAATCGAGGCATCGCAAAAGAGTACCATCAAGAATTTTTTGGTAGAGGGTGTCACCTATAATGGTGAAGTGAGAGTCTTGGTGGATGAAGGTGCCGTGTTGTGCATATTTAAGGTTGGGTGGAATGGTGTTGTCATGAAGGTACATGTAGGTTTCTTGATACCATGGAGATAAGGGACCAACAATGTTACATACTAGCTCAGATTGTGGGACATCATAACCTAGCATTGGAAGCTCTTCAATCAGGAACTCAGATTTTTTACTATCCATTTTCATGTCAACTAGAGATCTTATAGTAGCCATGGCATCTTTTTATTTGTTATTCAACCTTGGTATTTACTCAAAGTGGATGTCATGAAAGTAGTCCTTGAAATCATCAACCATTCTTTTATATGGTAGTAGCTTATCATCTTTTGTTTTGTACTCATTGTTGACTTATCTGATAACTAGCTGGGAATCACCATAAACTGTAAGCTTTTCAATCTTCCATTGGATGGCCATGCGAGGTCCTGTGGAGAGGGCCTCATATTTTGCTATGTTGTTTGTGCATGGAAATGTTATTTTGTAGGATTTTGGAATAGTTTATCCTTGACGGGTAACAAATAAAATGCCTGCCCCTGAGGCACGATGTGTGTAGGATCTATCGAAATACATTTTCCATGTATCTATTGTTGGTGCTACTGTAAGTATTGGCTTATTCAGGAATTCTGAAAGTAATGGTTGCTCTGTCAGGATAGGTGCAGTGGCCAATCGATCAACAATCACTTGTCCTTTGATAAGTTTTTCGTTATGTGAACTCAATGTCAAACTCACTTAGGATCATAACCCACTTAGCCATTCATCTTGTGAGAGCTGCTCTAGTTAATAGATATTTTAGTGGGTCAATTTTGGCAATGAACTTTGTCTTATGGTTGAGCATATTGTTTCTTAGCTTCTGTGAGGGTAAAGATAACTATGAGGCATGCTAATTCAATAGGGGTATAATTTAGCTCATAGGTCACCAAAGTGCGACTAATATAATATATGGCTCTTTCTTTTCCCAGTCCATCATGATGTGCTAGCAAGGCCCCTATTGTTGTTTCTATCATTGAGATGTATAGGAGGGGTTGTCCTTATTTTTGGTGGAATAAGGAAGGGTGGCATAGAAACATATTGCTTTAGTTTTTTAAAGGTTTTTTAACACTTGTCATCCCATACAAATGCTATGTTTTTCAGAGAAGATGCTGGAATGGATGACACTCATCTACAAGTTGTGCTATGAAGCAGTGGATTGATTGAAGCTTCCTTTGAAGGCTATGGAGTTGTTTGAGTGTTTCAGGTGGAGGCATGTGCACGATAGCCTTAACCTTAGCAGGGTCAACTTCTATTCCTCTTCTTGATACAATGTACCCTAGGAGCTTTCCAGAGGTGACCCCAAAGACACATTTCTTATAATTTAGCCACATGTTCTATTGTTCTAATTTGTCAAAGATCTTTGCCAATGTTACTCATAAATTTGAACATGAGAAATTTTAAATTTCCAGAGCAATCGAACCCCTAAAAAACTGCAAAATCACAAAAATAATTAAATCTAAAAATCTATAAGAATTGGTACAAAATCCTTTCATAGACTCGTCCTTAACATCATTTTACCCAGTGTGCCCAGTTTTCATGCCTGAATAACTTACTGTTTGAAAGATTTTAAACTTCACATTTTCCCAATTGTAAACTGCAAATGAAGCTAAAATCTGGCATTTGTGTTGCTAGAGCTAAAACAGTTTTTGGGTTTTGTTTGGGAGTGTCCAGTCACCCTACAATCCAAATTTCATGGAAAACGAAGTTACTTGGTGAGAGATATGGGATTTTCTATCTTAAGGTAACTTTTGATTTTTCATAGAATTCAATTCTAACGAAGCATTATGGTTTTTAATATATTTTCAAGGTAAAAAAAGTGAATTATTATTGAGGAAAAAATTATTTTCACTTCACAAGGACAAGATACAAAGTCTAGAGGTTTATAAAGTTCAATGACTTTATTAAAATCAAATACTTATAATTGCTCTAAAGTCTTTATATGAAATTTGAAGGCTTTATAAATAGCTGGCTCTTCATTGTCAGGAGTTTTATTGGTTCAAGAACCCCATGCATTTGAGTTCAATAGTTCTTATAAATGCCCATTCCCTAACTCTTTGTTGTCAGATAATTCATAAGTTCTTCAACCTAATATATTGATCGCAAGCACAAAAGTTCTCAAGGTGGCTGATTTCCTAACTCCCTTTATGTTGGAGATGTTGAAAGTTTTTGAACTTCTCTTTGTTTAGAATTTCTAAGGTTAAATCTACCGCTCCCACTGACTGTAAAGAATTGAAGGAGAGCAAAGAGATAATGTGATGCCTCAAAGGCAATATGGTCACATGATCTTTCACAATACAGAAGGCATGAACACAATGGGAGGAAGCCCCTTCTCAGTATCCACATATACTACACCAAAAACTAGTTGAATGCCTTTGATGGGTTGTTAAATCTTCTTTAGATATCAATGGGGTAGATCAATGCTTTTGGAGATCTGGCACTATTGGTATTGAGATCTTTGCATTGAAGAGCTATTGAGAGTGACGGTTCAAGCCCTGAATTAAAGTGATCCCTGGAAAAATAGAGATGAAGAAGGAATGTATGGAACTTCTATTCATTACCAGGTTTGTTGCATAGTGGTGTAACAATAGGCAAACTAATGGTGAGCATGGATTATGGTCAGCCCCTTAGACCGTACTAGAGTGGGACAACAAGCATAAGATTCTAGTGTGCTACAACTCACAATGATAATGGAATCTCTCTAGTTTTACAGACTTTCTAGCAAAAGTATTTTTGTGGATGAAAAGCCATATTCCACAACGTTTGCCAGTATCTTTTGAGCCTGTGCCATAATGTGAGCTTCAAACATGTTATGGACATCCTCAAAGGATAAGTAAAAGTGGTTTTTGCCAAGTATTATAGTTGCAAATACTCTGGTGGACATGTATGCAAATTGCAAAGTTCCTAAAAGTTCTCATGTAATGTGTTGTTCACAGGTTACACACAAAATGAATTTGTTGAATTGGCTTCAAAAAATTTCAAGAAAATGTAATTGACAGTGTTTGTAATGTCACAAATGTTGTATTTGTCTGTCAATGTTGGCTGGGATAGAGTTTTGAATGTGATCAAAAAGTTGTTGACTAGCATCATGCCTGAAAAAATTTTCTAGTGATAAAATATCTGTAGCTAGGAACATTGAGTAGACTGAGTGAGGTGTTCAGGGTTGAATCCCTAGTTGTTCAATGCAAGGAAATGAAGGATGCATTAAAGAATACATCATTCAGGGAGGATCATAAAAGTTGCAACATTTCCTTCAAACTGGTGATTGTAGTCATATTGATATTTATATAGAAGGTCACGACCTTCTTACTCAAGCGCACAAGCTTCATTGGAGTGTCTGGAGTGCTCCTTTTTCTAAGATATTTACAAACAGGATGAGTGAAAGCAAATGCTCAGAAGTATGCTATGTTGGAATTCGTGTACAGTGGGCAACTTGATTTGCTATCACCAATGACTAAGGTAGAAAAGTTCATAGCTTATAATGATAGTAATGGTATTGGCATACCAGTTCCCAATTTTAGTGCTTCTCATTGAAGAAGATCATGATATCAAGCCAGCCCCAAAACCTATTGAAGTAGTGTTACAAAATTACAAAAGCTAAGTTGATGAATGGTTGGACTTGACCGAGCACTATAGCATTATGCTTCTTGCTTACCTAATACTATGTTCAATCAAGCCATAGGAAATGCATGGAAGTATACTTAGAATTTGTAATATTGTGAGGTGGAATTCGTTCAAAGAATTAGAATTTCTTGATATCGTAATGATGCCTGTGTAAGGATTGCTTGTAGGTGACTCATCAAATGCATACATCAGTCAAGTCTGTCTAATTATTTGCACCTTGCTAGGTTTGTAATAACACTCATTTACCTTTGCCATACCGTTTAGTAGAGATTGAATCATCAAATAATCCAAAGGCGGATACCTTCTTAGTTCCAAGGGCTATTAAAACTAGAAAGCAAGCATCAGATTGTCCATCTAAAGAAAAAAAACAGAGGGTGCAAGAACATATTTTGCAGCCTTAAGTGTAAATAGAACATGTGATTGTGATATTAGTGTGGACAAGTGTTAACGTAACTCATGTTGATGCTCAGGGTGAAGTGTTGTGGAAAAGACATTTCAAGGAATAAATTTAAGAGTAAAGTAGTTGAACCTAAAGCTCTTATGGAAATTACAATAAATGTATACAATGGGTTTGTTTCCTAATGATGTTACATATAATACACTGATCTAGATGAACATGCATATTTGGCAAAACTCAGGCTGATGGAGGCCTAAAAACTAAACAAAATAATGTGATTGGCTAAAGTCCTAGGGCCCACTTTAAAAATAAAGGTGGATTTATAAGGAAAGTGTGCATATGAAGACAAAGGATTTATTTCTTTTTGTAATCCCATTTCAAAAGGTGGTTAGTGGAGAGGAAAAGTAAGTTTTACTTGTTAAATCTTCTCACAAAACTGTTATGGGAGGGAAGAACATTTTCTATTGTAACTTATTCTTCAAGAAGAAGTTACAAGAGGTGAACAGTCTCCAAAAAGCTCTATTTATTTCCATTCAAGTAAGAAAGGAAGGGACTTTTCTGGCTGTCTATGAACAGGGGAAGGATAGCAAGTTTTATTTTCTATTAATCTATAATCAGTTATTATTTTTCTTTACTCAGTCTATGTACAGGGGAGATTTTAGAGATTTTGAGCTTTGTTTTACTAGAGAAATGAACTATTATTTTTAGAACTTTGTATCTGTAAATGCCTTCTTTGGTTGCAATTTTCCTTATGTTAAATTATAGTCAATCTCCAATGTACTCCTATTAAGTATGATTGTATCTGGGTTCCATATTCATATCTTTCTTATGTTTGATATGTGTTGAGGAGAATATAACTATCTTTTTATCAATTTATTTCTATTTGTGGGAATGAAATAGGTGGGATTTGTATCATTTATTTGTATCATATTCATTAATCGATCGCATCTATTTTCATGGTTATGGGTAGGTGTTAGTTTTCATTTTCTGCTTTCTTATGAAAAGCATACCCTATTTTCATCCATTGCACATTATTCAAAGGTAGCCGCGCCTTGTAAAACAAGCAGAGAGCACTTGCAAATAACATTACAGTGGCTGAACTATTGGTTAGATTGTCATTGATGTGGGCAAATGAGTATAAAATCAACGTAAGAAATATGTTAACCAATAGATTTTTGGTGACTCTATTGGGGAAAAGAATCAAAGTACCAGTGTCTTCTTTTATCAGAAATTTAAAGGTGCCTCCCTAAGGATAGAGGCTGGCGGGTCTATGTAGTGGAAAGTATTCAGAAGCATTTTGTTGCAACAAAGACCCCTGTTGATTTATGTTTCAAATTTGCATTATGGCATTGATTTCTTCTCAGCCACGAGGAAATCACTTTGGACCTCTTTCTTTGCCACATTGTTCACCATTGCCTAAAGGATCAAGAACGCACTTCTTGAAGTTCAATGGAGAAAACCATCAAGATGTAGAAACTCACATTCTGGCATTCACTGTTGTATGTGGGATTCTGGGGGTAAGTGAGGAAAATGCTTTTGTTCAGTTATTTATTGAATCTCTTGTTGGGCCTACAGCAGACTGGTTTCATTATTTGTAAGATAAATGTATTACTGATTGGGACTCATTGAAGAATAAGTTTTTTGGAAGATATAAAGGTCCCCTTGATGAAGCTACCTTATTATGTCAATTTTCCATATCCAAAAGAAAGAAGGTGAACCCATCAAAGATTTTGTGGATAAGTTCAAATGACTACTCAAAAAGATTCCTACCTCCATTCAACCAAGAATTTCCAACTTTGCACTTTTATTTCTTCATTGCATCTAGATGTTCAGTTTTGCTTGAAACAGAGTAAAGTAAATGATATTGAAGTTGCACAACAAGAGGCTGTAAAAATTGAAGATGAGTTGATTTTAAGTGGTCTTTGGAACAAAAATCAAGTTGTAAATAATTTGAGTAGTGAACCTATGAAGAAATCTATCATGCATAAACAAAGTTTTCATCCTGTAGGTTTCAAAAATGCACAGCCTCCTTCTACTGAATTTCTTAATCTCTCAATTTTTTATCCAAAGCACTTTGGTAGAGATAAGGTAAGCAATGTAGAAGTTAAACCTCACATGGATAGAAGAATTGAAGCCTTTTATTTCCATTATGAAGAAAATAATGATGGATCTGAAAGCCCCTCAAGTGGCAAAGAAGATAAGCAATCCCCCCATGATGTAAGTTATTAAGAAGGTAATGTAAATGGTACTATTTTATCATCCTTATCTACTGCAGAAATGGTCATTCACTTTTACCAGTGATGAGGAACAGTCTGAGGACACACATCATAAATATGAGGTATTGAATATCTTTTCTCCAAGCTACGTGCAAGTTGAGTATGAAGTTTTCAAGTTTCCTGATCAAAATAATATGGAAGAATGGCGGCGAGAAGAGGTCAGAAATGATTTTATCTTTGAATCCTTTCATTTCAAAAATTTGGATGTCAAAATTTTTAAACAAAAATTTAAAGATGGTGTCATAAGTACTCATGATAGCTTTGATGAAAGTGGTCAAATAGACAAATGTGATGAGCCTCATATTGTTTATATTCCAAACTGGTGCCTCAATGCAAATGAGGATGATTTTCTATGTGGAGATGAGGTTGTCATGTCTAATCTGATTATAGATAGGGAGGGTGAAGTGTATCGTGAAATTATTGAGTCAGATCATACAAGAAAAGAAGAAATTGTTCCAGTTGGGTGTGATATTAAGCCTCATGAAAATATTATTTGTAATACAAATTTTAAGCTTGATCCACTTCCAATTGTGCATGAAACACATATGGCTAATGATTTGTCTTCTAGTGATTCAATGGGTTATTTTTAGGCTTGGGATATTCATTTGTCTACTATAGAGAAGGATGATTATATGCAGGAACATTTTGGGATATATTCTACAAGTTGGGGTCTAAAAGGTTTAAACAATGCAGTCACTTCCACATACAACACCAAATAAGAGTCTTTATCTCATGATTTTTGTGTGGGATGTCCAATTCAAGGGTTGGCTTCTCCTTGTTTGCAAAATCAAGTGTAGTATGATATCACACCTATACAGGAAGATTCAAGTAGCCATATGCAGGGTCACACTGTTATGAGTTGTATGATTATAAAAGTATACAATGATTGTGATAGTAGCTAGTTGGCTATTGGTTTCTTGTGGGTTCCTCATTCACCAAGCATTATTTCCCACTGGAAGCTACTTCTCCCAGCATGTTAATGGATTTACACAATCATCCTACAGTCGTCTGAGGTAGGGTCTTCTTGCCATATACATATTAGGAGTTTTTGTTGTGCTGGTAGCTAGTTTCCTTTCCTGTTTGTCCTATTTTTGGCTTGCTCTTGCTCCTTTGTTCTTGATGATCTCTGACTCTATTGTCCACAGAATTTAAGCATTGGTCTATGCTTGAGATTTTATATTCCTTGCTTCTTCCTTTGCAGTTCTCATCCCTAATTACATCCTATTGTTACCCATAAATTTGAACTTAAGAAATTTCAAATTTCCTAAGCACCCGAACCCCTAAAAACTGCCAAATCACAAAAACAATTAAATCTAAAAATCTGTAAGAGCTGCTCCAAAATCCTGTGCCCAGTTTTCATACCCGAATACCTTACCATTTGAAAGATTTTAAACATCACATTTTCTCGACTGTAAAGTGCATATGAAGCTAAAATGTGAACTTTGTGTTGCTATAGATAAAAAGGTTTTTGTAGTTTGCTTAGGAGTGTCCTGTCACCCTATAGTCCAAATTTCATGGAAAACGAAGTTATCTAGTGAGAGATATGGGATTTTCCATCTTAAGGCAAGTTTTGATTTTTCACGGAATTAAATTCTAATGAAGCATTATGGTTTTTAATATATTTTCAAGGTCAGAAAAGTGAATTATTATTGAGATCAACATTATTTTCACTTCACAAGGACAAGTTACAAAGTCTAGAGGTTTAGAAAGTTCAATGACTTTATTAAAATCAAATGCTTATAATTGCTCTAAAGTCTATATATGAAGTTTGAAGACTATAAATAGATGGCTCTTCATTATTGGGAGTTTTATTGGTTCAAGAACCTCATGCATTTGAGTTCAATAGTTTTATAAATTCTAATTCCCTAAATCTTTGTTGTCAGATAATTCATAAGTTCTTGAACCTAATATATTGATCGCAAATACAAAAGTTCTCAAGGTGGCCATTTTCCCGACTCCATCTATGTTAGAGATGTTGAAATTTTCTAAACTTCTCTTTGTCTAGAATTTATAAGGTTAAAACTACTGCTCCCATTGACTGTAAAGAATTGAAGGAGACCAAAGAGATAATGTGATGCCTCAAAGGGAATATGGTCACATGGTCTTTCACAATACATAAGGCATGAACGCAATGGGAGCAAGCCCCTTCTCAGCCTCCACATACACTACACCAAAAACTAGCTGAATGCCATTAATGGGTTGTTAAATCTTCTTCAGATATCAATTAGGTAGATCGATCTTTTTGGAGATCTGGTACTTTTGGTATTGAGATATTTGCACTAAAGAGCTATTGAGACTGATAGTTCAAGCTCTGAATTAAAGTGATCCTTAGACAAAGAGAGATGAAGAACGAACGTATGGAACTTCTATTCATTACCAGGTTCATTGCATAGTGGTGTAACAATAGGCAAAATAATGGTGACTATGGATTATGGTTGGCCCCTTAGACCATACTGGAGTGGGATAGTAGGCATAAGGTTCTAGCATGCTACAACTCACAATGATAATGGAATCTATCTAGTTTTACAGACTTTCCAACAAAAGTATTTTAGTGGACAAAAATCTATACTCCACAATGTTTGCCAGTATCCTTTGAGCCCGTACCATAATGTGAGCGTCGAACAAGTTATGGACATCCTCAAAGCATAATTAAAAGAAGATTTTGTCAAGCTTTATAGTTTGAAATACACTAGTGAACATGTATGCAAATTGCAGAGTTCCTGAAAGTTCTCATGAAATGTACTGATCGAAGGTTACACACAAAATGGATTTGTTGAATTGGCTTTAGAAAATTTCAAGAAAATGTAATTGGTAGTGTTTGTGGCATCACAAATGTTGTATTTGTCTATTAATGTTGGTTGGGATAGAGTTTTGAATGTGATCGAAAAGTTGTTGACTAGCAGCATGCCTAAAAAAATTTCTTGTGATAAAATATCTACAACTAGAAATGTTGAGAAAATTGAGTCAGGAGTTCAGGGTTGAATCCCTGGTCATTCAATGCAAAGAAATGAAGGATGCATTCAAGAATACATCATTTAGGGAGGATAATAAAAGTTGAAACATTTCCTTCAAACTGGTGATTGCAGTGATATTCATATTTATATAGAAGGCCACGACCTTGTTACCTGATCGCACAAGCTTGATTGGAGTGTCTGGAGTGCTCCTTTTGCTAAGATGTTCACAAATAGGATGAGTGAAAGTAAATGCTTAGAAGTCTGCTATGCTAGAATTCGTGAACAATGGGCAACTCATTTGCTATCACTAATGACTAAGGTAGAAAAGTTCATAGCTTATAATGATAGTAATGGTATTGGCATACCAGTTTCCAATTTCAATGCTTCTCATTGAAGAAGATCATGATATTGAGGCAGCCTCAAAACCTATTGAAGCAGTGTTACAAAATTGCAAAAGCCGAGTTAATGAATGGTTGGACTTGATCGAGCTCTATAGCGTTATGTTTCTTGCTTACCTAATGCTATGTTCAATCAAGCCAAAGGAAATGCAAGGAAGTAGACTTAGAATCTGTAATATTGTGAGGTGGAATTCATTCAAATAATTAGAATTCCTTTATACCATAATGATGTCTGTGTAAGGATTGCTTGTAGGTGACTCATCCAATGCATACTACAATCAAGTCTATCTGATTGTTTGTACGTTGCTAGGTTTGTAATAACACTCATTTTCCTTTTCCATACCATTTAGTAGAGATTGAATCATCAGATAATCCAAAGGCAAATACCTTCTTACTTCCAAGGGCTATTAAAACTAGAAATCAAGTATCAGATTGTCCATCTGAAACAAAAAAAAAGGAGGGCACAGGAATAGATTTTGCATCCTTAAGTGTAGATAGAACATGTGATTGTGGTATTAGTGTGGACAAGTGTTGAAATCACTTATGTTGATGCTCAGGGTGAATTCTTGTTGAAGAGACATTTCGAGGAATAAATTTAAGAGTAAAGCAACTGAACCTAAAGCTCTTATGGAAATTACAAGAAATGTACACAATGGGTTTGTTTTTTAATGATGTTACATATAATACACTGATCTAGATGAACATGCATATTTGGATAAACACAAGCTGATGGAGTCCTAAAAACTGAACAAAATAATGTGATTGGCTAAATTCCTAGGGCCTACTTTAAAAATAAAGGTGGATTTATAAGGAAAGTGTGCACAAGAGGACAAAGGATTTATTTCTTTTGCAATCACCTTTCAAGAGTTAGTTGGGGGAGAGGTTTTAGTAAGTTTTACTTGTTAAATATTATCATGAAATTGTTATGGGAGGGAAGAATATTTTCTATTGTAACTTATTCTTCAAGAAGCAGTTAGGAGAGGTGAACGGTCTCCAAAACGCTCTATTTATTTCCATTGAAGTAAGAGAGAAAGGGCTTTTTCCTATTGTCTGTGAATAAGGGAAGGAGAGCAAATTTTATTTCTATTAATATGTAATCAGTTATTATTTTTCTTGACTCATTCTATGTACAAGGGAGATTTCAAAGATTTTGAGCTTTGTTTTACTAAAGAAATGAAGAATTATTTTCAGAACATTGTATCTATAAATGCCTTCTTTGGTTGTAGTTTTTCTTATGTTAACTTGTAGTCAATCTTCAATGTGCTCCTGAAATGTATGACTATATCTAGGCTCCGAATTCATATCTTTCTTATGTTTGATATGTGTTGAGGAGAATATAACTATCTTTTTATCAATTCATTTCCATTTGTGGGTGTGGAATAGGTGGGCTTTGTATCATTTATTTGCATCCTCTTCATTAATCAATTGCATCTATTTTCATGGTTATGGGTAGGTGTTAGTTTGCCTTTGCTACTTTTTGGTGAAAAGAATACCCTATTTTCATTCATTGCTCATTATTCAAATGTAGCTATGCCTTGTAAAACAAGAAGAGAGCACTTGCAAATAACATTGCAAGTGACTCAACTCTTGAAGATTGTCATTGGTGTGGGCAAATGAGTAAAAATTGAAGCACTAGTGTCTTCTTTTCTTAGAAATTTAAATGTGCCTCCCCAAGGACAGAGGTTGGTGGCTCTATGAAGTGGAAAGTATTCAGAAGCATTCTATTGTAGTGAACATGCCTATTGATTTATTTTTCTGATTTGCATTTTGGCATTGATTTCTTCTCAGCCATGGGGAAATCACTTTGGACCTCTTTCTTTGCCACATTATTCACCATTGCCTAAAGGATCAAGAAAGAACTTCCTGAAGTTCAGTGTAGAAAAGAATCAAGTGTAGAAAATCACATTCTGACATTCACCATTGCATGTGATTTTCTAGGGGTAAGTGAGGAAAATGTTTTTGCTCAGTTATTTATTAAATCTTTTGTTGAGCCTGTAGCAGACTGGTTTCATTATTTGTAAGATAAATGTATTACTAATTGGGACTCATTGAAGAATAAGTTTTTGGGAAGATATAAAGGTCTCGTTGATGAAGCTACCTTATTATGTCAATTTTTCCATATCCAAAAGAAAGAAGGTGAACCCATCAGAGATTTTGTGGATAAGTTCAACTGACTACTCAAAAAGATTCTTACCTCCATTCAACTGAGTAAGAAACTCCAACTTTGCACTTTTATTTCTTCATTGCATCTAGATGTTCATTTTTGCTTGAAACAGAGTAAAGTAAATGATATTGAAATTGCACAACAAGAGGCTGTAAAAATTGAAGATGACTTGATTTTAAGTGGTCTTTGGAAAGCAAATCAGGTTGTAAATAATTTGAGTAGTGAACCTGTGAAGAAATCTATCATGCACAAACAAAGTTTTCAGCCTGTAGGTTTCAAAAATGCATAGCCTCATTCTACTGAATTTCTTAACCTCTGTATTTTTTATCCAAAGCACTTTGGTAGAGATGAGGTAAGCAATGTAGAAGTTAAACATCATATGGATAGAAGAATTGAAGCCTTTTATTTCCATTATGAAGAAAATAATGATGAATCTAAAAGTCCCTCAAGAGGAAAAGAAGATAAACAATCCCCCCATGATGCAATTTATAAAGAGGGTAATGCAAATGGCACTATTTTATCATCCTTATCTAGTGCATAAATAGAATCATTCACTTTTACCAGCGATGAACAATCTGAGGACACACAACATAAAGATGAGGTGTAGAATATCTTTTCTTCGCTACATGCAAGCTAAGTATGAAGTTTTCAAGTTTCTTGAGCAAAATAATATGGAAGAACAGCTGTGAAAAGAGGTCAAAAAAGATTTAATCTTTGAATCCTTTCATTTTGAAAATTTGGATGTCAAAATTTTTAAACAAAAATTGGAAGATTGTGTCATAAGTAGGCATGATAGCTTTGATGAAAGCAGTCAAATAGACAAATGTGATGAGCCTCATATTGTTTATCTTCTGAACTGGTGTCTCAATGCAAGTGAGGATGAATTTTTGTGTGGAGAAGAGGTTGTCATGTCTAATATGATTATAGATAGGGAGGGTGAAGTGTATCATGAAATTGCTGAGTCTGATCTTAAAGAAAAAGAGGAGATTGTTCCAGTTGGGGTGATATTAAGCCTCATGAAAATATTATTTGTAATACAAATTTTTAGCTTGATCCACTTCCAATTTTGTATGAAACACATATGGCTAATGATTTGTCTTCTAATGATTCAACGGGTTATTTTCAGGCTTGGGATATTAATTTGTCTACTACAGAGAAGGATGATTATATGTAGGAATGTGTTGGGATATATTCTACAAGTTGGTGTCCAAAATTTTTAAGCAATGTAGTCACTCCCACATACAGCGCCAAAGAAGAGTCTTTATCTCATGATTTTTGTGTGGGGTATTTAATTTGAGGGCTGGCTTCTCCTTGTTTACAAAATCAAGTGCAGTATGATATCACACCTATACAGGAAGATTATAGTACCCATATGTAGGGTCACACTGATATGAGTTGTACGATTGTAGAAGTATACAATGAGGAGTGGCTTCTTGATCATTAGATTTTATTCGAAGAGTTTTTGCATAGTGTTGTTCATATTCATCTGATTGTGATAGTCTCTAGTTGGGTGTTGGTTGCTTGCGGGTTCCTCATTCACCAAGCATTATTTTACACTAGAAGCTACTTCTCCCAGCCTATTAATGGATTTGCATGATCAACTTGGAGTCATCTAAGGTAGGGTCTTCCTACCATGTACATATTAGGAGTTTTTGTTGTGTTGGTAGTTAGTTTCCTTTCTTATTTGTCCTATTTAGGCTTGCTCTTGCTCCTTTGTCCTCGATGCTCTCTGACTCTATTGCCTACGAAATTTAAGAACTAGTCTATGCTTGAGATCCTAGATTCCTTGCTTCATCCTTTGCAGTCCTCGTCCCCAATTAGAGCATGTTGTTACACAGAAATTTGAACTTGAGAAATTTCAAATTTCCAGACCACTCAAACCGCTGATAACTGCCAAATCACAAAAGGAATTAAATCTAAAAATCTATAAGATTTGGTCCAAAATCCTTTCATAGACTTGTCCCTAACATTATCCATTGTGCCCAATTTTCATGCTCGTATACCTTACCATTTGAAAGATTTTAAACTTCACATTTTCCCAACTTTAAACTACAAATGAAGCTAAAATCTGACATTTGTATTGCTGGAGCTAAAAAATTTTCTGGGTTTTGTTCAAGAGTATCCAATCACCCTACAATCCAAATTTCATGGAAAATGGAGTTATCTGATGAGAGCTATGGGATTTTCCATCTTAAGGCAAGTTTTGATTTTTCATGGAATTAAATTCTAATAGAGCATTATGGTTTTTAATATATTTTCAAGGTCAGAAAAGTGAATTATTATTGAGGACAACATTATTTTCACTTCACAAGGACAAGTTATAAAGTCTAGAGGTTTAGAAAGATCAATGAATTTATTAAAATCAAATTCTTATAATTGCTCTAAAGTCTTTATATTAAGTTTGAAGACTTTATAAATAGTTGGCTCTTCATTGTTGGGAGTTTTATTGGTTCAAGAACCCAATGCATTTGAGTTCAATATGTCTTGTAAATGTTGATTCTCTGACTTTTTATTGTTAGATAATTCATAAGTTCTTGAACCTAATATATTGATCGCAAGTACATAAGTTCTCAAGGTGGCCGATTTCCTGACTCCCTCTATGTTAGAGATGTTGAAAGTTTTTAAACTTCTCTTTGTCTGGAATTTCTAAGGCTAAATCTACCACTCCCACTAACTGTAAAGAATTGAAGGAGACCAAAGAGATAATGTGATGCCTCAGGGAATATGGTCACATGGTCTTTCACAACACAGAAGGCATGAACACAATGGGAGCAAGCCCCTTCTCAGTATCCACATACACCACTGAAAACCAGTTGAATGCCATTGATGGGTTGTTAATTATTCTTCATATATCAATTGGGCAGGTCAATCCTTTTGGAGATCTAGCACTGTTGGTATTGAGATCTTTGAATTGAAGAGCTATTGAGAGTGATGGTTGAAGCTCTGAATTATAGTTATCCTTGGACAAAGAGAGGTGAAGAATGAACATATGGAACTTCTATTCATTACCAGGTTCATTGCATAGTGGTGTAACAATAGGCAAAGTAATGGTAAGCATGGATTATGGTCGGCCCCTTAGATGAAACTGGAGTGGGTCGGTAGGCATAAGATTCTAGTGTGCTAGAGCTCACAATGATAATAGAATCTCTCTAGTTTTATAGAATTTCTAGCAAAAGTATTTTGGTGGACGAAAAGACATATTCTACGATGTTTTCTAGTATCCTTCAAACCCATGCCATAATGTGAGCTTTGAATAGGTTATGGACATTGTCAAAGCATAATTAAATGTGGATTTTATCAAGTATTATAGTTGGAAATACTCTGGTGAAAATGTATGAAAATTGCAGAGTTCCTGAAAGTTCTCATGAAATGCACTGATCGTAGGTTACATACAAAATGAATTCATTGAATTGGCTTCAGAAAATTTCAAACAAATGTAATTGGTAGTGTTTGTAGCATCACAAATGTTGTATTTGTCTATTAATGTTGGTTGGGATAGAGTTTTGAATGTGACTGAAAAGTTGTTGACTAGTATTATGCCTAAAATTTTTCCTGTGATAAAATATCTACATCTAGGAACGTTGAGAAGACTGAGTGAGGAGTTTGGGGTTGAATCTATGGTTGTTCAATGCAAAGAAATGAAGGATGCATTCAAGAATACATCATTTAGGGAGGATCATAAAAGATGAAACATTTCCTTCAAATTGGTGATTCCAATGATCTTGATATTTATATAGAAAGTCACGACCTTGTTACCCAAGAACACAAGCTTATTTGGAGTGTCTAGAGTGCTCCTTTTGCTAAGATATTCAAAAATGGGATGAGTGAATGAAAATTCTTAGAAGTCTACTATGTTGGAATTTGTGCACAATGGGCAACTCAATTTTCTATCACTAATGACTAAGGTAGAAAAGTTCATAGCTTATAATGATAGTAACGATATTGGTATACCAGTTCCCAAGTTTAGTGCTTCTCATTGAAGAAGATCATGATATCGAGGTAGCTGCAAAACCTATTGAAGCAGTGTTACAAAATTGCAAAATTTGAGTTGATGAATGGTTGGACTTAACCGAGCTCTATAGCGTTATGTTTCTTTCTTACCTGATACTATGTTTAATCAATCCATAGGAAATGCAAGGAAGTAGACTTAGAATCTGTAATATTGTGAGGTGGAATTCATTCAAAGAATCAGAATTCCTTGATACTATAATGATGCTTGTGTAAGGATTGCTTGTAGGTGACTCATCAAATGCATATTGTAGTCAAGTCGGTATGATTGTTTTTACCTTGCTAGGTTTGTAATAACACTCATTTACCTTTGCCATACTATTTAATAGAGATTGAATCATCAGATAATCCAAAGGTGGATACCTACTTATTTCCAAGGGTTGTTAAAACTAGAAAGCAAGCATCAGATTGTCCATCTAAAGCAAAAGAAAGGAGGGCATAGGAACAGATTTTGCAGCCTTAAGTGCAGATATAACATGTGATAGTGGTATTAGTATGGACAAGTGCTAACATTACTCATGTTGATGCTCAGGGTGAAGTTTTATGGAAAATACATTTCAAGGAATAAATTTAAGAGTAAAGCAACTGAACCTAAAGCTCTTATGAAAATTACAAGAAATGTACACAATGGGTTTGTTTCCTAATTATGTTACATATAATACACTGATCTAGATGAACATGCATATTTGGCTAAACTTGGGCTGATGGAGGCCTAAAAACTGAACAAAATAATGTGATTGGCTAAAGTCCTAGTGCCCACTTTAAAAATAAAGGTGGATTTATAAGGAAAGTGTGCATGGGAGGACAAAGGATTTATTTCTTTTTGCAATCACCTTTCAAGAGGCAATTAAGAGAGAGGAAAAGTAAGTTTTACTTAAATCTTCTCACGAAACTATTACGGGAGATAAGAACATTTTCTATTGTAACTTTTTCTTCAAGAAGCAGTTACAAGAGGTGAATAGTCTCCAAAAAGCTCTATTTATTTCCATTGAAGTAAGAAAGGAAGGGCTTTTTCCAACTGTCTGTGAACAGGGGAAGGATAGAGTTTTATTTTCTATTAATTTGTAATCAATTATTATTTTTCTTGACTCGATCTATGTACAGGGGAGATTTCAAAGATTTTGAGCTTTGTTTTATTAGAGAAATGAAAAATTATTTTCAAAACTTTGTATCTATAAATGCCTTCTTTGGTTGCAATTTTTCTTATGTTAAATTGTAGTCAATCTTCAATGTGCACACTGTTATATATGACTGTATCTAGGTTCTAGATTCATATCTTTCTTATGTTTGATATGTGTTGAGGAGAATATAACTATCTTTTTATCAATTCATTTATGTTTGTGGGTGTGGAATAGGTGGGCTTTGTATCATTTATTTGCATCCTTTTCATTAATTGATGACATCTTTTTTCATGGTTATGGGTAGGTGTTAGTTTGCCTTTTCTTCTTTCTGGTGATAAGCATACCCTATTTTCATTCATTGCACATTATTCAAAGGTAGTTGTGCCTTGTAAAACAAGTAGACAACACTTGCAAATAACATTACAAGTGACTCAACTGTTGGTCGGATTGTCATTGGTGTGGGCAAATGAGTATAAAATCAAAGTGAGAAATCTATTAACCAACAACTAATACATTCAAATGATCTCTAGTCTTTGATTTTCCTAGAAAATCATCTACATAATCTTCCATTATTCTATGGAAAAGGTCATGGAAAATGACTTTCATGACTCTTTGATATGTGGCTCTTGCATTTTTCAACCCAAAAGGCATCACAATCCAACAATAGGTTCCCCATGGACATATGAAAGAAGTCTTGTGTTGATCTTCTTTAGCTATCTTGATTTGGTTATAACTGGAAAATCTATCCATTAAGGACAACATTTCATGTTTAGCGATGAGATCCACAATGATATCTATGTTAGGTAGTGGAAAGTCATCTTTAGGGCATGCCTTGTTAAGATTGCTGCAGTCTGTGCAATGGTGGATGCACCTAGTGACTTTTTCTATGGGTACAATGTTTGATATCCATTCAGGATAGTCTATATGATGAATGAATCCCACATCTAGGAGCTTCTTGAGTTCTACTTTGATGAGGAGTACCACTTGTGGATTCATTTTCCTTAGCTTCTATTTTACCGTTTTTGCATCAAGATGTACAACAAGATGATGAATGACTAGTGCAGGATCCAATCCTGGCATATTAGTATAGGTCCATGTGAAGTTATGACTTCTTTGCTTAAAGAAGGCTAAAAAGGCCTCTTGTTCTACTATTTTGAGGGATTCTACTCATAATGTGATCTTGGCTGCTTCTTTTGTTCCAAGGTTCATTTTCATGTGATGCTTCTAATAAGATTGATGATCTTTCTTGATAGAATTCCAGAACTTTGGGGAGATCCATTCTCTCATCTCCTAGTGCCTCAGGGAGGTTTTCACTAGGGGATATGCCCTTTATTTTTATTTTATTTTCATCCAAAAGTGTCACAAAGTGGTTTTCACTAGGGGATGTTATTTTTATTTTCATACTTTTGTGACTAAGAGATTGGATTGTTTCCCCAAAGTATGTGGATGTATTGATTTCCATGATGTATCTGGCTCTATGGTCTCTAAGGGGCATATGGTCCCTAACCCCTAGGATTTCTACAATAGATTCATCATTTTATGTAACATCAAGGATGGGAGGCCCTTGTTGGTCCTAATCTATGAGTTGGGGGTAGACGAGAGGTAGGTCATTGGATGTTGATGCTATGGTTGTTAGCATGTAGATGGTGCATATGGATGATTCAAAAAGCTTAGCGAAATTGGTGAAGGAGTCTTGATGTTCCTCTTCGTTGATGTTATTGATCATATGGAAAGACCTATTTAGGGTAAAAGGAGGGTTTTCAATTCAAGGCAAGGTATGGTTGAATCCTCCTTTCACATCTAACATTCAATGATATTCAATCAGATACATGACTCTATTATAGATTGTTTATCACTTAGAATTAAGAGGAAATTCAAAAATTATCAATTAATGTATTACTTCAATGCTCAAGTATGTCAAAAACCCTAATTATGTAAAATAGTAAGTAAATTGATGAATCACAACAAATGCTCGTAGAATAAGATACTAGATAGGGATTAGATATTGACCATTTTTCAAAGTTTAGGATTCAAAATATTCATGGACACTGCCTTGGGCGCCCAAGTCAAAGGTACAGTTTTCTTCAAGGAATGTGGGACTCCTTCCGACACTGATAATCACTATTCCATCTATTTTCATCATGGGAGATGTAGAGGACACTGCCCTGGGTGCCCTAGTCCAAGGCATGTTGTTCTTTGGGACATCAAGGCTTCTTTAAATGTAGATCATCATTGTCACAAAGATTCCTATGTCTAAAAATCTAGAGGACATTGGCCTAGGCACCCATGTCCTGAAAATGCTCTGATCTGCTTCTTTCTGCCAAATCCTGGAACATTATCTTTCGTAACCTTCCTCTACAACTGCACTTTGTAAAACTTGATAACTATAACCTACAATCACAAGGAGTGTGGTTGGGGGTTGTGGTGTTTAGGATCTTTCCTTAGTCAAGCCCCGAAAGGACATTCAGTCTTACAAACATCGTTGGTAAATAGAGGCAAAACCCAATGATAAATGATTGAAAACACAAATAAATATCACCTCGGAGGTGTAGCTCAAATGTAGATGAAGATCCTTCAACACATGAGAAGATGAAGCTAAATCTAAAATCACAAACACATAACAACACTTTGCTCTACAACAATGAATATCTTGAATGCTCTAAAATCATAAGTTTGCCAAAAGTTCATAATCATCTTCTAGTTAGCTTCTAGTTTGCAAATGAAACCCTAAACATGCTTATATATGCAACAACACACATTCTTGCTAAGAATTTCATAATTCAAACTTGAGGTGTCAGCCTGGGACCTAATTAGCGGTCATATAACCGACATTCAAATTTGGGACCTACCTAAAATAGGGCAGGACTAGGGTGCCAATTCCCATGTCCTAGGTCCCCTTTTTAGGCTAGGTCTAAAGCACACAATGTCCCTCAAGCCCCATTCGACATGGGTTTCAGGCCATTTCTTTCTAAGAGTTCAAATGATCATGCAAGATGCAAAACAAGGGACCTAAGAGCTAAACTTAGGAGGGAAAAAGTCCAGGGAGACATTTTTTGACATAACATTTAGCCCCTACTTTAATGTATGTATGAACACAAGGCCCATACATGCATTAAAGTATGGTGAAAACACAGAAAACATGCCAGGCACATAGAGCTAATGTATACACCAAGATTGAGGAACTATTTCTAGCCCCTAGTCTCAGGTAGACATTAGGGAAGACATGCTGCAGATATACCAAACACATTGAATACAGTAACATGCACACAAAACATGGAGAAGACAATAATAGTCATGAAAGATAAGGAGAATACAACATTTGAAGACATGCAAAGCACAATGAATACAATGAATGTAGAGATTATTTCTTTTTCATTTTCATTTTCATATATGAATGCAAATGCAAGTACATGAAAAGTAAACACACAACCCAAAATGTAGGAGCGACTCATCGCCAAATGTCTTTCGACTACATATGGGGCAACAGACACACAATACAAATCTCAGAGTGTAGGCAACTACACTTGAGAATAGACACACCATACAAATCCCAAAGCATAGGAGGGACTCATCACCACACGTCTTTAGACTATGCTTGGGAAGAAACACACCATACAAAACCTGAGTATAGGAGGGACTCATTCCACATGTCGTCAGACTACACAAGGGGGAAAACATGTGGAAGACACATGAAAAACATGAGTGTCGTATATCATGCCAAAGACATACTATATGTTGAAAACATGACAAACAATCAATGGAAGGAGCCTATTGCTAGGTTCACCACCATCTCAGGCACATTACAGACACACCCAATGGATGGGCTTATGCCACAACAATTGCCAAAGACATGCTTAAGTGAGGATACACCAACCCCACCTGCTCAGAGGACTTTTAGAATAAAAAGGATGTGCACTAGCTTAAGAGATACACCATCCTTGCCTCTACAGAGTGCTTTCAATAATAGGATATGCATGATATTCTACCTCCACAGAGGGCTTTCTCTTTGCAATATAAAATAAAGATGTAGACTTGTGCAGAGGGCTTACAAATACACTTTTTTAGTACCAAAATCATCAAACAACTTACCTTATATGCTCCCACCTTAAGGTGGTTGATATTGTGTACCGATATCAAGCATGTTAAGGTAGAGAGAAAACACAAGAGCTCATGCAAAGCCCATGCCCCCAAAGGTGACATGTGCTTCATGATTACCAAATGTTCCCACAAACACACAATTTCTTACAATGAAAGGGGTTAGAAACCATATAATCATGATAAAGGCAATGCATGCAAACATTCACATCAAGATAGACAAAGTGCACAGAGCAGATGTATTGTTATAGTTTGTTTAGAAAATATTAGACATCATCAAATATCACACAGAGTGATTCTACTAGCCATGCATTGGATATACATATCAACCCCATCATCATATATGGTCTCTAAGGTCCATTGTTTGATTACTCACCGAAGGGACACATCGTCCATATCAGCAATATTTGTTTTTCGTCATCCACTAGCTAGGTAAAACCACTAGAAGAAGGTAAACAATAAATCAAGAGAGGAGAGCAAGTGCCTTAGGGTCATCATGTAGGAAGGTGCCCCCAATTCACCAACCACAACACTATGCCCCCAAGACACAACACAGAAAAATAAAATATAGAGGACAAGGAAGACAGAAGAATGATCACGACAGAGGAGGTCTCCATGTATCCTTAAACTTACAAGAGTATCAAGGGTCATCCAAGGAGGCCTAAACAACACATAACACATCATGGGGGGAATCACAACATGGACGAAAAGGGTTAGAAATACTTACCTGAAGGCAGGATCATGCTAGAATTTGGAACTTGTGAGCATCTTAGAAAGTTACTCCATCAAGTTTTGAGTGTAGTTTGAGTGGTTCATATTACATTGTTGTTTGTTTTCAAGATGTTCATATGGTATTTTTTTTTCAAATCCTTGTATATGTGAGGTCTTTTGTTTCTTGTGAGGGGGAGAACCACTATTATTTCCTACTGATGATAAGCATCTTACTCTTTTCCAATCTTTAGCTCTCTTATTTTGTTGAATTCGTTTATTGGAAGGAAATGGGATATGTTCTATTGTAGCATATTTTTCTTATATCATGATCTCTTGCTTTGGTTGTTAAATTTGTTTTTCTAATGCATCTTGGTTAACTCCCGATCCTTGAAGGGATAATGGAGGAGGAACCTCAGCATATATACCATTTTTCTATGGATGAGGTGAGTTATCCAACTTTTTCTTATCCACTTCTATCATACCCACTATTTCATCATAATCTAAATAGTCATCTTCCACTTCCACTATATTTTGTTCCAACATATTGTTATCAATATGCTTAGGGAAAGGATTACTAAAGATTTGTAAATTCTAATTCTGAGGAGCAATTGACTTATTTCCATTATCATTCATATGAGATACTTTTATAACATTCAAGTCGAGGAGGTCTTGTATTTCATGTTTAAGACGCATACAACGTTCAGTGTCATGTCCTTATTGTCGATGGCAGTGACAAAATGCATTAGCATCAAAGTGAGGTCCTTGCATTCTACTAGGATCCAATGGTTTAATTGGAGGAAGCTTCAAGAGGTTATTACTCATAGCTTGATTCATAATAGAGTGTAAGGAGTCCAATATCAGAGTGAATTGTCTTTGTTGTTGTCTATACTAAAACAATGCCTTCTTCAAATTAGTGATAGTAGACACTTGTGAAAAATTATTTGAATTATGTCCATTAACCTTGATGAAGGTCTTATTATTCCTCTTAAAGTTATTTTGTGAAGGTCCACCCATGGATTGACCAACTTGAGCTGATGAGTTTTGGTTTTCATATTGAGTAGAGGAAAGTTAGTAGTCTCAAAGGGCAGTGCATAAGTGTTGAAAAGAGTTGTACTTCATCAAGAGAATCTTATCACAGATGTTAGGTTGTAGATTTGTGATAAATACCTTCTAAACATCCTCATCATTCATCTGGTATTAAATTTGTGTGTAGAGAGCTTGAAATCGACTGATAAACTCAGTTAACTTCTCTTTTAGACCTTGCTTGCAGTGGACTAAATCTATCAATGAGACTTGAGGTCCAATGTTTGCTTGGAAATGTTGTAAAAATTGATCAACAAGTTGTGAAAATGAATGTATTGAATTCATAGGTAAAGAGTTAAACCATTCTAAAGTAGTATCTTTGAGAGATAGCAAACAAAGTTTTGCTAACAAGTCCTCTTCAAAGTAAAAATTGCTACACATAGCCATGAATGTTGCCACATGAGTATTGGGATCACCTTTGCCATTATACTTTTTGAAAGTGGGGAGTTTCAAACTTATCAAGCATTTGACCTCGTAAGATTGCAATGGATAAAGGACTGCGAGCATGGTAAGTTGGTATATTAGGTTGGGAGGAATTTGTCGAGCTTGTCACTTTTTGTTGAAGGGCATTCATTCCTTGTAGGAGTTGATTTAATAAGGCATTATTAGGGGATGCAGTTTGTTGTGAGGAATTAGAGCCAAAATATTGTTGTGATTGAATATGAATAGTGACAAGTAGAGGTTGGGAATAAGTGAGTGGTGGTTGAGAGTAAGTGGGATGAAGAGGTAGTTGAGAGTGATTACTTGTGTAAGAAGTCACTTTAGGTGCTAGGTTTTGATAGTTGAATCCCACAACCTTATAGTCTTATGTGCCATTAGATACTCCAATACTAGTGGTAGCATTACTACAAGCATGTGTATTAGTAGTCAAAATTGTTGATGTAAAAGTAGACATTCCTGTAGTTTGTATAGGTGTTGATGCTTGTGTATGCGTCGGTGATGTCATGTTATTAATAACCTTCACTCATTCAATCACCAAACTAACATTGTCTTGCACTATATGAAGCATTCCATGAACCACATTAATACCATCTTGTCCTTCTTTTATTAACTCTCTTATACCATGAATAACAAGAACAACTTCTTTGACTATCCTTTCTTTTTCTACAAATGCTTGAAAATTGGCTAGTTCATTGTCAAGTTTATCTATTTGTTCATTAGGTACATGGGATATGACCTCAATGGTGTCATCAAAATCATGAAATGTTTTCTCTTCCATTGTAGGTAGTATGATGTCTTGCAAGATTTGTGTTTCACCTTTTGTAAAGTAGTTATTCAATGGGCTAGTCGACGTTGGTATAATGTTACTACCAAGAGTGCTAGAACCCATTAGTCTTTTACTTCTTCTTAGAGGGATGTTTCTATTAGGGCAATGGGTTATAAGACCCATGCAAAAGAATACAACACTCAATGCACAAAATAGTAAAACAATCCCAAAGAACAAAATATGCATGTTGAAATACACTTGAAATATGCACTTTTTTCACAGTTTTTCAATGTAAATGCTTAAAATAAGATGTGTTGTGAGGAAATTTATGAGAGGAAGTGATTAATAACTCTAATATCAGTCCAATAATGCCACAATATCCTTCACAACACACCTATAGTGCAATTCTATATGGATTACGAGGCCAAATCTAGTGAAAATGCAAGATTTTAAATCCTAAGTGTGAGATTTAAATGTAAAAATGCACTATGATGAAACACTATAGTCCAAAATCAGATTTGAAAGAGTGTTTTAAATAGTAGTAAAATCTGAAACAAGATTTTAACCACAAACCCCAAGTAATGCAAAAACTAGGTTATATGAAAAATGCACAATTTCAAGAAATTTTTAACAATTTAAGCATGAAAATGCAATGTAACTAATTGATTAATGACGAATTTCTGTAATTTAAATCAGATATAATGAAAATATCATAAATCAAATGAAACTAAATGCAAATTAATTCAAATTATTTCAAAATGCAAGCATAAAATGCAATTTTTTTCAAAATTTTCAAATTTTCTGATTTTTTTGTAAATCTTCAAATCCAATAAGATGAGAAATAAATGAATGAATGCAAATCTAAAATACAACACTCAGCAAGGTGCAAAATTCAAATAAACATAGTGTCATGCCCACATTTCCCATGCGGTCACAACACACAACACACGTGTCATGTCCACATTTGTGATGTGGTCATGACACAAAATATCAAAAAATTTCCACACATGCCTAGAAACCCCCTCACATGCGTCAGCATGCTCAGTGGCAATACACATAAGGCGTAAACATGTCAATCAAATCTTAGGGTAGTGTGAGCACATGTGCAATCCCCTACATGATTATAGTCGACTGGGGGGTTATGCGATGCGATTAACATCACCATTAGGGTTAGGATCGAATTGATCAGAACCCTAAGTTTCCTAAATGAGTGGTGGGATTTCGACATGTGTCGAAATCCAAACCCTAAAACTAGAGCACAACAGATTAAATAACCACATAACATTACAACATTAATTTACAAAAATGTTAAAATATTAATCAACGCTAAGTTTAAACATCTAAGAAATTAAACCTAATTATTGGAAAAATCTGGTAGCATAACGCCACTAGGGTGTGTATAGGAATTATTCTAAATTAAATTTCCAACCAAGAGTTTACTAAAATTAATAAAAAATGATTAAATTAAAATATTCGCTAGGTTGACCTACTAGCTGCACTAAGGTTCTCTAAAAGGATTATCTAGATTAAAAAAAATTTAATTAATTAATAACATTATCCCCAAGATGCTCATATATATAAAACTATTAAATTCGAAGGTTAGAAAAAGAATAACCCTGTAATATTATTAAACAAATGAATTAACATTCCTATCCTATTTAATTATTTCCCCACAAAGATCATATTAACAATAATTTTCTAAGGCAAACTATAGTGCAAGGCAAGATAAATTAATATCTCCAACAACTAGTTTAAAAAGAAATAGGGGAAGGGAAAAAGTCCATCCCAATTAATTATTTGACCACAAGGAATAAATTTAAAACAAACTAAGTAATAAAACAACTAAGGGGAGAAAAGGGCACATGGGCTCGCATGCACCCATGCCCATCAATTTTAAAATTTGAGAAATGACTTCCCCCCCCCCCCCCCAAAGAAAGATTATAATATTAATCCAAGCCCTAAAAGTTATAGGAATAAAAAAATATCCTTATGAAAAGGAAACCAAACCCTAACCTATTCGTTTATTCTATTCTATTCTTTCATTTCCTCTCTCATTTTCTTTTCTCTCTTTTCTTGTAGGTCAATGCGCAGGGGCAGCCATGGATGAAGCTTACATAGAAGAGGTATACACATAAAATCTACTATAAACTCATTATAGATTTACTCTCTTTTTTTTGTATATATATATATATATATAACCAGTGAAATACACAGAGAGGGTTTATGAAGATGAATGTATGTACATATATATATATATATATAAATTGCAAAACACATAGGGTTGAATGATAGAGAAGGGCGCCAATGGCGAATGAACGACAGGAGGGTTTCAAAGAAACATCGTTGTTGAAACATCGAAAGAGGAAATGGTGATAAGAGGTTTTTTTGGGGGGGGGGTCGTCCCCTCCCCATCCCCCATACAACTCCAATGAAGTAGTGACAAACACAGTGGTGGGGGTGTGGGGGAGGTGACTTCCCCACACCCTTGGTCTCATTAAAATATCCTCAGCACCATTACCAGCAGTGGTAGCTCAAACAAAAAAACATTTATTTCTCTCTCTTTTTTCTTTATTTATTTATTATGGCGTTCGATCTATCAATATGGTGAAGGGTTTATATATATATATATATTCCCCACATTCACATAGATTTTTATAAAATGAAAATACAGTTCTATATATATATATATATATATAAAAGCAAGTATGCTTATTTAAATATTGCATAAAATTAACTATTTCCTCATACATATATTATTTTTTTGAAAGTAAAACAAGAAATATATATATATATATATATATTGCAAGCTATAATGTTTAAACAACAACTAAAAGGAGAAACATACAACCTAAACATATGAAGATATATATATTTTTTTGAAACCATAATAGAACCAACAACTAAATAAATAATATAGAGATTTAAAACAACAACTTATATATTTCATTACAATGCCATTTATTCACATTTGACATGAAACTACTCACAACAACAATAGAACCAACAACATAAATTTATTATTACAACTACAACAAGATGAAATGTGACATAAAAATCCAATTTATACAATACATAATAGAGAGTGTGTCTATTTTTTTTTCATTTAAATCAAATACACATAGGCCATTTTTGGCCATGGCTCTCAAGTAGCCAAAAACAATAATGAAGACATAAATTTGAAACCACTCCCATCAAGCTCCAAATGTCACCAAAATGAACCTGCAAGACTAAAACAAAGGAGGGAAAACCCAAGCCACAAAAACCACTCTCCTCCCTACCATAGACCTGCAAATGGGTCACCCTCGAGCTTGGAGGTCATCCACACACAAGATTTTCACCCCACAACAAAGCAAATAGACAAAGCAAATAGAACACCCAACCCATAGTTTGACAAATAATGAAATCCATTTGGGAATGGATTCAATGAGGTAGGAGAGTGGATAGCTCTCTACTCAAGAGGTGCACACCACAAAAATCCCCAAATCTCATGAATCTCAAGAAAAACAACAAGGCCTCAAGCCCAAATAAATATCTCAAACAAACTTCTCAAGGCACTCTTTCCTTCAATAAAAATCCCATGCACCTCCAATATACTCAAACGATGAAAATACCTCAAGTAGAACAAGAGGGTGACCTCAAGGAGGTTCACTCCTATCTAACCTCTCACATGTGGAGCATCTTCTCCAAATGGGGAGGCTCTTACAAAACTTCCCTAAAACTCCACAACATAAAATGCAAAACACTCACAATGCAAGCACACAATAAATTAAAAAAATAAATGCATAAGGAAAAGCTTCAATCCTTGAATCCAACCTTGAAATGCCCAACAATGGAAGATAGTTGAAGTAGAGCCTTCCAACTCCACCTGCAAGTCCCTCCTCCAAATGTGCCTCCAAAAAACTCTCTAACTCTCCCCAAAATCCTCAATAAAATTAAAAGAGGTAAAAAAAATCAAGAACCCTCTCCCTCCCTTCAAGGGGGAGTAATATAGGCTCTCTTCATCAGCCTTGAGGAATGAGAAGGTGACACATGTCACCTTCTCCTTCCTCCTCACATCCACTTGTGCTCTCTCACACATGTGTGAGAGCAAGGTGGAGCCCAAGAGGATGAGGGTACAACAAGTGTCAATATCCTATCCTCCCATGAAAGCCCACAAAACTCCAAGGTAATCTCACCTATGTGTGAGAGCCTTGGAGTTGGGTTCACCACAATTAGGGGTCTTGAATACTGCCCAACCCTTTAATGCATGGTACCCAAATCCTTGGAATGAGGTGTGGATAAGGTTGAAGGTTTGACCCATCCTTCCACTCCTCCCCAAACTTCCATTTTTGTCACTTCACTTCAAGGTGAAGTTTATGTGACCACGTGGGAGTTATCCTAGGGTTAGGCATGCTCAAATGGGCCCTAGACCCTAGGGGTACAACCCATGGTCACTTTTAACCCAAATTTAGCACCTTAGGATGTGGAAAATCACATCAAAAAGGGTCACAAAAATTAAAACACAAAAATTGAGTCAAATAACATTACACATTTACAACACCATAATACAATCAACTAAAAATGGGTAGACCTAGCCCAAAAGACACCATACACAAACATTAAGAAAATTCATCATGCAATACACAATTGATGTTGGTTCCTCTTGGAATTAGATCAGTTCAACACGAGATTCATAAAATGTGTGGGATGATCTCTGATTTTTTGTGGCTTGGGAAAATCACCTGCGCACTTAAACAACAAATTAATCCAACATGTATATCATAGCCGAAGCAAGGAAAAGCATACACTCACACCATCACATAATCATTTAAAACATCATATAAAAAATAATCACATCATAATTAGATTCATAATTTGCATTTCTATAGATCATCTCAAGATAAAAATCACATTGTAAATCCATAATATGATCTCACAACTAGCATCTCTAATAATATCATAATGCATATCACATGTCTAATCAACATCAGTGAATCAAAGTCAGGATGAAATCTCATCACAACATACTAAGAATAGCTAACCAAAATAAAGGAATATAGTCTAGAATCTGCATATCAGGATCAACAGTCCCCAAATGTCTAAATTGTCTCCAATAGTAAATATGAAATGAGCAAAATAAGGGAGTGAAATAATAGGCCTCACACACAGGTTCACCAAAATGTTTAGAGGTAAAAGGAGGGTTTCCAATTCAAGGTAAGGTATGGTTGAATCCTCCTTTCACATCTAACATTCAAGGACATTCAAATGAATAGATGAATCTATTATAGATTGTCTATCACTTGGAACAAAGAGGAAATTCATAAACTATCAATTAATGTATTACTTGAATTCTCAAGTATGCCAAAAACCCTAATTATGTAAAATAGTAAGTAAATTGATGAATCACGACAAATGCTCACACACTAAGATAGTAGATAGGGATCAGATACTGACCATTTTTCAAAGTTTAGGATTCAAAATATTGATGGACACTACCTTCGGTGCCCAAGTCTAAGGTATAGTTTTCTTTAGGGAATACAGAACTCCTTCCGACACTGATAGTCATTGCTCTGTCTATTTTCATCATGGGAGACATGGAGGACACTGCCCTAGGCACCCTAGTCCAAGGTAGGTTGTTCTTCAGGATGTCAGAGCTTCTTCAGATGTAGATCATTACTATAACAAAGATTCCTATGTTTGAATCTCCAGAGGAGATTGCCCTAGGTGCCCATGTCCCAAAAATGCTCTGATCTGCTTCTTTCTCCCAGATCCCGAATCCTTATCTTCTATAACCTTCCTCTGTAACTCCACTCCACAAAACCTGATACATGTAATCTACAATCACAAGGAGTGCATGGTTGGGGGTTGTGGTGTTTAGGAGCTTGCCTCAGTCAAGCCCTGGAAGGACATTCAAGTCTTCCAAACACCGTTGTTAGAGATTGTGTATCCCTATGGGATAGAAGCAAAATCAAATGATAAATGATTGAAAACACAAATAGATATCACCTCGGAGGTGTAGCTCACATGTAGATGAAGATCATTCAATACATGAGAAGATGAAGCTAAATCTGCAATCACAAACACATAACAATGCTCTACTCTTCAACAATTAATTAATTAATGGTCACATAACTGACATTCAAATTTGGGACCTACCTAAAATAGGGAAGGACTAGGGCCCCAACACCCATGTCCCAGGTCCCCTTTTTAGGCCAGGTCTAAAGCAAACAATGTTTCTCAAGCCCCATTTGACATGGGTTTCAGGCTATTTCTTTTCGAGAGTTCAAATGATCATGCAAGATCCAAAACAAGGGACCCATGAGCTAAACTTAGTAGGGAAAAAGTCTAGGGAGACATTTTCTGACACAACAAGACCTAGCATCCTTACTCAAGATACACTCAAGTTCAGTGAGGTAGACTCTTGTTCTCCAAATTGTAGCCCGCTGTGATAAGGATTCCTTGTTCCTTGAATAGGTTCAATAATTCCTTGTTCATGAAGGCCCATGCCGCCTTGTCCTTTGTAACCCATGTATTTGAGAATCACAAGACCCTTTCTATAGATCTTGATTGGGAGGATAGGAGCTTCTTATTGTTCATCTTCATCTTTGTATAACCAAGAGGATATGTCTTCAAGGACATCTTGTTCCATGAAATATTTATACTCGAAGATGGGAGATGGCTTGCATTTGATGACTACCGTGTGTAGACACCCAAATTTGTCCATGTCTTGCAACACCTTGTCAAAAACATTATCCTAGACATCATGTAGCATTTTGTCCTAAATCCCACTTTTAATCCCATTTATCCATTAGCCAATTAATTAAATAAATTTTATTTATTTAATTAGTTTCATCATAATCCCACTTTCCAATTAATTAAATAAATTTTATTTATTTAATTAATTTTCCATTCATATCCCAGTCATATCCTAATCATCTTTCCAATTAATTAAATAAATTTTAGTCATTTAATTAATTTCCCTCACATATCCCAACTAATTCAAATATTTTGAAAAAGAAGTTGGATGGAGTGTGTGCACAAGAGCTCTATACAGTCTCACGACCTGGAGCAGGTCATGGTCTACATGTGTTTATTTTCTATTGCATGCATCTTTTCTTTGCAGATCGGGCTCTGTGGGGTTGTTTTCAGCAAGGGATGGGGTTTTTTAGCTTTTAGGGGGGATTTTCTTGAGTGTGTGCATTGTTTGGTGTAGGTGTGGGGTGCAAGGGCTTGAGGGGATTTTCTAATGGAAGGGTCTGCACCTTTGGGTGAGATGTTGGGGGATGCTACTATGGCTGGGGTTGGTGACGAGTCTCCTCATCCATCCCCGCCTGATGTTGGGGTTTTTAGCATTGTTTCTTTGAAATTGCACA
This sequence comes from Cunninghamia lanceolata, assembly GCA_027924645.1. Taxonomy (NCBI): domain Eukaryota; kingdom Viridiplantae; phylum Streptophyta; class Pinopsida; order Cupressales; family Cupressaceae; genus Cunninghamia; species Cunninghamia lanceolata. The sequence continues at coordinate 3,010,778 of BSBN01001185.1, read as the reverse complement.
AGATAAACGGATGCTTGGAAAGAGCTCAAGTTCGTCCAAAGCTGGTGATTCAAACAAAGGTAGTAGCTGAGGACCTGGAGTATTATAGGAAACATGTTTTAATATGCAAATTTATGGGATTGAGGGTTTTGATGCCTTTTCTGGAACCCTGGATTCGCAAGTCATGGAATCCAGAAGGTGATTTTGAAATCTTGCTAGCTGTAAATAACTTCTTTTTGGTGGTCTTGTCCTATATCTCTGATTGTAACAAGGTTTTTGAGGGAGGGCCCTACTTTTATAATCAAGTTGGCCTTTTCATGAAGCCTTGGCATGCAGGCTTTAATTCAGCATAAGAGCTGCCCTCAAAGGTGCTGGTGTGGATTCATTTTCCTTGGTTGCTGCTGGAATGTTGGAGATAGCATATTCTACAATCAATTACGTTGCTGCTGGGGAAGCCTATTGGCCCGTCTCAGCAAACTTAGGAGAAGTGATTTTTTTCCTATGCCTGAGTCTGTGTGGAGATTGATCTGAGATAGCCTCTGCTAGATTCTATTGATCTGACTGTTTGGTCTAGCTCCTGGACTCAACAGTTAGACTATAAGACTTTACCTTTTAGGTGTCGGTTGTGCCATGAGTATGGCTATCTTCAAAGGAGGTGCCCTCATGCCTTGGGTGCTGGTGGTTTAGATAATGTGAAGGCTCCATCTAATCCAAGGGTAGAAAAGGGTAAAGCACCCATGCAGTGGGTGGTACTGGATAAAGATAGCTTTGTGCCAGTTAAGAGATGAAATAAGTATCAGAGTTAGAAGAGGACACTTCGAGATCATCAAGAGGAGGAGACTTTTAACAAGTTTGAGGCTTTGGAAGAATTAGTCCATGAGGAGGGGGTTTCTTTTGATATGCATGTTAAAGCTTCTCCTTTAGTTGATCATAATTATGAGTCTTGGTCTGTCACTACCTCGGTCCTAGTTCCTGTGGTGGCTTCTGGGGTGGTGATGGATTCAATTGCTTCTCCCCCTGATGTTGGGTTTGGGGACTCTTGTGGTTTGGTGGAAACCCCCATGTCCTATTCAGATGAAAGGGTGAGTTTAGCTAGTGGACCAGGTTTGGAAGACTCTGGTAAGAAAAAAAGCCCTCTCTTCTTCTCCTATTCTGGGTCTACAGCAAAAATCCCTAAAAAAGTGTGCTCCTGATAAACCCCAGAAGGTGGGGAGGAAGAAGGATCGAGAGAAAGTTAAGATGGCTGGAGAGACATTGGTGGAATCTGGGTCAGTGAAGACATTGGATACTCACTTCTCTCAACCTTCGCGATGATTGTGTTATCATGGAATGTAAGGGGTATGAATAGCATCCCTAGACAAAAGGCTATTCGGGACTTGGTTAGTGCTCATTCTCTGGATGTGGCTTTCCTCTAGAAGACAAAGTTATCTGTGGATGGTATGATGCAGTGTCTTTCTAAGATTTGGAACAGAGGGTTTTGCCAGTGTGTGGGTATGCAAGGAAGCTTAGGGGGTCTTGCTTGCCTCTGGGATCCTTGGAAAATTTCTCCCATTTGGTGGATCTCTAGTAGATTTTCCATCTCTTTAGTTGCAATTAGTTTGGAGATGGGGGAAAGAATTCTTCTTTCTAACATTTATGCTCTAACGGATGTCTCTAGTAAGACTCTCCTGTGGTCTCATATCAATCTTCTGAGATCATTGGATCCTTTCCTCCCCTGGATTATGGCAGGTGATTTCAATGCAATTGCCTCCCTCGAGGAGAAAGGAGGGGTGTACCTCATTTGGACCCCTCTTCTGATCTTCTAAGGGATAATATAGCTCAACTCTGGCTTGTGGATATCAAACCTTCAAATGGCATGTTTACTTGGAATAATAGTAGGCTTGGGGATGATGTCATTTCTGAACGGTTAGACAGGTTTCTTGTTTCCTATTTTTGGGTGGGTGACAAGTGGCTGTCAAGTTCTGAAATTTTAGATTGGCGAGGATCAGATCATTGGCCGATCAAATTCTCTACTTATTTGGTTGATTGTCCTAAGAAACAAACTTTTAGATTTCAGCTTATGTGGCTCAAGGAGGAGAGTCTTCTTGACTTGGTTTCTAGATGGTGGACTGAAGGACAATCTGCTTTTGGTACAACTATGTACTTATTTGTGAAGAGGCTTCAATATGTGAAGTATAAACTAAAACATTGGAATAAGTATCAGTTTGGCAACATGTTTCAATAGAAAAGGGTTGCCCAGGAGCGCTTGGATTCTATTACCAGGTAGATTCGGGACCAGGGTCTTGATGCAAATTTAAGTAGGCTTGAGGTTAGTGCGGTTAAAGACCTTAAGGAATGGGAGCTTCATGAGAAAATGTTTTGGAAACAGAAGGCTTGTGTTGATTGGCTTCAGGAAGGGGACAGGAATACTTCCTTCTTTCATAAATTGGTGAAGGCTCGAAGACAAGGTAACTTTATCTCTTCTCTCTACTCTTCTGAGGTTCTATTCTTTCTTCCTCTTTAGGGATCTCTAGTGAGGCGGTTCATTTTTTCTTTACTCTCTTTTCTGAAGATACCATGCCTGCTAGTGAGCAGGAAGCTTCTATCCTAGCTTGTATTCCCTCTTTGGTGACTAAGAATATGAATGCTTCTCTTCTTAAACCTATTTTTTGAAGGAGTTGGAGGATGTGGTGTTTCAGTTGAAAAAAGGGAAGGCTCCTGGTCTTGATGGGTTCCCAGATGAGTTATTTCAGGAATTTTGGGAAGTCATCAACCTTGATCTATTGGAGGTGGTGTAGGAGTCTTTTAGGAATAAGAAAATGTTGCAAGCCATGAATGCCACGTTTCTTTCTCTTATCCCAAAATGTGAGGTTACTAATTCTTTGGATCTTTTTTGACCAATTGCTTTGTACAATGTGGTGTATAAAATCATTACAAAGCTAATTGCTAAACATTTGAAGCCATGTCTAGATAAGTTGATCTCGAAGGAACAAGGGGGCTTTGTTGTGGGTAGACAAATTTTGGACGGAGTAGTTATTGCGGCTGAGACTATTCACTCTATGGCCTATTCTAAGGAAAAGGCTATGTTTATAAATTTGGACATGGCTAAAGCTTATGACAGAGATAACTAGGGCTTTTTGATCAAAATTCTCAGAGCCTTCAGGTTTAGTTGTGAGTGGATTGATTGGGTCATGAGCTGTGTGAGGACTTCCTCATTTTCTGTTCTCATAAATGGGGAGTCTTCAGACCTATTTTGTGCTTCTAGAGGTCTTCGACAAGGGTACCCCTTATCCCCATATTTGTTCATCTTGATGGCTGAAGGCTTAGGGAGATTCATTAAGTCTCGTGTTATGGATGGGCTCTTTCAGGGTTGGAAATGGAGTAATTCTCTTCCTCCTCAAACTCATCTTCAATTTGTGGATGATACGGCTTTGATGGATGTTGCTAAGGTGGCTGAAGTAGTTGCTTTGTGTAAGATTTTGGATTGTTACTTGGCTACCTTAGGTCAAAGCATTAATGAAAGTAAGTCTTGCATTTATTTTTTTAATACCCCCAAGCTTATTCAGCAGCGTATTGCCAAGATCTTAAGGTTTTAGGTGGGGAAACTTCCCTTTACATACCTTGGCATCCCTTTGGATGTGCGCCCACTTCCCAGGTGTTTTTGGTAGGATGTGATGGATAAATTTCATGGGTTGGTTTGTCACTGGACCTATAGATGGTTATCTATAGCTAGAAGAGTTACTCTATTGAAGTCCATGGTTTAGGCCCTTCCTATATACAAATGCTTTGTGTTGACGGGTCCCTCAAGTTTCATCAAAGATTTTGAGGGCCTCTGTCAATAGTTTCTTTGGTCGGGTAATCTCCTTTCAAAGAAGTGGAGCTTAATTAAGTGGGAAGTTGTTTGTCAGCCAAAGCAGGATGGTGGTCTAGGTTTGCGTAGGATAGATTGGAATGGATAGGCTTTAGCTGCTAAGCTATACTAGAGATGGTGTTCTTATCAGCATCAGTATTGGGCTAGGATCCTTACCTTCAAGTACCTTGGGGAGGTGGAGGGCACTGAGGTGCCTTGTTTTAGTCTTTTAGGGAGAGGTTCTATGATCTGGGATACTCTCAAGAGGGGGGCTGCGCTGGTTAAACAAGGCCTATTTTGGATCTGTAATAGAGGATCTGATGCTCTTTTTTGGCATGACTCCTGGGGTGGCTTCCCACCTATCCTCTCCTCGCACTCCCACTTGGAGGACTTATGTAGGATTTTTGTTTAGGCTGTTTGGAGTAGAGTGATGGATTTCAAAGCCCCTCAGGCTTTGGGGCAGACTATTGTTTACCAGTGGAAGGATATGCAGGAATGGCCCATGGGTGGATCTTTGGAGGATAGGAGGGAGTTGTCCTTCATTTTGGCTAATAGAGTATGTTGTTCTCTCCCAGAGAAAGATGTGCTGGCTTGGGGTCTGGATCCAAAAGACAAGTTCACTGTTGCTTCAGGGTATCATGTTTTAGATAGACAAGCTTGGGGTAGTGCTGAGGTTCCTTGGTGCAAAAATATTTGGAATAAATTCTCTTGGCCAAAATGCAATTTCTTTTCTTGGCTGGTGGTTTATGGCAGGTGTTTGACTTGGGATAACCTCTGTAAATGTGGCTTCCAAGGACCTTCCTTATTCTTCTTATGTCTAAAATATGTTGAGACTATTTCACATTTTTTCTTCCAATGTCCTTTTGCTAGGACTATTTGGCATTTTTGGTGGGGGACCTGGAGTCTACAATGCAAGCACCCTTCTTCTCTGGAGGAGTTTTGGTGGAACTTTAGGCCCATTCCGGTGAGGACTTTGTTTCTGCACATAGCATGGCCAATTGGCCCTAGTCTGATTATATGGCACATCTGGTTGGAGCACAATCACAGGGTCTTTCTAGATAAGAAGTTGCTAGTGGGTCAAGTTTGGGCTAGCATTCTTAGGGCCTTATAGGAGACCTTATATGCTAAATGTGACCTGTCAGCCCCAGTGGATCTTGGTGATACTAGAGTGATTCATAATCTGGGGATTCTTGTTGGGGATCCTGGAAGGCCCAAGATTGGGTGAAGCAGGTGTTCTAGAAGGAAGGTTTCTAGGGAAGGGCATTGGTTGCCCCCTCCCACTAGAGTCTTGAAAATCAATACTGATGAATCTGTAAGGGGTAACCCTGGGCATGCTGGCATCGATGGGGCGGGTAGAGACAGTTCTAGAGTGGTTGTGTTTTTCTTCTTAGAATATAGGGGGCTGCACTCTAATAATTTTATGGAGGCCTTGGCTATTCTTTTGGCTTTGAAGAAGGCATATGCCCTTGGCTGGAATAAGATTATCTATGAGTCAGATTCTTAGGTGGTGATAGACTTGATAAATAGAAGGCAATTTGATGATGTTAGTTGACAGCTTGCGGTGGTGGCTAAGCAAATCACCAGTCTTGGAGATTTATTTGATTCTATCACCTTCTCTCATATCCCTCAGGAAGGGAATAAGGTGGCTGATGGGTTGGCCAAATGGGCTTCTAAGATTTGGTCACAGAGGATGTGAGATGTTGCATGACCACTTCTTGACTTCTTGTTTGTTGTCCCTGGGCCCATTTGGGCCTCTTGCTGCTTTTATGTTTTGTACTGCTCTCTTTGATTAATAAATTTTTTACCCTCTTTTATTTAAAAAAAAAACTAATTCAAATATTTTATTTTAATTAAGTCCTCACCTTTCATCATAAGCTGACTTTCTAATTAATTAAATAAATTGTTTTTATTTAATTAATTTCTCTTATCATTTATCTTATGAGCTGACATGTGTGCCTCTTTCATTTAAAAAAGATAAATGGTACTACATCTTTTATTTAAAATCCTTCACATATACAACTAATGGGACCTAATTTTAGTATTTGTGTACACGGTCACACATGAGCCCTATCCTCCTTTGTACACTTGTCAAATGACTACAACTCCCTTGAAGAGTGGGAATAACTAATCAATCCTAGCCATCCACATCAATCATTTAACTTTTTGATCTCAACCATCCATTTGAACCAAGCCTTTCCTATAAATCAACCCCCTCATAAGCCATTAGAATGCATTGAGCTTCAAGTACCATTATTCTATCAAATTTTCTTAAATGCATTAATCCTCAAGTATCCACATGCTGTCAAAATATCATTAGAGCCTTTGCATCTATCATCATCATCTTTCATCTATCAACCTTCCATCTATCATCTCAATCCTATGCAAATGTTATGCTTCCGAATTGTGAGCAACTAACATATCAAATCAATCAAACAATTCATCTTGCATCTTCTAGGTATTGAATGATTTGGGTTTAGGTTATGCATTTCATTATTTGATCATTTCCACTTGCAAATCCAAATTTTTTGATATACATTTTGGTACGCCCAGTGGGACTCACGTCCTTGATTAACCTCCTTGTTTGAGTTGTTTTTGTGAAGTTTAGATCTCTTGGAGCATCAATCTTTCATTTTTGCAAGCTTTTGTAGCAAAAATTTGCATTTTTCTAACCCTAGTTTGTAAAGATTTAGATAAAAATGTATGTAGATGATCTCTTAGGTCAAATCTAACCTCACCATTATGCCTAGGGGGTCGTTTCCATAAATTTTAAGTGTAAATTTGCCTAGATTTCATGAAAAATGGAGCGTTTGGCAAAGAAAATAACAACCAGTCTACAAAAATTTGCCTCTGGTAAATTTATTCACTTTTGATCAAGAACCAGTCACCTGTGCTAAATTAGTTTGCTTTTGATCAAAAACTAATTGCTTATGGTAAAATTTGGATCACTTTTAAACAATAGTCTTTAGCTTTTGGTAAAATTCAGCTCGCTTTTGATAAAAAATAGATCGCTTCTAGTAAACTTGGTCGCTTATGGTTAACATTTGCATTATGTCACCTAAACCTTTCCAGATCACTTTTGGGCTATTGTTCATCGCTTTTGACCTTTTGTTAGTCACATATGAGCTATTACCTGTCGCTTTCATCCATTTCTGCATCGCTTTTAAGCACACAGTGATCGGCTTTACCATTTTCTACGTCGTATTTAAGCTGAACATAATCACTTTTAGATCTCTGAGTCACTTCCTGCAAATTAGGGCTTTTCTGTTTATACCTACTTTTTGTAATTTGTGGTCACTTTTGAGCTCTAATCATTTGCTTCTAGCTTTTACGCATCATTTTTAAGCTATAGTTGCTTGCATTTGGTCTTATTTGGGTCACATCTGAGCTATAACAAATCACCTGTAGAAAAATTTAGATCGCTTGTAATCAACAGTTGGTCGCATCTGGTAACTGTAACTCACTTTTGGTTGCTGTCATTGTGCATTTTGGTGTTTCTATCATAACTTTCACATACAGAGGCCAAATTGTGCAAACAAGGACTCGCTGGAAAGATGAGAGGACGAACTATGTAGTGGAGTAGGTTTTATCAGGTGACCGTATCATTTTACTATATTTTTATTAGTCAAAGTCAAACTTGTTTTTAAACTTCAATTGAGCATATCTTGATCAAAATCAATTGGATTTCAACAAAATTTATTTTCAAATTGCTTAGAATCTTCTGAACTTTCTGTTTATGCAATCCATTTTTCTGTATCAGATCATTTTCATCAAATTTTATTAGATTTAATCTTTTTTTATATAATCATCTTCTATGCAAGTTTACTTGTTTCTTTTTGGAATTGGTGACTTGTAGGGGCATCTAAGGAGCTAGAGCAACATTGACATCAACATCTACAACAATTTGGATAATGAATTAACTAGGTGCAATCATTTCATCTCTTATCTTCTAATCTTGTTTGCAAACACATTTGGATTTTGGGCATAAAATGAACAACTTGTCTTCTATCACATCAAAAATTGTGCTAAAATGAACCATTGTCTTTGATCACATTTGGATTTGAGTTTTAATATAAACAAGTGCTTGCATTGTCTTCCACACATTGAATTTCTAAGGTTAATGAACCCCATACAAGTGTGACCAAATAAATGTGTATGCTCTCTCATCGCGTCCTAACACAAACTTGGAGATCAAAAACATTTACTTGTGTTGCTTTTGTTTAGCCTTACAGAGGCCTGCCTTGGTGGGAAAAGAGACACTCACCCCAAGGGAATGACCTCAAACGGTACTTTCATCTGGTCCACTATAAAAATCAGAGGATAAGGCGAAAGCCAAGTCTAACCGGTATTAGCGCTCACCATATAGTGCTAACTAGAAAGGAGGTGTACCTTTGTGTATATTAAAACTCCTAGTAGGGTTAGTGAAAGTCTTAAGTGGCTTACTGGATGCTCATGGGGTGCCGGTCCCCTAAATTTTCACTAGAACCTCCTTGTGATAGTGGCCTTTCCTTGACTTGGACTTGTTGAAGTGTCTTCATGTGCTTGCTTAACCATCATCACATTCTTCCAAACTAACAACTTGCTTATGTGTCTTGCGTGAGTGATTCGTGTGTTTATATGCATAACCATTTGTTTGAACATTGCCAAATCAAGCTATAAACACCAAACACATGAACAAATCAGTCTAAACTTTCATCATAATCAACTTCATCCAAACAATCCACATCATCATCGAATCATAACCAAGCACTTGCTAAAAAGGACTTAAGACTTAAACACTTGTGTGACATCATGTCAACCTTAGAGGACCTCTAAAAGCTCCTTCATATGCTTTGCCACATGCATGCAAGCCAATCACCTTTAGAGCAGCAAACCTTTCAAAGTATTCAAGAACTGATTCAAATATGTCAAACAAACCAATCCTCACATATACAATGCCTATTGGAAGAAATCCAACACCTCATGGCCACTTACAAAGTCTAATGACCATCCTATCTAGCACCTATCCCATCATATCTATCCACTCATCAACCCAATTCGATACCAACTTATTCCATTTCTTCTAATGTTATGCCTTATCCACATCAACACATCACTTCACAACAACCCATTCAACAATTCTAACAACAACAAATCATATCACAACAACAAATCCAAACACCATATCAACCTCAACAAATTCCACCTCAACTTCATACCAAACCCAAGACCTTTTATCTACATATCCTACCATTTCACCCAACCACCAAGACTATCAATGGCCTCCACAACAAGCACAAGTGAGCCTAAGTCCACCTTTACAACAAGAAGCACATGCAAGTCCAAGTGGCCCCTTGTATATAAATCAAATGAGCCCAAGTTATCCTATACAACAAGACTTAATTACCTTTGACAAGGGAGATACCAATCTAGAGTGGCCTTCATCATCCAATCACCTGCCAACACATGAGCCTACTAGCCCTATCATAACACAACCATATGATCCTACCCCTAGTCCATTGGTCCACCAACCTTCATCACCTTCATCCTCATGTTCTACCAATCTTCCACCACAAGATCTCTTGGACATAATCGTACAACAATTGGTTCAAGCAAATTTGATTGAGCTGCCACTGATAGAACCTTTTGAACCAATCCTTAAACCCCCTTGGTATAATGAAAACCATTATTGTGCATACCATAGGAATAAGGGCAATGCAACAACCAATTGTGTCAAACTTAAGAGATTGATCACAAACCTCATAAATTGTGGTAAGATTATCCCTTCATCCAATCCAAATCCTAATCCACCCAATCCAATTAGCCCCCAACCTAATCCTAGTCCTAAGCCTACAACATCATCTACTATTATTGCTCATCCATTATATTTCCCATCCACTCATACCCTTGTGAAGGATGTGATCCATTGGCTACTAGCTAGGAATAAATTACCTCCATGTCAAACACCCATTCATGAGACTACTAAAGAACTTCCAAAGGTCATGTCCAATCCTATAATCCCATCATGTGGTCCACCTATCCTTGAGCCTATATAAGAGCCCTCAATTAACATTCTTAGCCCTTCAAGCCCATCATGTGACCTACAAGCCATAAAAGCCTATTCAAGAGTCATCATGTTCTCATGTTGTTGACCAAGAGCCTTCCACTTCCATTCAAGCAACCCAAGTGGTATGTAAAGAGTTTAATCCTAAGAATGTGGAAACATTAAGCCCTAGTCCAACTCAAGATCAAAACACTTTCATGCAACCCATCCATAACATTTACATTCTTTATGATCAAGATTATACCTATGAAGAAGCTATCCATGAGCATCTTGATCCTATCCATAAACCTATATCTATCCATGAGAAAGATATCCAAACTACTCCTAGTCATCCTCCATCTAGCCCTATCCATAATGAACAAACATCCACTTGTCATGATGAGACACTTGTCCCCCAAGTAAGAATAAAAGATCAAACAAATAACTTGGATCTTAGTGAATACAATTCTAATCAAGATCCTAATGATCCATCCCCATCTACCATCAATCCAACATCAAATCCACTATCATGTCCTAGTCATCTTACCACCTTTATATACGAATGTTCTTCCTTAGGACAAAAACAACCTTTATCCACTTCACCTTCTTCATTCAATAATGAACTCAAGTCTAGTGTTCAAACCACACCTAGTCCCATTGTCCATAGTATCCTCTGAAACATGAACTACCAAGGTAAAGGCCTAGGCCTTTATAAACAAGGTATTTTTGAGCCAAACCATGTCAAGGTCCCCCCACGCTCATATGGCCTTAGATACACACCCCAAGGTAAACAAGGCCAAGATGTTGGTAATCCCTTCATGCATCCTAAACCTACCACTTTCCATCACACCCCCCAACATCTACCCAAAACATATGTTGCCATTCCACCTCCATCATCCTATAAATGTCAAAAGCATGTGACCGTACACCTTCTGCCATCCACTTTGCCTCCACTTTTACCAACTCCAAATATCCCTCCATCCACCTTGCCACCATTGCTTCCAACACCTAACATACCTATCATTCGTAAGTATCCTTACATCCCTAATCATGGCCAACAAAATCACACAACATATAAGAATAAAGCTTCCAATCATTCCATCTACTCCACCAACCCCATGGGATTCAAAAGCAAAAATTTTGATGCCTCTCCTTATAAAGCTAAAAATCTTACCAAAAATCCTAAAGGTCTTCATACCTTAGGACATATAGAATCAAACTCAAAGAAAAGTTCATCTAAGAAACCATCTAAACCCATACCTCCAAAAGTAAAGCCCAAAAGTAAAATGGTTTGGGTTCCTAAGAAAGTAGCTAGCAAGTCAAATGAGGCATCCTCATCCACATCTCAAGAATCCCAACCACCTATATCCATCCAAGAGCCTATTTCCCCCCAAAACTTCTATTCCCTTCAAAATCCCACAAGCAAAACAAAATCACTAAAAATTTGAAGTCCGTGTGGGTCCCTAAATCACTTCATCAACCATCTCCTAAGCAAACATCTCCATTGCTTCCTACACTACCATCTCACCAAATTCTTCAATGTTTATCACGGTGTGTGCAACCATTGGTCCCATTCCAAAACATTCACACATGCCTACATCTCCCCATCTTCCATCCATTATCCTACATATCTCCCCCATGCTATCCCTATGGCCCATGCTTTGGCATAAACTTTTCATCCATCTTCATTCCATAAGTCTATATAATCCACATCATAATCCACTATCCCCATCCATCTATCCTTGCATGAACCTTTCATAATCCATTTCATAATCTACTATCCACCTAATCCATCTCCCATCCACGCAATCCTTTATCAACATCCATGAGCATAATGGCATGGTCCATGCGAAGACATCCATCTCTAAGGGACACTATCACCTCTCATAGCACTAGCCACTTGAGTCCCTCCTATCCATTACCATGGTGAAAACCTGGCAAACAGGCGCCATGTGTAATTGTCATCCCATCTAAAAAAATAAATCTAAAAAGTAAAGAGAAATCCTTTGTCCAATGGTGAAAACCTAGTAAACAGGCACCTTGGATAAGTACCATGATGAAAACCTGGCAAACAGGCATCATGTGTAGGTTGATCTTCTATGTCACTTACACTTGGGGGCACATTGTCTCATCTATCTTATCATTTCCAACCTATCATTTTCCATCCTATCATGTCCTATCTTGCCCTACCATCCTTAGCCATTACATAAACATGCCTATTCCACTGAACCCATTTATCCATCCTTCCCGTCTTTTGACTTTGATGAAGACATAGGGACAAAATGTTGAAATATGTTTGGATATTTCTTGACATACCTTCTTTCCCAACCAAGTCCTATCCATTGACCATTCATCCATCCCATTTAAACCAATCTATCATGTCATCCCTTGGTCATGAACTTTGTCATGTAAAAACTCCTAAGCATTACCACCTACAATGGGGCAAGTTATTCTTCTTATGCAACATAGCCTTTGGAGATCACATCCTAGCTCCCTTATGATCCATCCACTATGGAGTATCCTTATCATGAGCTTTCAATATTATAGCTTATCCCCATCCATTTATCATAAGCTTTCCACTATAGCCTACCGATCCGTTTATCATGGGGCATGCATCCATCCCTTATATGGCGTATCCTTTTATCCACCCATTTATCATGAGCCTTTCATCCCATTTACTATTACCCATCCTTTGTCCATCCAATCCCATTCATCCATCCTTGCACCTAGACTTGGTCTTCCCTTGTCATTGGTATCAAGCACAAAGGCTACCCCAATTGTGAATCCATTGACATCCCAAAACATTCAAAAACACAAAAAATTAAAATATCCCAAAAATCCAAAAAATCAAATATCCAATGAAAAATCCAAGCAATAAGATTGATTCAATCATCAATCCAAAATAGTCCACTCCATCAACATCAAATCAAAATCAAATCATCATCATCATCATCACCAATTCTTCCTATCAATAACATTCATTCATTCATTTCAATCAATCACTTCTTCCACTCATATCAATCAAATCAATCTAAGCAATGATCTCAAAATCTAAGTCACACTAATCCATATCAAGCAAGCCAATCAATCAAGGAACATTATCCGATCAAATCAACAATTTTTTGATCCTAATCTTGTCATAAACATCATCAATCATCATCAATGGGATATAGCATTCCCACATCCTTGTGTTGATCTAGGGATATAGCGTTCCTTGCAATGACAACACTATCATCATCATCAAACAATCAATTATTGGTCTATGACTTGACAAGGGCAATATCTTGTTTGTTTTACATCCTTTGAGCATACTGAGAACACTTGATTATGCTTAGATTGAGTGGACACTCTAATCATCACACCATCACTATCATCATTCAGAACAATCCAATCATCAAAACAATCAACCTAGCAATAGCAAACATCAAAACCAAGGCACATTAAGCCAACCATCAAAATAAATCCAACCACTCCAACAAATCAAAAGCAGCTCAGTCCACCACATATCATCATATCATCAACATTTCATAAATCCATAACCTAATCTTTCATCATCATCAATAAAACAAATTAGAACTACATCTCATTTCCATCGTTAAGTGCCTTGATCCCATGGATACAGGGTATGTAGGCAATCTGGGATATGAAGGAAGTCCCAGATTTAGGCACATGCAATTTTCCTCTTTATCCTACATCATTAATAAACAACTTCTAATCAATCTATCATTCAATCAATCCATTTCCTTCAATCAAATCATCCATTCATATCAATTCAATTCACTTCAATTCATTTTCATCCATCCTTCATTCATCATTTCATCATCTTCAAATCAATCCAAACAATGATCCAAGTGCAAGCCCATCCTTAATCTCTACCAATCAAGTTAATCAATCAAACCAAGTTATCCAAATGCAATCAATGGTCTTGATCCTAGCCTTGTTGTAAGCCAAATCAATCAGTCAATCAGCCAACCAACTTAGCAAACAACCTTGTGTTGATTTAGGGATATAGCTTTCCCCGCCATGACAACACTCTCAACTATCATAATTAATCAGAAATTAATCATTGGTTTACAGCTTGACAGGCGAAATACTTTGTTTTTCTATTATTTGTGCATGCTTGCTTGCTTGCTTGTGTGTGTTATCTTTTTATCTTGCATTTGTATCACATCGGTAATCTTTCTAGCTAATATTCATATCTTGTGTATGTTGGAATAGCTTTTTGTACTATCCTTTGCTTCTGAGGTCACATTATACCTTTTGTGCATTAGGACTTTAATGCTCTAAGTTTACTTCCTCATACGTTAGACAAGGTTGTATTATGCTGGGGAACAAGACACATCGTCACCCTGGTCCTTATACCTTGGTGCATAACATCTAGTGCTATATCAAACTTCATGGTTGCTCACTTTCATTGTAGAATAACACATCATCATTTCTTCTATTCATTCCCTTATCTTTCTTCCTTGACCAATCCATTTCTTTTGAGAGCCTACCCGTGTTTGTCCAACCTGCCTATCCTCTCGAGGGGGCATCATCATCCTATCTTTTCATCATCATCCTATCTTTCCATTATCTCATTTCTTCATCCTATATTTTTCCTCTATCCATACCTTAGCTTCTTTGAAATGATGTTACTCGACATAAATCTCATCATCTCAAACATCATCTCAAAGAGGGGAAAAATATAGACACCCAAATTTGTCCCAAATTTGTCCATGTCTTGCAACACCTTGTCAAAAACATTATCCTAGACATCATGTAACATTTTGTCCTAAATCCCACTTTTAATTCCATTTATCCATTAGCCAATTAATTAAATAAATTTTAAATATTTAATTAAAATCCCATTTAATCCCATCCTTATCCCACTTAGCCAATTAATTATTTAAATTTTATTTATTTAATTAATTTCAGATTCATAATCCCACTTAGCCAATTAATTAAATAAATTTTATTTATTTAATTAATTTCCCATTCATATCCTAGTCCTATCCTAATCATCTTTCCAATTAATTAAATAAATTTTAGTTATTTAATTAATTTCCCTCACATATCCCAACTAATTCAAATATTTTATTTGAATTAAGTCCTCACCTTTCATCATAAGCCGACTTTCTAATTAATTAAATAAATTGTATTTATTTAATTAATTTCTCTTATAATTTATCTTATGAGCCGACATGTGTGCCTCTTTCATTTAAAAAAGATAAATGGTACTACATCTTTTATTTAAAATCCTTCACATAAACAACTAATGGGACCTAATTTTAGTATTTGTGTACACGGTCACACATGAGCCCTATCCTCCTTTGTACACTTGTCAAATGACTACAAATCCCTTGAAGAGTGGGAATAACTAATCAATCCTAGCCGTCCACATCAATCATTTAGCTTTTTGATCTCAACCATCCATTTGAACCAAGCCTTTCCTATAAATCAACCCCCTCATAAGCCATTAGAATGCATTGAGCTTCAAGTACCATTATTTTGTCAAATTTTCTAAAATGCATTGATCCTCAAGTATCCACATGTTGTCAAAATATCATTAGAGCCTTTGCATCTATCATCATCATCTTTCATCTATCAACCTTCCATCTATCATCTCAATCCTATGCAAATGATATGCTACTGAATTGTGAGCAACCAACATATCAAATCAATCAAACAATTCATCTTGCATCTTCGAGGTATTGAATGATTTGGGTTTAGGTTATGCATTTCATTGTTTGATCATTTCCATTTGCAAATCCATTTTTTTTATATACACCATGGAAACCTCCTCATCCTTAGGAGAACCAAATGTTTTAGGGAATGGTGGGAGTAAGCCTACATAGAATGTGCCATGTAGATCATATTATCTTAATCTTGACCTTGGGAGGGGTGGGGTTTTGTGATGTGGATGCAATGTTGGAAGGATCAATGTATGAGATGGAAGATTTTGGATTGGTGTTGGCGGTGGATACTTTGGGGCATTTTTGTAAGGATAGAAAGTTCAACCATGTCCTTCTAAAAAGTTGTATTGGGAAGGACATGGATAGGCACAGATAGTGACTTCCATGACATTATATGGGATTTTTAGGCATTGATGAAAGGTGGATGGAATGGCTTGCATGACATGAATCCATGGTCAACCGAGGAGAATTTTTTATGGGAGGTCAAGATCAAGAACTTTACATTTGGTTTCTAAAATATTATGTCCCACTTGAATGGGAAGTCTAATGATGTCCTTGGACAATCTTTTGGTATCATCATATCGTTTGATGGTTATACACTCACTAGAGTTCACAACCACATCAGAGTATCCCAAGTGTTTTAATAGTTTTAGAGTGCAAAGATTTAGGCCAAAGCCATCATCTATTAAAACTAGTTTGATGGCATGTTTGTGGATTAGGACTTTAATGTGAAGGGCTTCATTATGTGAGGCAATAGATGTGGGTAGGTCTTTCTCAGAGAAGGTGAGATAATGAGGTGAGGTGATGTGTCCCACCATGGCTTGGAATTGATCAACATTCAAGTTGGTAAGGACTTGGGTTTCCATCAAGGCTTTGTCGAGGATGTCCTTGTGGAGAGGAGATGTATGGAGAAATTCAAGGATGGAAATTTCAGTAGGGGTCTTTCTGAGATGACCAAGGAGGTTATACATGTGAGTGGATGGAGGATTTGTAGGTGCAGATGTAGAAGGTTAATCATTGGTGGGGGCTCCATGGATGGAGATGCGGCCGTGACGAGTGGTAATGGCACAATGGGGTGTGTTGGCTCTAATAGTGATGGTATTGACATGATTGGAAGAATCTTCTATTCAACCCACAACAGAGTCAAAAGAAGAGGGAGGTGGCATAACGTTGTAGGATTGATTCAAGGAAGAGGCTTTTCCCTTGTGATCTGGAAGTGGATCCTGTTGATAACTGAGAGGGGGGGTGAATCAGTTATCCTAATTATTTCTTCTTTTGATCTTTCTTATTAATCAATGCAGCATTGAAGTAAACAAACAAACATTACACATGACACAATATTTTTGACGTGGAAACCCTGTTAAGGGAAAAAACCATGTGGTGATTAACCCAAAGATTATTCTCTATTAGAAGAATAAGGAATTACAAAATGGCACTTGCCAATTAGGGCTCACTGCCTGAGCATACTGCTCATAAAGAGGCACACTACCTACAAGGAGACACACTGTCTACAAAAGAATTTTATATAATACTTGAACTGATTGGAAGCATCCACATATGCTGGAGGTCAGTTCCAGTTAGGGTCAGTACACTGATCTGCTGCACTTCATCTTTCCTCTTCTCTTTATTTTGCTTTCCTTTCACATACCGGATCTCTCTCTGGCTATTTCTACTCTGCTCTACACTTACTCGCACAATAACATCATACAACTTTACTTTTCACAACTAAATCCATCGTGCATATATATCTGTACAAGTAATTTCATCACCTTTCTAGTCGGCATCTGGAACAGTCTATTTTCTCACAACCTCTGTTCTGTCGGCTGAATCCTTGCTCATCAAGTAATGTGGATCAAGCATATACTTGTAGATATCATTAATCATGTCGGCCAAACATAATCCATGTCTTCATAACCTTTACCACTGTCAGAAACACATCTGGAAAGCAATCTGATGTTCTGTTAGTCAGTTCTTCCTCTGTTCACACTGTTACTCAGGAATCCGGCATTCAACTGTTCATATCTTTTTCCTTGTCCATCACCGGAAGCTAAATCCTTGGAATCTATTACTCAAGGTAGTCCTCTTGACTTCCCCAAATCCACACTGCACCAAGACACTTCCTCTGAGAGATCCGGACCAATCTATCGGACCTTGCCACATGCTCTATTCTTGTTCACCGGACCACAACAATCTTCATTCAGACTTCCGGTAGAGATAGACCATGACTTGAGGATATGTGGGATGATCTTTGTTGCCATCAATGACAACAACCATGAATCCATATAGTGTCTCTTGCCAACAATCTCCCCCTTTGGCATTGATGGAAACACTTAGTGAAAAATGACTAAGTGTTTACACTATGCTCCCCCTTGGCTGATGCTCTATCTTTATATACAATTTTTGGAACTCCCCCTTTGTTGGATTCCTCATTTTTCACTATTCCTCACTCCCCCTTTGACATCAATGGTAAAGGGTAGGGTCCGCACACCAAAATTTTCAAAAATTTACTATACTTAGCCGCATATTACATACTCACATAAACTGAAGAATGTCTGCAAAGGATGTCTTCAATTGGACCAGTTTTGTAGCCCAACTTTGCTTCATTCTATCCAAAATTGAAATGTGACCACTCAACAAAAATGCAAAAGCTTCTGCCCTCTTGAGATCTGTCGGATCATTGGTTTGGGTGGTAGTCTGAGCATCACTTATGGCCTCATGCATAGTTTCTAACTTCGGGATAATAATCCTTCTAAGTTCTCCCATCTGGTTAATTATATTCTTCCTTTCCTTCTCAAAGTTCTTTATTGCATTTGTGATAGCAATAGTTTGACATTCTTGAGTTACTATGGAGGAAGAGAGAGGATCAAAACTTTGAGACAAACTCAGTAGTTTGTCCTATTCCTCTTTTATTTTCTTCTCAATTTCTACTGTTGCTTTTGACCAAGAGATACAAAATTTGTAAATGTCCCCACCATCCTTAAGAGCATTTTCTAAGCTCTTTATTCCAATACTCATATTTCTCCTATCATTAGAGATTAATCCTAGTACTTCTAAAAATCTTTTATCCAAAAATTCCTTCCGGACCTTTTCTTCAGCTGATTTTTCTAGAGAATCAAAATGTGTATCAACACTGCTGACTAAGGTTTTGAGATTACTAGAAGAGGAGGCTGTCAAATCTATCTGGACCGATGGCATAATCTTTTCAAGCACTCCGGAAGTAGCCTCTATCAACTCACAGTCTTCCCTATGAGACTTTAGGAGTTTTTCATTTGCCTTAGCATTAGCAAATGAAGCTATCTTCATTGTCTGCACCGAAGAGAGGGAATCAAAGTTGAATGGGCCTTGTAGCAGCTCCGGTTCATCAATCTCTATTGCTTCTTTGCTCATAAATCTTTGGACAGTTTGTGCAGTGTCTCTTGCCGGAGACAGATGTTTCATCTCTTCTGCAGTCTTGGAGCTGTCCATTGGAATTTTCACTTTCTCCACATTCTTACCACTATCAGTTGTGGTTTTCTCTATTGGAGTCTTCTCTTTCTCTGCACCCTTGGTACTGTCATCTTCTTTTTCTTTTACCGCTACTTCTTTCTCCAGTAGTTTCTCTTCTTCTTTAGATCCGGAGACTATAGGGGAAACTGGAGGAGAAATGTTGGTTTGTTCAGGGCCCATCTCTTCTGTTGCTTTCTCAGAAATTTCTTCTGCAGCACTTGTGGATGAGGGATCAGTACCTAAGTCCTCTACAACAGGAAGATTAAACCTTTGAAGGCTTTCTGGAGGATCTCTTCTGTCTCTAAGGCCACCTTGTCAGTCTCACCAAGCATGAGTTGATTCATCCTTGCTTTACTCCTGAACTCATCTTTGCAGTCTTTGAATATTATGTTCATTGTCTTGGGATCAATTTGAGGATATAGCTGAATAGCTATTTGCTCTCGGATCTCAAGATCTTTTGCCTGGGCATTGTTCTTTCTTATTTCTAATTCCTTTTCTAGGCTTTTAGGAATTAGAGATATAATCTCAATGAAAGCCTTATTGTATATGTTAAGATATTTGATTGTGGCTTCCTACAGAATCTTTTGGTCAGCCTCATTGTAGTCATCATCGAATTCAGTCATTGGTTGAAGGTTTCCATCCACCGTGACTAACTTGATTACACTTTCTAGAGACAAGGTGGGCTTTTCAACAAATACCTCTACCATTTCTTCCTTGTCTTGGCCTGTGGAGGGTTTACTGGATCCTTTCTTCTTCTGCTTCTTTATTTCTTTTACTCCCTCATATGATTCCATTTCCTCTTCATCTTTTTGACTCGTATAAGCCCTTGTGGCTTTTATTTTAGACCTTTTCTCTCCTTTACCGGAAGTCTGACCTTCCGGTTTAGATATTTTTGAGCTTTTGGTTTTGACAGGTGTAGATCCTTTTGATGATCTGTTCCAGGTAGAGGTTTCCACCAGAGCACTTTTCTTGCTTTTCTTTTCTACCTCTTTCTTTTCTTCCTTAGCCTTTCTCCTCTTTTCCCAGTTGGCATCAAGTGCCTCCTTTGGGATGCCTAGGCCTTGAGCAATATGCTCTACTTCTTTTCTCACCTTCCTCTTTATCTCAGGTTCTCTAAGTTCCACATGGATCTTCACACTCAGCTCCTCAAAGGTTCCAAACCTTTCTACCTTTGGATCTTTGGGCTGACTAAGCATATGTTGAACATGCAGTTCCATAATCTATTCATCAACCTCATACCCCATGGGCATGATCCAAACTATCCTTGGCTCCACTGCCTCCATTAGGCACTGATTAGTATCCACCATAAAGCAAACTGAGTCTTTGTATTTTTCAACAACGGACTGGGGAATTCTTTCTCTTTCTTGCATCGTGCTTTGGAAGTTTTTGAAGTATCCCCACAGGGTTGCATTTCTTGCTTTGGCATCCCCAAGCCCATGTAAATAATCTCTTATCTAGACTACAACAGGTTTGTCATTCTGCCATACCCATCCACTTGATCCGGGCAGCTCATTCATGAAATAGAAAAATAGACATAATATGAGAGTACCATACTTAAAAGAATTTTTTTGTCCTTTTTGATCTTCTGTATATTTTCCATTAATTGGCTTAAAAGAAGTTCACAGAGATCATAATCTGCATTCTTCCTCAGCATCTCATAGGCAGTGTATACTGCAGTTCTGGATACAGAATTTTCCCTACTGGAGTGATAAATCTTGTATCCTATTATCATAGATGCATACTTGATATCCAGATCAAAAATATCTTCAATGGTCATTGCCCTCTTATCAAATTTTGATCTGGTGGCCTCAGTTACAATGTTATTTTTGATGGATTTGAGGATAGGTATCCCTCCGGAAGAGTATAGACTAATCACTGCCCTAATTGCCTCTTTTGTGATCTTCCAGGGTCTATCCAGCCATAGGAAGTTGTCATGCATCCTACTCAATACATATCGGACCCATTCTTCTTCTTCAAAGCAGGGGAAATGAATGAATTGATCAAACTATTTCTTCTAGATACCCTTATACTCTGGTTTAAGCTCAAAGGCATTGTCTATCAGTTGTTTGTGATAGAAGTCTCTCAATTTGAATTCCCCAAATTCCTCAATACTTGCATGTATGTAAATCCTAATGTCTTCTGTGTGTAAAACGCCATGAGGAACACTAGAGAATGCTCCTAAGGGATCTACCTCCAATGACTTGTATGGGTGTTTCTTAAATTCAGGTCGGGGCCTATCTGAGATCTTTACTATATTCGGAGTAGCCATTTCTCAAAAGATTTGTAGTAAGATATCAAAAACGGAAAATACCTTATGTGTCTTCGGTTACACAGAGTGGTTGGATTGATTTTTGTATGTAATGACTTCGGCAGGAGATCTTTGGTGAACTTGATGAATCTTGTTGTAGAGCTCCACTTTTCACTTCTTCTTGAGTGCAGAATGAGCAAGTGATTTATGAGAAATCCCTTATATTGCTTCGCAAACCCTAATATCTGATGGCAATAAATGCTCGACCTACATTATTCTGGTTTGCCTTATTCGGATAACTTGAAGAACCGGATCAGTCCTGATCTATGAACATCATGCGGATCTTTCAATCATGAACAAATCAAGATGACACATCACAAGGACATCCCAAACACTCTATCCAATCCACAGAATAAGACAATGCGCTTCTAGATCTCTCCGGACCTTTTTGAAATCCTCTGTCATTTCAGAGCATCTCCCAGAATAGGTCTTACTTGATCGATCACAACTTCTTCACATCTCCATGCGGACTTCTAAAATCTTATCTGGATCATCTCAAGATTTATATCTTCAAACCCTTTACTCTACATTTTGTGCCACATCTGGCACCACTTGATTGGCTAGGGGAACAGGATTTTCTATGAGTCTCCCCCTGAGCCAGAGCTCACCTTTAATTTCTGGAAGGAATATCAGCACCAGAGTTTGGTGCGGATCCAACCTTTACATTCTCTAAACTTTTCTTTACCCAAATCTTGTTCATATGATTCCTAACTTCATCTGCATTCATCTTTTGTTTACCCTTGTCTTGATTCTGATTATACACCGGACCTCTTTTGTCCTGATTCTTGCTTCTGCAGACTTTTGCATTATGACCGGACCTATTATAGATTTGGCAAATAACATTTCCTTGCATATTTGACTGATAACCTCTTGATCTGCATTGATTAGCCATATGACCTACTCTATTGCATGCAAAGCATCTACCATTGAATGATTTGTTTATTTGCATATTTCTGCATTCATGAGACTTGTGTCCATACCTTTTGCAGTTAAAGCACTGTCCAAAGAAGGATGAATTAGTCTGATTCATTCTCTTTCTGCACTGATTAGCTTTGTGACCAAAGTGATTGCAGCTGTGGCAGTATCCATTGAAGGATGGATATCTTTGAGCATTGGGCTGTCTTACCAGAGGTCTTCTAGGCCTATTCCTTGGATTTTTTGATCCAAAATTCTTTTGACCGGATCTGGAGCTTTCTCCTTTCTCATATCCCAAACCATACTTGTCATCTACCCTCTTTTGATTCCAAGAAGAACTTCAAGTTGAGCAGAACTTATCTTGAATTTCTTTTTATATTCATTTGTTGTTTGAAGACCTCTTTTGAGAGAAACAATTTGATCCTCAAGTTTTTCTTCGTTACCTTTGGCATCTTCAAGATCAGATTCAAGATGTCTAATAATCCTGTCCATCTGGAGGCAATCTTCGGATTTCTCTTTAATAGATTGTCTTAGATTGTCTTCAGCTTTTCTTTTCTCTTCAATTTCTTGAGTAAACTTTATAACTCCTGATTCCATTTCATGTCTTATCATAATGACTTCTTTTGATAACTTTTCACATAACTTGGTTTTCTTAGTCAATTCTTCATTTGTATTACTTTCTTCACTTTGTCTTGCCAATTGTTGGAGCAGCTCTTTTCTCTTTTTCATAGAGAGACTTAATTTGTCCTTAAGTTCTCTCATGAATTCATCAGCCTGTTTGAGTCTTTCCTTTAGTTCATTGACTTCAGAGTTTGACTGTTCAAGATCCTCAAGGGCAGTCTTGAGTTGCTCCCTTAAACCATATGCATCCATTTGAACTCCCAGATCTTCCTCAAGCTATTAGGCTCTATTAGGAGGAACTTAGCTCTGATACCAATTGTTGATAACTGAGAGGGGGGGTGAATCAGTTATCCTAATTATTTCTTCTTTTGAACTTTCTTATTAATCAATGCAGCATTGAAGTAAACAAACAAACATTACCATGAAATGAGAAACACATGACACAGTATTTTTGACATGGAAACCCTGTTAAGGGGAAAAACCATGGGGTGATTAACCCAAAGATTATTCTCTGTTAGAAGAATAAGGAATTACAAAATGGCACTTGCCAATTAGGGCTCACTGCCCGAGCATATTGCTCACAAAGAGGCACACTGCCTATAAGGAGACACACTATCTACAAAAGAATGTTATATAATACTTGAACTGATTGGAAGCATCCACATATGCTAGAGGTCAATTCCGGTTAGGCTTAGTACACTGATCTGCTACACTTCATCTTTCCTCTTCTCTTTATTCTACTTTCCTTTCACATACCGGATCTCTTTCTGGTTGTTTCTACTCTGCTCTGCACTTATTCGCACAATAACATCATACAACTTCACTTTTCACAACTAAATCCATTGTGCATATATATCTGTACAATTAATTTCATCACCTTTCTAGTCCGCATCCGGAACAGTCTGTTTTCTCACAACCTCTATTCTGTCAGCTAAATCCTTGCTCATTAAGTAATGCGGATCAAGCATATACTTGTAGATATCATTAATCATGTCAGCCAAACATAATCCATGTCTTCATAACCTTTACCACTGTCAGAAACACATCCGGAAAGCAATCTGATGTTCTGTCAGTCAGTTCTTCCTCTGTTCACACTGTTACTCAGGAATCTGGTATTCAACTGTTCATATCTTTTTCCTTGTCCATCACTGGAAGCTAAATCCTTGCAATCTATTACTCAAGGTAGTCCTCTTGACTTCCCCAAATCTGCACTGCACCAAGACACTTCCTCTGAGAGATCCGGACCAATCTGTCAGACCTTGCCACATGCTCTGTTCTTGTTCACCAGACCACAACAATCTTCATTCAGACTTCCGGTAGAGACACACCATGACTTGCGGATATGTGGAATGACCTTTGTTGCCATCAATGACAACAACCATGAATCCATATAGTGTCTCTTGCCAACAGATCCTAGTATGCGGTGGAACTCTATAAATTTTTCCAAGGTTCTAGAATTTTGCAATGTCTTGTGCCTTCATCTAAAAGATCCTCTGCTAGGGTTTTGTGTTCAAAGCATTGAAAGTTTTCCTAAGGATATAAAACCATAAACCCTAGATCTTTTCTATAAGTGTCAATATAGATTTATGTTCTAATTTGAAGTTGACCGCTTGTAGCCTGTAAAGAACTCTTTAAGTTATAAAATGATGTATCTAATATCCTTCTTTACTAGCCATGTCCTTCCTTGCTATTGCCTACTGCCCGTGCCTTAATTTTTTCTCACGTACCTATCTCTTAATGTTGACCCCCTAGTGATATTCATGGTCCCCATTTTCCCTAGTAGACAAATGTTGTGTTTAAATCATTTCTTTATTTTGGCCCTTCAGTACCGAGTAGAGGTTTTTTTTTGACAAAAATGGCAATCCACTATAATATATTATATTTAAATAAAATATTACAGAAAGCCTAGTTCAAGGAGCATACTGGAAAGAAAGAACTAGGAAGAAAACCTTTGGTTATAGCTCAGAAGATACATATGTTTTACAAAAATGTCCTAGAGAGGAAAGCAAAACTATACAAAAGTCATCTTGTGATCTAAATCTAATAACAATCAAGACTTTAGAAGGCTGAGCTAACATTGGGTCTTAAGAGATCAAAAGATTACAAAAAATAATGGAGAAAGCACCTTGTTAACAGACTTAACCAGCAATCCTTCTGATATGAAACCAAAACAAAAATAAGCACAAAAATTGGACAAATCCTCCTTGTCCAAGGCAAGAGCCTAGATATGCCAATGCTCATAATTGTAGCAAGGTAATGCTAGAAAACCTGACAAAGCACGATGGAAGGAAGAGCAACCCTAACCAAAATATTAAGCATCCATAGTTTCATTTAGATCTTGAAGCAGATAATTCACACCACCATCACCAATACCATCACCATCTTCAACTAGAGAACTGAGAGGAGGTGAAACATGCAGATGAAACTGAGTATGAAATAGCACCACTTGAAACTTTGCATCCACAAGATTACCAAGCACCGCACCAATATCATTGCTATGAGCATGAAGAGTGAAATGCATAATATCCTCACAATCATGGTTAATGGCTACCCTCAAGGCATTGAGGACACAATTATGAACAGAGATATGCATGACTTGGCATTTTGAGAACAACCCTCCAATCAAAGCTCCAAACTTAAACATATCATAATTCTGGAAGGCCATTTCTATTGATTCCTTAGAAAATAGAAAATGATGAACAAATTTGTTAACCAGAAGCCTTATCGGGTTAGGGTCTTGAGACATGTCCATTAAATTATATGCAAACATAGAAAAAAATCTAAGATGGATACAACGACTGCACCCTTCCTTCCAAGATTTCCTTACCAACTACAACCTGAATGGCTTCCTCAACATTAGCATTCTCAATAACAAATATAGAAGCCAAGCCATCCAAATCAACAGCCCCAAAAAAAGCCTTCCCCCACTTTTGAATTGGGAAGAACAACCACTTATTCAACTAAATCTCCATTTCAAACAAAGCACATGCACAGATAAAAGCCACAATCCAAGGGTATAAAAAGAAGAAGCACATCAAATAATGACTACAAACTTGACGGGCCATATCCATCGATGACCACATTTGCAAAGATCCACAACAAACTAATAAGAAGGTACAAATATGATCTGAAAGGGGAGATTATGCCCATAAATAGACATGCTTCACAATAGATAACCCACGTGGATCCTATGAAAGACATAAATGTTAGCAAAAATGAACGGTGATGATTAAGCCATGCAACCTTTTTAATCCATTGCCACGATTTCATAAAGTTTGGGAAAAACATTGGCAATATCTGATCTTGCCACCAAAATGGGCCCTTCTATATCAAAAGCTAAATTAGCTAGAGCATCAGCTAAAAAGTTACCCTCTCGGCAACAATGAGAAATAAAATAAGACTCAAAATCATTCAATAAACCCCAAGCTTCTTGAAGAAAATAGTGAAGATGCCAACTCAATTCAAAATACCCTTTTAGAGAATTAATGACCACCAATGAATCCCCTTCAATATGAAACTTAGGAATTTGAAGATTAATTGCCAACTTAAGACCCTCAACTAGAGCCATGATCTCTGCCTAATTATTAGTCATTTCAGAAACTTTGGAAGCAAAAACCTGAATAACTTCTCCACTACTTTTTCTCAAGACAACCCCCAAAGAGGAGGGACCTGAGTTACCCCTAAAGGCCCCATCAAAATTTAGTTTAACGAAATCTACAATAGGAGGATGCCACTTGATAACACTTATGTCAACCTTAATAGTAGGCAAGCCTAAATTTGAAACAAACTTCAAAAACTTCCATTCCTTTAAAAATTTATCATCCCAAGTAGAGAACAACAAATTAGAAGAACCCTTTTTATGAAGAAAATTCATAACCAATTCAGAAATAGATTTCTCAATAATAAACAAAATATCATTTAACTCTTGACTAATTTTCCTCAAGATTCTTTTGTTCATGTCCAACCAAAGACTCCAAACCATAGTAGGAGGGGAAACGATCCAGATAGAAGAGAACATAGAGCCCTTGAAGAGAATGGGCCAACTTCTGAAAAGCTCAACAAGAGTGTTAGGCAGTGGACCATAACAACTTAATTTAGAATAGAGCCAAGACCAGCAAGCAAAAGCAAAGGGGCAGAGAAAAAAGAGATGATCTGGATCCTCTTCTACATTTCCACAGAACACTCAATTGAAAGAATTTGACACACCTAACTTCTTCAACATAACACTAGTCAAGATCTTCTTCTTAAGGGCTAACCAAGTAAAATCCCCAACCTTCAAGAGACATGCTATATTCCAACAAAAAAAAGAAGGCCAATCAGACAACAAATCAACCTTAGCAATAGATAAATATCTATACCCATCTCTAACATTATAATACCCTGATTTAGAAAATTTCCAGATTAGCTCATCTTCTTTGTTAGAAAAACAAATTCTTCTCTTTTGCAAATGAGCTAGAAGTAAGGCCTTCTGATCTTGAGGAAAAGGGCACTTTGAAAAGTCTTTCCAACCAGCAGACAAAGTAGGACCCTCCTCCATTATACAAAATTAATCTTTTACTTTCTTACCCCAAACTAAAGAAAGGAATTCCTTAGCCTTATCTAGTCCCTAAATTTGAGAAAGATGGGAGAAACCATTCCATGAATCTTCCCAAAAGAAAGCCTTTGACCCATCATTAATTTTCCAAGACAAATGAGGGAGAATAACCTCTCTATAGGAGACCAAGAAATTCCACATAGAAGATCCTTTAGGAGGCTTTTTCACTGTAAAGATTTTGTCTAAGCTTAAAGTATCGAGTAGAAAGTATGTGGCATGTTCTGGTTGGTTCTGCCATCCCACATAGGGTTTTTGTAATGTCCCTTTTTGGGATTACCCTAAATCTTTCCCTAAAATCACAACTTAGGATTACAACTTACCAATTAAATGTTTTAAGCAAAATAAATTCTATTTTAGACCTTACAATCATGTTAGATAACATTAGAAATACACTTCATATGATCAAAACATGTATAGTGAATTATCTATTCAAATCATGTAAGAGATATGTAATAAATTTAATTCTAAGTCTAAGAAAGATCACATATAACAATGTGACAAGTCTCAAGGACTATATGGGTTCAACCATAAAGAGGGGAGAAATCATGATGAGGTCTCCCAATTTTCCTCAACCTAGGTCCAATAGTATGACCTTATCCCCTGTTGGCCTCATGTGGTCGTTAACTGATGGTCCTTAACCATCATCATGAGGTGGCATACCTAGTGAGGGCTTTATGTCATTCCCCTTCATCACACCAACCCTTCCTCTTAGGATTGAGTATCCCCCTATTTATTTCAATAATTGATTCAAGTGGGGATAGTCTAGGAGACTACAATAGGGTGTCCTAAAATATCAACCCTAGGCCCACAGTAGGACCTTATACTCTGTTGGCCTCATGTGGTCCTTAACCATCATCATGAGGTGGCATACCCAGTGAGGGACCATTCATAGTTCTCCCTCCTTGCAGTCCTACCTCATCCTTTCCTTGACCAATTATTGCCAAATTCAAATCATTGTCCATAACATCAATAATATCAGTTACTAGTTGTAAAGGGTAAAATTTGGATAGTTGAGTTTTTTTGGTAGTTTTGTATGTGTATCCTCCTTTCACCAATTACATTCAAGGACCTAGGGTCAAGTTACAATGTAGTATCATAAGCTAGGTCACTATGAGATGTAGGGAAGCTTGGATTTTTGTGATTTGATTACCAATTATCTTCTATTATGCTCAATTATACATCAAAACCCTAATTATACAAATTCAACAACAAATAGATGAATATCGAAAAGTGCTCCTACAGAAAGATGTAAAATGACAAATAACTGTGCACCTATTTTTGGGGTTCAGAAGCATAATAGTTGGGGACTAAAGAGTAGGCACCTAAGTCTAATGCCTTGCTTTTTATCAGGATCTGGAAGCTTAGTCTGCAACCTGTTCCTACTGCATCAGAGATTTTCCCATTGTAGAACTTCAAGGACTAATGAGTGGGCACCCTAGTCTAGGGAGTTGTTTTCTTCTCTGATCTACAATTTCGACACTCTATTGTACCCTCCTACAACTTCACTTTGTCTGTAGATTCAACTTGTAACCTGCAATCATGAAAACTTTGGGAGGGGGTTGTGGTGTTTAGAGGCTTGCCTCAGTCAAGCCTAGAGAGACATTCAAGTCTTCCGAACACAATTGTCAAATAGAGAGTGTGTGCCCTTGGGAGGTAGAGGCAAAAACCAAATGATAAATGCTCAAAAACACAAATGATGTCACCTTGTAGTGAAGATCTCATGGGAGGAAGAAGCTCTTCATGCCATGAGGAGATGATTTCTCAAATCTACAAATACAAACACATAGACAACACAAATCTGCTCTTGCCACACAATGAATGCCTTGAATCACCTTTAGACATTTGTATAAAGTTCACAATTGCTTGCTAGTAATTATCTAGTCTATAAATGAATTCCTAAACATGCTTTTATATGCAACGACAAACACTCCCGCCAAGAATTTCGTAATTCAAACTTACCGTGTTGGCATAGGACCCAATAACGGTCACAAGCTGAAACCCAAAAATTGGGACTGACCCAAAATAGGGTAGGACTAGGGCACAGGTGTCCAAGTTCTCCTCCCTATTTTGGGTAGGGTTAGGTTCAAGGGATCCCCCTAGGTCCCATTTGTCATGAAACTTAGGGATCATTTCATCGGGATGTCAAAATATGATGAAAGATGTCCTAAATGCACACTAAAGGCTTGGGAGCTAAACCTTGTGAGGGAAAAGCCCCCAAGGGGACATTTTCTGACATTATAGTAGTATAATGGTAGATGTAGGTGAATATATTGATTCATCTTTATATTCATTAAGTATAGATACAATTATTCCATAGGGTAGATTTACTTACAGTTTTACTGTCACCTCTATGATTGTATATATCACAGTTGATATATATATACACATACTTGGTTGTCTATATTTCTTGGTTCTACTCTATATTTCTTTAGATGCTCAGTGTTGCCTTCTTGATGTCTCTTCATTATGTACTTCAAGTGCAGATATATATATATATATATATTCAACTCGGAGTTATAATCCTTCTTCTTCACTTCTTATTATTGTTATCTTCTCTCAAATCCCAATATATCTTTCTTGCATTAGGTCTGCTCACAATTTAGAATATCTGCTCTTTTCCCTCAAACTATTTTCATTTACTTCATATATCCTTTTAAAGCAAGGAATGGACACACCTTTTCATACATGATCGTTGCCTTAATTTGAATTGATGCTTAAACAATTCTTATATCATATATTACTTGCTTCTTTTTAATGAATCATATTATGGATAGCACTTCTTTGTATTCACCATAGCCTCAATGACTTTCTCTTAAGACTTAATCTTATATTAATTTATTTAAACTACTTTATATTCTTTATAGGATATATTCACTGCCATATAAGACTTTTGTCTTATATGAGATTACTTTTATAATTATATCTATTTATTATATTTAAATATTTATATTATATTATTAATATTTATGTTTGTTATTTATATTTCTTTTGATATAATATAATAACATATATTTATAGTATTATATTTTAATAATTATAATAATATTTAAATTTTTAGTTTTTATAATTGTATTTATATTTGTTATTTATAAATATAATAATATATCTTGTTAATATATATATATATATATATATATATAATATTTTAATTATATTAAAAATGATAATAATATTTAATATTATTTATTAAATATTAATATATATGCAATTATACTTCAAATTAATGATGGAAGGGATACGACAACACCATATATCAAGAAAGCAACTTCACCGTTTATCATGATGTTTAAGTCTTTAATTTAAATAGTGCCTTAACATTAGGACATCTTTAATGTATCCAATATCATTCTTTACTGGCCCTGTCCTTCCTTGCTACCGCCTACTACCCATGCCTTAATTTTTGCCCGCATACCTAAGTCTTAATGTCGACCCCCTAGTGACATTCATGGCTGCCTTTTTCCCTAGTAGACAAATGTTGTGTTAAGCATTTCTTTATTCCAGCCCTTCAGTACCGATCAAAGGTTATGTGGTGTGTTCTGGTTGGTTCCACCATTTCACAGAGGGTTTTTAAGGAAAAAAGAAATGGTCATAGAAGCACAGAAGAAGGACAAGTTTTGTGCCCCAATCTAACTATATATCTTGAGCCATTGGCGGATCCCATGAGGGATACATGGTGACTTTACATGCTTTCTGCCATTCAGTAGAACTCTTTTGAAGGCCTCACCGGCCACCCATAGAAGCATGGGGGATTGACACCTAGCATTACTCACACATTATAGGGCCAATGTCACAAGGTAAATGTTGTGTGTTCTCTAGCAGGAAATGTTGGAGGCATGAGTCAACTCCTGGATTACATGGCAAGTTTTATGTGGAGTGTAGGTAATTTTTAGATATTTTGCTCTGTGCCACATAGCACAATCTAGATAGTTTCCACCATTCTACAGATCTTTATCTCCGCCCAGATCTTACCACTATGAAAATTTGGAAAGTGACCTAATAGGTGTTATTTGACTTTTCTTCTTGACCATTTGGCTGAGATGGCGGTCCAGATGGAGTGTTCTTCTTTGCATAAGTGTCAAGTGTATACGCCTAAAAATGACATGATTCAGTCTAAATAAATATTCTTAATATTTATTTTATTCTAATTCTTCTATCAATAAATAAATAAACAAATTTATTTATTTGATTCACATTCCTCTAAATTAATTAAATATCAAAATATTTAATTATCTCTTCTAAAGTCAAAATTAAATAAAATCCTTTATTTAATTAAATTCTTCCAAATAATTAAATAATTCCTAATTATTTAACTAAATCAAATTCATTCTTCCAAATTTAAATAAATCAAATCAAATTTATTTAAATCCTCTCAATCTCTAAAAATAAAATATAATCAAATATTTTATTTATTCTTCCAAAATCATTCGAAATGAAATAATACCAATTATTTAATTGTTTCTTCCAATAATATCTTCTCTAAATTTAAATAAATCAAATATTTATTTAATTTATCTATTTCTTCTAAATTGAGTTATCTCTAAATATAATTCATTCTTTGTGCACATGCAATTGAATATTCTAAATATTTAATTGAGTTAAAATATCTTCTCACCCTCATGCAATTTCTATTCTCTAGTTCTATTCTCTTAACTAATTGATATATTCTTTTAATTGATTTAATCTCTTCAGTTAACTCCTTCTTCTATTTCTTTAATTCCTCTCATGCAAAATATAGTAAGACACTTGTCTTCTTTCTATTCGCGCATGTTCCTCAAGGTTTCTATACCATTGATCTTCTTGTTCTTTCTATACCGTTGATCTTCATTCTCTCAAGTCTCTAAATTGAACCCTATTCTTCCATTTCATTCATCCAAGCTTTAAGTATCATTACTCTGCAGGAATTACAGCGCACCTTTGGCACCAATTCCTTCATTGCTTATGATCACACTCATTACCATACTACTATCATTGTTGTGAAGCTCATTTTCATGGAGAAGCTATCATAGCTGTTCTCAATTGACAATCTTGGAATCATAGCAAGGAAGTGCACTCTCTGAGCGCCTTATTCATACACACAAGATCGATTGAGATAGGCAACTAATGGAATCTATGAAGGTTTGAGGTTTGCAAAGAGTTTTGAAGTTCTTTTGTTTGATTGATCTCTTTGTTTCTGTATTTCGTTGAGTTTTGGGTATTATTATTATTGCTATATTGATTATTCATGTTTACACCAATTTTCCCTTAATATTTTTGGCACCCACCATGGGGCGTAGCCCCAATTTAACCCAAAAACTGAGTTTTTGTGTTTTAGAAATCCGTACATAGGAGGAAACAGTGCATCTGACATATCCTAAAATGTATCTGTTGTCTGTTCTAGTGCATGCATTCCTTCGGTGCATAAAGTCTCCAATTCGGCACATCTATTATCTGTTCTGGCACATACATTAT
The DNA here is from genome assembly GCA_027924645.1 of Cunninghamia lanceolata. Classification (NCBI taxonomy): domain Eukaryota; kingdom Viridiplantae; phylum Streptophyta; class Pinopsida; order Cupressales; family Cupressaceae; genus Cunninghamia; species Cunninghamia lanceolata. The sequence continues at coordinate 2,977,904 of BSBN01001185.1, read as the reverse complement.
TTCAGTGCATACAAACTCTGTTCTAGCACATCTATCCTCTGATACGACACATTTGTTAGATCAGTACATATACACTATTTTCCTGCACTTTTGACCTTTGTCTTAGCGCATATGTATTGTGGCGCTTTTGAGCTCTGTTTCTACACATTCAGTCTCTGAAGCTACTCATCTGATCTAGGCAGTGATTTTTAGGGTTTCCTTGAAGTTTTGATGTCTCTTTGCAGGAACGCTCTTGATTTGTTTTATAGGCTAGGTACTGGTTTAGAATCATATAGTTGCACTTGTTAACTCACACTTTAATTTCTAATGGGAAAGTAAATGGATTCTCATGCAAAACTCACATAGTTTTAACTAGGAAGGTGGTAATTAAATCAGTGCTATCTTACATATCATTGAATCATTGCTATATTGCTATCTTTCAAAGTTAACAACTCATTGCTATCTGGATAAAATTGAACACATCATTGTTGTCTAGGTAAAACTGAATCATTGCTATCACGATTATCACTTCAAAGTTAACAAATTCATGCTATCTAGGCTAAAATTGAACACATCATTGATATCTTGGTAAAATTGGACCATTGTTGTCTTGTTATCACTTCAAAGTTAACAAATTTCTGTGCTTGCCCAAGTAGATAGCTTATCTAGTTTTTTTCATTTTAACTAGGGGAAAAGAACCACTATATTCTATGTTTTGGGAATAATACCAAGCCTATGCTCTCCCCTATCTTGGGTGACCAAAATGCCAGACATATCATTTTCACATGTGTTTTTCCTTTAGAGGGGCCTGCTCTTGGATATTGTTCATCCAAGTAGGAATGACCCTAAGTGGTAACATGCTAGATGCCAAGCCCTTCCAAGCCACTATAAATAAATTTTGTTTGGAGTGAAAGCTTCAAACAATGAGTGTAGTTTTGTTTTACCGACAGCCAACCTCCCCCAAAACCCTCCAAGGCGCAACTCTTGTAGGCTGGGAGACCCCAAAATAGAGAGTAGTGTTGCTGCATGTATAACCACTCAAACAGTTGCCTTTAGTACTCATCCTTTGTTCTAGTAGGCCAAAAACCCCTATAATCTAGTGCAGGGAAGGGTGATTATCACCCCCCGAAGATGCTTCACTAGAGATAGTGAGAATTTGGTTTTATACTATCGTTTGAAACCTAGGATTGTACTTGCTTTCTTTTTAGTCCAAAAAGAGTAAAAAAATCACAAAAAAAAAAACCATAAAAATATTCTTTGTGTTTGCTGTGTCTTCTTGCCATAATTTTAGAAAATCAAATAAAAAAGACCTTGCAACCAAAGATACCAAAAACATTAGAAAAATTCTAAAAACTAGTAAAAATACTAAGAAAACTAGAGTGGTGCTTTCGTCCTCTTTTGCTGCAATTTTGTGCCGACTTGCAACACATATGCACTGACTTCCAGTGCTTTTACAACCTGTTATGGCACATCTACAATTTACCAGTGTGGCGCTTCTGTGCTAACTTGTTGCGTATTTACCAGTTTTTGTGGTGCATCTGTTTTGTGCATGCATGACAGTGAGCACTTGCACAGTCTTTGAGAGAAAAATTTTATCATTTCTATGTACCCATTTCAGTCTAGTTCCAAATTTTGAGATCAGATCTTACCTTGCAGTCACTTTTTCATCCATTCCATAGCATATCCCCTCTTCTGTGGGTCATCCCATTCACCTTCTATCAAGTCTTCCTAGTCCAAAGTCAAAGTATCCCATATTAGATCAACACAGGCCCCTTTTTTGTATCATTTTGGATTCAAGTAACCCTAGTAAGTCACAGAACATCACTAGTGGTCTTGGTGCACGACTAGTCCCTACATAGTAAGATAGGTATCAAATACCCTTACTAGTGGCTATCATCTTGTATCAGTCGTCTTACTTGGAATCATTGATGGAAAGAGTCCCTTGTCCAAATCTTGTCATAAGTATCCTATTCTCAGTAGTCTCCATCGACATCTTGCCAAAATCTCTAGTTTCATCCCACTGCATCCCACATCACCTTGCATGGTTCTTACTAGATCTTAATACTAAAAGCAACTTGAAATGGCCGGAACGTCTAACCATATTGTCACCCCTCATGATAGTGGTGAGAAAATATCTCATGAAGATTATCAAGCACACCTCCAAGATTAGAAATTCTAATGCTTGCTAGAGAAAGTGCTCCATGAGGACCCTCACAAGTATTTTATCACCTTGCAAGTCTTGGAATTAAGCTCCACATTGATTTCAATCTAAACAAACTCAAAGAGACCGTAGAGGATAATCATGAACACCACAACGGTGAAGACAAAGTAAAGAAAGCCATAGACCCAAACACTCCTATGGAAGAAATGAGGAAACAAATCGAGGGTCTAACGCAACAAATGATGGTTCTCAAGATGAGTAGAAACACTAAAACACAATCCTTGGAAGATATTGCACCATACCCCTTTGATAAAAGTTTGAACATGATACCATTCCCCTTTCGATTCGAAGTTGCTAAGTTTGACAAGTACAAAGGGAAAGGGGACCCTAGAGATCACATTAGGGAATTCAACACCACATCCATGGAAATAGCTCATAATGAGACTTTCTTAATGAGACTATTCCCTAGATCTCTAGGTAGTCAAGCCATGGAGTGGTTCTCAAGACTTTCACCTGACATCAAAATTTTTGATGAGTTAGTCAACAAATTCATCACACACTTCTCATACAATATTGAACATGAAGTCTCCATGCTTGATCTATGCAACACTAAGCAAAAGAGTGGCGAATAATTCACCTCCTTCTTACAAAGATGGAGACAACTAGAAAGAAAATGCTCATATGATGTACCTGAGAAGCAATTAAAGGAGATGTTTGTCCATAACCTCAACTCTGATCTTAGCTATCAAATACAAATTCAATGCCCTACCTCATTTTCAAAGGTCATTGAAATGGGATTGTTCATCAAAAAAGCTATGATCACCAAGGGGGAAATCAAGTTATACAAGGACACACCTACCCCCAACTACACTACTGACAAATCAAAGTTTTGGACTAAAAACAAAATGTCGTTAATGATGGAGTAGTTGACACCAAGGTGGCAGCACCCAAACAACAACTGATATTCACTCTCAAAGGAGAGACAAGCAATGTTACACCCAACAAAACATTCTCTCAGGAGCCAAGACCATGGTTCAACTCAAATCCAAGGCAAAAGTTGACACCGTTGGGTGAGTCCCAAGAATCTGCATTAAGGAAGCTATTGGCCAACAATGAAATCTCTCTACCACCAACAAGTGATTATGAACCTCAAATAAAACCTCACTATTGGAAAGACACCAACTATTGTGAGTATCATAGAGGAAGAGGGCATACAACCAACAATTGTATTTGTCTCAAACATGTTATTCAAGACGTACTTGATCAAAATCAAGGATGTGCTCAACAACATACTTCTAATGAGACACATGTGGCTTACAAAGATCGGCTTCTTAATCATGATAGGCCGTACAACAACAACAACCGCAATAGGCAAAATTAGAATAATGGGAATAGTAATACCAATTACATAAGTGTTCCATTCGACTATACCATCAATTGCATATTAGAGCATTTTCCACAAATCAATGTGGTCATGCCTGATCAACAATCAAAACCCAACAAAACTAATTATAGTATCATTACCCGTAGCGGTAAGGTCACGTTGAATACCATTCCTCCAAGGTTGTCACCTTCTCAGTTCAATTTCCATCAGTATAGTGTCATAGACCAACTACGGAAGAGTCCTACCCACATTTCTATCTTAGAGTTGTTGCATCTATCTGTTAGACTTAGGGCATACAACTAAGAGGGGGGTGAATCAATTGTGTGAAACTTTCTCTATTTAAACACTTGAATCTTCTTTAGTGATTAGCATAATATTAATCATGAACCATAATGCATTCAAATCAAAAGCAAAAATATATCAACACATAAGACACCAAGATTTTGACGTGGAAAACCCGGTTAAGCAAAAAACCATGGGGTGATTAACCCAAAAATGTATTCTCTGTTAGAAGAATAGAAAGAACAAATGACACATGCCAATTAGGGCTCACTGCCTGAGCACACTTCTCACAAGAGACTCACTGCCTACAAGAGACACACTATCTACAAGAAATGAGTATCACATACATAAACTAGAAAATAGCATCTTCACCATGCTTGAATCAGTTCTATTAAAGCCCAAAAACTTTTATTCTGCCTTTTGCTTTCTTCTTCGCTACCACACTCGCATCTCCATAAGACACACTTCAAAATGACTTCACAATCCCTTATTTATACAAGGCATCGACTTAGGAACAATCATCTAAGTTGGCAAACACCTACAAGAGCATCCGCAAGATGTGTAATACATTTGGTCGGCCAGTCTCAAGAAGAACACCAATATCCGTGGTTATTCTTCAAATGCAAACTCTAACTTCAATGCGGACCACCAACATGAACTGGACATGATCCAACGATCATCATAACCTTCCCTGAATCACTAAGAACATCTGCACTTCATCATCCTACTGGAATTCTTCTCTCCTTCATCTGAAGCTTCAAGAACACAGTCTGTCATCACTATCACAAATGAATAGGCTCTTTCAGACCTTCAACCCATGAACCAATCTAGTTGATACTTCACAAGAATGTCCTCAACACTCCCTCAAATCCACAGAACGGGATAATGAAATTCTGGATCTCACTGGACCTATCTATGCCACTCTGTCACCTCTAAACACCTGCTGGAACCAGTTCTACTTGAGAGACCATAACTTCTTCAGATCTTCATGCAGACCTTTGAAAACTTGACTGGAGCATCTCAAGACTTATATCTACAAACCCTTTAAACCGCATCATCTGATCCTCAACCTATTGAGGACTTTTACCTTCTTGTCATCATTGTTCTTCACTGTTCCTGATTGAGACTCATTTTCTCAATATCCTTAGCACACAGCTCATCTAATCCTTCTCATTAATGCAACATGAGTATGTTGACATCAATGACAACACTGGTTAGGCCCATACTTTCAACAATCTCCCCCTTTGTCATTGATGGCAACATATGATGTGAAAAACCATCAAGACAAGAATTTCTCCTTGCTGTCACAACTCCCCCTAATAGCAACAACTATTCACATGTCTTCTCTTCCTTTATTGCTCCCCCTTTGATCAGCAGTGACTTGTTTTTCACATGTCTTCTCTCCCCCTTTGACATCAATGGAAAAGGGCTCATACTTGCAACTCCATTACTTCATAACATACCTGCTGCTCCCCCTGAGTAGCAACTCCCTTATCATCAATCTAGATCACAAGATATGACTGTGATATCCACCAGATTGATGCACATCAGTGCATCCTAGTTCATCACCAGAGGGGCAATAACCCCTAACTCCTCCCTGAGATACTCAAAAGAGTCCTTGGGAAGAGGTTTAGTAAAAATATCTGCAATCTGATCCTTGGAGGGCACATACTCTAATCTAACTTCATCCTTGTTCACTTGCTCTCTCAGAAAGTGAAACTTGATAGATATATGCTTAGTCTTAGAATGCAACATTGGATTATTAGAAATATTTATTGCACTTGAATTATCACAAAAAATTGTGATAGGCTCCTCATATTCTACTTTAATATCTCTTAGCATCTGCTTCATCCACAAAACTTGAGTGCAACTACCTGCTGTTGCAATGTATTCTACTTTAGTTGTAGACAAGGATATTGCCTCTTGTTTCTTGCTTAGCCAAGAAACCAATCTTTTCCCCAAAAAGAATGCTCCACCACTGGTACTCTTCCTGTCATCCACATCTCCTGCCCAATCTGCATCTGTATATGCATGAAGAGAAAAATTATGATCTCTAGGATACCACAGACCATACTCAATTGTTCCTTTTAGGTACCTAAAAATCCTTTTGATTGCCATGACATGGGATTCTTTGGGATTAGCCTGGAATCTCGCCACAAGACCAATAGCCTACATTATGTCTAGTCTAGTTTGAGTGAGATACAATAATCCTCCAATCATTGATCTATACTTTGTCTGATCTATCTTAAGGGAGTCATCATCTTTGCTCAACTTACATCTAATTGCCATGGGAGTGTTCATTGGCTTTGAATCTTCCATTCCAAATTTCCTCAACAATTCTTTCACATATTTGGTATGAGAAATAAAGATTCCTTTCTTTGTCTAAGTAATTTGTAGACCCAAGAAGAAATTTATTTCACCGAGCATTGACATCTCAAACTCACTTTTCATTTGATTTGCAAAGGTTTTACACATACTGTCTCTTCCTCCAAAGATGATATCATCAACAAATACTTCAACAATCAAGATGTTTTCATGATCAATTTTGAAATATAGGTTACTATCAGCAGTACCTTTGTTGAAACCAATCTTCAAAAGATGTTTGTCCAGTCTTTCATACCATGCTCTTGGGGCTTGCTTTAGTCCATACAGTGCCTTATTTAATTTGCAGACCATATCACCATGCTCAGATAACTGAAATCCATCTAGTTGTTCAATGTACACTTCTTCTTCTAAGTCACCATTCAGGAAAGCAGATTTAACATCCATCTGATACACCTTGAAATCCTTGAAGGTAGCAAATGCAAGAAATAATCTGACTACTTCAATTCTTGCCACCAGAGCAAAGGTTTCTTCAAAATCAATTCCTTCTATTTGAGAGTAGCCTTTGTAGACCAATCTAGCTTTATTTCTGATTACTTCACCAACTTCATTTAGTTTGTTCCGGAAGACCCATTTGGTTCCAATCACATTCTTGTTTCTAGGTCTAGGAACAAGATCCCAAGTGTGATTTTTCTCAATTTGCATCAATTCTTCCTCCATTGTTTTGGTCTAGTTTTCATCATTGCAGGCTTCATTTATTGTCTTAGGTTCAATCTTTGAAATTAGACAATATTCATTTGAATTTTGAGCAATTTTCCTTCTAGTTTACACACCTTTGCTTTTGTCACCTATGATCTGATCTTCACAGTGGTTCAGTCTTACATACCTTGGAACTTTGGGAGTTTCTTACACTTCTGCTTCTTGATCAGGCTCATTAAGACCTATCTCTTCTTCCTGATTTACTAGATCAATCTGAATCTAATTTTCAGAAGAGGATTGAGCTCCTTGAACTAGAACACCATTTTGATCATCTTCATCATATTCATAAAACCTTGAGGGTTTCTCTATTCCCTCATCAACCTTTACATTTGTACTTTCTATCATCTTTCTTAGTCTCTTGTTATAACACTGGTATGCTTTCCTTTGAGTAGAGTAACCAAAGAATATTACTTCATCACTTCTAGCATCAAACTTGCCTAAATCTTCATCTCTTTTGATGTAACATTTGCTACCAAAGACTCTGAAATATCTTATAGTAGGAATAATGCCAAACTAGAGTTCATAAGGGATCTTACCGGTATTGCTTCTGATTTGAACTTAATTAAGAGTATAGACTGCAGTGCTGACAACTTCTCTCCAATAGATCTGAGGAACATTTGCTTCCATCATCATAGTCCTAGATGCTTCCTGGATGGTCTGGTTCTTTCTCTCCAGTACTCCATTCTGCTGTGGAGTCCTCGGAGTAGACAACTGTCTCTTAATTCCATGTTTCTCATAGAATTCTATGAACTCACTAGATGTGAATTCTCCACCTCTATCAGACCTCAAACATTTCAACTTTATTCCTATTTCATTCTCTACCATAGCCTTGAATATTTTGAATTTCTCAAGAGCTTCCGATATCTCCTTTAGAAGGTTACCCACATCATCCAGGAATAGTCATCTATTAGCAGCATGAAGCATCTATCACCTTGAATACTTCTAGTTCTTGCCGGACCACAAAGATCATTGTGAACTAAGTCCAATATTCCGGTAGAAGATAGTTCCTTGCTTTTGAATGTGACTTTGCTCAGCTTACTCAACAGACATTCCTTGCACAAGTTGTTAGTAGGTTTCACCAATTTTGGAAGATCTCTTACAGCCTGAGTATTGCTTATCTTGATGATATTATCAAAATTCACATGACACATTCTTCTATGCCATAACCAACTCTAATCAACTTGAACAAATAAGTAACTTTTACCAGTACCAACCAAGTGGAAGATATTGCCTTTAGTTTGAGTACTGGATGCAATCTCTATTCCAGATCTTTCATAGATTTTGCATTTTCCATCCTTGAATCAGAGATCATAGCCTTTGTCCACCAACTGTCCAACACTGAGAAGATTGTGCTTCAAACCTTCAACATACAGTACATTGCTAGTTTTGTTTCTTCCATTAAAAGAAATAGTTCCTCTTCCTCTGATTCTATCAGCAAAATTATCACCAAACTTCACCACTCCTCCTTCATACCTTTCCAAATCTATGAACTTATTCTTGTCACCTATCATGTGGTGAGAGCAACCACTGTCAATGACCCAATCATTCTTTTCTTCAACTTGGGCAGCCAGAGCTCTTTCTACAACTTTATGATTGATAGATACGGAGGATATTGGTTCTTCTTCCTTGATGGAAATAAACACCCATTCACTTTTAGATTTATTTCCTGTCTCTGATTCATCATCTGTTACTCCTTCATTATCATCTTCTTCATGAACATAGTAACAATTCTTTTAGAACCTTGATCTGTTAGGATTTGGATTTGAAAATCTTTCCAGACATTTTGAGGCAAAATGACCAATCTTATTGTAGTTAAAACACTTAAAAGGCAATTTTCCTTCATACTTACCGGATCCTCTTGGTAGTCTCTTTGCAATGAGGGCTTCAAGTTGAGAAGTTTCTACTTCTTCTCCTTCCACTTCCAGGTCTTTTCTTGCTTTTTCATACCATGACAATTTCCTTGATGAGTTCTCTCCCAGATCAAATCCTTGTTTACCTTTCACAGAGGCACTGGCTTTGAATGCAGATTCAGTTTTGGGGGGATCATCTCCAAATTTGGTCATTTCAAAAGCAACTAGTTTGCCAGCCAATTGGTCTCTTGTGACAGTTGTATGGACTCTGAATTCATCAATGGCAACAACCTTGATTTTGTAAGAGGCAGGAATGGATCTAAGAATCTTACCAACAATCTCATTTTCATCCAAGACTCCACTAGAATTTCTAATTCCACAAACCAGCTCATTCACTCTTGGCATAAAAGTGGTAATATTTTCATCATCTCTCATCTTCAGTTTTTCAAATTTTCCTTTTAGACTCTGTAACCTTGCACATTTAATATACTCGTCTCCTTCATGTAGAAGTTCTAGTTTAATCCAGATCTCATAGGCAGTTGGTAGGTCAATAACATTTGAGAGCTCTAAGTCAGTTAATGCGCTTAGAAGAGCCTCTTTGGTCCACAGATTGTTTTCAGTATCTGTGATTTCATTTAGGGTTGTCGGACCACCCTGTGGAGGTACATACACTTTTGTGACCATGGACCAGTACGCCATTCCCATACACTGCAAGTGATATTTCATGTGACCTTTGCAGAGAGAAAAGTTGGTTCCATCAAACTTCAGACTATCCTTCTTGTATGATGACATCCTAGATCTCCTCAAGCTGTTAAGCTCTTTTTAGAGGAACTTGGCTCTGATACCAATTGTTAGACTTAGGGCATACAACTAAGAGGGGGGGTGAATCAGTTGTGTGAAACTTTCTCTATTTAAACACTTGAATCTTCTTTAGTGATTAGCATAATATTAATCATGAACCATAATGCATTCAAATCAAAAGCATAAACATATCAACACATAAGACACCAAGAGTTTGACGTGGAAAACCTGGTTAAGGGAAAAACCATGGGGTGATTAACCCAAGAATGTATTCTCTGTTTGAAGAATGGAAAGAACAAATGACACATGCCAATTAGGGCTCACTACCTGAGCACACTGCTCATAAGAGGCTCACTGCCTACAAGAGACACACTGTCTACAAGAAATGAGTATCACATACATGAACTTGAAAATAGCATCTTCACCATGCTTGAATCAGTTCCATTAAAGCCCAAAAACTTATGTTCTGCCTTTCACTTTCTTCTTCACTACCACACTCACATCTCCACAAGACACACTTCAAAATGACTTCACAGTCCCTTATTTATACAAGGCATCAACTTAGGAACAATCATCTAAGTCAGCAAACACCTACAAAGGCATCTGCAAGATGTGTAATACATCCAGTCGGCCAGTCTCAAGAAGAACACCAATATCCATGGTTATTCTTCAAATGCAAACTCTAACTTCAATGCGAACCACCAACATGAACTGGACATGATCCAAAGATCATCATAACCTTCCCTGAATCACCAAGAACATCCACACTTCATCATCCTACTGGAATTCTTCTCTCCTTCATTTGGAGCTTCAAGAACAGAGTCTGTCATCACTGTCACAAATGAATAGGCTTTTTCAGACCTTCAACCCATGAACCAATCTAGTTGATATTTCACAGGAACATCCTCAACACTCCCTCAAATCTACAGAATGGGATAATGAAATTCTAGATCTCACCGAACCTATCTGTGGTACTCTGTCACCTCTGAACACCTGTCAGAACCAATTCTACTTGAGTGACCATAACTTCTTTAGATCTTCATGTGAACCTCTGAAAACTTGACTGGAGCATCTTAAGACTTATACCTACAAACCCTTTAAACTGCATCCTCTGATCCTCAACCTATTGAGGACTTTCACCTTCTTGTCATCACTATTCTTCACTGTTCCTGATTGAGACTCATTTTCTCAATATCCTCAGCACACAGCTCATCTAATCCTTCTCATTAATGCAACATGAGTATGTTGACATCAATGACAACACCGGTTAGGCCCATACTTGCAACACTATCTCCTTCCCACAAGGAGATTCTTGATAAAGCCTTAGTGGAAACTATTATCCCCACTAACTTGGCCTAAGAGAAGTTTCAAGCGATGGTGGGTAATCTAACCTCCTCAAGTACCATATCATTTCCCAAACAAGATGACCTCTCAGTGTCTCAACCCCATAACACCCCTCTGCACATTGTCTCCTTCATCCACAAGCACTGCATCAAGAGGGTTCTCATTGATGGGGGAGCTGGTTTAAATATTTAAACATTGAAGCTAGTCCTTACATTGGGGTTCTCTAAAAATGTAGTTGACCCAAGGAAGAAGATTACTATCAAAGCTTATGATGAAGAGGAGAGAACTACCAAAGGAATAGTGGTATTACCCATACAAGTGGGACCGGTGATAAAAGACATTGTGTGCCAAGTCCTAGATAAGGAGCTCACCTATAATATTCTCCTAGGTAGACCATGGATTCATGCCATGAAAGTTGTGCCTTCTACCTATCACCAATGCATAAAAATCCCTCATAATGGCAAGCAAGTCACCATCCAAGGTGACCCTGACCCCTTTCAGCATTGCAACTCTATCCTTTCAAAACCTGATTGCATCATACCAAACAATAGAGCATCTACATCCCCTACCCCATAGCATGATTCTACCTCTGAAGCTTCCTCATCAAAGCCCAAAGAGCATAAAATTACCATCAAAGAAATAGGAGTAGGGGAATACTCCATCGAACATAGCCTCAATCTAGCCAAGATGCCTTTATCTCCTAGATCCTTTGGTCGACCCAAGTATTTTCCAAAGCCATCTGCTCCTCCTACACCTCCCACATCTCCCTTTGTAAAATGGGGGACCCTATTAGATGAAATAGAGGAAAGAGATAACCTACAATGGCTTTCCATTGAAGAAGAAGAGAACATACAACAGTAACCACCTAAGCTCCCAACAAAAATCTATGGGCAAGGTGAATCTATCCTACATAGAATGGGTTATGAAGGACAAGGCCCCATTGGCCTAAGAAAAGAAGGAATTATAGAACCCATTCAACCTTCTTCATCCTCATTGGCTAGAACTACAAAAGGTCTAGGATATAAGGATAAGGGCAAAGCTAAAGCAAATGCTTGTCTAGTGGAAATGATCTATACACTTCAAGAGGACATGACACAGATTCCAATGAATATGAGTGGGATGAGCTAACAGAGTATTCCTATGACAAAAAAGAGGTTGATACCATTCAAACTTATAGCCCCTACCATGAGGGACAAATGCTACCACATAGGCTATTAGAGTGTGATTTGCCTATCCCTGAGAATATGACTTTCGAGGAAGGTTTGAGTTCTATCGCGATAAACAACTTGGAGGAAAGTACCATCCTAAACAGTCCCCCTACCAATACTCCTAGCATATCCATTCAAACTATCAATGAATTAGATCTATCCTCCGACTCCCTCCCCCTTGTGCATCCTGAGCTTATTGATTGGGATCTACGAGGAACCCTGTAACTAGATATGTTCCAAAATGATGATGCCTATATTGACTATATGGAACTTAGGGACCACCTTCCCAAAGGAGATCATAAAACTAGCTTTGCCATTGAACTTAATATCGTGGCTTATTTCAGAGAGGGTGCCAAGCCTTCCAGTCACAAAAATATCAAAATAAAAACTAGATTTGATAGTGAAAACTGCTTCGCATTAGTGTCAGATCCTAAAATATTAAAAAGAAAGGATGCATCCGAGGGTGAAAACCCAACTGTGGCACTTGACAATGGAAGGCTTGACACTCTCCCTGATGACATGCAATAGGAGAAGTCTCAGATTGTTGTGGAACCCATAGAACCTGTTAACATTGGAACAGAGGAACAACCTAAGATCATTCACTTTGCTAAGCCTCTAACCCCACTAGAGAAGACTAAGTTTGTACCATTCTTCAAGATAAATCAAGTCAATTTTGCATGGTCATAAGAAGATATGCTAGGGTTAGATCTAGATTTGATTCTACATCATCTTCCACTAGATCCAGGAGTGAAACCAGTGAAATAGAAGCTTAGAAAGATGCATCCACACATTGCACTGCTTGTAAAAGAACTCAAGAAACTACCAGATGTAGGGTTCATCAGAGCTATAGACTATGCAGAATGGGTCTCTAATATAGTACTAGTGTCCAAACCTGATGGCCAAGTCAGACTATGCAATGATTTTAGAGATCTAAACAAAGCTTGCCGTAAGGATGATTTTCCGTTGCCAAATATAGATATCATAGTCGACTTAATAGAAGGGCATACCATGTTATCTCTCATGGATGGCTTCTCAGGATATAATTAGATCAAGATAGCACCAGAAGACTAGCATAAGATGGCTTTTACTTGTCCATGGGGCACTTTCTGCTGGAATGTCATGCCATTTGGGCTAAAGAATGTAGGAGCCACATATCACCGTGCTATGACCACTATATTCCATGATATGATGCACGTCACCATGGAAGACTATGTAGATGATATCCTCACAAAGTCACTCACAAGAGAATCACACCTAGATGTGTTAGAGAAAGTCTTTTAGAGATTAGAATAATTCAAAGTTAGGGTGAACCCAAAGAAGTCTGTGTTTGGAGTCACCTCAGGCAAGCTCTTAGGCTTTATTGTATCAGGAAATGGAATAGAGGTGGACCCCACAAAAGTCAAAGCTATTATGGACATGCCACCACCCAATACTCTTACTCAACTAAGATATCTATAGGGCAAGTGACAAGCAATCCGTAGGTTCATCTCACAACTAGCAGACAAGTGTCAACCATTCAGTCATCTCTTGCACAAGAACATTCCATTTAGGTGGGATGAGAAATGCGAAGAGGCATTTGACAAACTAAAGAGTATCTTATGAATCCACTTATTCTCATGCCTCCTATTCAAGGGAAACCATTGTTACTATACATATCTACTATACCAGCAGCTCTTGGGGCCCTTCTAGCAAAACAAGATTATTAAAATAAAGAAAGAGCCGTCTATTACATTAGCCGCACATTGGTGGGCTATGAGTTGCAATGCTCTCAGATAGAAAGATCATGTCTTGTGGTAGTTTTTCTTTGTAAAAACTCTAACATTCTATACTTGTACATCCAGTCAAACTTATTGCAAAAGTAGATCCACTAAAGTACCTACTAAGCAAAGCAGCTCTAACAAGTCGCCTAGCCAAATGGGTAATGCTCCTAAGTGAATACAACATTGAGTATGTAGATAGAAAGGCTATCAAGAGACAAGTCATTGTTGATTAGTTAGTAGATGCACCACTACAGGACACCACACCAATGCAATTTGAGTTTCCAAATGAATCCTTATTCAATATATCAACACATTCTTGAAAACTTTACTTTGATGGGTCCTACACAAACCATGGATCAGGGGCAAGAATCTTATTTGTAACTCCTCATGGTGACACCATACTGAAGTCTTACCCTCTATTATTCCCATGCACCAACAACATAATAGAATATGAAGCCCTAGTCATTGGCCTCAAAATGGAAACAGAGTGGAAAATCAAAGAGCTACATTTCTATGGTGATTCTCAACTAGTGATCAATCAGGTCAATGATGATTACCAAACCAAAGATGAGAAGCTTGTCCCATACAAGAAGATGGTCAAGGAATTTAAGGAATACTTTGTGATCATCTCTTTTGAGTAGATACCTCGCATTGAAAACAAAGTAGCAGATGCCATGGAAACCATTGCCTCTCTTCTTGAAATACCAGAGAATCAGTCACTGTACAAGTTCTTAGTGGAATCAATTTAGAAACCAGCTTATGATCTTCCTGAAACCCATTCCATATGCCTATTAGTGGGATCTGATTCACCTTGGTATGATAAGGTTTACACCTACCTCAAGGACAACACCCTCCCACCTGACTTATCTTCAAACCAATGACAAACCTTTATACACCAAACCTCTCGTTATACCATTATTGATGACACCCATACTGACATGGTCTAGATGGTACTTTACTCCATTGTTTAGAATGAGAAGAATCCCAAACCACCTTACAAGATGTACATGAAGGGATTTGTGGAACACACTCTAGTGGTCCTTCCTTAGCTAAGAAACTTATGTGTTTGGGTTATTATTGGCTGAACATGGAAACAGATTCATATCAATTTGTGAAGAAGTGCAACTAGTGCAAAATACATGGGAACCTGATACATGCACCAGCTCAAGAGTTGAGATCTTTAACGACACCTTTGCCCTTTTGCCAATGGGGACTTGACCTTGTCGGTAAAATCCATCCACCCTCATCCAATAGCCACAAATTCATAATAACTGCCATTGAGTACTTTACCAAGTGGATTGAAGCTGTTCCCCTCACCATCATCACAGGTAAACAAATCTCCTCATTCATCCTCAATTACCTCATCTGTAGATACAGAATTCCCTCATCCATTATCATAGATAATGGAAGACCCTTCAAAAACCAAGATGTCTAAGAACTCTGTGACTGATTCAAAATCCAACACTGTTTCTCCACACCCTATTACCCCCAAGGTAACAGCCAAGAAAAAGCATCCAACAAGACCATCTTGAAACTCCTCAAGAAGATAGTCAATGATGCTGGCCGTGATTGGTAAATCCAACTCAATCCCACTCTGTGGGCCTACAGAACCAGTATACGCACTCCCACAAGTGCTACTCCTAATGCCCTTGACTATGGTTCAAAAGCTATCCTCCCCATTAAGGTTGAGTTACCATCTCTCAGGGTGTCGTTAAAGGTCTCTTAACAGATGAAGAATACAGAGTTTCCAGATTGCAAGAACTAGAGTTGCTAGAAGAAAGGAGATAGAAAGCCTTTGACCATCTCAAAGCATATCAACAAATGATGTCATGAAGCTATAACCACAAAGTCCGCTCAAGAGTCTTTAAAGTTGGAGATCTAGTACTTAAGGAGAACCCCTGCAATCAACAAGATCAGGAAAAGAAAGGCAAGTTCGAACCCAACTGGCTTGGGCCTTATGTGATCGTAGCTACTTATGGATTGGGCACATATCAGTTAGCAACATCAGAGGGTGAGTTGTTCAATGAACCAATCAACAAAATGCATCTTCATTGGTTCTATACCTAAGATAACCCCAATGTAAGGGTGGCATAAAAATACAAAAAAATTCAAAAAATACAAAAAATACAAAAAAATACAAAAATTAGAAAAATACAAAAAAAATTGTCCTTTGGTGAAAAAATGGAAAACAAGCATCATGCATACTTTCTATCTTTCATGCAAATGAAATCAAGTGGTGAAAACCTAGTAAACAGGTGTTACTTGTGATAAACCACTTCCTCCATCTTTGGGAAACCAATCACCTTGTGTCCATTCTTCCTTCACTCATGTCCCATTCGACCCATATCTATTCCATAATAAAAAACCTAACAATAACCTATCATGGCTTGATACTCTATCTCTTTCTTGCCTTGTCAACCAAGGTTTTATCCCATATCCTATCCATAGTGTCATCCTAGCATAGCATCTATCCTCTAGTCCATCCATGGTCCAAGTCCATGAACTACATTGCCTCTGCGTTGTCATGTAGGCAAGGCCATTTTCAATGTGCCCCCGAGGCTCCATTGTCCCATCCATCCCATGTCTAGTCCTTCTATCTATCTGAGTGTGCACCACTTTCTATCACCTAGGTCTTAGGTCCATTAGGGTTTACCCCAAACTACGTTACCTCTACATCATCACGTAGGCAAGGCCATTTAGCAATGAGCCCCAGAGGCACTAGGTCAATCTCTTAGGGTCCGTCTTACCAATAAGTATTGTGGAATCTTCTCACTAGGCAAGCAAGTGCAAATAAAACCCACTCTTTTCAAAGAGAAATCTTGACACACGACCTTAACCTATCCCAAGCAAAGCAAGCAAGTACATAAAGAATTCTAAATGAATTTACCCAAATTATGGCAAGAAACAAACACATCTAAATGCAAATATGTTTTGTAGATTAGAAACATGATTAAACTGCAGAGTCTTGATTTCTGCTATCATGCCTTTCTATGCTACTCAAGGATACCAAAAGGTAGATATGCTATGATGGGGGCATGATTATTTTCTTTATTTTGTGTTTGTGGATTAAACTATAGTAATGTGATGCCTTGTCTAAAGACATGATCGACAAAAGATCATCGAAGACATCTAAGGTCTAACATGAAAGGGGGCAATCTTTGTCTGTTGACATGCAAGAAATACTTAGGTCATCTCAGTTCAATTATACCTAGATGCTTGTATTAACTTGTTAAATCAAAATCTATGTAAGCAATGCTCAGGTCATCTTGGTTCAATTATACCTAGATGCTTGTATTAACTTACAACATTTCAAAAAAAGTACCAAAAAAAAAAATTTGCCCAATGATGAAATAAGCACTTCAAAATACTTCCACCATCAAGATATCAAAAGCAAATCATCCATCATACATCCATATCCCATGCAATAAAAGATCCAAACAATGCAGAGTATCAATACAAATCAAAGCTTGTGAGTCTTTCTATCGAGTCATTCTTTCAATCAATCTTCTATCTACCATTATGTCATTTCTATGTTGATAGGGTACATTTGGACATCACAAAAAACATAACATACAGTTGCATATCATATCACATGAGATAGTCATTTACATGATTAAATCAGTTGCATACATAATAAATTGCATTAGGTCACCCATATACATTTTGCAATCATCACGTAGTGTCAATAGAAAAAAATAAAAAACATAGATAAATGCATCGCATAAATTGCATAATCATATAGATACCATTTGCATTTGCACATTAGAAACATATCAAGTAAACACATCTAAAGTCTGCATTAGGCCACATAGCATCAAGTAAAAACATCTAAGACTACATTAGATAAACATGTGTATCACATCATACAAATAGAAATGCATCATAAACTCATAAATATAGAGAGCGTCAAATAGTTGCATCATCATATACATATCATAAAAACATGTCCAAATGTACAAATATCACAAGGTCCATCTCTGAGTCAATGTCATATACAATGAATACATCCCAAGGATGGTGGTACATGTCTCAAAATATAAAAATGGTATATATGCATATCTAGCCATCTGAGCCATCAAAAAGTGTACGTAGGAGCCAAAATTTGTGCAAGTGTATGCTAACCCTACTGTTGTGAACTATTGCTCCCAACAGTATCTCCTGAATCCCCTCCTCCGCTAGCCCCAGACTGCTATGGGCCCATCATGGAGGCTCTTGACCTCGATCCACTTGTTCTCTGGGAGGCCATAGATTGGCTCCTATAGTTCAGAGCCCTCTGACTAACTGGCACAACACCATGGTATAAACCATGATAGTACTATGTCTGAGCCTATGCTTTGGCAAGCTCACCCTACACCTACACTAACTGTGCATGTGCCTGTGCCAACTGTGTCTATACCTATGCCAGCTCTGCCTATGCCTAGGCTAGTTGTGCCTAAACCTGGTGTACTTGCCCAACCAAAATGCTCCTAGTGGTATTTGTCCCAAGGGCTAACACTACTATATTGTGCTCTACTCAGATAACTCGTATATGTACCTCTGCCATATCTCTCTCTAGTGAGCCCTGAGATAACCTCTGCATTTGTCTCCTGCTGGGCCTCATCCATCCTAAGCTATGCCCATAGCTACCTAACTTGTCCTCTCAGCACCACTATGGCTCTCTCATGGACATCTAGCTATGTTGGACCCTAAGGTGCCTGTGCCTATCCTTGCCCCTGTGGATGAGGTACCTACTACTGTACCACCTGCTGAGGTGGCGGTATTTGTGCCTGCTATACAACCTATGGTGGCACTACCTGCGGAGCATGGGAAGGTCCTTCTCTAGCTCTCCTCCTCTGTCTAGGTCTATCTCCATCGTCTCCACCACCTCCCCCTCCTCCATCATCTCCACCACCTCCCCCTCCTCCACCATCTCTGCCACCTCCCCATCCTCCTCTCCTCCTCCTCCTCCTCCTACCAACCTAGCCCTCGTTGTCTAAATTTGCCTTGTCTATACGAGGTACCAGCTCTCTAAGCCCTGAGTACCTTAGAAATGGATGAGTA
Organism: Cunninghamia lanceolata; assembly: GCA_027924645.1. Taxonomy (NCBI): domain Eukaryota; kingdom Viridiplantae; phylum Streptophyta; class Pinopsida; order Cupressales; family Cupressaceae; genus Cunninghamia; species Cunninghamia lanceolata. Next base: position 2,959,014 of record BSBN01001185.1, on the reverse strand, counting down.
ATGAACCACTCCTTAAAGTCCTGAGTCATCCCAGCATCTACAATCTCTCTCCTCATATCCCAGGCAACATAAGGAGTTTGTCAAAACTCTGCCACTACCTCCTCATAGGATGCCACTAGCCCCCATCTGAAACTCTCTATGTGAGTCCATGCAAAGAGAGCCTGCCCCTGTGGCATGCCATGTCTCCTTCCAAACTACCTCTAAACTTGGCTGACAATCTGTCTCTCCAGAATAAACTGCATCCAGCCTATCAGTCACCACATTTGATAATAATATGGCAGCTCATCCTCCCAAGGCTCATAGTCTAGATATGGTCGCCAGATGACCATATCTAGCCCATCTAAAGCATGCCTCCAATACTTGAGCTTCCCCAACCTATGATAGGAAATCACCCTTGCATAGCCCTAGCTATAGGGCTCTCCCCTCTATCTCTGAAAGACACAAGTCGGCCTAGTAATGGCAATGTGTTCCCATATCCAAAACTGTAATAGTGAGACACTTGCTAATAATCTCGCACCCCTGTGGTATACCACCTAATGCATGTCGTGGTATAGGTGCACTAAAATGAAAACACCCCAATCATAATGGGTACCTCTGTGACTATCTGCTCCATAATTCATCCCCATCCAATCAGGAACCCATGTGATCTCCTATCGGGGCATACAACGCCTCCGATCAGTCCTGCAACTATACCAGGGAAATAGTCATAGTAGTCATGAATGTCCTACCAGGAGATGACCTGTCCTTCCAGCTCAGGGTCATCGAATACTCACCTGCACTTTGCAAGTCCTGCATCCTGCTGTGGATCATACTCCACGAGCTCTCCCTGAATAGGCAAGTGGAGTATCATGGATACATCCTCTAAAGTAACTGTCATCTCACCAGTTAGGAATTGGAAGGTCGCGTCCTTGTTGTGGAACCTCTCTATTGCAAACATAAAGAAACATAGTCCAATCCCATCGCACTGAGCACCTCTTGAACCATCTCAGTCAACATATGTCGCTACAACATCGGTATGGGAAACTACTCCCGCGACATCAGTGTATCTCGTATGTCCTCCTGCAAAGCATGTAAAGCAAGGCATCAACCTAAAGTTGCAAGTACCATACTCAACATATCTATAGAAACATATCAAATTGATTAAAACAACACACTACATCTCTTGACTAGATTCCTGCAATCTCAGAGATAGCTTATCGATTGACATGTCAAACAGGATGCCAATCGAGTCAATTTTGTTAAGTAAACTGCCTATCTATATCATATGCACCATAAAAAATGGTACATACACCATTTCTTATCAAATGTGCCATCCAGTTGCATGCACCATCTCATACCATAAATGTGCCATAGAATTATGCATGCGCCGATTTAACTAATGCATGCACAACTTTAGTATATGCACCGTTCTATATCTTAAATGTGCCAAAGTTTGACAGATGCACAGTTTCGCATGCGATATGCACTAAACTGCGATCTAGCACATTTGTCTAGCCTAATTTTTCCTAGCATTTATTGTGCTAAAAATCTACTCTAGGGGAAATTTTTCAAGATACATACCAGGGGTCCTACCTCTGCTGGCCAGTCGAATTGTCAGACTCGCTCAAAGTGATGCTCCTCGTGTGGAATGTCCATCCTCGTGATGACTGCTCTATGCTCTCCTAAGCTCTCAGAAGCAAATCCAACAAAGCCAAGTGTGCAAATGAATTATCTTGTGGACCTAGCTCTTATATATAGCATGCAAACCTTGAACTGGCTATGTGGTGACTATGACTACTTCCCACACCCATTTCTTCCCATTTTTTTTTGTTTCTCTGAAACGCATCCTGTTTTCTTCAAACCTAACCAAGTATTCCCTTCATCTTCATGAGATTGTCCATCTCTTGTCCTTCTACCTTCTTCTTGTCCAATCTCCCGAGGGGGCATCCTATCATCATAACCTGTACCAGGGGCAAACTGGGGCATGTATCATTATTCAACAACTGATTTCTTTGAAGCAACGTCGTAAACTGCATTGCATCAAAGTGGGGCAAAATGTATATGCCTAAAAATGACATGATTCAGTCTAAATAAATATTCTTAATATTTATTTCATTCTAATTCTTCTATCGATAAATAAATAAACAAATTTATTTATTTGATTCACATTCCTCTAAATTAATTAAACATCAAAATATTTAATTATCTCTTCTAAAGTCAAAATTAAATAAAATCCTTTATTTAATTAAATTCTTCCAAACAATTAAATAATTCTTAATTATTTAACTAAATCAAATTCATTCTTCCAAATTTAAATAAATCAAATCAAATTTATTTAATTCACCTCAATCTCTAAAAATAAAATATAATCATATATTTTATTTATTCTTCCAAAATCATTCTAAATTAAATAATACCAATTATTTAATTGTTTCTTCCAATAATATCTTCTCTAAATTTAAACAAATCAAATATCTATTTAAGTTGTCTATTTCTTCTAAATTGAGTTATCTCTAAATATAATTCATTCTTTGTGCACATGCAATTAAATATTCTAAATATTTAATTGAGTTAAAATATCTTCTCACCCTCATGCAATTTATATTCTCTAGTTCTATTCTCTTAACTAATTGATCTATTCTTTTAATTGATTTAATCTCTTCAGTTAACTCATTCTTCTATTTCTTTAATTCCTCTCATGTAAAATATAGAAAGACACTTGTCTTCTTTCTATTCGCACACGTTCCTCAAGGTTTCTATACCATTGATCTTCATTCTCTCAAGTCTATAAATTGAACCATGATCTTCCATTTCATTCATCCAAGCTTTAAGTATCATTACTCTATAGGAATTACAGTGTGCCTTTGGCACCAGTTCCTTCATTGGTTGAGATCACACTCATTACCATAATACTATCATTGTTGTGAAGCTTATCTTCATGGTGAAACTATCATAGCCATTCTCCATTGACAATCTTGTAATCATAGCAAGGAAGTGCACTCTCTGAGGGCCTTATTCATACATGCAAGATCAATTGAGATGGGCAACCAATGGAAGCTATGAAGCTTTGAGGTTTGCAAAGGGTTTTAAATTTCTTTTGTTTGATCGATCTCTTTGTTTTTGTATTTTGTTGAGTTTTGGGTACTATTATTATTGATATATTGATTATTCATGTTTACACCAATTTTCCCTTAACATCGAGGATTTCCTCTCTTGTTGACTGTGTGTTCACCATTGATTTGGATCTTTTATCATCAGATTCGATGGCTCGCATTCAAATTAGGGAAGTAACATGGTGACACATAATAAAGGATACACTAGTGATGAAATGGATTCCCAAGTGTGGACTAAGTCTTCATCAACGCCACTGCAAGGCGATAAACATGCTGGAGAATTGGCATGATGCAAAATCAACTCTTTGGGATTTGTGCTCAAGCTTGAAAGGATCTTTCACTTGCCTTATTGCAATTTTTGATAGGGTAAATGGCTTAAAATGGAATTAAATACTGAAACCAAGAAAACTAATCTAGTGGCCTCATTGCAGGAATTGATGTTTTCAATTATTCTAGATTATGTGACATACATGTGATAGCAAAATGCTATCTTTTTCCCATTTTTTGGTAGGATTGGTTAATCATCACAAGATTTCCTTTTATGACTAGTATATCATGGAAGTGACTGAAGTTACTTGATTAGGGAATTATCAAAGTGTGTAGGCTTCTGTAGTTTTTCTATAAATGGGTGTCATTGATGATATTTCATAGACCATTCTTTTTGTGCAAACAAGATGGACACTCACCTATTTGGTATGCTCTTTCTGCTCCTCTATTCTATATTCTCTCTATATTTTCATGGTTAATGCTCTGTTCTTATAGAGTCAAGGAATTAGAAGATTTTCTTATGGAATAGGTGGTGTAGGGAAAATTTAGGAAGTGCAGTAGCATCCCTTGAGCTCTTGTGATCTTTTCTCCTTTCTATTTTTTCATCTGGTTGAGGGATTTGAGTTTTAGTCTCCAAACTACAGTAGTTCCATATTTCTATGAGTTTCTAGATTAGGATCTTAGGTAGAGAAGAATCATTGTGTTGAATGCACAAGACAACTGAGGCAGGGGGTGAATCAGTTGCAACAAAAACTTCAAACTCTCATAAACTCAAACACATTCATATTAGTTTACTTAAACCCTTAATCTATTATGAAGGTTAAAAAAGAAATGCATATAATAGAAACATAAACACATCAACAGCATCCACAAGGAGACACTAGATTTTTACATCGAAAACCCTAAAAGGGAAAACCATGGTAAGGATTAGCTCACAATATAATGTAGCATCAATATAGAATTACAAAGAGGCCCATTGCCAAAGGACTCACTTTCCAAAAGAATGCTCACTGCAAAAAGGATCACTACCAAAGGGTGGCTCACTACCAAGGGATGGTTCACTACCAAGAAGGGTGGCTCACTGCCATGAACTGATATGATAGCCTCTACCACATGCTTGGGTTCAATTCTAATGAAGCACAATACATATCACCTTCATTGCCTTACAACACAAACACTTTTATCTTCACATCTTCACACACACGTACCTTACACAAAAAATTCATTACACTTATTTATATCATCATCAACCTTGAAACATTCACAAGGTCAACAACACACTTTACAACCCTTGAAACAATCTTCAAGGTTGCCAAACATACATAATTCAAATTAGGTCTAGACCTAAACAATCTTCTAGAGAAAATGAATGAAGGATAGCCACTTCACAGCTTAGCTCAGACCTAAACACATCTTTGCATGCTTCAACATTCTTCCACAATCCACGGAACACATCTGTAATTGGTGTTAACACCCAAGTCAGCCAAATTTGTGTAAACACCAAGAACACTTAGACACATGCTTCCAAGAACTCAATTAAATCTTGTGAACCAAGCATAATCCTTCAACACAATATGGAGACATCCACAAACAACATAAAATAACCTAGGAGCCAACAAATCTAGCTACAACAAGATTCACTCAAAGACATCAAATTTTACTTGAAGACAACTTACAAACAATACGGCTGAATTTTGCTACTTAGTAGCTTTCTTTCCAAAGCACCAAATCACAAATCATTTGGAATGAAGATAACTAAGGACCTTATAAACATATGTCCAGAACTGCATTACCTTAAACCACTCTATAGAGAAATGTTGCAAGTATGGCCCTAAACGGTGTTGTCATTGATGTCAACATACTCCTATTGCATTGATGTCAAGAATTGGATGAGTTATGTGTTGAGGATATTGAGAAAATTAGCCCCATTAGAAATAGAGAAGAACACTGAAGACAATGAAGTTCTATGAAGGAAACATCCTAGATAGTTAAAGACCAAAGTATGCGTATCAAAGGGTTTGTAGATATGTGTCTACAGGTTCTCTAGACAAGATTTTAGAGGTCCGCATGAAGATTTGAAGAAGTTATGGCCATATGAGTAAAACTTATTCTGGCAACTGTTGAGTGGTGATAGAGTGGTACAAATAGGTCCAGTGAGATCCAGAAATGCAATATCATGCTCTGCAGATCTGGTGGAATGTTTGGGAAGCTAATTTGAATTAACAACTTGATTGGCTTGTGGTTTGGAGGTCCACAAGTGATCCTTCTAGTGTGACAGTGATGACTGGCTATGTTCTTGAGGTTCTAGATGAAGATGCAAATGATTTCAGTAAACAGAAGTGGTGCAGACATTCTTGGTGATTCAAGCAAGCTTGTGGAGGTCTCCATTTTGTGTCCAGTTCATGTTGGTCCACATTGAAGATTGAGCTTGTAATTGAAGATTTACCTTTGGGTAATGGTGTTCTTCCTAGTCCTAGCCGACCAGATGATTTACACATGTTGCAAATAATCTTGAAGATGTTTTACAAAGCATGGTGTGTTCCTTGAAGAACATTGAAGTTCCAGCTATGCGTGGCTGACAGTATAGTAATGCGTAAGAAGTTTTTGTAACAAGTCAAGTTGTATTTTTGTAAATGCTCTGTAATAAAATGAGTGTATATTGTGCCAACTTTGTTGATCATTCCAAAGTCGATGTCATGTATAAATAAGAGTTGAGAAGTCATTTCAAGAGGTATCCTATGTGGTCATGATGAGAAGGTGGTAAGGGAGAGGAGTGAAAAGCATAACAGAGGTGTTGAGCTTTAATGGAACTAACTCAAGCATAGTGAAGATGCTAACTTCTAGTTCAAGTTTGTAATATTTATTCTCTTTTGTAGATAGTGTGTCTCCTATAGGCAGTAGGCCTCTTATGAGCAGTGTGCTTAGGCAGTGAGCCCTAATTGGTAGGTGCCATTTTATTCTTCATATTCTTTTAACAGAGAATATAATCTTGGGTCAGTCACCCCGTAGTTTTTCCCTTAACTGGATTTTTCATGTTAAAATTTTGGTGTTATTTGTGTTAAGTTTGTTTCTGCTCTTGAATTATTGCATTATGCTTTCATGATTGAATCTTTGATATGCTGTTGAAATACAAGAAGGTTTTAAGTGAATAAGGAACATAATTTTTGTGACAACTGCTTCACCCCCCTCTCAGTTATCTATCCTTAAATCAATAATTGGTATCAGAGAAGGTTCCTCTAGAAGAAGCTTAACCACTTGAGGAGATCCAAGATGTCATCCTACAAGAAGGACAGTCCAAGGTTTGATGGAACAAACTACACTCTTTGGTAAAGCCGCATGGAATGTCACTTGCAATGCATGGGACAGTAGTATTGGAACATGACTATAATTGAGTATATTCCTCCAAATAATGGTCTAAAAACTCTAGATGAAATTAGAAATGCTGAAAATAATTTTTGAGTTAGAGAAGCCCTACTAAGTTCCTTGTCTAATACAAAACTAACAAATGTTATGGGATTGAAAACTGCTTATGAAATTTGGACAAAGTTGAAGATTCTACATGAATGAGACAAATATGTTAAATGTGCAAAGTTACAGAGTCTAAAAGGAAAGTTTGACAGCCTGAAGATGAGTGAAGATGAAAATATCACTACATTTATGCCAAGGGTAAATGAGCTTGTCTATGGCATTAGATGTGCTGGTGGAACATTGGACGAAGATGAGATTATTGCCAAAGTTCTCATATCCTTACCTCCTTACAAACACGAGGTTGCTACTATTGAGGAATTCAGATCATTATCAAACATTACTAGGGATCAATTGGTTGGAAAGTTAGCTACATTTGAATTGGCTAAGTTTGGAGATGCACCTCCCAATACTGAATCTACATTCAAAGCTAGTGTGTCTACAAAAGGCAAACAAAGATATGATCCAGGAGAAAATTCCTCAAAGAAATCAACATGGTATGATAAAGAAAGAAAAGATCTAGAAGAAGATGAGTCAGAAGCTGTACAACTTGAATCCCTTATTGCCAAAAGATTGCTAAGAGGATCCAGTAAGTATGAAGGAAAATTGCCTTTCAAATGTTTTAATTGCAACAAGATTGGTCATTTTACCTCAACGTGTCTAGAAATATTTTCAAGGCCTAACCCTAATAGATCAAGATTTCAAAAGAAGTGTTACTATGTTCAAGAAGATCATGATGAAGGAGTAACAAATGATGAATCTGATATAGGAACCAAATCTGGAAGTGACTAGGTGTTTATTGCCATCAAGGAAGAAGATCCAATGCCTATTGAATCTGCCAATCATAAGATAGAAAGGGCTCTAGCTACTCAGGTTGAAGAAAAGGATTCATGGGTCATTGATAGTGGATGCTCTCGCCATATGACTGGCGATAAGAATAAGTTCATAAACCTAGAAAGATATGAAGGTGGAATTGTAAAATTTGGAGATAATTCTACTAGTAGAATTAAAGGCAGAGGAACCATTTCTTTTGATGAAAAGAACAAAACTGGTGATGTTCTATATGTTGAAGGTTTAAAGCATAATCTTCTTAGTGTTGGGAAGCTCGTAGATAAAGGTTATGATCTCCAGTTCAAACATAGAAAATGCAAGATCTTTGAAAGTTCTAGAACTAAGATTGCATCTGGTATTTAGACAAAAGGTAACATCTTTCACTTGGTTGGTACTGGAAAAAGTTACTTATTTGGTCTAATTGATCAGAGTTGGTTGTGGCATAGGAGAATGTGTCATGTGAATTTTGATAATATTATTAAGATAAGCAACACCCAGGCTGTAAGAGATCTTCCAAGATTGGTGAAACCTACTAATAGCTTGTGCAAGGAATGTCAGTTAGGTAAGCAGAATAGAGTCTCATTCAAAATTAAGGAACATTCTTCAACCAGATTGTTGGACTTGGTGCACACTGATCTATGTGGTCTGGCAAGAATTAGGAGTCTACAAGGAGATAGATATTTCATGTTATTGATTGATGACCACTCTCAGATGATGTGGGTGACTTTCTTGAAAGAGAAATATGAAGCACTTGAGAAGTTCAAAATATTAAAGGCTATTGTAGAAAATGAAACTAGCATAAACATAAAATGCTGTAGATCTGACAGAGGTGGAGAATTCACACTTGGAGAGTTCATTGAATTTTGTGAGAAACATGGGATAAAAAGACACTTATTTGCTCCAAGGACTCCACAGCAGAATGGAGTAGTGGAGAGAAAGAACTAGACCATCTAGGAAGCTTCTAGGACCATGATGATGGAAGCAAATGTTCCTCAGATCTATTGGAGAGAAGTTGTGAGCACTACTTTTTATACTCTTAATCGGGTACAAATCAGAGGCAAGACTGGTAAGACTCCTTATGAACTTTGGTTTGGCATCAGTCCTACTGTGAAGTATTTCAGAGTCTTTGGTAGCAAATGCTATATCAAAAGAGATGAAGACCTTGGCAAGTTTGATGCTAGAAGTGATGAAGGAATATTCTTGGGTTATTCTACTCAAAGCAAAGCTTACTAGTGTTATAACAAGAGATTAAGAAAATTTGTGGAAAGCACAAATGTGAAAGTTGATGAAGGCATGGAAAATCCCTCAAGGTACTATGTGTATGAAGTTGATGATCAAAATGATATCTCAGACCAAGAAGAACAAGTCCAAACTCCAGTCCAAATTTAGATTGATCCGGAGAATCAAGAAACACAAGAAGAAGAGACAAGCTTGAATGAACCTGTCCAAGAAATTAGAAGTGCAAGTGATTTCCAAAACTCCTAGGTATGTATGACTAAATCATTCTGAAGACTAGATCATAGGAGATAGAAGCAAAGGTATTCAAACAAGAAGAAATATTGCTCAAGAATCAGGGAAGTATTGTTTGATTTCAAAAGTTGAACCAAAAATAGTAAGTGAAGCATGCAATGATGAAAGTTTGGTTAAAGCAATGAAGGAGGAATCAATGCAGATTGAAAAGAATCACACTTGGGATCTTATTCCTAGACCTAAGGACAAAAATGTGATTGGGACTAAGTGGGTCCTCTGGAACAAACTAAATGAAGATGGTGAGGTAATAAGAAACAAAGCTAGATTGGTCTATAAAGGTTATTCTCAAATAGAAGGAGTTGACTTTGAAGAGACTTTTGCTCTGGTGGTAAGGATTGAAGTAGTCAAACTATTTCTTGCCTTTGCTACCTTTAAAGATTTAAAGGTTTATCAGATGGATGTCAAGTCTACTTTCCTAAATGGTGATTTAGAAGAAGTATACATTGAGCAACTGGATGGATTTCAACTATCTGATAATGGAGATATGGTCTGCAAATTAAAGAAGGCATTGTATGGACTCAAACAAGCCCCAAGAACCTAGTATGAAAGGTTGGAAAAACATCTTCTAAAAATTGGTTTCAACAAAGGTACTACTGACAGTAATATATATTTTAAGATTGATCATGAAAATATCTTGATTGTTGAAGTATTTGTTGATGATATTGTTTTTGGAGTGAAGGATAGTATGTGTAAAACTTTTGCAAATCAAATAAAAAGTGAATTTGAGATGTCTATGTTTGGTGAAATGAATATCTTCTTGGGTTTGCAAATCACTCAAACAAAGAAAGGAATCTTCATTTCTCAAACCAAATATGTGAAAGAATTATTGAAAAAAATTGGGATGGAGGATTCAAAGGCAATGAATACTCCCTTGGCTACTGGATGTAAGTTGAGTAAAGATGTTGAATCTCCTAAAGCTGTTCAGAAAACATATAGGTCTATGATTGGAGGATTGCTCTACCTCACTCAAACTAGACTTAACATTATGAATGTTGTTGGTCTTGTTCCCATATTTCAAGCTGATCCTAGAGAATCTCATGTCATGGCAATCAAGAGAATTCTCATATATTTGAAGGGAACAGTTGAGTATGGATTGTGGTATCCCAAGGATCATGATTTCTCTCTTCATGCTTATACTAATGTTGATTAGGCAGGTGATGTGGATGACGAGAAGAGTACCAGTGGTGGTGCATTCTTTTTAGGGAAAACATTGGTTTCTTGGCTAAGAAAGAAACAAGAGGCAATATCTATGTCTACTGCAGAAGCAAAGTATATTACAACAACGAGCAGTTGAACTCAAGTATTGTGGATGAAGAAAATGTTAAGAGACATCAGAGTGGAGTATGAAGAACCTATCACAATCTTCTATGATAACTCAAGTGCAATAAACATATCAAAAAGTTTGGTGTTGCATTCAAACACAAAACATATATCCATCAAGTTCCACTTTTTAAGAGAGCAAGTGAACAAGAATGAAGTCATATTGGAGTTTGTGCCCTCAAAGGATCAGATTGTAGGCATTTTTACCAAACCTCTACCTAAGGACACTTTTGAGTATCTTAGGGAGAAGTTAGGGGTTATTACCCCTCTAGTTCTAAATTAAGGTGCACTCATGTGCATCTGTCTGATGGATTTCACAGTCATATATTATGATCTAGATTGATGCTAGGAAGCTACTACTCAGGGGGAGAAGTCAGTATGATTATAAAGCATGAGAAGTGGTTGCAAGTATGTGTCATTTTCCATTGATGTCAAAGGGGGAGAGAAGACATGTGAAAAACAAAAGTGGTTGCTAATCAAAGGGGGAGTAGTAGAGGAAGAAAAGACATGTGAATGATTGTTGGTGATAGGGGAGCTATGTCAGTCAGTAAGGAGAAGTTCTTGTATTGATGGTTAAAATAGTTTTTCACATCATATGTTGCCATCAATCACAAAGGGGGAAATTGTTGAAAGTATGGCCCTAAACAGTGTTGTCATTGATGTCAACGTACTCTTGTTGCATTGATGTCAATAATTGGATGAGTTATGTGCTAAGGATATTGAGAAAATTAGCCCCATCAGAAATAGAGAAGAACATTGAAGATAATGAAGTTCTATGAAGCAAAGATTCCAGATAGTTGAAAATCAGAATATGCACATCAAAGGGTTTGTAGATATGTGTCTAAAGGTTCTCCAATCAAGATTTTAGAGGTCCACATGAAAATTTGAAGAAGTTATGGCCATATGAGTAAAACTTGTTATGGTAGTTGTTCAGTGGTGACAGAGTGGCACAAATAGGTCTGGTGAGATCTAAAAATGCAATATCATGCTCTATGGATCTAGTGGCATGTTTGGGAAGATAATTTGAATTAACAACTCAATTAGCTCGTGGTTTGGAGGTCTGCAAGTGATCCTTCTAGTGTGACAATGATGATTGGCTGTGTTCTTGAGGTTTCAGATGAAGATGCAAATGATTTTAGTAAGTAGAAGTGGTGTGGATGTTCTTGGTGATTCAAGCAAGCTTGTGGAGGTCTCTAGTTTGTGTCCATTTCATGTTGTTGGTCAATATTGAACATTGAGCTTGTAATTGAAGAGTTACCTTTGGGTAATGGTGTTCTTCCTAGTCCTAGCCAACCCGGATGATTTGCACATGTTGCAAATAATCTTGAAGATGTTTTCCAAAGCATGGTGTGTTCCTTGAAGAAGATTGAAGTTCTAGGTATGCATGGCCGACAGTATAGTAATGCGTAAGAAGTTTTTGTAACAAGTCAAGTTGTGTTTTTGTAAATGCTTTGTAATAAAATGAGTGTATGTTGTGCCGACTTTGTTGATCATTCCAAAGTCGATGTCATGTATAAATAAGAGTTGTGAAGTCATTTCAAGAGGTATCCTGTGTGGTCATGATGAGAAGGTGGTAAGGGAGAGGAGCAAAAAGTAGAGTAGAGGTGTTGAGCTTAATGGAACTGACTCAATCATAGTGAAGATGCTAACTTCCAGTTCAAGTTTGTAATGTTTATTCTCTTCTATAGACAGTGTGTCTCCTGTAGGCAGTGGGCATCTTGTGAGCAGTGTGCTCAGGAAGTGAGCCCTAATTGGCAAGTGCCATTTTATTCTTCATATTATTTTAACAGAGAATATAATCTTGGGTTAGTCAACCTGTGGTTTTTCCCTTAACCGGGTTTTCCATGTTAAAATTTTGGTGTTATTTGTGTTAAGTTTGTTTTTGTTCTTGAATTGTTGTATTATGCTTCCATGATTGAATCTTTGATATGCTATTGAAATACAAGAAGGTTTTAAGTGAATAAGGAACATAATTTTTGTGACAATTGATTCACCTCCCCCTCTCAGTTGTCTGTCCTTAAATCAACAAGAAATGCAGAGAAAAATACTTTCTCCCAAACATCTCTGTACAACTTAGTAACTCTGTCAAATACATCTTGAAACTGGTGACCATAACTTCCACTGTACAGTGATCTGGACCACCAAATTCTAGATTTAGCATCTTCAAACACTTATATAAAACATATCCAAATCTCACATTTTGATCTTCAACATAGAGGAAATGTGGAGCAAAACCTCAGATAGTATCCTACAAGCCAGAATACTCTGCAACACATTATTTCCTCTTTGAGGGAAAATTTTCTCAAAAGCACTTGGAAACTTAGGAACATGAACAATATGCTAACTGTTGATAACTGAGAGGGGGGGGTGAATCAGTTATCCTAATTATTTCCCTTATTGAACTTTCCTTTTAATTGATGCAGCATAAAATCAAACACAAAAACATTAACCATGAAATAAGAAACACATGACACAGTATTTTTGACGTGGAAACCCTGTTAAGGGAGAAAACCACGGGGTGATTAACCCAAAATTATTCTCTATTAGAAGAATAGGAAATTACAAAAATGGCACTTGCCAATTAGGGCTCACTGCCCGAGCACACTGCTCACAAGAGGCTCACTGCCTACAAAAAGACACACTGTCTACAAAGTGATGAGAATCACAGTCTTGAACTGATTGGAAGCATCTGCATATGCTGGAGTTCAGTTCTGGTTAGGCTCAGTACACTGATCTGCTGCACTTCATCTTTCCTCTGTTCTTTATTCTGCTATCTTTCACATACCGGATCCTTTTTGCTACCTCTGCTCTTATCTAGACTTATTCGCATATATCTCCACATACCACACACTTCACAACTAAATCCATCCTCTATATATATCCGCACAAGTGATTTCATCACCTTTCTAGTCGGCATCCGGAACAGTCTAGTTTCTTACAAACTTTTGTTCTGTCGGCTGAATCCTTCCTCACCAAGCAATGTGGATCAAGCATATACTTGTAGATATCATTAATCATGTCGGCCAAACATGATTCATGCCTTCACAACCTCTTTCATCAACAGTAACACATCCGGAAAGCAGTTTGATACTCTGCCAGTCAGTTCTTCCTCTGTTTTCATTGTCTCTCAGGAATCCGGTACTCAACCATTCATATCTTTTTCCTTGTCCATCACCGGAGGCTAAATCCTTGGAATATACCACTCAAGGTAGTCCTCTTGACTTCTCCAAATCCGCACTGCACCAAGACACTTCCTCTGAGAGATCCGGACCAATCTGTCGGACCTTGCCACATGCTCTGTTCTTCTTCACCGGACCACAACATTCTTTATTCTGACTTCCGGTAGAGGCACATCATGACTTGCGGATATGTGGGATGACCTTTGTTGCCATCAATGACAACAACCATGAATCCATATAGTGTCTCTTGCCAACAATCTCCCCCTTTGGCATTGATGGCAACACTTAGTGAAAAATGACTAAGTGTTTTCACTCTGCTCCCCCTTTGCTGATGCTCTGTCTTTATATACAATTTCCGGAACTCCCCCTTAGTTGGATTCCTCATTTTTCACTGCTCCTCACTCCCCCTTTGACATCAATGGCAAAGGGTAGGGTCCGCATATCAAAATTTTCAAAAATTTCTTATACTTAGCCGCATATTTACATACTCACATATACTGAAGAATGTCTGCAAAGGATGTCTGCAATTGGATCATTTCTGTAGCCCAACTTTGCTTCATTCTATCCAAAATTGAAATGTGACAACTTAACAAAAATGCAAAAGCTTCTGCCCGCTTGAGATCTGTCGGATCTTTTGTTTGGGCGGTGGTCTGAGCATCACTGATGGCCTCATGCATAGTTTCCAACTTAGGGATTATAATCCTTCTAAGTTCTCCCATCCGGTTAGTGATGTTCTTTCTTTCCTTCTCAAGATTCTTTATTTCATTCGAGACTGCAATAGTCTGACATTCTTGATTTATTATAGAGGAAGAGAGAGGATCAAAGCTTTGAGATAAGCTTTGTAGCTTATCCTGTTCCTCTTTTATTTTCTTGTCAAATGCTGCTGTTGCCTTTGACCAGGATATACAAAATTTATAGATGTCACCGCCATCCTTAAGAGCATTCTCTAAGCTCTTTATTCCAATGCTTACAATCTTCCTATCTTTAGAGATTAATTCTAATATTTCTGAAAATCTCTTATCCAAAAATTCCTTCCAGACCTTTTCTTCAGCTGATTTTTCTAGAGAATCAAAATGTGTATCAATACTGCTGACTAAGGTTTTTAGATTACCGGAAGTGGAGGCTGTCGGATCTATCTGGATTGATGGCATGATCTTTACAAGTACTCCGGAAGCAGCCTCTATCAACTCACAGTCTTCCATATGGGACTTCAGGAGCTTTTCATTTGCCTTGGCATTTGCAAATGAAGCTATCTTCATTGTTTGTACCAGAGAGAGAGAGTCAAAATCAAATGGGCCTTTTAGAAGCTCCGGTTCATCAATCTCTAAAGTTTCTTTGCTCAAAAATTGTTGAACAGTTTGTGCAGTGTCTCTTGCCGGAGACAGATGTTTCTTTTCTTCTGCAGTCTTAGAACTGTCAACCTCTTTGTCTTTCACCACTGCTTCCTTCTCCTGTAATTGCTCTTCTTCTTTGGATCCGGAGACTGTAGGGGAAACCGGAGGAGAGATGCTAGCTTGTTCATGGGCCACTTCTTCTGGAGCAGAGGGTCCCAAGTCCTCAGCTGTTTCTATACCTAAATCCTCTACAACCGGAAGATTGAACCTTTTGAAGGCCTTCCGGAGGATCTCTTCTGTTTCTTGGGCCACTTTGTCAGTCTCGCCAAGCATGAGTTGATTCATCCTGGCTTTGCTTCTGAACTCATCTTTGCAGTCCTTGAAGATAATGTTCATTGTCTTGGGATCAATTTGAGGATATAGCTGAATAGCTATCTGCTCCCGGATCTCAAGATCTTTAGCATGAGCATTATTCTTTCTTACTTCCAATTCCTTTTCTAGGCTTTTAGGAATAAGAGATATTATTTCAATGAAAGCCTTATTATATATGTTAAGATATTTTACTGTGGCCTCCTGCAGAGTCTTTTGGTCGGCCTCACTGAAGTCATCATATGATTCAGTCATTGGTTGAAGGTTTCCATCCACCGTGACCGACTTGATTATGCTCTCTAGAGACAGAGTGGGCTTTTCAACAGATCCTTCTGCCATTTCATCCTTGTCTTGGCCTGTGGAGGGCTTACCGGATCCTTTCTTTTTCTGTTTCTTTATTTCTTTTATTCCCTCATCTGACTCTGTTTCCTCTTCATCCTTTTGGCTTCCATAAGCCCTTGTGGCTTTTGTCTTGGATCTCTTACCGGATGCCTGGACTTCCGGTTTTGAACTTTTGGTTGAGGGAGGTGCAGATCTCTTTGATGATCTGGTCCGGGTGGGAGCTCCAACCGGAGCACTTTCTTTACTTTTCTCTTCTTCCTCGGCCTTCCTCCTCTTTTCCCGGCTGGCATCAAGTGCCTCCTTTGAGATGCCTAGGCCTTGAGCAATGTGCTCTACTTCTTTTCTCACCTTTCTTTTAATCTCAGGTTCCCTGAGTTCTACATGTATTTTTACACTCAGCTCCTCAAAGGTTCCAAACCTTTCTGCCTTAGGATCTTTGGGCTGACTTAGCATGTGTTGAACATGCAGCTCCACTATCTGTTCATCTACTTCATACCCCATGGGCATGATCCAGACAGTCCTTGGCTCTACTGCCTCCATTAGGCACTGATCAGTGTCAACCATAAAGCACACTGAGTCTTTGTATTTTTCAACAAGAGACTGGGGAATTCTCTCTCTTGCTTGCATCATGCTCTGAAAGTTTTTGAAGTATCCCCATAGAGCTGTATTTCTCGCTTTTGCATCCCCAAGTCCATGCAGATAGTCTCTTATCTGGACTGCAACAGGTTTGTCATTCTGCCATACCCATCCACTTGTTCCGGGTAGGTCATTCATGAAGTAGAAGAATAGACATACAATAAGAGTACCATACTTAAAGGAATTCTTCTTATCCTTCTTGATTTTCTGTATATTTTCCATTAATTGGCTTAGCAGTAGTTCGCAGAGATCATACTCTGCATTCTTTCTTAGCATTTCATAGGCAGTGTATACTGCAGTTCCGGATACAGAATTCTCCCTGCTGGAGTGATAGATCTTGTATCCTATTATCATTGATGCATATTTGATATCCGAATCCGAAATATCTTCAATGGTCATTGCCCTCTTATCAAATTTTGATCCGGTGGCCTCAGTTACAATGTTGTTCTTGACAGATTTGAGGATAGGTACCCCTCCGGAAGAGTATAGACCAGTTACTGCTCTAATTGCCTCTTTTGTGATCTTGCAGGGTCTATCTAGCCATAGAAAGTTGTCATGCATCCTGCTTAGTACATACCGGACCCATTCATCTTCTTCAAAGCAGGGGAAATGAATAAATTGCTCAAATTGTTTCTTCTGGATATCCTTATACTCTGGTTTAAGCTCAAAAGCATTGTCTATCAGCTGCTTGTGATAGAGGTCTCTTAATTTGAATTCCCCAAATTCCTCAATGCTTGCATGTATGTAAACCCTAATGTCTTCGGTGTGTAAAACTCCGTGAGGAACACTAGAGAAGGCTCCTAGTGGATCTACCTCCAATGATTTGTAGGGATGTTTCTTGAATGAGGGGCGAGGTCTATCAGAGATCTTAACTATGTTTGGAGTAGCCATTCTTCAAAGATTTGCAGTGAGGTAATGAAAAACGGAGAATACCTTATGCGCCTTCGGTTTGCATGGAGTGGTTGGATTGATTTCTTTATGCAATAACTTCGGTAGGAGATCCTTGGTGTGCTTGATGAACCTTGTTGCAGAGCTCCACTTTTCGCTTCTTCTCGAGTGCAGAATGAGCAAATGACCTTTGAGAAATCCCTTAAATTGCTCCGCGAACCCTAATATCTGTCTGCAATAAATGCTTCACCTACATCATTCCGGTTTGCCTTGTCTGGATAGCTTGGAGTATCCCGGATTAGTCCTGATCTGTGGATATCATCCGGATCTTTCAATCATGAATAAATCGAGGTAACATATTACAAGAACATCCCAAACACTCTGTCCGATCCGCAGAACAAGATAGTGCATTTCCAGATTTTTCTGGACCTTTTTGTAATCCTTTATCATACCGGAGCATCTCCCTGAACAGGTCTTATTTGATCGATCACAGCTTCTTCATAACTCCATGCGGACCTCTGAAAACTTGACTGAAGTATCTCAAAACTCATATCTACAAACCCTTTGATCCGCATCTTGTGCCACATCCGGCACCACTTGTTTGGCTGGGGGAACAAGATTTTCTTTGAGTCTCCCCCTGAGCCTGAGCTCACTTTTTAATTTCTGGAAGAAATATCAGCACCAGAGTCTGGTGCGGATCCAACCTCTACATTCTCTGAACTTTTCTTCACCCAAATCTTCCTCATCTGATTCCTAACCTCATCTGCATTCATCTTTTATTTACCCTTGTCTTGATTCTGATTATACACCGGACCTCTTTTGTCCTGATTCTTGTTTCTGCAGACTTTAGCATTATGACCGGACCTATTGCAGATTTGGTAAATAACATTTCTTTGCATATTTGACTGATATCCTCTTGATCTGCATTGATTAGCCATATGACCTACTCTATTGCATGTGAAGCATCTACCTTTGAATGATTTGTTTACTTGCATAATTCTGCATTCATGGGATTTGTGTCCATACCTTTTGCAGTTGAAGCACTGTCCGGAGAAGAATGAATTAATCTGATTCATTCTCATTCTGCACTGATCAGCTTTGTGACCAAAGTGGTTGCAGCTGTGGCAGTATCCATTGAAGGATGGATATCTTTGAGCATTTGGCTGTCTTACCGGAGGTCTTCTAGGCCTGCTCCTTGGATTTTCTGATCCAAGATTCTTCTGACCGGATCCGGAGCTTTCTCCTTTCTCATATCCCAAACCATACTTGTCATCTGTCCTCTTTTGACTTCCAAGAAGAACTTCAAGTTGAGCAGAACTTATCTTGAATTTCTCTTTATATTCATTTGCTGTTTGAAGGTCTCTTTTGAGAGAGGCAATTTGATCCTCAAGTTTTCCTTCATTATCTTTGGCATCTTCAAGATCAGATTCAAGATGTCTGATAATCCTGTCCATCTGGTGGCATTCTTCTGATTTTTCTTTAAGAGATTGTCTTAGATTGTCTTCAGCCTTTCTTTTTTCTTCAATCTCTTGAGTAAACTTTATAGTTCCTGATTCCATTTCATGTCTTAACATAATGACTTCTTTTGATAACTTTTCACATAACTTGGTTTGCTCAGTCAATTCTTCATTTGTATTGCTTTCTTCACTTTGTCTTGCCAACTGTTGAAGCAGCTCCTTTCTCTTTTTCATAGAGAGACTTAATTTGTCTTTTAATTCTCTCATGAATTCATCAGCCTGTTTGAGTCTTTCCTTTAATTCACTGACTTCAAAATTTGACTGTTCAAGATCCTCAAGAGCAGTCTTGAGTTGCTCCCTTAAACCATATGCATCCATTTGAAATCCCAGATCTTCCTCAAGCTGTTAGGCTCTATTAGGAGGAACTTAGCTCTGATACCAATTGTTGATAACTGAGAGGGGGGGTGAATCAGTTATCCTAATTATTTCCCTTATTGAACTTTCCTTTTAATTGATGCAGCATAAAATCAAACACAAAAACATTAACCATGAAATAAGAAACACATGACACAGTATTTTTGACGTGGAAACCCTGTTAAGGGAGAAAACCACGGGGTGATTAACCCAAAATTATTCTCTGTTAGAAGAATAGGAAATTACAAAAATGGCACTTGCCAATTAGGGCTCACTGCCCGAGCACACTGCTCACAAGAGGCTCACTGCCTACAAAAAGACACACTGTCTACAAAGTGATGAGAATCACAGTCTTGAACTGATTGGAAGCATCTGCATATGCTGGAGTTCAGTTTTGGTTAGGCTCAGTACACTGATCTGCTGCACTTCATCTTTCCTCTGTTCTTTATTCTGCTATCTTTCACATACCGGATCCTTTTTGCTACCTCTGCTCTTATCTGGACTTATTCGCATATATCTCCACATCACCACACACTTCACAACTAAATCCATCCTCTATATATATCCGCACAAGTGATTTCATCACCTTTCTAGTCGGCATCCGGAACAGTCTAGTTTCTTACAAACTTTTGTTCTGTCGGCTGAATCCTTCCTCACCAAGCAATGCGGATCAAGCATATACTTGTAGATATCATTAATCATGTCGGCCAAACATGATTCATGCCTTCACAACCTCTTTCATCAACAGTAACACATCCGGAAAGTAGTTTGATACTCTGCCAGTCAGTTCTTCCTCTGTTTTCACTGTCTCTCAGGAATCCGGTACTCAACCATTCATATCTTTTTTCTTGTCCATCACCGGAGGCTAAATCCTTGGAATATACCACTCAAGGTAGTCCTCTTGACTTCTCCAAATCCGCACTGCACCAAGACACTTCCTCTGAGAGATCCGGACCAATCTGTCGGACTTTGCCACATGCTCTGTTCTTCTTCACCGGACCACAACATTCTTTATTCTGACTTCCGGTAGAGGCACATCATGACTTGCGGATATGTGGGATGACCTTTGTTGCCATCAATGACAACAACCATGAATCCATATAGTGTCTCTTGCCAACACTAACATCATCAATACTTATATAAGGCATTCGGATAACTTTAACATGACAACTCAATCAAGCAACAATCAACAATATTAGAAGACACAATTGACACCAATGACAACACAAACATGTCGACATCAATGACAACACCGATTAGCACATACTTGCAACAATCTCCCCCTTTGTCATTGATGGTAACATATGATGTGAAAAACCATCATGAAACAATTTTGCACTAATCTCATTCTCCCCCTTTCTTTTATACATCTTACTCTCCCTTTGTTTTTCACATGAACTCTCTCTCCCCCTTTGACATCAATGGCAAAGAGTGGCACGCTTTCTTCAAGCACTCTCTCCCTGAATATGATATAACACATACTTGCACTATCCTTAGCTACTCTGAATACTTTCTTTTT
The DNA here is from genome assembly GCA_027924645.1 of Cunninghamia lanceolata. Taxonomy (NCBI): domain Eukaryota; kingdom Viridiplantae; phylum Streptophyta; class Pinopsida; order Cupressales; family Cupressaceae; genus Cunninghamia; species Cunninghamia lanceolata. Next base: position 2,938,371 of record BSBN01001185.1, on the reverse strand, counting down.
GACTATAACACTTCCCTAATGCTACTACCTACTCCCCCTGAGAGGTAGCCTCCATCATCAGTCCAGAAAAAGAATGACTCATGAATCACACTGGACTGATGCACTTCCTTATGCATCTAGTTCAACAAAGGAGGGGTAGTAACCCCTAACTTCTCCCGGAGATACTCAAATGTATCCATAGGAAGAGCTTTGGTGAATATGTCAACAACCTAATCTATTGTTGTCACATACTCAAGCTTCTCTTCTTTCTTTGCAACCTTCTCTCTTAGAATGTGATATCTAATAGAAATATGCTTTGTCCTTGAATGCATCACCAAATTATTTGAAATGTTGATAGAACTTGTATTATCACAAAGAATGGGAATTGGTTCATTGTACACAACTTTGATAGCCTTCAAGGCTTGTTTCATCCATAACATCTATGTGTAACATGATGCTACTGCAATGTACTCTGCTTCCATAGTAGATAAGGATACTGAATCCTGCTTATTGCTTTGCCATGACACAACTTTGTTTCCAAGGAAGAATACACCACTACTTGTACTTTTCCTATCATCTATACATCCGGCCCAATCTACATCTATGTAGGCACATAGGTTGAAGGCATTGTTCTTAGGATACCACAAACCATAATCTGGAGTGCCCTTCAAATACCTAAATATTCTCTTCACTGCCATGACAACTTGAAATCTTTCCACAAGACAAACTACATGCATGATATTTGGTCTACTAGTAGTCAAGTATAGCAGTTCTCCAATCATTGATCTATAGTTGCTTTGATCAACCTTAGGAGATTCATCATCTTTGCTTAGCTTGCAACCAGTTGTCATGGGGGTACAAAACTAGTTTGGAGTCTTCCATTCCAAACTTCTTCAACAATCCCTTGACATACTTTGATTGTGAAATCAAAATGCCCTTATTAGTTTGATTAATTTGTAGCCCAAAGAAGAAGTTCATTTCCCCACACATAGACATTTCAAATTCTTTCTTCATTTCATCTACAAAACTTTTACACATATTACCTCCAAAGATTATGTCATGTACATATACTTCCACAATCAAGATTTGATCTTCATTTGCTTTGATGTACAAATTTCTATGTGTGGACCCTTTAATGAAGCCTTGTTGTAACAAATACATGTCCAATCTAGTATACCAAGCTCTGGGAGCTTGCTTTAGTCCATACAATACCTTCTTCAATTTTCATACCATGTCTAATTTATCTGATAACTAAAATCCATTTGGTTGCTCTATATATACTTCCTCTTCCATGTCACCATTCAGAAAAGTAGTCTTTACATCCATTTGATATACTTTGAAATCCTTATGTGTTGTAAAAGCTAGAAATAACCTAGTAGCCTCCAATCTTGCCACTGGAGCAAAAGTTTCCTCATATTCTATTCCTTCCACTTGTGAATAGCTTTTGCATACAAGTCTAGCTTTATTTCTTTCCACTTCACCATTTTCATTTAACTTATTCTTGAAAACCCACTTTGTTCCAATCACATTCTTATTTGCAGGCATGGGGACAAGTTCCCAAGTCTTGTTCTTTTCAATATGCATCAATTCTTCATCCATTGCCTTGACCCAATGTTCATCTTTACATGCTTCTATAACTATCTTAGGTTCAATCTTTGAGATTAAATAGAGATTTACCTATTCTTCTATAACTCTTCTTCTTGTCAAAACTCCTTTACTTTTGTCACCAATAATTTTTTCCTCTAAATGATTCCTTTGTACATGCTTGGGGGTTTTGGGAATTCATTCCAGAGCTTCTTCCTCATCAATCGAAACTTCCTTGTCTTTGACTTCTTCAACTACTTTTGTATCTACAGACTCATCTGATTCATATCCAACATGCTCTAAGATTTTCTAAATATCTTCATCTACTTTCACATCAGCCCTTTCAAGAATCTTCCTCAACCTTTTGTTGTAGTAGGCTTTTCTTTTAGTAGATTATCCAAGGAATATACCTTCATCACATCTAGCATTAGACTTTCCTAACTCTTCATCTCTTCTAATATAGCATTTACTTCCAAAAACTTTGAAATACTTCACAGAAGGAGTTATTCCATACCACAACTCATAAGGTGTCTTTGTTCCATTTTCTTTGACTTGCACTCTGTTCTGAATATAGACAATAGTATGAATAGCTTCTTTCCAATATACTTCTAGAAGATCAACTTCTTTGATCATTTTTCTAGCAGCTTCTTGGACTATTCTATTTTTCCTTTCAACTACTCCATTTTGCTAAGGAGTTTTGGGGGCAGACAATTGTCTCTTTATCCCATGTTCTTCACAAAAAGAACTAAATTCATTTGAAGTAAACTCACCATCTTTGTCAGACCTTAGGCACTTGATTCTCAAATCCATTTCATTTTCAAGCATTTCTTTAAATGCCTTGAACTTGTCTAGGGATTTTGATTTTTCTTTGAGAAAACTAACCCAAGTCATTCTTGAATAATCGTCAATAAGTAGGATGAAGTACTTGGACCACCTTGTAGACTTCTTATTCTTGTAGGACCACATACTTTTGTATGCATCAACTCCAACAGACCGGTAGATGTTTGTTCCTTGCTCTTGAAACATGTCTTTGTTTGCTTCCCAAATTAACATTCTTTGCAAATAGCATTAGCAGGCTTTGCAATCTTAGGAAGATCTCTTACAACTTGAACTAAGCTTATTTTCACCATATTATCAAAGTTAATATGACACATTCTCCTATGCCATAACCAGGTTTCGTTTGTCTGAGCCAACAAACAACAATTGTTAGTACCTTTCAAATGATAAACATTACCATGAGTCTTCTTACTAGCAGCAATTATGGTTTCAGAGCTTTTTCTTATCTCACATCCATTGTCCTTAAACATCAGATTGTATCCTTTATTACACATTTGTCCAACACTTTGATGATTATGCTTTAAGCCTTTGACATAAAGAACGTCTTCTATATTATGCTTGCAATAAAAAATAATTGACCCTTTTTCACAAATCTTACTAGTTGCATCAGCACCAAATCTAACAAGTCCTCCATCATACTTTTCCAATTTGACAAACTTACTCTTATCTTCTGTCATGTGATTTGAACATATGTTGTCAATGATCCAGTCATCCTTTTCTTTTCTAGCATGAAGTGCATACATCTCTTCTTCTTCCAAACTTCCTTCCTTCACATAGCTTTCAAGGTTAACAAAAGCATGTTCTTCTTTTATAGCAATAAACAAGCATTGACTAGCATTACCATATTTAGGATTAGATTCATCATTAGTTACACCTTCATCATCTCTAACATAGTAGATTTTCCTTATCATCTTACCTTTACCTTCTCTATTCTTGATCTTCAAAGCTCTTTCAGGACATCTTGAAGCATAATGACAAATCTTACCACAACTAAAACATTTTAAAGGTAACTTACCTCTGAACTTTCTAGTCCCCTTCTTCATTCTGCTCACAAAGTTTGCCTCAATCTCTTCAATGTCTTCCTCATCTGATTCCAAATCATACTTATCTGATCTAATAGTCTTTTCTAATTTGGCTTTAAAAGTAGTTTCAATTTTCAAAGGGCCATTAGTGGTACCAATTTCTCTCATTTCGAAAGTAGTCAGTTTACTGAGTAATTGATCTTTTGAAAGCTTGCCTGAATCTTTCAATTCTTCAATAGAAAACACTTTATTGAAAGGAAGCAAGGTACACGGAACACACTTCCTATGCTAATCTAATGAGGGAAGTAGAGTGCAAATTCTTTCAAATCCTTACAATTACAGTGTTATCAACCCAATAATAGAGATATTGCAGTAGACAATATACACATAGAATGACATAGAAGAAGAGAGAGACACGATTTAACATGAGGAAAACCCTTTCGGGAGAAAACCCCACACTCCAAAACCTGCACAATGTATTAACAAATCTAAATGTTGTTTACAATACACTTGCAATGTAAGCTCTCAGGAGTATTCGACACTCGTATCTAAAGGTATTCCAGCAGCATAACAGTACATGTCAATCACATAATGCAACTCCTCCTCAAAGCAACTATTTATATAGAAAATACAAGGTAAAATTGCCTCTATCTTGGAATGGACATCCAACTTGGCCTCATGGCCTAAAACCCACGCCTATGGACACTTGGTCAACATTTTAAGATGCTTCTGACACTTGTCCACACACCCCATCCCAAAGAGGTCACCTATTTCCAAAATGGGCTATGACAGATGCTCTGACGACTCTTACAACCGTCATAGAATTTGTCATAGCTGTCATAACTTACAGCTATAAGAGAAGTTGTCATGCACAAGCTATAAATAGCATATTCTCTTACAATATGTCATAGTCCACCTTGAGGCACCCAAAGATGCTCTTTGACACATCTCTTCACCTATCATAGAATCTCCTATTTCTAACTCTTACATGTCATAACTTCATCATAGGAATTTGTCATGACCGTTTCAGTCAATATTCCCTTACGTAACATCCAAGGTATCGACACATAGAAAAATATTCCTACCACAAAGTGGGATGTCTATCTCCTCATATGAGGACAAAATTACAAGTTGTCATCTTCCATGTAGGATGACACATCATTGTGCCACATCCCACAAGATGACAATGTGAATTTACAATTTAATTTACAACATAGGCAATAAATAAATAAATACAATGAAAATAATACAAGGAATTACTAAGGTTGAGACACATTAATTTCCAACATTCTTCCACTTGTCAAACACCTTGTACGAGCCAATAGAATTAACAAGATTTAACTGCTATAGGCTAAGAGGCCCATAGACTCCGAACACCATGTGAACTTCTCTATGCCCACTGGCTTCATCAATGCATCTACAACATTATTTAAAGTATCTACCTTCTCCAAATTTACCTTCCCATCCTCTACCATGTCTCATATGAAGTGAAACTGTACATCAATATGCTTTGTTCTGGCATGGAAAGTTGGATTCTTTGCAAGGCAAATCACACTCTGACTGTCACAACAAATCATAATTTGTCCTGCATCAACACCAATATCTAAACATTATCTCTTGACTACATCCCAATGTACTCATCTAGGATTAGCCATAAATCAACTAAGAACTCCCACTACTTGGGTAATGTCTGGTCTTGTGTAGACCATAGCATACATCAAACTACCAACAACACTAGCATAAGGTACTCTGCTCATGTCCTCCACCTCACTAGGAGATTTTGGACGATCATTAACAGATAACTTTGTCCCCAAAGAAATAGGAACACACAATAGTCTACAATCTGCCATGATGAACCTATCCAACATGGTCTTCACATACTTACTTTGGCTTAATCAAAGTTTTCTGTTAGTTCTCTCTTCTTATTTCCATTCCTAGAATGTACTTGGTTGCCCCTAAATCTTTCATTTCAAACTGTGCTGCCAACTGAGACTTAAAATTAGAAATCATATTCTTACCCTTCCTAATCAGTAACATATCATCAACATATAATACAACAATGAGAATACGATCATTGTCTAACTTGTAGTACACACAATGATCTGATTTCAATCTTAGAAAACCAATTGACAATACAAAAGCATCAAACTTCAAGTACCACATCCTAGGAGACTTCTTTAAACCATACAAAGAATTTTTCAACTTGCAAACCAAATTTTCATTACCTTTCACTATATAATGCTCTAGTTGTGATATGTAAATCTCTTCCTCCAAGTCATCATGAAGTAAAGTTGTCTTCACATCCATCTGTTCTACCTCTAAGTCATAAGCAACTGCAAGAGATAACATAAATTGAATGGATGTCAGCTTTGTAATGGGAGAGAAAATTTTACCATAATCAATTCCCTCCACTTGTGAGTACCCCTTCACAACCAATCTGGCCTTGTGCTTTTCAACACTACCATCTACACCAAATTTCTTCTTAAACACCCATTTGCATCCAACAGGTTTCTATTCTTCAGGCAAAGGTACCAAGTCCCATGTTTTATTCTTTTCCAAAGAATCCATCCCATCTTCCATGGCCTCCTTCTAGGAACCTGTATCTTTCATACCCATAGCCTCTGGCATAGTTCTAGGTTCATCAATGTTAGCAAGTAAATCAAAATCACAATTAGAATCAAGCAATGAATAACCAAACCTATCAGGTTGCTTTCTTGTTCGTGTAGACCTTCTCGATGGTTGAGGTTGAGGTTCTACTTCTTCTTTTGAGCTTTCAAAGTTGCTGAATCTCTCCTCATCATCAGGTCTCATAGGGTCTTCAATTCAGTCTTCTCAAGGCTAGAAGGAAACTAAACCACATCCTCTTTCTTTTCTGTCTATTCTGGCTATAAAATAATGGAAGAAGGTGTTAGCTCTCTGAAGATAACACTTCTGCTATACAATACTTTTTATCCACAAGATCCCAAAGCTTATATCCTTTCACACCAACACCATAGCTAATGAAAATATATTTAACAGCCTTGTTCTCTAGTTTAGACAATTTCTCCCTTGGCACATGTGAAAATGCCTCACAACCAAAAACATGAAGATGTCTAACTAAAGGCTTCTTACCATACCACACCTCCATAGGTGTTTTACCAACAAGAGCTGATGTAGGAGATTTGTTTACTAGATAGCAAGTAGTGGCTACAACTTCAACCCAAAACTTTTGTTCAAGGCTTGCTCCACTAAGCATAGTCCTAGCCTTCTCCATCAGTGTCATGTTCATCCTCTCTACAACTCCATTTTGTTGCAGCGTATAAGGAGTTGTCTTATGTCTTTCAATCCCTTTCTCTTAACAGAACTTCTTGAACTCTACAAAACAAAACTTACCACCATTATTAGTTCTCAAACACTTAATCTTTTTACTAGTCTGATTCTCAACAAAAGACTTAAACTCTTTGAACCGACTAAAGACTTCAGTCTTGCTTCTAAGAAAATGAACCCATGTCCTTCTACTGTAATCATCTATGAAAGATACAAAATATACAGATTTAGAAATTGAAGGAACATTAACATGACCAAACACATCAAAATGAATAAGATCTAATAAACTAGAAGACTTGTGAGAACTAGAGTAAAACTAAACATGATTTTTCTTTCCATAAATGCAATGTTTGCAAAAGTTGAACTCGAGATTACAATCTTTTGACCCCTCAACAAGGTTTTTTATTTTTTAGGGTATGCAAACCCTTCTCACCAATGTGGCCATATCTCAAATGCCATGACATAGTCTTTTCAGTAGGAAGCTTAACTTCCAAAGTATGTGCACTACCATTAGAACTAGTTACAACAAATTTCTTCACTACTCGTTCAGATGGTGGGAATGAAGTGACTGCAGCTCTTTTCTTTGAGTCAAAAGAACTATTGTACTGCGAAGTGCATGCCTCTAGTTAAAACAAAGCACCTCTCTTAGTACCCTTAGAAAGCACCATAGATCCTCTAGTCATCTTGCATCCATCCTTTGAAAAGACAACTTGCACACTTGCATCATTCAACATACTTACAAAAAACAGGTTCCGTGCTAGGCTTGGGATGTGCATAACCTCAGTGATCCCCTTCACTCATCCATTAGGGAATTAGATTGAGACTCTTCCACGACCAAAAATCTTTAGATGAGAATCGTCACCAAGGTACACCCTTCCACCATTGAACTCTTCATACTTTGTGTTTAGGGAAAATTAGATTTGTTAATGTTTTAGTGTTTTGATATTTAAATCCACCTCTCCATTATACATTCAAGGATCTAGGGTTGAGTGGCGAGCACTATCATACCCTAGGTCACTTACAAATGTAGGGAAACTTGGATTAGGGAAATTAATTATCAATTTTCTTTCTCTTATGCTCAATTGACCATTAAAACTCTAATTATGTAAATACGACAACAAATTGATGAATAACAAAAAAAGCTCTTGCAGACAGGAATAAAATACCAAATCACAGAGTAACTATTTTTGAGGTTCCAAAGTCGAATAGTTAAGGACACTAGAGCGGGTGCCCTAGTCCAAGGTACCAATTTCTTCATGGGGTCCGGACCTCCTTCTGACATTAATCAGCCTTGTAACTTCTATTTTCAAAAATTTATCTATTGAGGACACTAGAGTGAGCGCCCAAGTCTTGGAAATACTCTAGGGTCTTGCAACTCTTCAAATCCCAAATCCTTGATGCCTGCCAATCCTTCCTACAACTTCACTTTTCCCAAACGCGACACCTATAACCTGTAATCACAAGACTTGGTTTGGTGGTTGTGGTGTTTAGAGACTTGCCTCAAGCAAGCCTTGGAGGACACTTAAGTCTCCAAACACCATTGTCAGATAAAGAGTGCATGCCCTTGTGAGGCAGAGGTAAAAACCAAAGGAATTAATGATGAAAACACAATATTATGTCACCTTGTAGTGAAGCTCTCATGGGAGGAGGATGCTCTTCATGCTATGAGGAAATTGATGCTCAAATCTGCAAATATCAACACACAAAACACACAAGTCTAGTCTTGCAACACAATGAAAGCCTTGAATCACCTTGAGAACACAATAGCTTACTAGTCATCATCTAGTTGAAATCTAGTTTACAAATGAATGCCTAAGCATGCTTATATATGCAACTACAAACACTCTTGCCAAGATTTTCGTAATTCAAACTTACCATGTTGGCAAAGGGACCTAATAACGGTCACAAACCAACACCCAAAAATTAGGGCTACCCCAAAATAGGGCAGGACTAGGGCGCGGGCGTCCAAGTCCTCCCCCCTATTTTGGGTAGGGTATAGCTCAAGGGGTCTTAGGTCCAACTTGCCATGGAACCTAAGTCTCATTCCATCGGGATGTCAAAATATGAACTAAGATGTCTGAAATGCATGCTAAAGACCTGGGAGCTAAACCTTATGAGGGAAAAGCCCCTAAGGGGACATTTTTTGACATTACATAAATAGCCCCCACTTTAATGTATGTATAAACACGAGGCCAATACATGCATTAAAGTAAGGTCACAAACAAAACAAACATGCCAAGCATGGAGAAGACATGCCAATCACATAGAAGATAGGAATAGGCACGCAAAACATGGAGAAGACAATTACAGTCACGTAGAACATGGATAATATAGTCAATGAATAGAAGACACATTAATGCATGGAAGACACAAATGATATCTTTTTTTTTTTTTTTTCTCATATATATGAAATGCAAATGCAAGTACTAGAAAGTAAACAAACCTCCCATAATACAGAATGCACTACCTTAGGGCGCAAGTCTCTATATCTATGGGGCAACACACACACAAGACATGTAAAACCTCCTAAAATGCAAGAAGCACTACCCGAAGGCACTGGTTTCTGCATATGGGGCAACAAACATGCCACACAAAACAAGCATGCCAAAACACACACACTTGAAGAAACAGAGAAAACACGATAGGCAAGCAATGGAGTGTAGCTATTTCTAGGTTCAACACCATCTCAAGCACATTACAAGCACACACTAACAATTGGGCTTTGCTACAACAATCTCTAAAAACATGCTTAAGGGTTGAGTTAGTCACAGAACTGCTCCCCACCTTTGCAGAGGACTTTTGAAAATGACAGGATGATGCAATCTTCTCTAAGAAATACACCATCCCTGCCTCTAGAGAGGGCTTAAGAAAAAGTATATGCTTGATATCCTACCTTTGTAGAGGTCTTACATGATTGATTGATTGATTGCAAGCAAACTCAGGATGCATGATGTACTACCCTGGGGCGTAAGTCTTTTCATCTAAGGTCAAACACATTGCTAACATCTATAACATATAGCTTACATTATATATGCCCCCACCTTAAGGTGGTTGATATTAGGTATTGATATCAAGCACGTTAAGGTAGGAAAAAAACACACAAGGAAACACTGAATTTCACAAAGCCCATGCCCCACAGAGGTGACATGTACTTTACGATCGCCAAATGTTCCCACAAACACATCCCTACAAGAAACATGTTAGTGTCTACAATATCATGATAAACAACAACATCAATGCATATGATTAGCCACACAAAGAGCCAAGGTTATACAATGAATTTGGAGTTTGAGGATAACCATGGGGCTATATCATGAAGCTCTTTGAATCGAGTACCACCAAGGCTAGATTCAAAGACAAACAAAGGTGCACAAAGAAGCATTGTTGTTAAGGTTTGTAAATGCGATAGAAACATCATCAAATTCACTATGTGGAAAGCACAAGTGCTTCCACTAGCCAAGCGTCAGATAAGATATACAACCCCATCATCATATTAGGAACTAAGTCCATTTTTTTATTGCTCTTAAAAGGGACACTAGGTCCGCATTAGTATAAATGTTTGTTGTCATCCGACTACTAGATGGAAACACTAGAGGAAAGGAAACAATAAATAAGAGAGGAGAAACATGTGTCTTAGGGACAGTCATGTAGGAGGGTGCCCCCAGGTCACCAACCACATCACTATGTCCGTAAGACACAATACACAATAATGAAATAAGAGAGAGGCAATTTGGAAGAATGATGATACAAATAGAAGGTCACAACAGAGGCAGTCTCCTGGTATCCTGAACCTTACGAGAGAATTAGGGGCCATCCCAAGAGTCCTAAACAACACATAATGCATCACAGGGGAAGCACATCACGAGAGAGATAAAGGGTTAGAGATACTTACCTGTAGGGTCTTCATGCTAGGTCTTGTCATCAAGGAAATGATTGTCGTCTTCCCAAACATAAGGAATAATTGTCAAGTCATTGTCATTATTCTTTTGTTCATTCTTAAATGCTTCTTTATTTTTCTCACTATTAGGTGGAATGTGTTCTTGTTGAAGTTCATTAGTGGACATATGCTCTATCCTTTTAGGTGGTGGGAGAAGCAAATTATTTTGAGTAATCTCAACAACCATCCTTAAGGTATTTAATGTGAGGGACTTCTCCTCATCCACTAGTGCTACATCCTTAGTGATGTCCAAATGACTTGAATATTCAAACAAAGGAGGGACATTAAATGTCTTCTCTTCTTTAGTGAAATCCAAGGTGTGTGAACACTCAACTAAAGGAATAAGGTTGCTAGGATGATCCATAGAGGTTTGCATAAAGTTTTTATTGTTGTTAGATGAAAGCTCATTGTCTACCCACTGAATGTTCTATGTTGAAGGGATTTATTCATTCACTAATGCTTCTTCTTGGCTAGGGAGAGCATCGGAATGGCAAAGTGGTGATGGTTCTTCATTTGCTAATGTTTCATCTTGGCCAGAGTGAGCATTAGAATGAAGATTTAATGGTATGATGTTAAGAGCTATGTCAATGGAATCATCCTCTTGCATCCAAGTGTCCTCATGTGGAGGAACAATCATGGGAGAGGGATCATCACATGTTTTAGCAATAGGTGTCGTAGTGGAATTTTCCATAAAGTCATCCAAGGCTTCATCTAACATTTTAAGGTCATCTCTAGTATATATACTATTGACCATGAATTTAGTGAGATCATCCAATATCCAAGGGTATATTCCCATGAAGTTTTTGAAGCTATCAAAATTGGATATATAACAAAAGACTTCATATGTAGAGCATGTAGAGAGATCAACATCATGAACGTGTGCTATTTGTTCCAGAACTTGAGGGTATTTATCAGTGAATTTAGAGAAATGATCCATGTCTATGATGTATGAAAACAATTCTTCCAAAGAATTAGCCATGATATATGTCTCAAAATGAATGTAAAATCATATTTTAAAAGTTTGCCAAAAGTATATAAGAGGTAAATGCAAAGCAATATGCCCCAAAATAGTCTCAAATGCTTGATTTTTTTTTGTATCGTTTCCAATGGAAATGAATGAAACAAAGAGTGTTTGTAAGAATTTCAGTCAAGGGTAGAAAGTTATATGTCTGATATCAGTCCAAAACAGCAATATGTTCCTTCTCAACACAATCTTGATGCAATTTCAAGTTAATGCCAAGTCAAAATATAGTGAAAATATGTCAAGATAGGCACTTTTTTCACCAAAATTCAATGCAAGAGAGCATAAGAAAGGGTGTTATGAGGAAAATTATGATGAAAAACAAATAATATCAGTAATAACATCCACTTGGTGCTAAAATACCCAACACAACACACTTTTAGTGCAAACTAGGTCAAACCCTAGTGAAAATATAGCAAAAATAGGCTATTTTTCATGGTTTTTCAACTCCAAGACCTAGAAAAGGATGTGTTGTAATGAATTTTAGGAGGTATAAAAAATAGTATTAATAATATCAGTCACCTCAATCCATAAAATTGATCACAACAGGCTTGGAGTGCAAACTAGGTCAAACCCTAGGGCAAAAATAGTCAAAATGTGTAGTGTTTCACCAAATTTTCACTACAAGAGCCCATTAAAAGGGTGTTGAGAAGATTTTTATGAGGGGAAAAAAAATATTACCCTAATAATAGAAAAATAATGCCAAAATACCTTTCACAACACACCTATGGTGCAAGTTTATAAAGTCAATAAGGCCAAATTTAGGGAAAATTATTGTTTTCGAAGCCCTAGGTTTTGAGATCTTGGGACAAAATGCTATGCAAATGTTTTGAAGTCTGATTTATGATGTGAATTAAATAATCTCAGATCTGAAAATGATTTTCAAGCTTGAACATGCAAAATGCCCATGCAAATTTAATGAAAATGTATCAAAATTGCTAGTTTTTGTTGAAATTTTCTATGCAAAATTGCAAATATTTTAAATCTAAATGCAAATTTACACTAAAATGCAAGACTAAAGACAAATGCAAATTTGAATGAGCCTCTAAAATAAGTATAAAAATCTGGAAAAAATATTTTGCCTACTAACCCTAGATTTTGGAATTACTAGGTTATATATAATTGTCAAAATTTCCACAAAAACCTAGCAAATTCATAATGAAAATGCAAAGAAATTTTTTCAATTTTTCTATAGTTTATATCAGATCTGATGCAAAAATCATGAATTAGGAAAATTTAGAAAGAATTGATGCAATTTAGTAAGCCAAACAATGCAATTTTTTTGAATTTTTCTCAATGCAATAAAATGAATGACTATATGAATGAATGAAATCAATCCAAATCTGAAGACACACACTTAGAAAGTTTCAATTTAAGTCCAAAAACATGAGTTCACCAAAATGTTTACGGGAAAATTGGATTTGTTAATGTTTTAGTGTTTTGATGTTTAAATCCGCCTCTCCACTATACATTCAAGGATCTAGGGTCGAGTGGCGAGCACTATCATACCCTAGGTTGCTTACAAATGTAGGGAAACTTGGATTAGGGAATTTAATTATCAATTTTCCTTCTCTTATGCTCAATTGACCATTAAAACCCTAATTATGCAAATATGACAACAAATTGATGAATAACAGAAAAAGCTCTTGCAGACATGAGTAAAATACCAAATCATAGAGTACCTATTTTTAGGGTTTTGAAGTGGAATAGTTGGGGACACTGAAGCAGGTGCCCTAGTCCAAGGTACCAGTTTCTTTGTAGGATCCGAACCTCCCTTCGACATTGATCAACTCTATAACTTTTGTTTTTGGAAATTTATCTACAGAGGACACTAGAGCGAGCGCCCAAGTCTTGGAAATACTCTGGCATCTTGCAACTCTTCAGATCTTGAATCCTTGATGCCTGCCAATCCTTCCTACAATTTCACTTTTCCCAAATTTGACACCTGTAACCTACAATCACAAGACTTAGTTTGGGGGTTGTGGTGTTTAGAGGCTTGCCTTAGTCAAGCCCTAGAGGACACAAGTCTCTGAACACTGTTGTCAGATAAAGAGTGTGTGCCCTTGTGCAGTAGAGGCAAAAACCAAAGGAATCAATGATGAAAACACAATATTATGTCACCTTGTAGTGAAGCTCTCATGGGAGGAGGATGTTCTTCATGCCATGAGGAAATTGATGCTCAAATCTACAAATATCAACACGCAAAACACACAAGTCTACTCTTGCAACACAATGAAAGCTTTGAATCACCTTGAGAACACAATAGATTGCTAGTCATCATCTAGTTGAAATCTAGTTTACAAATGAATGCGTAAGCATGCTTTTATATGCAACTACAAAGACTCCTACCAAGATTTTCATAATTCAAACTTATTGTGTTGGCAAAGGGACCTAATAACAGTCACAAACTAACACCCACAAATTAGGGCTACCCCAAAATAGGGCAAGACTAGGGTATGGGCACCCAAGTCCTCCCCCTATTTTGGGAAGGGTACAACTCAAGGGGTCCTCCTAGGTCCAACTTGCCATGGAACCTAGGTCTTATTCCATTGGGATGTCAAAATATGAACTAAGATGTCCTAAATGCATGCTAAAGACCCAAGAGCTAAACCTTATGATGGAAAAGCCCCCAAGGGGACATTTTTTGATGTTACACTTTGTAAACTAGATTTGATGTGAGGTCATGTGGAATGATGCACCAGAATCTATCAACCACACATCATCAGATGCATGGGTGGCCAGGGCTTCGATGAAGGCATCACCATCATCTTGTGACTTGTCAGAATCTGAATTAGGAGCATTCTTCTTTTTCTTTTTCTTCTCCTCTTTGCATTCCTTTCAGAAAAGCTTGATATTTCCATAGTTCCAATATAGAGCCTTGGACTTTCTAGGAGATTTGGTTCTCCCACAGGATTTGGATCTGGTCTTATCATCTTTCTTTTCCTTCCTTTTCTTCCCTTTTTCCTTGGATCTTCCATGAACCGCAAGAGCTTCTTTGGCTGCCTTAGAAGCCTTTCTCTACATCTCTTCAAATAACAGTGAAGATACCACTTCATCCATCTTGAATGTGGATGTTGTGCTCCCAATAGCCATAAAAAGATGATCCCATGAGTCTGACAAAGAACAAAGAAAGGTCATGTAACGATCCTCCTCCTCCATCTTCACACCAATAGATGTCAATTGTGCAACTAACATGTTGAAAGCATTCAGGTGATCTGCAACCAATGCTCCATCCTCCATCCTTAGAGAATACAATTTCTTTCTTAGAAAAAGCTTGTTCACCAGGGATTTGGCCTAATAAACATCACCCAACTTCTTCCAAAGGTCTTTCGTGGTCTTCTCCTCATGGAAATTCAACATGACAGAATCAACTAAACTATGTCTTATGAGACCCTTAGCCTTCTGATCTTTGAGATCCCAATCTTCTAGTGACATTGTGGTTGGTTTTACACTAGATACAGTTTACCATAGGTCACGATACACAAGTAGGTCTTCCATCTTGAGTTTCCACAACTCAAAATTAATGCCATTAAATTTCTCCACCTCTAATCTTTCGAATGTGCCTGCCATCTCTTTCCTGCAACAAGATTACAGAATACTATGCACAAGACTCCCACTCAAACTAAGATCAGCTCAAAAAACCCCTACCCAACAACTAGGACCAAAGGTGATCAAGCTCTGATACCAACTGAAAAGAAGCAAGGTACGCAGAACACACTTCCTATGCTAATCTAATGAGGGAAGTAGAGTGCAAATTATTTGAAATCCTTACAATTATAGTGTTATCAACACAATAATAGAGATATTGCAGCAGAGAACATACACATAGAATGACATAAAAGAAGGGGAAGACAAGATTTAGCGTGGGGAAAATCCTTTCGGGAGAAAAACCCCACTCCAAAACCTACACTATGTATTAACAAATCGAAATGTTGTTTACAATACACTTGCAATGCATGCTCACAGGAGTCTTCGAGACTCGTCTCTAGAGGTATTTCGATAGCATAATAGTACCTGCCAATCACATAATGCAAATGCTCCTCAAAGCACCTATTTATATAGAAAATACAAGGCAAAATTGCCTCTATCTTGGAATGGGCATCCAAATTATCCTCATAGCCCAAAACCCATGCCTATGGACACTTGGTCAACATTGTAAGATGCTTCTTATGAAATAGGCTATGACAAGTGCTCTTACGACTCTTACAACCATCATAGAATCTATCATAGCTATCATAACTTGCAGTTGTAAGAGAATCTTTCATACACAGGCTATAAATAGCATATTCTCTTACAACATGTCATAGTCCACTTGGGGGCACCCAAAGATGCCTTCTTTAAAGATGCTCTTTAACACATGTCTTCACATGTCATAGAATCTCCTATTTCTGACTCTTAGATGTCATAACTTTGTCATAGGAATATATCGTGACCGTTTCAGTCAATATTCCCTTACACAACATCCAAGATACTGACACATGGAAAAATATTCCTACCACAAAGTGGGATGCATGTCTCCTCATATGAGGACAAAATTACAAGTTGTCATCTTCCATGTAGGACAACACATCACCATGCCACATCCCACAAGATGAAAATATGAATTTACAATTTAATTTACAACATAGGAAATAAATAAATAAATACAATGAAAATAATACAAGAAATTACAAAGGTTGAGACACCTTAATTCCCAACATTTATGACTATAAAATTTGGGAAGTATTCTAAATATCTTATCCACAACTTCTTCATCATCCAAAGTTCCACCAAGGCCTTTAATCTCGTTGACAACTTCATCAATCTTCTGTAGGTAGCTTATTATGTTCTCATCTTTAGACATCCTCATAGTTTCATATTTGGACTTCAAATTTGGCATCTTGGCTTTCTTGACAGATTCATCTCCTTCATAGATATTCTTCAATTTATTCCAGATCTCATGAGTAGTTTTTATATCCAAAACTTTCACTATTTCAGTGTTAGATAGAGCATTTAGTAGAGCATTTCTAGCTTTACCATTAGTCTCATAAGCCCTACTCTCCATTGTAATCTCTAGATCATCATCAAGCATAGTGTATTCGTCTTTAACTATTTTCCACACATTGTAACCAAGAGAAACAAGATAGCTTTGCATTCACACCTTCCAAAAGGCATAGTTAGTTCCATCAAACTACAGAATGTCATTCTTGTGCGCCATCCCAGATCTACCTTAAGTTGTTAGGATTTCTTCCAAGGAACCCTCACTTTGATACCAATTGTTGAATGCACAAGACAACTGAGAGGGGGGGTGAATCAGTTGTAACAACTTCAAACTCTCATAAACTTAAACACATTCATATCATCTTACTTAAACCCTTAATCTGTTACAAAGGTTAAACATGAAATGCATATAATAGAAACATAAACACATCAACACCATCCACAAGGAGACACCATATTTTTATGTGGAAAACCCTAAAAGGGAAAAACCATGGTGAGGATTAGCTCACAATATAATGTAGTATCAATACCAAATTACAAAGAGGCTCACTACAAAAAGGCTCACTACCAAAAGGGTGGCTCACTGCTAAGGGGTGTCTCACTACCAAGGGATGGCTCACTACCAAGAATGGTGTCTCACTACCATGAATTGATATGATAGCATCTACCACATGCTTGGGTTCAGTTCCAATGGAGCACAATACATATCACCTTCGTTGCCTTACAATACAAACACTTTTATCTTCACATCTTCACACACACACCTTACACATGAATTCATTACACTTATTTATATCATCATCAACCTTGAAACATTCACCAAGGTTGGCAACACACTGTACAACCCTTCAAAGGATCTTCAAGGTTGGTAAACATACATAATTCAAATTAGGTCTGGACCTAAACAATCTTGCAGATAAAATGAATGAAGGATGACCACTTCACAGCTTATCTCATACCTAAACACATCTTCACACACTTCAACATGCTTCCACAATCCATGAAACACATCTACAATCATTGTTAACACCCAAGTCGACCAAACTTGTGTAAACACCAAGAACACTTAGACACATGCTTCCAAGAACTCAATTAAATCTTACGGACCAAGCATAATCCTCCAACATAATCTAGAGACATCCACAAACAACATAAAATTACCTAGGAGCCAACAAATCTAGCTACAACAAGTTTCACTTGAAGACAACAAATTTCACTTTAAGACAACTTACAAACAATACTGCTAAATTTTGCTACTCAGTAACTTGCTTTCTGAAGCACCAAATCACAAATCCTTTAGAATTAAGATAGTTAAGGACCTTACAAATATATGTCCAAAACCACATCACTTGAAACCACTCTGTAGAGAAATGCGGAGAAAAATACTTTCTCCCAGACACCTCTACACAACTTAGTAACTCTGTCAAATACAATCTTCAAACTAGTGACCATAACTTCCATTGCATAGAGATCTAGACCACCAAATTCTAGATTTAGTATCTTCAAAAAATTATCTAAAACATATCCAAATCTCACACTTTGGTCTTCAACACAAAGGAAATGTAGAGAAAAGCTTAGATAATATCCTGCAAGCCAGAATACTTTGCAACACACTGTTTCCTCTTGGAGGGCAAATTTTCTCAGAACCATTGGAAACTTAGAAACATGAGCAATATGATAATATCAAGACCTTTGTAAGGAATTTAGATCACTTTAACATGAAAACTTAATCAATCAACAATCAACAATATCAGAAGACACACCAATGACAACAAAACCATGTTGATATCAATGACAATGTTGATTAGCACATACTTGCAACACATTGGTCTCAATTCCCCTCCCCCATGTTTAATGGTACTAACAAAGCAACAACTCAAACTGTGGGAGTGTTGTCCTCCTAGATGGAACAAGTGGAGATGGAGGAGAGATTTGTGGTTGTTTCTACTGCCTTCCTAGTTGGAATAATGGCATAGCTAGATCTTTGTGTGGTTTCCTCTAGTTTTTGTTTGGTTGAGGTTGTTGGAAGCCTCTCCCCATAGATTGAGGAATCACATCCCTACAAATTGAACTAGGCATAATGAGGGGGACTCTAGTTTTCAAAGATTTCTTATATATTTGTTCCTTGTAGGTATTCTCACTTTTGTGTGTGTGGTTCGAGAGGTAGAGCAGAGGATGCTCATTATTTGAACAAGTAGATGGCTGTGAAGGGTGTCTGAGCTCTAAATGCATCTAATAATCTGCCACCCATTAGCATCATGGATAAACTTCCCACCAAAAGTGAAGAAGCATACAAGACCAAGACAGTTATCTCAGCCTGCTGGATGAGATAATTTTGTTACAAAGGCATCTCTTATCAATTAAGAAATAGTTACATTTGCATCCCACTATTGTAACTGACTGTCAAATGAAAATGTGGCATCTATCATCTAGGCCTGAAGCTTGTTTCTCCCTTATTCTTATAAAAGGGAATTTAAGGCATGTTGTAATTGTTGGTTCTAGTCCATACTTTCTAGATAGAGTCTAAAGTATGGGGGATCAAACAAAGATCTAGGAGAAGTTTTGTATCACAGTGCATATAAATAGAACTAGTTATCTGAATCTAGGTATTATTTGAGTACAAAGTTTCATGTACTTGCAAAATATTTTGTTTACCAATATCGGTTCATAGTACAATATATTGTTAAAGTTTCAGAGTATACTATCTCCTACTCATGTACACTTTACTACATTTATTAATAAAATTTGGTTATGGATTAGTTTATTCATCATCACAGTCTGTCGTATGCATGTATATTCATCTTATGGCATTTACTCAAGTGGTAAAATAATTGATTTAAGGGAATATTGAATGGTGTAAATGTTTACAAGGATTCCTAAGTAGAGTGAGTCCAAAAATTGATAAATTGTAATAGTGGAATGCATTATTGTATTGTTTACAGTGACCTAAGAAAATATTGATCAGAGTAGGTTTTCATTTTATGTCTATTTGACTCTATAACCCAGAAATTAGGCATGGATCCTTTTGAAGTGTTACTTGATATAGCTCCCTGATCATTCCTATTGAATGTCAAATAAAATTTCATCTCAGTCATAAGTTATAAGCATTTATTTATCCAAATTTTCTTCTACAAAGAATTATGTTAAAGCTTGAGAATCTAGCCCATTGTTCTATTGTATCAGTAATTCTTTAAGTGTCTTAGAGAGAACATATCTATTTAAGAACAATATTTTGAGAGAAATAACAAGAAATCCATAGGTCAAATATTGTTAGGATCACCCTCCTAGATTTTGCAGAGCTTGAAGTGTAGAGGAAAAGGATTGAAACCCCATTTCTTGTTCGTTTGCTAATCCCTCAAGGTAAATCCATTATTAGAACTGGCTACTCTTTAGATTGCCCTTTTGAGACCAGGTTGGGAATTTAAAACAACCAACAGATTGGTGACTCTATTGGGGATGCTTTAGAACTAGTATTGTGCCTTACCCTAAGTCATAAATCAATTGTTATATTCCCTTGTTATAGGGTGGAAATTCTACTTGCTTTTGAATAGGTTGATCAAAGGGAGAATTGACTGTGTATGAGAAAATTTGTGCGGCTCTACTATTGGAAAAGAATAAGAATGAAAATAGGCTTTAAAAGGGCTTTGTGCTTTTTAAAGTTTAGTCCTTTGTAAAAGGAGGTGGCAACTCTACTAGGAAGAACCTAATGACATTACGAAGGATATTGCAACATCTTGAGTTTCTGATCAAGGGAGATTTTTTGCGAAAGATATAACAAACTTATAGGTATTTTACATGTTCTTGTCTCTATGAAGAATATTTCTATGTTGAAAGGTTTCTTGTGGAAAATATTCTTGTAATGATTAAGCACTAAGGGAAAAGAAAGAAAAAGGGCAGTGATAACATTGCATACTACAGTTTGTATTTTTGAAAGTGAAGTATGCATGTTTTTTGTGAAAATGGTCATGTACAAGATTTAGGCCAAAGTGAGCTAGTAGATGTGTATTGGAAAAATTTTAAATCTTGTAAGAGAAATTTCAAATTTACCATAAGAAACTACAAAGTTGACAAGAGAAGGTTTACATAGGCACAAGGAAGTGGTGTCATAAACATATGGATTCAAGTGTAATACTGCATAATACATAGCCACATGTATGTTATAAAAAAGGCTTTATTATGGAAAGATATAAAGCTATTGATTTCAATAATATTTGTGGTTTTCTAAACCACATCCCCCTAAAATCAGAGATCAAATACCAAAGTTCAGTAATGATGAGTCCAAATCAGCAAGTAAACATTTACAGGAATTCTATGATTTAATGGGAGATTATGAAATAGATACAGAAGATGTGGTCATGAAATTATTTGTTCAATATTTGAAAGAAGATGCTAGAGATTGGTTTACATATTTTCCCACTCATTACATTTCTCCATGGTAAAACCTCAAAATCACTTTTATAGAACAGTTTGGAGAAAGGATTGATGTTAGCCTCCTAATTAACAAGCTTATTCATGCTGAAAAGGATGAGGAGGAGCTAGTCCCAGCTTTTAATTTAAGATTTGCCAAAATGATAAGGGACATCACTAAAAATACTAGACCAGATGATGCCATGTGTTTGGTTATATATCTAGGAGCATTTAATGAAGAAGATAGCTATCTTTTAAGAGATAGAAATCCTACTACTATGAGACAAACATATTCTATGGCCATGGATATTGAAAATAATTTAAAGAATATGAGGGTAAGAGAATATGAATTTACAACTATGAGTTCTGTTGTAGTGTATTAATCAAATAATATGGTCATTTACCAGGATTGCAAAGACTAGGAATGTCTAGTTGAATTCTCATTTGATCATTCAAGTAACAATGGCCTAGTTGACAAGGCTCAACATTCAAATAATGGAGTTGGGAATGTTGGTTGTAACATCCTAAATACTGAATGTAATGGAAATAAAAGCTTGTATGAAACCATTACATATTTTGACCCCCCTAGTCAAGAAAGAGGGAAAATATCCCATGGAAAAGAGAACATTCAAATGTATGGGGAGTATATGCTAATGATAAATGAAGGGTCAGATCATGCTCCTATACTAGATAGATCTATTTGTCTTAAAAATGATGAGAGTGATTGTTCTTTGGAAATAAACATAGATTCTCCTGATGGTATGAGTTGTTGTGAAAAGGTATACATGCCTACAGATAGTATGATTTCATTTTCTAATAGGTCATCTAGTTGTGAAAATGAATATGAAGTTGAGTTAGCTGTTACAGATAACATAGAAAGTGATAATCACTTATCCATAAGCTCTTCTCAGCGTTATGATAATTTTGAATTTGCTAAGGGTATGAGCCATCAAAGCCATGAAGAAGAAGAAGATATGGTAGAAATGAGTATAAGGTATAATCCACTTTATGATGAGCCTCTAGACTTACTAGAGGTAAGGAATAGTAAACCTTATTGTTGCATAGATAATCCAGTCATTACAAAAAATCCTGAAGATGTAAGATATGCAGAATCTATAGGTGGCCCCATTTAGTTTGATAAAGACAAGGACAGTGTTGAAATTACTCAGCCTTGCAAGGTTGGTAATTTCTTTTTGAAGAAGGATCTTGTTGTATCTGCAATTAAGTTTCCATTATCAGACATTGGCCCATATGATGAAATTAATCAACTATTAGAATGGGAGAAAGATATATCAGTGTAAGATCAAGGGATACTTGTGGGTGAATAGTCTTTTTATGAAAGACAGAACTCAACTAATTATCTAGTCAGCACATTTCATTCATATGCTTTTAATCAATATGATTTATTAGGCATAAAGCTAGGATATGACCTCCCAACACCAAAATAGCATGTTAGGGAAATCCAAGAGGGCATTATGTATGAATGTTTTACATTTGATACAGGTGTCACAGATGAGAAGAATGATACTTGTACAATTCACTCAATAGATTATGAGTGTTTTCATATCACTTTCTTCTAGTGGGCCTGAAAATAACTAGCCCAGTAATCATGCATATTATTATAGTTGGATTGATATGATGGAGCCTTTTATTGCCATCATAACAAATGAAGGCGCACTTCAGTCTAAATTTCATTATAGAAATCAAAGAAACATAGGGTATCCTAAGGATGATGAACTTGAAAGTTATGAGAGATGTGCAAAGCTCCATGTTGGCAACAAGATGAATTTTGGTAAACATTTCAAATTTTGTTTGGGGCAGTCATTGGAAAATAAAATATTTGATAGAGGCATGTTCTTTTTCTTCCTTTTGTGGTAGCCTTGGGTTACCATAGGGTTTTTTTCTGGTTTTGTTTTGGCATGTTCTTGTCTATGTTTTTTGGTCTGCATCTCTAGAGTTTTTGTGATATTTCTTTGTTCTAATAGAACAAATGTCCCCAATTAAAGCCACTAGTAGAACTGTATAAAATTTTCCAAGGTTCTAGAATTTTTCCATGTCTTGTGTCTTTAGCTAAAAGATCTGTTGCTAGGGTTTTGTGTTCAAAGCATTGAAAGTTTTCCTAAGGATCTAAAACCCTAAACCCTAGACCTTTTGTATAAGTGTCAATATATCTTTATGTTCTAATTTGAAGTTGACTGCTTGTACCTCGTAAAGAAATCTTTAAGTTATAAATTGATTTATCCATTATCATTCTTTACTAGCCCCATCCTTCCTTGCTACTACCTACTACTTGTGCCTTAATTTTTTCCCACATACCTAACTCTTAATGTTGACCCCTAGTGATTTTCATGGTCCGCTTTTTCTCTAGTAGACAAATGTTGTGTTAAAGAATTGCTTTATTCTGACCCTTCAGTATTGAGCAGAGGTTATGTAGCGTGTTCTAGTTGGTTCCACCATTCTGCAAAGGGTTTTTGACAAGTGTCATGCCTTGATCTAACTATATATCTTGACCCATTGGCAGGTCCCATTAGGGCTACATGGTGACTTTACATGCTTTCTGCCATTCCACAGAACTCTTTTGAAGGACCCGTTGACTACCCACAGAAGTGTGGGGATTGACACCTGGCATCAGTCACACATTATAGGTCTAATGTCATAGGGTAAACATTGTGTGTTCTCCAGCAAGAAATGTTAGAGGCATGAGTTAGCTCCTGGATTACGTGGAAAGTTTTATGTGGAGTGCAGTCTATTTTTAGATATTTTGCTTCATACCACATGGAACAATCCAAATAGTTTCTGCCATCCCATAGATCTTTATCTCCACCCATATCTTACCACTATAGAAATGTGGAAAGTGGCCTAATGGGCATTATTTGAATTTTCTTTTTGACTAGTTGGCTAAGATGGCAGTCCAGATGGAGTGTTCTCATTGGATCGTTCTCCTCTGCATAATTGATGAGAATTTCCTCTCTTGTTGACTATGTGTTCACCATTGATTTGGATCTTATATCATCAGAGTTGATGACTCACATTCAAATCGGGTAAATAACATGGTGGTGCGTAATAAAGGATGCACCAGTGATGAAATGGCTTCCCAAGCATGTGCTAATTCTTCATCACCACTACTGCAAGGGGATAAACATGATGGAGGATTGGCATGATGCAAAATCAACTCTTGGGGATTTGTGCTTAGGCTTGAAAGGATCTTTTGCTTTCCTTATGGCGAGTTTTGATAGGGTAAATGGCTTAAAATAGAATTAAATATTGAAACCAAAAAAACTAATTTGGCAGCCTCATTGCAAGAATTAATGTTTTTAGTTATTTTGAGTTATGTGACATCAATGTGATGGAAGAATGCTATTCTTTTCCCCTTTTCTAGCAGGATCGGTTAATCATCACAAGATTTCCATTTATCATCAGTATACCATGGTAGTGACTACAGTTACTTGATTAGGGAATTATCAAAGTATGTAGGCTCCTACAGTTTTTCTATAAATGGGTGTTGTTGATGATATTTCATAGATCATTCTTATTGTATAGACAAGATGGAAACTCACCCATTTAGTATGCTCTTTTTTCTCCTCTATTCTATAGGAATTTTTTCTCTATTTTCATGGTTAATGCTCTATTCAATTGGAAGATTTTCTTATGGAATAGGTGGTGCAAGGAAAATTTCAGAAGTGTAGTAGCATCCTTCAAGCTCCTGTGAGATTTTCTCGTTTCTATTTTTTCATCCATTTGAGGGCTTTGAGTCCTAGTGTCCACACTCTAGTAATTGCTTATTTCTGTGAGTTTCCATATTAGGATCTTAGGTAGAGATGCATCATTGGTCTCTCTTCCCCTCCCCTATGTTTAATGGTCCTAACCAAGCAACAACTCAAACTATGGAAGTGTTGTCCTCTTGGATGGAACAAGTGGAGATATAGGAGTCATTTGTGGTTGTTGCTACTACCTTCCTAGATGGAATAATGGCACAAATAGATCTAGCTTTGTGTGGTTTCTTCTGGTTTCTGTGTGGTTGAGGTCATTGGAAGCCTCTCCCCATAGATTGAGGAATCACATCCCTACAAATGGAACTAGGCATAATGAGGGGGACTCTAGTTTTCAAAGATTTCTTATGTATTTGTTCCTTGCAGGTATTCTCACTTTTGTACGCATGGTTGGAGAGGCAGAGTAGAGGATGTTTGTTATTTGAACAAGTAGATGGTTGTGAAGGGTGTATGAACTCTAAAGGCATCTAATAAACTACCACCCATCAACATCATGGCCTAACTTCCCTCCAAAAGTGAAGAAGCATACAAGACCAAGATAGTTATCTCAACCTGTTGGAGGAGATAATTTGTTACAAAGGCATTTCTTATCAGTTAAGAAATGGTTACATTTGCATCCCACTATTGTAATTGATTGTCAAATGAAAATGTGACATCTGTCATCTAGGCCTAAAGCTTGTTTCTCCCTTATTCTTATAAAAGGGAATTCAGGGCCTGTTGTAATTGTTAGTTCTAGTCCATACTTTCCAAACAAAGTTTGAAGTATGGGGGATCAAACAAAGATCTTAGAGAAGTTTTGTATCACAGTGCATAGAAATAAAACTAATTTTCTTAATTTAGGTGTTATTTGAGTGCAAAGTTTGATGTACTTGCAAAATCTTTTGTTTACCAGTATCAGTTCATAGTTGTAAAATATATTGTTAAAGTTTCAGACTATATTGTCTCCTACTCATGTACTCTTTACTACACCTATGAATAAAATTTGCTTAAGAATCAGTTTGTTCATCATCACAATCTTTCCTGTCATTGTATATTCATCTTATGGCATTTACTCAAGTAGTAAAATAATTGCTTTAAGAGAATATTGAATGTTGTAAATGTTTACAAGGATTCCTAAGTAGAGTTAGTCCAGAAATTATTGAAGAATAATAGTGTAATGCACTCTTGTATTTTTCACAGTGAGATGAGAAAATACTGATCACAGTAGGTTTTCATTTTATGTCTATTTGACTCTATAACCAAGGAATTAGGCATTGATCCTTTTGAAGTGCTACTTGATATAGCTCCCTGATCATTCCTATTGAATATTAAATGAATTTTCATCTTAGTCATAAGTTATAAGCATATTTTTATCTAAATATTCTTTTGCAAAGAATTATGTTAAAGCTTGAGAATCTAGCCCATTGTTCTACTGTATCAATAATTCTTTAAGCATCTTAGAGATAACATGTCTGCTTAAGAATAGTATTTTGAGAGAAACAACAAGAAATAAGGAGGTCAAATATTGTTAGGATCACCCTCCTAGGTTTTGTAGAAGTTGAAGTGCAGAGGAAAAGGATTGAAACCCCATTTTTTGTTCGTTGGCCAATCCCTCAAGGTAAATCCATTATTAGAACTGGCTATTCATTAGATTACCTTTTTGAGATGAGGTTGTGAATTTAAAACAACCAACAATATGCTCCTAAGTTGGCATTAGGTGATTTCTTTGGAGGTTCGTCAATGGTTATATCACCTCTATCTACAAGATCTTGGATGCAATGTTTCAACCTCATACATTTAGATGTTTTATTCCCTTTCACATGATGGTATTCACAATAGGCCTTTTCATCAAACCAAGAGGGTTTAAATTGGTTCTCATCATAGGGTTGAATAGGTAGCAATGTGATTAGATCCACCTTGACTAGATTTCACAAAACATCCTCGATAGGTTCACCCAAAGGTGTGAATCTCCTCTTGGGTGTGTTGTTTCGTTTTGGTGGTCCCTTAGGAATATTTACATTGTTGCTTGTGGGTGTATTTGATGGTGTCGTAGTTTGTATGTTTTGGATGACCTTCACATCGATGACACCATCATTGAGGGTGTTTTCATGTTTACCCAAAAGTAGGGGTTTTAATTGGATTGGGTGTTATTTTTTGTGTTGGAGGTGTTGGTTTTGTTTTTGTTGTCATTTTTGTACCTTTTGATAGCCCCTTTCGCAATGAGGGCACTCTCTATGGTTGTTCCTTTATCTATAACCTCAAAGGTTGACATGCATTGGATTTGTAGGTGGAATCCCATTTCTTGATTTAAATTAGTCACAAACATAGTGACTAATTGTTTCTCAGGAATAGGCCAAGGGAGGCTTCTTGCTAAGATTCTCCACCTTTGTAAAAAGGTAGCAAAGGATTCCTCATTCTTTTGTTTATGTCACAAAGGTCCATCATGTATATTTCATGTTAAAATTTATAGGAGAAATGATTTACAAATTTCTTTGCAAGCTCATGGAATGTTTTGATGTTGGGGGAAAGATGAGCAAACCATTCGATCGCTTGACCACCTAGGCTTCTAGGAAAGAGTCTCATTAAGTATGTGTCATCATATGAGACTTTTAGGAAAGCAATGTAAAACTCCCTAAGGTGTTCCCTAGGGTTGCCTTTCCCTTTGTATTTGTCAAATTTTGGCATTTCAAAATTTTTAGGGCAAGGTGGCATGGGAATAGTTCTATCAAATGGATATGGGCAAATATCTTCAAAGGAATATTGTTTTCTCTTATGCTCATGTTTCATATCATCAACCTTTTTGATCAAGGTTTGGACAATGCTAGATAAATCTTGGGTTGGTGGAGGTTGTGGTACATGTGATTGTTCTTTATGGATTAATTGTTAGAGGAAATGGGGGATTTGTTGATGTTGCAGTGGGTTTTGGATTTGATTTTGTTGGGTTTGGTGTTGTTGATAGGCAAGGAGTTGTTGTATGACATGTGGTGGAATTTGTTGTTGGTTAGAATTTTGAATGGAAGATGTTACAATAGATGGTTGTGAGATAGGTGGATGAGAGATGGGGGTGTGTGTATGTGGAGTTAAATAAGGGGTTATTGTATGTCTTGGATGTGTTATGAAGGTTATAGTGTTGGCATCAAGTTGGGGTACACTCGTAGAAGCATTTGTGTACATGGCATTGTTGGGGATGTTGAGAGTTATTTGGGGTGTCGATGTGGTTATAGTTGATATTGATGTGGAGATAGGATTTGTTAAGGTCATTATGGAAGTGGGAATTGTGGTAGTGTTTGAGGTTTGGGATGTATTAGGGATGGCGTTAGATGAGGATGGTTCTGAAGAGGTGTGTATGGTGGCACCATTTTAAATGAGGAATTTAAGATATCTATTTGGATCTGACTATAGGACTCTATCTAGTATGTCCATGGAATTGGCATCTTGCATGAAGTCTAAGACATCTTGATCCACATTATTGATGTTGGTTGGGGGACCTTGTGATTAGATTCCAAAAGGATTTATCATAGCATTGGCATCAAGGAATGAATGTTGTTGGATTGTAGGAATATTATTTTGGTTGGTGTTAGGCATCCCAAAAGTGATTCTAAAAGGTTCCATCTCCTTGTTTTTCCTAGCTTGGGACCTTGTCAAGGGCATACAATGGATTAGGTGTGAATTGATTTGGTGTTTGGTTATGACCTTAGGGAATTGATTTCAAAATATTAGACCCAAGGATAGGTGATAGTTGTTGCAAGTATGAGGATAACCGGTGTTGTCATTGACATCAACATACTCATATTGCATTAATGAGGAGGATTGAATGAGTTGTGTGCTGAGGATATTGAGAGAATAAGTCTCAATCAGGAACAGTGAAGAACTGTGATGACAAGAAGGAAAAAGTCCTAAATAGGTTGAGGATCAGAGGATGTGGTTTAAAGGGTTTGTAGATATTAGTCTTGAGATGTTCCAATCAAGATTTTAGAGGTCTGCATGAAGATCTAAAGAAGTTATGGTCACTCTAGTAGAGCCGGTTCCGGTAGGTGTTAAGAGGTGATAGAGGGTCACAGAAAGGTCCAGTGAGCTCCAGAATTGCATGATCTCACTCTGCGGATTGGAGGGAGTGTTGAAGAAGTCTATGTGAAGTGACAAATAGATTTGTTCATGGTTTGGAGGTCCAGAAGCACCTTTCTCATTGTGACAGTGATGACAGACTGTGTTCTTGAAGTTTCAGATGAAGAAGAGAAGAATTCCAGCAAGCTGAGAAAGTACGGATGTTCTTGATGTCTCAGGAAAGGTTTTGGTGATCTTTGGATTGTATACAATTCTTATTGGTGGTCCACATTAAAGTTTGAGTTTGCATTTGAAGAATAACCATAGATATTAATGTTCTTCCTAAAACAGGCTGACCAGATGTATTACACATCTTGCAAATGATCTTATAGGTGTTTGCCGACTTAGATGATTGTTCCTAAGTCAATGCCTTATATAAATAAGGGATTGTGAATTCATTTTGAAGTGTGTCTTGGTGTGGATGAGGGTAGCATAGCAAAGAAGAGTGAAAGGTAGAGCAAGAATTTTCAGGCTTAAATGGAACTGATCCAGACATGGTAAAGATGTCAATCTCCAATTCAAGTTTGTAATACTTGTTACTTTGTAGATAGTGTGTCTCTTGTAGGCAGTGTGCCTCTCGTGAGCAGTGTGCTCGGGCAGTGAGCCCTAATTAGCATGTGCCATCTATTTTTCTTATTCTTCTAACATAGAATAATCCTTGGGTTAATCACCCCGTGGTTTTTCCCTTGACTGGGTTTTCCACGTCAAAATCTTGGTGTTTCATGTGTTGATGTGTATCTGCTTTGGTGTTTATGCTTTATGCTTTCATGAGTGATTAATTGATATGCTATTAAATAACAAGAAGATTTAAGTGTTTGAATTCAAAGCAAGTTTTTGTACAACTGATTCACCCCCCCTCTCAGTTGTGTGCCCTAGATCTAACAATTGGTATCAGAGCTAGGTTTCTCTTAAAAGAGCTTAACCGCTTGAGGAGATCCAGGATGTCATCATACAAGAAGGACAGTCTAAAGTTTGATGGAACTAACTTCACTCTTTGGAAAGGCCACATGAAATGTCACTTGGAGTGTATGGGAAAGGCGTACTTGTCCATGGTCACAAAAGCATATACACCTCCACAGGGTGGTCTGACAACTCTAAATGAAATCATAGATGTTGAAAACAATCTGTGGACCAAAGAGGCTCTTCTAAGTGCATTAACTAATTTAGAGCTTTCAAATGTTATTGACCTACCAACTGCCTATGAGATCTGGATTAAACTGGAACTTCTGCATGAAGGAGATGAGTATGTTAAGAGTGCAAGGTTGCAGAGTCTCAAAGGGAAATTTGAAAGACTAAAAATGAGAGATGGTGAAAATATTACTACCTTTATGCCAAGAGTAAATGAGCTGGTGTGTGGAATCATGAATGCTAGTGGAGTTTTGGATGAAAATGAGATTGTTGGTAAAATTCTCAGATCTCTTCCTGCCATTGATGAATTCAGAGCCCATACAACTATCATTAGAGACCAATTGGCTGGAAAACTAGCTGCATTTGAAATGATCGAGTTTGGAGATGATCCCCCAAGACTGAATCTGCATTCAAAGCCAGTGCCTCTGTGAAAGGTAAACAAAGATCTGATCTGGGAGAAAACTCTTGAAGGAAGCTGTCATGGTATGATCAAACAAGAAGAGACATGGAAGTGGAAGAAGTAGAAATAGCTCAACTTGAAGCTCTCTTTGAAAAGAGACTACCAAGAGGATCCAGTAAGTATGAAGGAAAATTACCCTTTAATTGTTTCAACTGCAATAAGATTGGTCATTTTGCCTCAAGATGTCTGGAAAGATCTACAAGGTCAAACTCTAACAGACAAAGGTTCCAAAAGAATTGTTATTATGTTCATGAAGAAGATGATAATGAAGGAGTAACAGATGATGAATCAGAGATAGGAAACAAATTTGGAAATTGTTGATGACTGTTTTGATGCAATCATAACAATAAGTTAAAATTCACATATAATGAACTGAAACTATACTTGAAAGATAAGAAGGAATCATTTAATATTCAACTAATCCCAAGTCTACAATGGTTTGGTTGGTCAAGTTCAGTTGGTCAATGTGAAGCTGTAATGTTCAAGGGGCCTTACGTAGTTTAGGTTTGTTTGGTGGTTTACTGGCCTAAGAATATGCAAAAAAAGTCATGAGGTATGTCAATACTTTTCATTCCTTTGCGTAAAAGTGTTACCAGGCTGCAAGTTTTAGATGATTTTCTTGAATTTTTGCAGCTTTCTTCTTCATCTATTTATGAAAACTGTCTACTTATAGCTTTGTTATGCATGCTTCTTCAAATTTGAGACAATTTCCTTTAGATTTCTATGTTTTCAGCTAAATATTTCAGATGGGTTGGGAAAAGTTAGAAAGATCTAATCTATACCTCATTTAATCTACCGAAGGATCTAATTGTTTCTGTTATGCACTATGTAAATACCACAGTAATTTGATCAAATCCACAGTAAAAACCCTAAATGTAAGTTCTGAGCATTTTCACAAACATACATTTAAAATTGCAAGCTCTCAAAGAAGATATTTCAAAACACAAAGAAGAGCAGGAGAACACTCAGAAGATAGATGCAGAACTCCAGATTCTATTGTATCAGAAATGAATAGTCATACACGATTTACAATGTAGGAATGACTCTTAGTTTCATTGATCATACTACAGAGAACTTACAAGCTTTACAGATACAGTAAGGCAGCCAGACATTCCACGCGCACCTTACTGCAGACAAACAGGCGACCTCCTTCTTCTACCTCTAAACTATGCTAAGCTAACTTGCTGTGTTTTCCTAGAATCCCTGTTGTAGGCCCTAGAATCCCTGTTGTAGGCCCTAAAATCCCTGTTGTAAAGTATTACAGTGTAGAGAGGCACAATATAAAGACATTCTGATTGTCCTCACTACAGCAAAAACCTAACTGAACCCCTGGTTCAAACCCCTGGTTATAGCAATAAATACAGGTGAACCAACTCTCAAAAAGATCTCTGAGCAGTGTCAAATCTGGGCGAAATATTGCCCCTTCTGAGAAGTTCCGGCAGCTGGGTAATAACTTCTGTTTGTCTGTTGTAGTAATACCTTCAGCTGCAACCTTGTTCTTTACTTGAATGGCCTTGACTTTTCGCATTTCATCCTTATCTTCTTGCTCCTGAAATCAGATTTCCTTCCTCCATGAGGTCACTGTGTTGACTTTCCAGCTGCTTCCTCAACTGTAAGCCTGCAAGACAAGACAAGCAATAAGTATTTCATTTATCACATAAACAGCATGAAATTAAAATAAGCGTTTAAATCCAGGTGACTGCGCAAGATTGTGGAAATCAGATCCAGAATAATCCTCAAAACGCATCCAAAATGCGTTCAGACTGCTCAAGATTCATTGGGTCAACTATCGCTGACCAGGAAAATGCCACAGGTGCCAAAAAACACTTTAAAATTCCACCGCTTCATTTCCCGCCCATCGGCATGACTATCGCTATCGGCGTGTCAAAAAAAACATGTTGGCCGACATCCACTTCATCATCATGATATTCTGGAAATATGATGCTCTCCCTCCTAAAGGTCCAGATGAATGTCATTATGATATTTCGCTTCTGCATATCGGGGAAAAGAACAACATCATCATCATCATCATCATGTTGAAGAAGAATAGGAGGATATGAATATGATCATGCTGCCGAGGAAAGGAAAATGATGGTGACGTCATCATGATATTCGGGCTTCATTGAAATGCTAAGGATGACATCATCATCATGTTCAGTTAAGATCAGGGGATAATTGTGATATCGGGTCACCTAAGGAGCATGATCAGGATGATGAATGTAATATGATCCTTTTTGCGGCCAAGGTAACCCTCTCGAAAAATCAGCATGATGAAGATGATCATCAGGATATTTGCTTTTGTCGAACTTAGAATAAGACATCATCATCATATTTCGGGAACCGGATCGTGCTTTGGAAAATATCCTGCCGAAGGGAAAATGTGATGATGATGATCAGGATATTTACTTTTTCGTTTATCAGATCGGGATGATGTCATCATGATATCCGGAGCCTTTGTTAAACTTAGAACATGACATCATCATGATATTTCGCTAACCGGATCATGTTTTAGAAAATATCCTGCCGAAGGGAAAATGTGATGATGAAGATCATCAGGATATTTACAAAAGGTTGTATTTCATCGGCAGGAGGACTTTACGAAATATCGGGTGAACAAACAAGATCATAATGATCTTGACAATATGACAGGATAAAAAATATGATGATGATCCTCCTCATCGAATTATCATGATGACGTAATCATCATATTTCGCTTTCGGAGCACAAGGATGCGTTGAGGTCATCATGATATTTGCGCTAGGGTGATATTGTAAAATATGATCATGCTGTTGAGGAATGCAATATCGACCTTCTTCTTAATAGATAGGGTGATCATCATGATATTGCAAAAAGGGCGATCAGGAGGATATGAACATGATGATCCCCTTTATCGATTTATGATGATGATGTCTCCACTACTTAGCGAATTTCAGCGAATATGACCCTTTTGTGAAAGATCAGGATGATGATCATGATTATGCAAAAGGAGATCAGGAGGATAATAAGTCGTCATCATCATCTTAGCGAGGTTCAGCAAATATCATGATGATGACCTTCCGATAGGATTTGAACGTGCGCATGCAAATATGCCGAAGGTGGATTTTCTAAGTCAGGGTGATCTTATATTATCAGCATGATATTTTAATTTTAGGCGATGCAAAGATATCATGATGATGCTCGCGATACAAAGACCACTCGACGGGGAAACTTACCTTGACTTAAAGTTGATGTCATCACGATATTTGAACCTTAGGATATTATCGGGGGGGGTTCAAATATGATGATGATGATGTTCTTCATGTAACCAAAACCGAGTTTATAACATATGACCCTCCTAAAAAATATCATGATGCTGCATAATGCGCATAAGGCCATTTGACGGGTAAAGGGCACTACCACATAAGATTGACGTCCGGATATTGCGACTGCATGATTTTTATCAGGTGATAGACCAAGATCATGATGACCTTGACAACATGACTTAGGATAAAATATGATGATCCTCCTGCGAATATCAGGTTTGACCAAAACTTTGACCGTGCATAACTTTCACATATGGACGAATTTTCAAGTGAAGTAAAAGGCAAACCTGCATGGAATTTCAAGCTCTTTCTAAATATGAGGTCATAGAAACAAAATATGAACTTTGACAAATTGACCTCATGATGATGACCAACCTTATCCAATATCATGATGATGATGCCCCTGACCTTCATTTTTACCAAACCGCCAGAAAGCAGAAAAAACACAAGCAGAAGCAAAAAGCAAAACATCAGCAGGGGTCCCCATTTTGCTAAGGAGCATAATGGGGCGTGTTGTGAACATCACAACAAGTAGCAACCAAAACAAAACAATTAAATTCAGAGTGTTCAAGGAAACTAGATGAAATGAACTCATAACTTCCAACTATCTTTCCTGCAAATTACTATTCAGCTTGAGACTCAAAGTATTCAATAAAGATGCATGAATTTCCATTTTCAGTTTAGTTGTGTGCATGTGATTAATTATCCTCATCTTGAAGATCAGTTGAACAAACCAGTGACTGACATTAGCCTACGTAGGTGAGGATATTCCCTCATAGCCGACCGAATAGAGCCTTGCTGCCAGCGAGCGTCCATAGCCCCGGCAAGGTTATCGTTACAATTCTCCTAAGTAGAGCCCCACTGCCAGCGAGCGTCCATAGCCCCGGTAGAGTTACTTAGATGGCTTAATCTGGATTTTCAATATAATCCGCTTTATTCATTTATTTATTTATTTTTTTGTTTTCTAATTTTGAAAGATTTCATAAGATATAGCAATTTGTAACTTCATGATGCAAGGAGTGGGCACTTGCTGAAATTAAGCTGAGAATTGTAATGGTAGCAAGGGTGACCTCTGATTTTTCACCTAATATCTACACTGGTATGTTCAACAAACCCAAGGATTTTAGGTGTGTCATCGTGAGAAACCTGCTTCGAATTCTCAATCACATTTATTGAATACAAAACCTCAGAAGATGAACAACTCTCTACATTCATGACAGTGATAGGTTATGTGTAAATTGCAAATGGTTAACCTGAATATCCTAAATTATATACTGTTTTGAATGGTTGCTAGTTTTGCTCCTTAATACTCTATAGTAAAATAAAGATCCCTGCTAAGGAGACAACAAACAAACCAAACAAACAGGCTGTACAAACAACACAACAAAAGAAAAAACTGTACAAACAGAAAGAAACAAAAGCAAAAAACAAACAAAAAGGAACTATACAAACAACTAACCTAAAAAGAAAACAGAAAAAGAAGAACACAAAAAGAAAAACAACTACCCTACCAGACTATATACAAGCCTCTACAAGGTAATTAGAAACCCAGGAAAAAGACCCAAAAACACCCCTACTTGCATATTTCTTTAGGTTATGCAGGAGTAACAGGGTACTAGTTATGGTCCTCATCATAGCAAATTTATCTTTGAATTCTGAAAAAAAATCTGGTATTCTAGATTCATTGTGTTTATCAGAATAGCTCTTAACGACTAATAACTGAGGCATCTCATCAGGGTTATGATTAATCCATAGGCATGTCCTATCTCTTGAATTTCCATAATCAAAATAGCATTTATCATTGTTTACTAGGGAAAGGAAAGAGACAACCTGATGTGCCCTTAGCTCTGTGGAACACACTTGTTTATTAATAGCTGGCTTTTCATTTAGCTCTGCATTTTCATTGCCCAGCTCTATGTCTAGTCCTTTTTCAAGTTGAAAGGTGAATGACTCTAGATGTATCATTTCTTCATCTTCATCTAGCCTTGTTCCTTCATTCTGGATGTTCAGTTTATCCTCAATTTTAGCAAACCTCTCAATGTTCTCATTAGTTTCCTGCACATCAGCACTTAAGTAAGTATCTTCATCATCATCTGATATACAGAATTTAATCATTTCTAAATCACTTGAGAGTAAAGGTGGGACAACATCTTTAGATTGACAAGAATACTCCCCTGTCTTATTTTCAACATGGCATGGGGGTGATGTCTGATTGTGTACAGCAGCTACATGATCCTCTGTATCCTCTTTTTTCAAGAATTGTTCATCATATAACTCATATTTGTCATTTAGTGAAGAGTCTAATCTTATTGACCTGCAACAATCTTGATTTTGATCATTTAATTCAAAGAAGTCAGTTGTAACACTAGGATTTACTTTCTTTTCTATGACTTCATTAGCTTCTATAGTAGGGATCTCATCAATTTTAGTGCATTTTAATTTTGCCAATGCTTGTTTACATTTCTTTGTTAAATCATGTTCGTTAAAACTTTTCAGGTCAGACCCAGAGGTTTCTTCTTGACAAATATTCCTTAGTAGTTCCATATATTTATCAAATGTATCAAGATGAACCTCACTTTTCTTTTCTTTTTCATTAAATCCTTTTTGCTTATTATCTAGAAAAGGGACATGAGCTGTGATTCCTTCTCTGCATTTTTTAGGATATTTGTACTTTTCACTAACTTTAATCACATCCAGATCCTGACGAAAAGACAGATTTTTTTTCTTACCATCACATGATTCTTGGAGAGAGATCTTACTATCCTTTATTCTTAGCATTGGGTCCATCTTTGTATCCTTTGCACATTTAATGACCGTTGATGCTGCATCCTTCTGTCGCTCAATAATCTCCTCATTTCTCTGCCAACTTTCAGCCTTATACACATCTGAGGGAGAGATTAGTCCTTTCAAATGTAAATCTAATCTTGTAAGGAAAGCTAGACAATTAAGCTCACCATGCTCTTCGGACTTATGTATCCTACACCTTCCAAATAAACTATAGCTATATAAATTTTTAGGATAAAGCTGGTTATTCAAAGCTTTCTGAAATGAAGGAATGTCAACTTGAAAACTGTCCCTATGTGAGTCCATTGAAAATGGGACCCTCTTTCAACTTTTTAGGCCTTTGAAATTTTATGAGATCTAACATATCTCAGAATACAACATTTAAAACTCAAAATTTTAACCCTAAACCAAATCTGGCCCACCTTCTAGTGCCAGAAAATTGTTGATGACTGTTTTGATGCAATCATAACAATAAGTTAAAATTCACATATAATGAACTGAAACTATACTTGAAAGATAAGAAGGAATCATTTAAGATTCAACTAATCCCAAGTCTACAATGGTTTGGTTGGTCAAGTTCAGTTGGTCAATGTGAAGCTGTAATGTTCAAGGGGCCTTACGTAGTTTAGGTTTGTTTGGTGGTTTACTGGCCTAAGAATATGCAAAAAAAGTCATGAGGTATGTCAATACTTTTCATTCCTTTGCGTAAAAGTGTTACCGGGCTGCAAGTTTTAGATGATTTTCTTGAATTTTTGCAGCTTTCTTCTTCATCTATTTATGAAAACTGTCTACTTATAGCTCTGTTATGCATGCTTCTTCAAATTTGAGACAATTTCCTTTAGATTTCTACGTTTTCAGCTAAATATTTCAGATGGGTTGGGAAAAGTTAGAAAGATCTAATCTATACCTCATTTAATCTACCGAAGGATCTAATTGTTTCTGTTATGCACTATGTAAATACCACAGTAATTTGATCAAATCCACAGTAAAAACCCTAAATGTAAGTTCTGAGCATTTTCACAAACATACATTTAAAATTGCAAGCTCTCAAAGAAGATATTTCAAAACACAAAGAAGAGCAGGAGAACACTCAGAAGATAGATGCAGAACTCCAGATTCTATTGTATCAGAAATGAATAGTCATAC